>CM051455.1:123967216-124036516 GCA_028274465.1 Plantago ovata | reverse complement strand
TTTATATAGTCTCTGTGTGTGAAAAGAAATCAAGATTTGGCTTCTCAGAAGGGTAAAACAGAAAAAACACTGGAGATAGTGGAGCCTTTGCATTGAATGCGTAGTGGCCCACTAACTAAAAACCGTCAGAGCACTCTCTCTCTTTGTTTTGTTAGCCGTTAGATAATAACTCCTTTTAATCAATGGCCACGATTGAATTTCATGTCATGATATTGCGAGTTTATCTGTGCCAGCTTAACGTCACAAATTGATTTTACCGAGTAATAAGGGATAGATTGCTTGCTGAAATAGACAAGAATCTTTTCAGCGAGTTTGAATTAACAATCTAGATACTTGCTGAAAGTTCCCCCTTACTTAGATATCTCATATTTTCTAAGTTTAAAAGATATTTCTGATTCCCGTATCAGTAAATTCTTTTTTACTTGAGAATCCTTTGGTAAAATCTGAGAGATGAGCTTTGCTCTTTTTCTGAGTTCCCGTCTCAGAAAATTCCTTTGATACTTGAATACCTGTTTCAGTATCTTTTGATTGTCTGAGTACCCGTCTCAGCAATCCTTAAGTTCTTTCTTTACTGAGTGCCTGTCTCAGCAAGTGATCAAGTTTCCTAACAAATACCGTTTTGAAGGAATTACTTGCTGAATGCCTGTTTCAGCAATCATGTTGTGACTTATCATTTCTTAGAAGAAATCAGTGACTTGGTCTTTTGGACAGGAATACTTTGGCTTGCTGAATACCTGTTTCAGCATTCTGCCAAGTGTATCCTTTATTGAGGTAGTTCAATCAATCCAAGGTTATACCTTAGCATTGCGAACCTATTATCCGGTAGGGGCTTGGTAAAGATGTCAGCAAGCTGATCTTCAGTGCCTACTTTCACAACCTCAATATCACCTTTTTCCACATGATCTCTAATGAAATGATGTCTAATATCAATGTGCTTGGTCCTAGAGTGAAACTTAGGATTTTGCGTAATTGCAATAGCACTTGTATTATCACAAAAGATTGGTGTTTTCTTTGCAGAAATACCATAATCTCTTAATTGTTGCTGAATCCATAGGATTTGAGCTGTGCAACAACCAGCTGCAATGTATTCAGATTCAGTAGATGAATTGGCGACACACGTTTGCTTCTTGCTGAACCATGATATTAATCTAGTACCCAAAAACTGACAAGTTCCAGAGGTACTTTTTCTATCAAGAGTTGATCCTCCATGATCAACATCAGAATAGCCAACCAATTCAAGTCCAGAATCTTTAGGATACCATAATCCAACATTGACTGTACCTTTAACATATTTCAGTATCTTGATTGCCTTTTTGTAGTGTGATTCTCTTGGATCAGATTGGAATCTTGCACACACACAAACAGCATACTGAATGTCAGGTCTACTTGCTGTTAGACACAACAAGGAACCAATGAGCTTCCTATACTTGTGTTCTTCAACACTTTTGTCCTCTTTAGTATAGCCCAATTTGGTATCAACACTCATAGGGATCTTTTCAGGTTTCTCATCCTCTTTGATCCTAAACTTTATGAGCATTTCTTTCGCATACTTTGCTTGATTTATGAATATTCCATCTTTGAGTTGCTTAACTTGCAATCCTAGGAAATAATTCAATTTTCCCATCATACTCATTTCAAACTTATTTGTCATGAGTTTGGCAAAATCATCACAAAGTTTCTTGTCCTTAGATCCAAAAATTATGTCATCCACATAAATTTGAACTAAGAGAATTTTACCATCATGGTTCATGGTAAAAAAGTTTTGTCAACTTCACCTTTCTTGAAACCATTTTCCAGCAAGAACTTAGCCAAGGTATCATACCATGCTCTTGGTGCTTGCTTTAGACCATATACAGCTTTCTGAGCTTGTATACCATCTTGATTTCTAAGGGAAGTTCAAAGCCAGGGGGTTGTTCTAGGTAGACTTCTTCAGCAAGTTCACCATTTAAGAATGAACTTTTAACATCCATTTGGTAAACAATGAAGTCATTGTAAGCAGCAAAGGCCAAGAAAAGCCTAATTGCATCCAATCTTGCAACTGGTGCATAAGACTCATCATAGTCCAATCCTTCAGTCTGACAGTAACCTTGAGCAACTAAGCGTGCTTTATTTCTTGTTACTTCACCAGACTCGCTCAGCTTGTTTTTGAACACCCACTTTGTACCAATAGCTTTCTTGTCTTCATCAAGTGGCACAAGTTTCCAGACTTTGTTCCTTTCAATTTGATCCAGTTCTTCTTGCATTGCCTTATCCATTCAGAATGCTTTAAAGCTTCTTCTATGGTTTTAGGTTTAATTTCTGAAACAAAGCAAGAAAACAATGATTGTACTTCTACGACAGTTGCTTCTTCAGCAAGTCCATGAGTAGCTTTGGATCTAGTCACTTGGCGTTTATTAATATCGCCAATCATATCCGTAGAGGGATGATCTCTAATCCATTTATTAACAGGTTTCCTGTTTGTTGGATCAGGATATGTTTGCTCATCAGCATGTGACTCTTCAGTATGTACTTGTTCAGTACTACTGGGAATTTGTGTCTCTGCTGAGATTTGTTCATCAGCAACTGCTTGTTCAGCATTGCTAGATTAAGGTATTTCATCAGCAGGCACTGGAGATTGCGTAATTTCAGCAACTTCCGGAGCAACCGCGTCTTTTGCTGGAAATTCTTTGTCGTGAACTATATTTATCTTGTCATGACTCGGGGGAGGAGAGTCATTGTCAGAATCATCATTTAGTTCAATTGACTTGATTTGCCTAGCATCAGATTCAGTTCTTTGCTCATGTATGATTAGCTTTTTCATACATTCTGATATTTCTTCTTCAGCAGGCACACCTTGTGACTTTTCGTAGAATACAACATGCACTGATTCTTCAATCTTTTGTGCCTTTTTGTTGTAAACTCTATAAGCTTTACTATGCAAGGAGTAGCCAAGAAATATCGCTTCGTCTGCCTTTGGTTGAAATGTTCTTAGGTATTCTCTACCATTATTAAGAACGAAACACTTGCAACCAAATACTCTTAGATGAGTGATGTTCGGAGGTCTTCCAACAAACAATTCATAAGGAGTTTTGTTGTATTCCTTAGTAATCAAACATTTGTTTTGAGTATAACAGGCGGTATTGATCGCTTCAACCCAATAAGCCTCACTTATTTCAGTGTCAGCAAGCATTGTTCTTGCGGCTTGTTTTAGGGTACGATTCTTCCGTTCAGCAACACCATTTTGTTGTGGTGTTCTTACTGAGGATAACTGATGTTGAATACCTTTTGAGGTACAATATTCAGTTATGTACTGGTTTACAAACTCAGTACCATGGTCTGTCCTTATGACTTTTACCTTGTCATTTTTCATGACTTCAAGCTTATTCAGCAAGTTAGATATTTCAGTCTTGGTTTCAGATTTGTGCTTGATGAATACTACCCAAGTGAATCTTGAATAGTCATCTACCACGACTAGACCATACTTCTTACCAGCATAGCTTGTTGAAGAAGATTCAAACAAGTCCATGTGCAAGAGTTGTAAAGGTTTTGTAGTTGACGGTACTGCCTTGTTCTTGAAAGAAGATTTGGTTTGCTTTCCTTGCTGACATGCATTGCAAACACCATCCTTCTTAAAAGTAACCCTAGGTAATCCAACTACAAGTGCCTTTTTAGACAGCTTATTCAGCGTCTTGAAGTTTAGATGACTTATTCGTTTATGCCATAACCATGCTTTTTCAGCAAGGCAATCATGATCTGAGACAAGGCATTTTTCAACGTTTGCTGAAGACCAATCAACGGTGTACAAGCCTCCTGATCTTCTTGCAATCATTATTACCTTTTTAGTCTCAAAATCTACAAGTTTACATTCATCACTTTTAATTTCGATGAAGTATCCTTTGTCAGCAAACTGACTCATGCTGAAAAGGTTAAACTTGAGATTTTTGACATAAAGAACTCCGGTAATGGTTATGCATCCTAACTTCACATCACCAAAGCCTTTTGTAGATCCGGAGCCTCCACCAGCAAACCTTATTGTTGGACCTTTAGACCACCGTCTATAGTTTATAAGGTTATTCTTGTTGCCCGTCATGTGCTTTCCACAACCACTATCAAAGTGCCAGATTGCATCGTTTGTCTCCGTGGCTAAAGTCTGCACAATCAAGAGCAAACAAGTTAATTATCCAAAGATGGATGTCCATTAACATGTTCAAGAATGCGTCCAGTGGAAACCCAAGTCTTAAGTTTTTCAACTTTGACTTGTTTTCTACTTGCTGAGGAACTAGGAGGTTTTGAGCTGAAAGACTTTTGACTCGTGCTGGTCAAATCCACTTTCTGATGTGGTGTCTTGCTCTGTTGACCTTTTTGCTGAACATACTTTTCAGTAAATTCTTTTCTAGCAAGGTTCCTTCTAGTCCTAGCATTGGGAGTATTTTCAGAACTCTTAGGCTTGATTTTCTTCATCTATTTGAAGTATCTTTGCTGACTTTGCTTATACTCATGAAAGAGTTGACTTTGCTTGTTTTGAAACCGAGTCCACTTTTCGGAGAATGCTGAGCTTTAGCTTCAGCAATCTTACTTGATTCAGGTTTGTCAGCAAAGGACTTCTGATTACTTTTAGTAATCTTGCCTTAAGTCTTAACAACTTGCTTTTCAGCAAGTTGTTTGGCGGAATGCTTCACAGCATTCTTCTTCTTTCCAGTTTGCTTTTCAGCAACCTATTTTCCTTTTAAAGTCTTGTTACTTTGAGTAGCAACAGCGGGCTTTATGGTCATAGGTACTTGATTGCATGTTTCAGCAACATTAGTTTGACCAAACTGATAGATTTCTGGTGGACTACTATCAGTAGCACGTACAAAGGAGATAGGTGATTTATCTTTTCTCAAGATTTCTACGTTGTCACCTTCGCACGTTGCTCCTAAACCTTCTTTCTGAGATGGATCTCTCAAATAAGAGTTTAGTTCAGTCAACGTATTACTTGCTTCCACATAGGATTTGAAATTGATTTTCATCTTTTTTATTTCTTGGATTTCAGCAAGTAACTTTAGAATTGAAGACTGATATTCTTCCAATTCTAATGCCATTTGAGAATTTTTCTCTGCAGCCTCAGCAATCAACTTCTTAAGACGCCTTATTTCAGCATCCTTTTCTTCTGTCTCTTCCTTCAGCAAGACGTACTTTTCAGTAGTCTGCTTGGTCAGAGTTTCAGCAATTTGTAGTTTCTCTTGCTGTTTGCTGAGAGTTTCCTCAATTCTTTCGGTTTCTCCTTGAAACTTGTCAAGGTCAATCTCGTCTTCACTTTCTGAGTCTGAGTCAGAGGTAGAGTTGTTTACCTGATCGGCCATGAGGCAGAATTCGTAGTTTGACACATCTGGATAAGCTTCCATAGCTATTCCACACACTTCTTTGCCAATCTCCACGTCTAGAGTGGCTTCTTCACCGTCGGTGTCAGAACTTTCATCCTCACTGTCTTCGGAGCTAGTATCAATACACAATGCATCGATTTTTGCTTGAAGCTTCTTCTTTTCTTCAGCAATAAAAGCTCTTTTGAACTTCTTCTTCTTTTCAGCAGATTTACCTTTCAGCAAAGGGAAATTAGCTTTGAAGTGTCCAGGCTTTTTGCAGTAAAAACATAGATCATTTCCAACTACTAGTTCTTCTGATGATGTAGCTTGCTGAGCTTGCTTGTTCAGCGAGCTAGTTTCATTCTTGTACTTACGGTAGTTGTTACCAAGATGCTTTTTCAGCTTCTCTTTTGCTTTTCGCCTTTCAAGTTCCTTACTGATGAATTTCTTCATGTTTTTAACAACTAAAGCATTTTCATCAGCAGGCTCTTTATAATTCTTCTTTTCAGAAGATGACGGCTTTGCAGCAAGAGCAATGTTTTGCGATTTTTCAGCAAACACATTTTCTCTTTGCTTTGTCTCATAATTGACAGTAGCAAGATGAGAGAACAACTCTGTTGGTGTAATGTCTGGCATTCCTAGATTATAATAGAAATTCTGAGTGTGGATCCATTCTTGATTCAAACTTCTGATGATAGTTTTCACTTTCTCAGAATCTGAATAAAGGTTTCCAACACCCAATGCTGCCATTTCACTAACAAGAGTTGTGAATCTGAAATCCAAGTCTTCCAATGACTCATTTGTACCTTGCTTAAAGTTTTGAAACTTTAATTTAAGTACTTCAAGTTTGTTTTCCTTGGTTTTGTCAAATCCAGCACAAAGATCTTGAACCATTTTCCAAGCTTCCTTTGCAGTCTTAGCACCCCACAGTTTGCACTGTATGGTATCCGGAGTTGATAGAATGATGATATTTCTTGCTTGGCCATCAAGACGGAATCTCTTAGCTTCGTCAGAAGTCCATTCCTCTCTTGGTTTTGGCACAACCGTATCTGATGGTTCGCCAAGCATAGTTTCCTTTCCAGCTTCAGTGGTCTTGTGAGGGAAACTCCTTTCAACCTTGGTGATCTTGATAGGTCCATCATTAATGACGGTGACCATCTCATCACTAATGGCCTCAAGATGTAGCATCATGTTGTTTCGCCATTTCTCGTAATTTTCCAGCTTCAGCAAGGGAGCATCTCCTAAAGACATCCTGTCAGCAAAGCACTACCAAACTGATCAAGTGAGAGTGATTTACGGAAAGCACCTAAGGGGATCTAGGTTCAGTGCAGAAGGTTAAAGAACCTGGCTCTGATACCACTTGTTGGTCCCTTTAAACAACAAGAAAAGACTAGAGGGGGGGGTGAATAGTCTTTTCAAACTTTCGTCGTTTAAAACTTTCTCAGCAAGTGCTTATTACTTTTCAGTAATGAGTTTGCTGATACTTAACTTTCTCAGCAAGCGTAAGTTACTTTACAGTAGCTTGGTTTGCTGATACTTAAAATCAGAGAGCGGAAGTCTTTGATACAATAAGTGCTCTTTTAGTAAGTAAACGTTTCAGCAAGTGAAGTGAGTGACTGTGTACAGACAGATATGATTTACTGAAAACTAAATACAGTAAGTAAATCACACAAACACTTTTTAGTGGTATCTGAGAGTGGCGTAATCTCTCAACTAATCCACTTTGTCCTTTCTAGGACTGAATCCACTAAGATATGATTGAGGTTCCTTACAATCTCCTATCTAGAGCGATTCAACAGAAACCAAAGCACACTTGCTTTGTCTCCAACCTAAACTAGAGAACTCAACCTTGTTCTCCACCAAACTTGGTACTTTTAATCAGCAAAACTATGCTCGATTAAGTTCCCCCTGAATATCACGCCTGAAAGGGTGTATTTTCAGTTAGAGAGTTTTGGGGTGAGATAACTTAATTATAACTTATTCAGTTACAACAAGTAATCTAAGAAACACAACTTGGAATACTTTGCAGTAAACAGGTTTGATTGTTTCTGGTGTCAAGACTTGTTCTTGTTCGAAAGAAAGAACACTTAACTAATTTCTTAGCCGAGTGTGTTCTACTTCTTTACAAGTAGCTTTTTCAAGCTTTAAGTCTTGGAACGGATCAATGGCAGTAAGAGTATTTGAAGGTATGTGAGTTTTAAGCACAAGTGAGAGTTTGATCACGTTGTTGACACACTTCAACTCTTCGCCGGATGACCTCTATTTATAGTGTAAGTAAGGAGCCGTTTGAATTTCAAATCCTAAGGCTTTTGTTCCTTAACATGTCACTATCTTGCATTTGTACTTTCAGCAGCGTCTTTGTTTGTCTTCTAGTCTTCATGTCCTTCGCGTGTAAGCTTTGCATTTAATGCACATTTGAATAGAATTCAAACAGTAACATTGGAGCGCAAAATCAAGTACTTTCAGCAAGAGGTCACATATGTTCCATCAGCAAGTGGTCAGTCTCAGTTTCAGCAAGCACAACCTACTCTGTCTTTTAGATTTTCACTTATGCAATGCTGTTGCTGAATTTTCCACTTTCTGAGCAACACGTGCCTTTGTAGATACCAGTCTTCAGCAATCTTCAAGTCTTAAGATCTTCTAAATCTTCAAGTCTTCAGATCTTCAATAATCTTCAAGATTCTGAGCGGTTTCTATTTGCTTCAATAGGTTGTTTGTAAAAACAAAGTATATCGTCAGCAAATGCTTCAATAGGTTATTTTCTTTTCAGAAAATAAGATACATCATAAGCTTCAGCATCAATAAGTTATTTTCTTTTTAGAAAATAAAATACATCATACGCAAAAGAAATAACTTATCTAGCACCTAATCTAAGTCTTCAGCAAACGTTCCTCTTTTACAATGTCCTTAAAATTCTAAATTCCTATGGACCTTAAGAGTACTAGTTACTGGACTTTCCTTAATTTAGCATGGTTAATTGCTCATCAAAATTACAAGTTTCCTAACAGTATGCTTCAGCTTCCGGAGGAGTGGATACCCGGAATGTGATACTTATGAAAATCAACGCGTCATCTCTGTGGTCATCAAAGCCAAACGTCTTGGAAATTGACACTCAACCAAGTTGGATGCAAGAGATCACTACATATCTCACAAAGGGAAGTCTTCCTCACGATAAGGCTGGAGCAAGGAAGATTAAAGGAAAGGCAGCCCGCTACATCATGCAAGGAGACTACTTGTACAAAAGATCCTTTGAGGGAGTCTACTTGAGATGCGTCGCCGAACAAGAAGTCCATAAACTTTTGGGAGAGATGCATTGAGGAAGTTGCGGGGACCATGACGGAGGAAGAACCCTCACACAGAAAATCATTCGACAAGGATACTATTGACCCACTGTTCGTGAAGATGCTGCTCAATTTGTAAGAAGGTGCGAGGAGTGTCAAATGCACGCAAACTTGATCAATGTCCCAGAAAAACCTCTCATGCCCATTACCATCACTTGCCCTTTTGACATATGGGGCATCGACATAGTCAGTCCTTTCCCAAGAGGCACGGGTCAAAAGAAGTTCATCATCGTTGCGGTCGAATACTTTAGCAAGTGGGCGGAGGTTGAGGAAGTATCTACCATCACCGAACAGAGGGTGATGAACTTTGTATGGAGAAACATTGTGTGTCGATTTGGCTTGCCTAGAGTCCTCATATCGGACAATGGTGCTCAATTTGTGGCCAAAGGTTCAATGAATGGTGCAAGGAAATGAAGATTGAGAGGAGGTATACCTTGGTAGGACATCCTCAATCCAACGGGCAAACAGAGGCGGTTAACAAAATCCTTGTTAACAATTTACAAAAGAGGTTCGCCACCAACAAGGACTGGGTCGACGAGCTTGATGGAGTGGTATGGGCATACCGCACAACTTCAAAAACAGCTACAAGAGAGACTCCCTTCTCGCTAGTTTATGGTTCTGAGGCAGTCATACCAGCGGAAGTGGCGGTAGAAACCCTCAGAATCCAAGGGTATCAACCCGAGGACAATCATACCGAGAGGCTCTTCGATCTGGAGACGGTAAGCGAAGCGAGGAACAATGCCTTGGCCAACATCCTCAGATATCAAGCACTGATCGCGAAGACCTACAACAAGGGCGTAAGAGAGAGAGACTTCCAAGTAGGAGACTTAGTACTCCGAAGAGCGAACATCTTGGGCAAAGTTGGGAAGATGCAATCCAATTGGGAAGGCCCCTACAAGATAATTGAAGCAAGGTCTAATGGAAGCTATCGTCTCCAAGACATGGGGGGAAGAATATTGAAGAACCCATGGAATACTTCTAACCTCCAAACATTCTACGCATAAGTGGTTTGATGAACAAGCTTTTTGAAAAGCTCCTGTGAAAGGCCCGAAGATCGAACAGGATTCCTCACAAGCTTGTGTGAGAGGTACCTCATGTTTTTTGGTTAAGAAAATGTTGTAAGAAAGCTGGCCCCGAAGCCCCCATTGTAAATTGCATTTCCGACAAATCAATACAATGTCTATCTTTCAACAAAGAAAATGTTCAAGTATAGAACTACTATACTCAACAAAGAATGAAATGCTACTCGATCAAGAGATCTTGCTCGATCTACATAAAACTTATTCGATTTCAATGATTAAGGGGAACGCTCCCCGCTCTCTCATCTCTTGAAGAGAATTAATCAAGAAGCTTTTTAAAGGGGTAAAAGCGAGGAGCAGAAAGAAATCGAGGAGGATGAGCCCGATTCTTTCTGGCTCAACACTTAGAATTTTTCTGAGTTCAACACTTAGAGTTTTTGCTTAAGTTGTCAAGAATATCGACAAGCGCGGGAACTACTTTGATAGCTCGAGGAGCTTGATTCGAATTATTACAAGCAAAGAGCACTTTGCCGATCAGCGGTGCGAAGAACTTCTATCCTTGGTTCTAACTTATACATATTTTAACTACTCTATCAAGTTATACGTCATAACAGAAATTGGAGTTAGTAAAAAAAACAAGTATAAGCAAGAAAATGAAGAGCAACAAACTTTTATTGAAGAAAAAAGAGCAATGAGACAACAGTTGACAACATATATTACAAAGAGATACGTTTCGAGGAGTGCCACAAAGGGCTGAATGGAAATTGTTTGAAAAAAATGAGAAGTACAGAAATGGAAAAATTACAACATGCCCGAGTATGCTCGGTCTTCAACGGCTCTTCAATTTTAGCAAGTCCGACTATCAGTAAAGTCAGTGACCGGGCCGCTCGCGCTGGTAGCTCCTCGCGCAGGGCTCAACAGCTCTTGGATTTCAGCAGTGTCTCGCTCTAGAGCCTGCGATTCTCGGATGGCCTTTTCGTAGAGGACAAGCTCCGGCTCGACGAAGTTTGCTGCTCGCCCAATGACCGGATCGCTCACTTTGACCCAAGCAGCATTGCAGAGAGCTGCCTTCTCGAACGGGTATAGGATCCCAGTCCTTAGACACTCCGGGACCCAAGCGGGGAGGTAAGCCGGTTTGCTGGGGTATGGAACTTCTGGGTCGGTCAACAGCTCCCCGAACTCGCACACTTCGTGCATCTCCTCGGTAATCTCCTCGTCTGGGTACGGAGTTAGGTCCTCGCGCCTTCCGGGATGCAGGTCCTCGCGCGTGTCTGGATCAAACTCGACCGGGAGTAAGTTAACTCTTTTGAGCTGGCCGACGCATGAGAAGAAGCCCTCCTCGCGAGAAGCTACTCGCACATCTTGCTGCGCCAGCTTGTCAGTGTCCGAAGCCATGAAGTCTCGAGCAGTTGCGAGGCGACTACCCTTCAGTAAAAGAAAGGACACTGGCCTTGAATTTTTCCATGCAAATGGACAAGGTAGCGTAGGCCCCCTTGTAGCCCTTGGTCCTCGCCTTTTCCTTCGAGAGCTCCTTCTCGAGCTCATCGACTTTGGCGTAGAGCTTGCCAGTTTCGGCCTCCGAGACCTTATTTTTAGCTTCTGAAGCGGCAAGCCTCTTCTCGAGGTCCTCGATCACCACCCCAATGTCGTCTCGATCAGCAGCAACCTGGCCATAAGCCTCCTTCAAGTGCTCGAGCTACAACAGGATGATTACACAGTTAGCGAGGAAAAAGAATTTCATACTTGGAAAAATTTACTCCGAAAATATAAGTAAATTTACCTGAAGCGAGCACATGCTCAACTCATGTGCACGATCTAGGTCGCTCATTTAGATGAGCCGCTTCACTTCATCCCCATCGGAAGCGGCCACCTTCCCCTTCTTTCGAGCAGGCTCATTGTTACCCCTGAGGTTGAGCTTCCTCAATCCTTTCTTCGGCGCCAGCCTTTCAGGTCTCTTATCGACCTCTACTGTATTGGCCGCCTCCTCGGCCTCCTTGGCTTGCTTCGCCGCCGTATCCTCCTCGGCTTTCTTCAGAGCGTCCACCGGGTTCTCGCGAGTCTCGAGCCCCTCTTGGACCAAAGCATCTCTATGATGCGCAGCGCTTCGAGGAGGGGTAAGGCTTAATGATCCGAGAATCTCTTGTCTCTTTGTTGGCCAATCTCTGCTTCCTCCTCTGCTCTTTTTTAGCGGCGAGGGTCTTCGACATGATCCAATTGAACCAGTAAGCTGCAAAGGAAAAACACAAGCCAGTAAGAAATCGAAGAGCATAAAAATCGAGAAGGAAAGAAAAATCGAGCACATATTGCAATCAAGCAAGAAAGGAAGAAAAATACAAGTATGAGATTATTTCTATCTTACCGAAGAGCACATCATTTGGATACCGGTTTCCGGTATACCCAGTGTACGAGTAGGGGGAAAGCCCCGCCAAGTAAGGAAGCGGCTGGAGAACAAGTCCCCAGTAGAAATACTTCTCGGGATGAGGTCCACGATTCTTCTCCTCGAGTTCCAAAACCCAAGGATCTAGCTCCTCGGGCAAGGGGTGCTTCTCGGCGATCTTCCCCCGGAACATTAATTTTTTGGAACGCCCCATTCAGCGTCCTCCTCGCTCATAATAGGTAGCTTTTTCTTCTTGATGTAGAAGTACCTATGAAACCATTTGTAGCCCGAGGAGCTGGGAGCGTCCATGATGAAACCCAGTCCTGGTCGCGCATTAAAGTAATAGAAGTACTTGTTCCCGGAGCTCATCGAGACTCGGAACAGTTGGTTGAAATTATGAAAGTTCAGCTCGAGCCCCTTCTTCTTGCAAAAGACGCCAAAGCAAACTAAGGTTCCAAAGGCACTTGGCACCAGCTTCCAAGGAGCGATGCCCAACGTGTTGAAGATGTCACGAAAAGCCTCGCAGAAAGGCAGTATCCATCCTCGATCCAAGCTTAGGAAATGTACAACCATGTACCCCAGAGGAGCATTTAGAATGTTTTGTTGTCCTTGGGCACGAGGATGTCGAATTTACTCTCAGGAAGGGAGTACTTCCATCGTAGAGTAGCGACCTCATCCACCTTCACTGTGGAAGCCGTGGTCGGGATGATACCATCCTCGTTTTTCTCACCCTCCGGATCGGGGAGGTCCACGGTGCGAGCACTTTTTGTGAACTTGTTCTGAGCAGCCTTGCTGGACTTAGGCTCAGGCTTGGGCTCCTTAATAGCTTTGGCCTTCTTGTTTTTTCCGGAGCGAGAACGTTTCTTCGCTTCCTTGGCCTCTTTGGCTTTGGCCTTTACCGCATCTGCTGCTCGCTGCGTGAGATGAAGTTGGTACTCTTGCTCCTCGAGGGGATTGGGTGCTCGAGTCTCACTCGGAAAGGAGAAATCTATGGTGCGAGGATCGACCGAATGATAGTTGGTCTCCTCCTCGGGCGCGAACCTATTCGCGTCTCGGATAGCTTGTCTTTGCATCTCCAATACAGAAGGAGACAAGGGAGCTACGGTGCTCGGACCAGCTTCATCCCTATGAACGTCCATTATAGCCAAAGGAGGCTCTGCTTCATCATCCGTAACTATGGTTCTCCGAGTGGTTTGAGGAGGGAATCTAACCCTCTTTGGCGGTGGAGTAGTTCGAGGAGAAGTAACATCGTCGTCGTCATCGCTCTCCTCATCAGTGTCGTCGCTATCAATAATTTGTACAGGGACAGAGCCCTTTTGGCGCTGAACCGAGTGATCACCCTCCTCGTAAAGGGACAGAGCCAAGTCAGGTCGCTCCGTGTCGTCCATGTCCTCGATTCTTATGTCAGCAGGAGGCACCACGTTGACTGCCCCATAATTTCGGCCGTGTACTTGGGCGGCTCGGGTGATCAACTCCGCGGACACCCCATGATTTGAAGGACCGCCTTCCTCCTCGGTCCTATCATCTATGAAGTCGTCATCTTCAATACGACGCCTCTTGCGAGTTACCAATTGGTACAAGTCCTCCTCATCCTCCTCACTCTCATCGTCGTCACTCTCCTCGCTGTTGGCATCATTGCCTTCTTCACCCTCCTCGAGATTCTCTTCTTCAGATGTTCCCTCATCTCTCTGCTCCACAACGGGCTCCTCGCCCCCGGCAGCTTGTTCTAGAGTGTCGTCAAGGAACATCGCCGATACATCTGACGTATCAGGCGACGTAGTATGGTCGCTCCCATACTCTCCTACGGCCGAGCGGTTCTGGCTTTCGTCGCTCCTCTCGGACATCCTAAAGGTAGGCAAAGAGGAAGTTAGGATGGTTTGTGATAGTCCGAGAGGTCCTTTTAGGTATGTTCATTAATTTCGACCTCCCGAACGAAGAAAAATCTCAAAAAAGGGGAAAACAAGTAAATTGAGAAGTTACTCTATGGAGCGACCAACCGCTCGAAACAGGCAAGAGCGAGCATGCGAGCATGTATATAAAAAATCGAGGAGCAACCGAGCGACCAACCGCTCGAAAAAACACAAGATTTCTACAGTTACGACTACTTCTACAAGATTGCTCATACATCAAAGGAGGCAACAGGGGGTTTACACCAAAATAAAAAGGCTTAAGAAAGGGGAATTAATTCTACGGCCATGCAAGTCTATCAAGATGTTAGGAAACTTGTAATTTTGATGAGCAGTTAACCATACTAAATTAAGGAAAGTCCAGTAATTAGTACTCTTAAGGTCCATAGGAATTTAAAATTTTAAGGACATTGTAAAAGAGGAACGTTTGCTGATGACTTAGATTAGGTGCTAGATAAGTTATTTCTTTTGCGTATGATGTATTTTATTTTCTTCTGAAAAGAAAATAACTTATTGATGCTGAAGCTTATGATGTATCTTATTTTCTGAAAAAGAGAATAACCTATTGAAGCATTTAGAAACCGCTCAGAATCTTGAAGACTTTTGAAGATCTGAAGACTTGAAGATTTCGAAGATCTGAAGACTAGAAGATTGCTGAAGACTGGCATCTACAAAGGCACGTGTTGCTCAGAAAGTGGAAAATTCAGCAACAGCATTGCATAAGTGAAAATCTGAAAGACAGAGTAGGTTGTGCTTGCTGAAACTGAGATTAACCACCTGCTGATGGAACATATGTGACCCCTTGCTGAAAGTACTTGAATTTGCGCTCCAATGTTACTGTTTGAATTTTATTCAAATATGCATTAAATGCAAAGCTTACACGCGAAGGACATGAAGACTAGAAGACAAACAAAGACGCTGCTGAAAGTACAAAAGCAAGATAGTAACATGTTAAGGAACAAAAGCCTTAGGATTTGAAATTCAAACGGCTCCTTAGTTACACTATAAATAGAGGTCATCCGGCGAAGAGTTGAAGTGTGTCAATGATGAACGCGGATGTCGTGCTCCAAATTCAAGCAAACAATATTTGTATTTAGCCAAAGGCAATCCACAACTACAACGAAAACCGTAGTGTAGCAGTAGAATGATTCGAGTGTCGTTCTCTTAGGACTATAACTAGCTTTATCAAATCTAATTTAGAATATAAAAACAGCAAACAGATAGCAAAGGGGTTTCTAGCAGATAATGGAGATTGGTGATAGTATGATCCTTCTTAACATAATGGGTCGATAATCATGCATAAATTCCTCGGTCTTGCATAGAGATCTTTGAATCAATCTAGTGTCCTGTTGCAAATATTAAGCACTACGAAGATAATTGGTCTGACAAGTCAATTACTTTTGTCCTAATGTGTTCCGTAATTATTCAACACTACGAAGATAAACTCGCACACAGGTCGACAAGTGTCCAATTGTGCATAATAATTAATACAACATACGAGAATTTAGGCTGTGCCTGATCAACGAAATAAAGCAATGACACGGAGTATAATGTGCGATATAGCCATTAGCATGATTATCTTCCCTTCGCTAAGAATTCACATACTACCACCAACGATAAGTTTAGCTACTCATAATGGGCATGCAATCAACAGAAATCATAGAAGAAAACATATTGAAAGATATATAAAATAAGTAGATTAAACTGTAAGATACAAGTTACCGAAGGTTGTCAATCTCCGGAGAATCGCGATCCTACGAGCTCTAATCCGCTATGAAAAAGTATCCCCTAAGCTACGGACCCCCAGAACAGGCTCTGGGAAGTCCCTACCTAAAACTACAGAGAGAGGTGAGAAAGTAGGTCTGGAAAGATATGATTTTCGGAGAAAACTGAGCAACTATATAGGCCTCGAATTACCACGGGGCGGTTTGCCCCACACGCCCGGCGGTTCGCCCGGTGTGGGGCGGTTCGGCCCAGCTCCGCGGCGGTTCGCCCAGCGGCTTTTTCGCGGAATTCCGCGTTTTCGACGCGCTTTTGGATTTCTTCCCCTTTTCGGACTCGATTTCTGACTTCTAGTGGCCTTCTAACCTCCAGATTCGACCCCTAGACTCCTAATCCTATCCGGAAACCTTCAGATACTCCAAATAGGCTTCTGGAACACCAATTCCTTGTCAACTTCAATATAATTGCCCGGAAATCTTCGAATTTCAACCAAAACCTGTAAAATAAAATCTAAAGGGAAACGTGACACTATTCTAATAAAATGCACTAAAATATAGCTAAATTAACATAGATGATAACTAAAATAGGTGAAAAAGAGTCGAATGAAAGTGTAAAATACACATTCATCAGTCAACAACGTGATCAAACTCTCACTTGTGCTTAAAACTCACATACCTTCAAACTCTCTACATCTGCCATTGATCCGTTCCAAGACTTAAAGCTTGAAAAAGCTACTTGTGAAGAAGTAGAACAAACTCAGCTAAGAAATTAGTTAAGTGTTCTTTCTTTCGAACAAAAACAAGTCTTGACACCAGAAACAATCAAACTTGTTTACTACAAAGTATTCAAAGTTGTGTTTCTTAGATTACTTGTTGTAACTGAATAAGTTATAATTAAGTTATCTCACCCCAAAACTCTCTAACTGAAAATACACCCTTTCAGGCGTGATATTCAGGGGGAACTTAATCGAGCATAGTTTTGCTGATTAAAAGTACCAAGTTTGGTGGAGAACAAGGTTATGTTCTCTAGATTAGGTTGGAGACAAAGCAAGTGTGCTTTGGTTTCTGTTGAATCGCTCTAGATAGGAGATTGTAAGGAACCTCAATCATATCTTAGTGGATTCAGTCCTAGAAAGGACGAAGTGGATTAGTTGAGAGATTACACCACTCTCAGATACCACTATAAAAGTGTTTGTGTGATTTACTTACTGTACTTAGCTTTCAGCAATTCATATCTGTCTGTACACAGTCACTCACACCACTTGCTGAAACCTTTACTTACTGAAAAAGCACTTATTGTATCAAAGACTTCCGCTCTCTGATTTTAAGTATCAGCAAACCAAGCTACTGTAAAGTAACTTACGCTTGCTGAGAAAGTTAAGTATCAGAAAACTCATTACTGAAAAGTAATAAGCACTTGCTGAGAAAGTTTTAAACGATGAAAGTTTGAAAAGACTATTCACCCCCCCCCCCTCTAGTCTTTTCTTGTTGTTTAAAGGGACCTACAAGTGGTATCAGAGCTGGAGGTTCTTTAACCTTCAGCACTGAACCTAGATCCCCTTAGGTGCTTTCCGTAAATCACTCTCTCTTGATCAGTTTGGTAGTGCTTTGCTGACAGGATGTCTTTAGGAGATGCTCCCTTGCTGAAGCTGGAAAATTACGAGAAATGGCGAAACAACATGATGCTACATCTTGAGGCCATTAGTGATGAGATGGTCACCGTCATTAATGATGGACCTATCAAGATCACTAAGATTGAAAGGAGTTTTCCTCACAAGACCACTGAAGCTGGAAAGGAAACTATCCTAGGCGAACCATCAGATACGGTTGTGCCAAAACCAGAGAGGAATGGACTTCTGACGAAGCTAAGAGATTCCGTCTTGATGGCCAAGCAAGAAATATCATCATTCGATCAACTCCGGATACCATACAGTGCAAACTGTGGGGTGCTAAGACTGCAAAGGAGGCTTGGAAAATGGTTCAAGATCTTTGTGCTGGATCTGACAAGACCAAGGAAAACAAACTTGAAGTACTTAAATTAAAGTTTCAAAACTTTAAGCAAGGTACAAACGAGTCACTGGAAGACTTGGATTTCAGATTCACAACTCTGGTTAGTGAAATGGCAACCTTGGGTGTTGGAAATCTTTACTCAGATTCTGAGAAAGTGAAAACTATCATCAGAAGTCTGAATCAAGAATGGATCCACACTCAGAACTTCTACTATAATCAAGGAATGCCAGACATTACACCAACAGAGTTGTTCTCTCATCTTGCTACTGTCAACTATGAGACAAAGCAAAGAGAAAATGTGTTTGCTGAAAAATCGCAAAACATTGCTCTTGCTGCAAAGTCGTCATCTTCTGAAAAGAAGAATGATAAAGAGCCTGCTGATGAAAATGCTTTAGTTGTTAAAAACATGAAGAAATTCATCAGTAAGGAACTTGAAAGGCGAAAAGCAAAAGAGAAGTTGAAAAAGCATCTTGGTAACAACTACCATAAGTACAAGAATGAGACTAGCTCGCTGAACAAGCAAGCTCAGCAAGCTACTTCATCAGAACAACCAGCAGTTGGAAATGATCTATGCTTTTACTGCAAAAAGCCTGGACACTTCAAAGCTAATTGCCCTTTGCTGAAAGGCAAATCTGCTGAAAAGAAGAAGAAGTTCAAAAGAGATTTTATTGCTGAAGAAAAGAAGAAGCTTCAAGCAAAAATCGATGCATTGTGTATTGATACTAGCTCCGAAGACAGTGAGGATGAAAGTTCAGACACCGACGATGAAGAAGCCATTCTAGACGTGGAAATTGGCAAAGAAGTTTGTGGAATAGCTATGGAAGCTTATCCAGATGTGTCAAACTACGAATTCTGCCTCATGGCCGGTAGGTAAACAACTCTACCTCTGACTCGTACTCAGAAAGTGAAGACGAGATTGACCTTGACAAGATTCAAGGAGAAATCGAAAGATTTGAGAAAACTCTCAGCAAATAGCAAGAGAAACTACAAATGGCTGAAACTCTGACCAAGAAAACTACGGAAAAGTACGTCTTGCTGAAGGAAGAAACAGAAGAAAAGGATGCTGAAATAAGGCGTCTTAAGAAGTTGATTGCTGAGGCTGCAGAGAAAAATTCTCAAATGGCATTAGAATTGGAAGAATATCAGTCCTCAATTCTAAAGTTACTTGCTGAAATCCAAGAAATGAAAAAGATGAAAATCAATTTCAAATCCTATGTGGAAGCAAGTAATACGCTGACTGAACTAAACTCTTATTTGAGAGATCCATCTCAGAAAGAAGGTTTAGGAGCAACGTACGAAGGTGACAACGTAGAAATCTTGAGAAAGATAAATCACCTATCTCCTTTGTACGTGCTACTGATAGTAGTCTACCAGAAATCTATCAGTTTGGTCAAACTAAGGTTGCTGAAACATGCAATCAAGTACCTATGACCATAAAGCCCGCTGTTACTACTCAAAGTAACAAGACTTTAAAAGGAAAACAGGTTGCTGAGAAGCAAACTGGAAAGAAAAAGGATGTTGTGAAGCATCCCGCCAAACAAGTTGCTGAAAAGCAAGTTGTTAAGACTAAAGGAAAGATTACTAAAAGTAATCAGAAGTCCTTTGCTGACAAACCTGAATCAAGTAAGGTTGCTGACGCTAAAGCTCAGCATTCTCCGAAAAGTGGACTAGGTTTCAAAACCAAGCAAAGTCAACTCTTTCATGAGTACAAGCAAAGTCAGCAAAGATACTTCAAAGAGATGAAGAAAATCAAGCCTAAGAATTCTGAAAAGAATCTTAATGCTAGGGCTAGAAGGAACCTTGCTAGAAAAGAACTTACTGAAAAGTATGTTCAGCAAAAAGGTCAACCGAGCAAGACACCACATCTGAAAGTGGATTTCACCAGTACGAGTCAAAAGTATTTCATCTCAAAACCTCCTAGTTCCTCAGCAAGTAGAAAACAAGTCAAAGTTGAAAAACTTAAGACTTGGGTTTCCACTGGACGCATTCTTGAACATGTTAATGGACATCCATTATTGGATAACTAACTTGTTTGCTCTTGATTGTGCAGACTTCAGCCACGGAGACAAACGATGCAATCTAGCACTTTGATAGTGGTTGTGGAAAGCACATGACGGGCAACAAGAATAACCTTATAAACTATAGACGGTGGTCTAAAGGTCCAACAATAAGGTTTGCTGGTGGAGGCTCCGGTTCTACAAAAGGCTATGGTGATGTGAAGTTAGGATGCATAACCATCACTGGAGTTCTTTATGTCAAAAATCTTAAGTTTAACCTTTTCAGCATGAGTCAGTTTGCTGACAAAGGATACTTCATCGAAATTAAAAGTGATGAATGTAAACTTATAGATTTTGAGACAAAAAAGGTAATAATGATTGCAAGAAGATCAGGAGGCTGGTACACCGTTGATTGGTCTTCAGCAAACGTTGAAAAATGCCTTGTCTCAGATCACGATTGCCTTGCTGAAAAAGCATGGTTATGGCATAAATGAACAAGTCATCTAAACTTCAAGACGCTGAATAAGCTGTCTAAAAAGGCACTTGTAGTTGGATTACCTAGGGTTACTTTTAAGAAGGATGGTGTTTGCAATGCATGTCAGCAAGGAAAGCAAACCAAATCTTCTTTCAAGAACAAGGCAGTACCGTCAACTACAAAACCTTTACAACTCTTGCACATGGACTTGTTTGAATCTTCTTCAACAAGTTATGCTGGTAAGAAGTATGGTCTAGTCGTGGTAGATGACTATTCAAGATTCACTTGGGTAGTATTCATCAAGCACAAATCTGAAACCAAGACTGAAATACCTAACTTGCTGAATAAGCTTGAAGTCATGAAAAATGACAAGGTAAAAGTCATAAGGACAGACCATGGTACTGAGTTTGTAAACCAGTACATAACTGAATATTGTACCTCAAAAGGTATACAACATCAGTTATCCTCAGTAAGAACACCACAGCAAAACGGTGTTGCTGAACGGAAGAATCGTACCCTGAAAGAAGCCGCAAGAACAATGCTTGCTGACACTGAAATAAGTGAGGCTTATTGGGTTGAAGCGATTAATACCGCCTGTTATACTCAAAACAGATGTTTGATTACTAAGGAATACAACAAAACTCCTTATGAATTGTTTGTTGGAAGACCTCCTAACATCACTCATCTAAGAGTATTTGGTTGCAAGTGTTTCGTTCTTAATAATGGTACAAAATACCTAAGAACATTTCAACCAAAGGCAGACGAAGCGATATTTCTTGGCTACTCCTTGCATAGTAAAGCTTATAGAGTTTACAACAAAAAGGCACAAAAGATTGAAGAATCAGTGCAAGTTGTATTCTACGAAAAGTCACAAGGTGTGCCTGCTGAAGAAGAAATATCAGAATGTATGAAAAAGCTAATCATACATGAGCAAAGAACTGAATATGATGCTAGGCAAATCAAGTCAATTGAACTAAATGATGATTCTGACAATGACTCTCCTCCCCCGAGTCATGACAAGATAAATATAGTTCACGACAAAGAATTTCCAACAAAAGACGCGGTTGCTCCGGAAATTGCTGAAATTACGCAATCTCCAGTGCCTGCTGATGAAATACCTCAATCTAGAAATGCTGAACAAGCAGTTGCTGATGAACAAATCTCAGCAGAGACACAAATTCCCAGTAGTACTGAACAAGTACATACTGAAGAGTCACATGATGATGAGCAAACATATCCTGATCCAACAAACAGAAAACCTGTTAATAAATGGATTAGAGATCATCCCTCTACGGATATGATTGACAATATTAATAAACACCAAGTGACTAGATCCAAAGCTACTCATGGACTTGCTGAAGAAGCAACTGTCGTAGAAGTAGAATCATTGTTCTCTTGCTTTGTGTCAGAAATTGAACCTAAAACCATAGACGAAGCTTTAAAGCATTCTGAATGGATAAAGGCAATGCAAGAAGAACTGGATCAATTTCAAAGAAACAAAGTCTTGAAACTTGTGCCACTTGCAGAAGACAAGAAAGCTATTGGTACAAAGTGGGTGTTCAGAAACAAGCTGAGCGAGTCTGGTGAAGTAACAAGAAATAAAGCACGCTTTGTTGCTCAAGGTTACTGTCAGACTGATGGATTGGACTATGATGAGTCTTATGCACCAGTTACAAGATTGGATGCAATTAGGCTTTTCTTGGCCTTTGCTGCTCACAATGACTTCATTGTTTACCAAATGGATGTTAAAAGTGCATTCTTAAATGGTAAAGTTGCTGAAGAAGTCTACCTAGAACAACCCCCTGGCTTTGAACTTCCCTCAGAAATCAAGATGGTATACAAGCTTCAGAAAGTTGTATATGGTCTAAAGCAAGCACCAAATGCATGGTATGATACCTTGGCTAAGTTCTTGCTTGAAAATGGTTTCAAGAAAGGTGAAGTTGACAAAACTTTATTTACCATGAACCATGATGGTAAAATACTCTTAGTTCAAATTTATGTGGATGACATAATTTTTGGATCTAAGGACAAGCAACTTTGTGATGATTTTGCCAAACTCATGACAAATAAGTTTGAAATGAGTATGATGGGAAAATTGAATTATTTCCTAGGATTGCAAGTCAAGCAATTCAAAGATGGAATATTCATAAATCAAGCAAAGTATGCGAAACAAATGCTCATAAAGTTTAGGATCAAAGAGGATGAGAAACCTGAAAAGATCCCTATGAGTGTTGGTACCAAATTGGGCTATACTAAAGAGGACAAAAGTGTTGAAGAACACAAGTATAGGAAGCTCATTGGTTCCTTGTTGTATCTAACAGCAAGTAGACCTGACATTCAGTATGCTGTTTGTGTGTGTGTAAGATTCCAATCTGATCCAAGAGAATCACACTACAAAAAGGCAATCAAGATACTGAAATATGTTAAAGGTACAGTCAATGTTGGATTATGGTATCCTAAAGATTCTGGACTTGAATTGGTTGGATATTCTGATGCTGATCATGGAGGATCAACTCTTGATAGAAAAAGTACCTCTGGAACTTGGCAGTTTTTGGGTACTAGATTAATATCATGGTTCAGCAAGAAGAAAACTTGTGTCGCCAATTCATCTACTGAATCTGAATACATTGCAGCTGGTTGTTGCACAGCTCAAATCCTATGGATTCAGCAACAATTAAGAGATTATGGTATTTCTGCAAAGAAAATACAAGTGCTATTGCAATTACGAAAAATCCTAAGTTTCACTCTAGGACCAAGCACATTGATATTAGACATCATTTCATTAGAGATCATGTGGAAAAAGGTGATATTGAGGTTGTGAAAGTAGGCACCGAAGATCAGCTTGCTGACATCTTTACCAAGCCCCTACCGGATAATAGGTTCGCAATGCTAAGGTATAACCTTGGATTGATTGAACTACCTTAATAAAGGATACACTTGGCAGAATGCTGAAACAGGTATTCAGCAAGCCAAAATCTTTCCAATGTCAAGTGGGCTCTCAGCAAGCAATGCCTCATCTTCAGCTTTGCAGGCATCATGGATTTGCTTTAGTGCTAGAATTATGGGAGTAAACTCCTCAACTCTTGGGAACGGCACTAAATGAGGTGTCAAGGAATGAACTTTTAGTTCGGAAGCAAACTGATCATCCTGTAAAAGCAGCTCGGCTCTTAAAGAATCTCCTTCATAAGTGATGTAATCAGGAGGAGGAATCTGAACAACTTTGGGGTCTCGCTTGGATTGTTCATCTTCATTTTCTGACAAGTCGTCATCATCCTCAGATTCATCAAGTTGAGCAACTTTTGAGCCTTTGTCAGTAGCTTCACTTCCTTTTTGTTGAGTGGTTGCTGATGGCAACACTTCAGACTCAACAATTGGAGTTTCACCAGTAGTTAGTTTTACTTGAGTAGTTGCTGAAGGCAACGTTTGAGACTCAATAACTGGAGTTTCGCCAGTAGTTAGTTGTTTCAATTGAGTTTGGGGCTCAATTACTGGAGTTTCGCCAGTAGTAAATGGAAGGGATGGAACTTCCTTTGGTCTTGGTCTTGAAGATTCACCAAATTCTAGATCCTTTGTATGCCTTGCATGGATCAATAAACTGTTCTGTAGAGCTCGTTGGTAATCTTCATCCAATTCATCATCATCATCAAGGTTTGTGATGAATGTGTATTTTACACTTTCATTCGAGTCTTTTTCACCTATTTTAGCTATCCTCTATGTTAATTTAGCTATATTTTAGTACATTTTATTAGAATAGTGTCACTTTTCCCTTTAGATTTTATTTTACAGGTTTTGGTTGAAATTCGGAGATTTCGGGCAATTATATTGAAGTCTACAAGGAATTGGTGTTACAGAAGCATATTTGGAGTATCTGAAGGTTTCCGGATAGGATTTGGAGTCCAGGGGTCGAATCTGGAGGTTAGAAGGCCATTAGAAGTCTGAAACCGAGTCCGAAAAGGTGAAGAAATCCAAATCCGCGTCGAAAAACACGGAAATTCCGCGAAATACTGGGGGGCGAACCGCCCCAGCACTCGGACGAACCGCCCCAGAAGAATTTCGGGCCTATATATAGTTGCGAGTTTTCTCTCCGAAAATCATATCTTTCCAAGCCTACTTTCTCACCTCTCTCTATAGTTTTAGGTAGGAACTTCCCAGGGCCTGTCCTGGGAGTTCCGTAGCTTAGGGGATACTTTTTCATAGCAGATTGGAGCGCGTAGGATCGCAATCATCCGGAGATTGACAACCTTCGGTAACTTTGTATCTTACAGTTTTTATCTACTTATTTTATTCTTCTTTCAATATGTTTTCTTCTATGATTGCTATTGATTGCATGCCTATTATGAGTAGCTAAACTTATCGTTGGTGGTAGTATGTGAATTCTTAGCGAGGGAAGATAATCATGCTAATGGCTATATCGCGCATTATACTCCGTGTCATTGCTTTATTTCGTTGATCAGTTGCAACCAAAATTCTCGTATGTTGTATTGATTATTATGCACACATGGACACTTGTCAACCAATCAGACCAATTATCTTCGTAGTGTTGAATAATTACGGAACACATTAGGACGTTAGTTGTTGATGAGTCAGACCCATATTATCTTCGTAGTGCTTAATACTTACAACAGGACACAAGATTGATTCAAAGATCTCTATGCAAGACCGAGGAATTTATGCATGATTATCGACCCATTATGTTAAGAAGGACCATACTATCACCAATCTCCATTATCTGCTTGAAAACCCCTATTGCTTTCTATTTGTTGTTTTATATTCTTAATTAGATTTGATAAAGCTAGTATAGTCCTGAGAGAACGACACTCGAGTCATTCTACTACTACACTACGGTTTTCGTTGTAGTTGTGGATTGCCTTTGGCTAAATAACAAATTTATTTGACTGAACCGGGACCTGACAAATCTCGCGTTCATCAGTTTGCATCAGTGACCTTGGCATCAGAAATTTGGTTCTTGCCATTTTTCAAGGCAGCCCTTTTTCTGGCGTATTCTTCTTCAGTATCAGCACCTTGCACAGGTGCTTGATTTTCAGCAGCAGCAGGAGGAGGTTGAGATTCTTGCTGAGATTGTTGTTTTTCAATCCAATGACAAAATTCTTTAACTCACATTTCCTTTCTCTGCAAATTCTAGCTTGAATCTACTGTACCTCCGGTCAAAAAGCAAACTATCTCTTTTCGTACACATTTTCTTGCTCTATAAAAGAAATGGCTCCCAAGAGACAGTTATCAAAGTCCTCAAAGTCATCAAAGGTTGACAATGCTGAAACACGCACTGCTCTGGTGACTACTCCGTCTACAACCACAACGAAAGTTGTGTTGAAAAACGACCGCATATCAGAAAAACCTATGCCTCCGTCATATCTTGACACAGCAAAGTGTGAGATGTTGATGCAATGGGGAGGTTTTGCAAAAGAAAAGTACATTAGGTACTTTTATGAACAAGATCTCGATGACGAAAATGAAGAGGCACTTGAGTTTATCAAGCAACAAGGCCTCATGAACTTTATCTCTGCTCGCACTAAGCAAGTGAGCATGATTGATACAATGGAATTCTACAACAATGCAGAAATCCAGTCCCTTACAGATAGCAAAGGAGTCACTGAAAAAGTGATTCTTACTTATGTTCGGAACACGCAAATCGTCCTGAAATGGACTGATTTAGCGGAGATATTTCCGATTCCAACCACTGGAACTGAAGATGACGTCACTGCCACTGACGAAGAAATTGAAGCTTTCTACAGTGACGTCAGAAATGAGAAAATGAAGAAAGGCGAGATAGCTCCCGTGACTTGGAAAAAACACGTTAAGAGAAAGCATCTCTGCCATTCACTTGGTCTAGTAGCTCTGCTACTAATAAAAGTTCTTGACTCCCAAGTTGGAGGAATTGACCAAGTAGGCCTGAGAAGATGGCCATTGCTGATGCATATCCATGAAAATAAAACGGAACTTAACTGGGCTAAGTACATTTTCAACAGGATTGTTGATTGTGTTACTAAGTTTAAGGTAAAGGTAGAAGACAACAAGGTCTCATCTTCCTTTCCAGTTATGTATGGAATCAAGATATGCTATATCTTTGAACATTTCACGATTCAGCTAAGAAACCCATTGCCAATCAAAAAGTCTGTATGCAATGTGGGAACATCATTCTACAAGCAGAATGTACCTAAGACTGCTGGAAAGAAAACTAAAAAGACAACAACTGCAAATGTTGTCAGCACGAGCCATCAAGATAGGTATACAACAGCTGCAGATGTTACCACTCAGCAGCTTAGAGATGAAACTGCTGTAGATGGTGGTAACACAAAAGAAACTGCTGTAGAAAATCAACAAGGTACGTGTACAAGAGCCGTTGCTGAAAATGCAACTATAGATGACTCTGGGAAACCGGAGAAATCTAACAAGAAAAGGAGGAAAGCTGATGATGACACTCAGACTGCAGCGTCATCAGCAAACCCCGTACCTAAGAGGAAACGGACCAGCAACAAAAGAAAGAAAACACTGGCTCGCAAGTCAGTCCCTGTTGTCCAAGACCTCTCAGTCAATTCCCAGACAAATGCTGAAACGCATTTGCCAGTAGATGTTGCTGAGGTGATTACTGAAACCTATGTCAGCAATGTTGAAGTGTTTGCGGAAACCTTCAACAATCAACTTAATGTTGATAATTCTACTGAGAATAGACCACAAGGCAGTGGAAATGAAATTCCTGCCCAAGTCCCAGATATCTACATTGTAGATAATTTAAAGGGAATATTACTTCTGGACCCCTTGCTAGATGACATCTTTTCATCTGAAGGACCGTCTTGCAAAGAATTACATTCAGGCCCATTTGGCCATTCCGGCGTTGACCACAAAATTTTGATATTTTCTCTCTCATACAACCAAACATGGCCTTATATTTTCTTTTTTAATTTATCTTTTTTTTTCCTTTTCACTTTTTTTTCCTCCTTCTTCTTCGAAAATCCGGTGCCGGATTCCGGCACCGGATTTTCGAAGAAGAAGGAGGAAAAAAGAAAAGAAAAAAAATTTTGGGACTTATTTTTTCATATTAATGTTGTTGGGATAGATTTGCAATTACATTTGGGATCCATTTGAAAATTTTAAAAGTTTTTCGTGTAAATTTCATAAACTCGAAAATATAAAGGGTCAATGTATAATAAACATAAATTAATGTTGTTTGGTCAATGCAAAATTCTGAATTTTGACCAGGGGCAAAAATGTACTTTCCACGTTTTAATTCGCGAAGAGTCAAGATCGTGGACCTGGATGTAATTAAAATCCATCTAGTTGGAGACTATATGTAATTGATGAACTAATGGTCCGTTATATGTAATTAGGACATCTAAGAGGGGTACTGTATGTAATTTGCCCTAATTTAAATGATCCAACTATGGAACCAGTAAGCGACATTGCTGCTGATCTGCAAAAAGCGGCACTTGTTGATGCTGCTGAAAAGATGGTTGCTGAACAAGCAACTCATCAAGTTGCTGAAACAACGCTTGCTGAAGGACCAGTTGCTGAAATAGCAATGGTTCCAGTTCCTGAAGTTGCTGAAACTCAAGAAGCATTATTCAACGACGCATCTCGTGATGTTGAGAATACTGGCCCAAGCTCACCCAAGACATCAATTGACAAAGTCCAGCTTGTACTGGAAGATTTAAGCAAACAAATGGAGTTGGAAATTGAAGAATCCTCCAACAAGTCAATTGATCTCTTCATGACAAGCAGTGAGCTCAAAGGTCAAGATGCTTCTGCTCAACTTGTCATTTCAGAGACAAGGGAGATTGCTGAAACCGCAAAGCTTTCTCAGATAGAGCAAAACCAGAAGTCTGCTGAAGAAACAATCGAAGAAGCTGAAGAAACTGTTAATGCTGAAAGGACTGAGCCACAACCTGTCCTTCCTCAGCAGGTAGTTAATTCAACCATCAGTAAAACTTCAATTTCTGAAAATTGTTCTTTTGCTAATATAATACTAACACTACAGACTTCTCAAGATGCAAGTCAGATGGTTTCTGAAGCCTCTGCACCAGAACCAACACTCCCTGCTCAGAAGGTAGTTAATAATTTTGGTATAAAAACTAAGTTTGACAGCTTAGTACTTGTGTCTAACTTTAATTTATTTCAGGATGAACAAATGGAGGATGCTACTCAAGCTCCTCATGGAATGGAAATTGTATTACATTAGCTTGCTTCTCAGCAGGTAAATCATGTTTCATATATAAACTCTAAAACAATTCTCCAAACCATTCCTGATCTAAATAACGTTCTTTTTCAGGCTCAAAAGGAGACCACTGAAGTGGTACTCATCACTGAAGATCATCAAGTAAGTTCTGAAGAACTGTACTTGAACTTCAAAAGGACAAATTTGTCAAGAGTTGCTAAGTCTGTCAGCAACTAGCAAAGGTACATGCAAATGGATTTCTCTGATCTTCACCTTCATCTCTCAAACGAGAAAAAGAGATCTTCTCTGCTGAAGCTCGAAACATTTGTCCATTCCATCCTTCCTGAAGAAATGTCATATTCTCAGCAAATGAGCTCAAATCTGATTGCTCAAATCAGAGAGAATATGAAGGCAAAATTCAAGAGTGCCTCTCCAGCTGAACAAGCTGTGATGCTCAAAGGTCTATTTGTACCTGTGGTGGCTGATCCCCACAAAATCAATGAGGAAGAGGAAGTGAAAAGTGTTGCTTTGTATAAGCACGTTGAGCTAGTCATTCTGACAGACGATGATGAAGAAGAAGAAGATGTGAACATTCCCACTGATCCCAGTGATGATGAAGGGAAAGATTCCAAGGACAAGAATGACGATGATGATGACAATCAAGGTCCAAGTCCTGATGCTGGAGGATTGAAGTTAACAGCTGCTGAAAATGCTCAATCTGAAAATCAGCAAGCTGAACAACAACAATTTCAGCAAGAATCTCAACCTCCTCCTACTGCTGCTGAAAATCAAGAACCTGTGCAAGGTGCTGATAGTGAACAAGAATACGCCAGAAAAAGGGCTGCCTTGAAAAATGGCAAAAGTCCAGTTTCTGATGCCAAGGTTACTGAAGAAAACCTTGATGATGATGATGAACAAGATGAAGATTACCAACGCGCTCTCCAGAACAGTCTCTTGATCCATGCAAGGCATACGCAGGATCTAGAAATTGGTCAATCTTCAGGAGTGAGATCAAAGGAAGTCCCCTCCCTTCCATTTACTACTAGCGAAACTCCAGTAATTGAGCCCCAAACTCAATTGAAACAACTAACTACTGGCGAAACTCCAGTTATTGAGTCTCAAACGTTGCCTTCAGCAACTACTGTGTTAAAACTAACTACTGGTGAAACTCCAGTTGTTGAGTCTGAAGCGTTGCCATCAGCAACCACTCAACAAAAAGGAAGTGAAGCTACTGATAAAGGCTCAAAAGTTGCTCAACTTGATGAATCTGAGGATGATGACGACTTGTCAGAAAATGAAGATGAACAATCTAAGCGAGACCCAAAAGTTGTTCAGATTCCTCCTCCTGATTACATCAATGATTTAGACGATGATCTAAGAGCAGAATTGCTGATGCGTGATGATCAGTTTGCTTCCGAAATTAAGGTTCATTCCTTAACACCACATTTAGTGCCGTTCCCAAGAGTTGAGGAGTTTACTCCCAGAATTCTAGCACTAAAGGAAGTCCATAATGCATGCAAAGCTGAAGATGATGCATTGCTTGCTGAGAGCCCACTTGACTTTGGAAAGATTTTGGCTACGGTGCTGAGACGCACTACTACTTTAACCATAGCTCAGAAAGACATCAGTCTTTATCACAAAAGCTATGAAGAAGATGTAAGTCAAGCTCTAAATCTAGCAAAGACAGCTCTCGTAAAGGCACAGACTTTTATGGATGAGAAGGCCGCAACAGAGAAAAGACATGAAGAGAACATGATGAGCATTCAACAAGAGTTGTCAAAAATGACTTCTGACCAACAACAAATCATCATGAAGTATAACAGTTTAAGCACTCTTGCTGAAAATTGCAATGAGTTTTATTCTCTGCACATCACCCCGATGTTGCAATCCATGTATAAGGGGGAAAAGAAAAGAAAAAGAAACCAAACCCCTCCTGCTGTTGATGTGCCACTGCCCATAGAACCGCTTGCTGAAAAAGAGCAAAGTTCTAAAAGGCAAGCAGAATCTGAGTTGAATTCAGCAAGTACCAAAAAGAGAAAAACCGTTGCTGAAACTCAAGATTTTTGCCATACTGAAAGTCATCAAAATCTGAATGAAGATGATGACAATCAAACAATAGCTCAAGCCATAAGAGCTAGACCCTTAACAGCCTTGACTCCGTCTGGCCACTCAAAGCATTTTTCGTCTGACTCTTCAGCAAGAGATCAAGACAATGCTAAGACAAGAAGAAGAAGGCAAAGACAGGAAGAAAAAAGGTTGGCCAGCATTGCTATTGGCTCCGGCATTGAATATACAAAGACCAGTGATGAATGTGTATTTTACACTTATTTTAGCTATCCTCTATGTTAATTTAGCTATATTTTAGTACATTTTATGTTAGTTTAGTGTCACGTTTCCCTTTAGTTTTTATTTTACAGGTTTTGGTTGACATTCGGAGATTTCTGGGCAAATATATTAAAGTTGACAAGGAATTGGTGTTCCAGAAGCCTATTTGGAGTATCTGAAGGTTTCCGGATAGGATTTGTAGTCTAGGGGTCGAATCTGGAGGTTAGAAGGCCATTAGAAGTCTGAAACCGAGTCTGAAAAGGTGAAGAAATCCAAATCCGCATCGAAAAACACGGAATTCCGCGAAAAAGGCGGGGGGCGAACCGCCCCAGAGAAATTTCGGGCCCTATATATAGAGCTCAGTTTTTCTCCAAAAATTACATCCTTCCAGACCTACTTTCTCACCTCTCTCTATAGTTTTAGGTAGGAACTTTCCGGGGCCTGTCCTGGGAGTTCCATAGCTTAGGGGATACTTTTTCATAGCAGTTTGGAGCTCGTAGGATCGCAATCGTCCGGAGATTGACAACCTTCGGTAACTTTGTATCTTACAGTTTTATTCTACTTATTTTATTTATCTTTCAATATGTTTTCTTCTATGATTTCTGTTGATTGCATGCATAATATGAGTAGCTAAACTTATCATTGGTGGTAGTATGTGAATTCTTAGCGAGGGAAGATAATCATGCTAATGGCTATATCGCGCATTATACTCCGTGTCATTGCTTTATTTCGTTGATCAGTTGTAACCAAAATTCTCGTATGTTGTATTGATTATTATGCACAATTGGACACTAGTCGACCATCAGACCAATTATCTTCGTAGTGTTGAATAATTACGGAACACATTAGGACAACCGTGATTGACTAGTCAGACCAGATTATCTTCGTAGTGCTTAATACTTGCAACAGGGCACTAGATTGATTCAAAGATCTCTATGCAAGACCGAGGAATTTATGCATGATTATCGACCCATTATGCTAAGAAGGACCATACTATCACCAATCTCCATTATCTGCTAGAAACCCCCTATTGCTATCTGTCTGTTGTTTTATATTCTCTTATTAAATAGATAAAGCAAGTTATAGTCCTGAGAGAACGACACTCGAGTCATTCTGCTACTACACTACGGTTTTCGTTGTAGATGTGGATTGCCTTTGGCTAAATACAAATTTATTTGATTGACCTTGACAACGTTACATCAAATTGGCGCCGCTGCCGGGGACTATACTCCTTTTTTCTATTTTATTTGTTTTTATTTACAGCTTTAGATTCCTAATTCTATTAGTTTTAGTTTTTCTTTTTAATCTCTCTCTGATACTGCTTTCCTAGTCTGTTTCTAATCACCTTTCCTAGTCCGTTACAGATTGTGTATGCCGCATACACGTTCTGCAGGAATACCGCTTGCTGATTCAATTGCTGAGATCGATAGAGTCTACCACCAAAGAAGGCGACTACTTTTCAAGGAAATCAACGGAATGGCAGAAGCTAGACCACTGAAGGCATGGGTACAACCCACCAAGGATCGTATGAGGGGACCGGCGATCGTTCTTTCGTCTGCAACCCGAGATCTGGAGATCAAGAACCACGCATTCCAACAACTTCCGAGGTTCTTTGGCTTATCAAGGGAAGATGTGATGGGGTACTTGCACGATATCGATGATTTCGTCAACCAACTCCCACGACCCGGAGCTGACATAACAATGAATGAGTTGAGGATGAAGGTTTTTGCTATGGGACTTGGCGACAGAGCCAAGTCATGGCTGAGTTCTCTACCAGCCGGCTCGCTGGACACTTGGGAAAAGGTTTTTTCAGCTTTCATGGAGAAATAGTTTCCTCACACCTTGACTACCGCGCTTAAGGCGCAGATCACTGGATTCAAGCAGGACTATGATGAGACCATCTACACCGCATACGAGAGGTTCCAATATCTCACGAACAAGTGTCCTCACCATGGTTTTGAACTTTCTGACCTAGCCCAATACTTCTACAATGGACTAACCTTCGAGAACCAACAAGTGGTGGATTTCCAATGCCGAGGCAATATTTGGGAGGAAACCGCAGAAGCCGTCTGGGCTGTTTTCGAAAGGCTTGCTAAGGGTTCGCAGTTCAAAGACCCGAGAGCAATGGTTAGGAGACGTGGACCTGAAGCTCCACCGACTCAAGAAGCCCTATGTACAGGGGGAATGGGGATCAATTCGAGTGCTTTACCAACGAATTGAAGCAAGTCCTCAAGAGCGCCACCGGAACAACTGTTTCGAACGAAGTATGCCGAATATGCAAGAACTATGGGCATGGGGCTCATATGTGTAGATCGGAGCTGGCATACGATGATGGCAACTGGGCTCGAAGAGGCGAAGAAGAAGCCTTTGCTACGGAGTTTGGCACTCAAGAAGTTAGCTACGGACAAGACGGTAGAAATCCTCGAGGTGGATTTTTGAGAAGAGGATACCGCAACAATCAAGGATATGCACCGGCTAACCAAACTTATGGACCCAACCAAGACCGTAGTAGGCTAAACTATAGTAATGACCACTGCGAAAACCCCGCTCCGAAATAGCCACCGAAGTCGAAGTCGGCTCAACTGATGGAGAACTTGCAGAAGATGGTCGATCACACACAAAGTTTTCTCAAACGTTATGAAGAAGATTCTGAGAAGACTAGGGCAAGGCTCGATAAGTTGGAAGAGAGCACTAGACTTGACCATCAAAAGATTCAGGAGTTGATCGACCGAGGAGCAAGTAGGGAACAAGACAAACTACCTAGCAACACTGCGAAGTCGTTGTCCATTAACTTAGTGGGTGATCTACCTGTTGAAATCACCATCAAGAAGGTTGCTAAATGCGAGAGTTGCAAGAGGGAACTACCCCCACAAGCCGAAGAAGAAAAGGACCTTGGTACTAACAACAGTGAAGAGGAGCAAGAGGATCCCGAGCCACTTCCTCAAAGTTTCGATGTTAAGGTCGGGATTGGGGAGCTTGAAGATGTCCGAGCCACACTGGACACAGGATCCTACTCTAATGTGCTCCCTTTCAATGTTTTCGAGAAGAGTAACCTTGGAGAACTAACTGTGCATAAAGCTATTGTGCAACTGGCGGATGGATCCCTTGTGAAACCCGAAGGCGTTGTGAAGAATGTATTAGTCAAAATTGGTGAAGCCTCTGTCCACACCGATTTTGTAATTATGCCAGCATCAGCACCAGGAACGGGGGATGTCATACTCTTAGGACGAACGTTCTTGACTAAGCTACGCTCCGTAATGGACATCTACCAAAGGACTTGCACTATAGAAGTGGATGGCAAGCAACCTGTGTTGCAAGCCATATCTGATCCACCTTATCCACCCGATACTTCTAACGCTATTGATTACAGTGGTCTTAACGTCTATGTTCACTCTTATTCACAGGATCAAAGCACGGGAAGGAGACTCAGGAAGGGGAAGTCTAGTACCCTCAGAAGGAAAAGATAGGCGGAGACAGGAGTCGAGTCAGAGACTTTAAACAATGGCGCTATCCGGGAGGCAACCCGGGGTTTTTATTGCTTACCTTACCGCTTTATCGCATACATTCATACTTGAACAATTTGCTTTTCTTATGCGAATTTGTTCAGTTCTGTGTCGTATGTGCTTATGTTGTGTTCGAATGCGACTTTTCGAGTGATTTTTTGAGGAAAATGATTTTTCGGGGACTAAAAATTTTTTCGGGGACTAAAAACCGCATTGTTATTTCAAAAAAAAATGTTTGTCTCCCACCTAAAAGTGGGGGGTGAATCGCCCCACATGTGGGGCGAATCGCCCCACGACAAGAGCGCGCGGGCGCGGGGCCGTTCGCCCCGCACGGGGCTGTCCGCCCCAGGTGTGGGGCGAACCGCCCCACACCATCAGATTGTAAAAAAACGGGGGTTTCTTCCCCAAACCCCCATTTTTCTCCATTTTCATCTTCCAAACTACAAAATTTCCTCCATATTCAAAATAACTTCAAATCTTCATAACTTCTTCATCTCTCCATCATTTTGTGTGTTCTTTAGCTTCATTCGAAGCCCGTTACGTGCTCTATCATTCTATCCGAACAAATTTCTTCCTAGCTCATTCAATTTCCGGATTTGAGGTATTATCACATGAACCCTAATTTTTACAATTTGGGGATTTTTTGATTTATGCTTCAATTAGGCTTGTATGATGTATGGGTTGATGATTTATGTGATTAGATTGGTATTTCATTGTCAATTGCATGTTCAATTAGGCTTGGTTTGATGATTTGAGATTTTTGCTAATTGGATGATATATGTCTTGTTAGGAAATGTCTCTCTTACTTCCATTCCATGTTTAAACATGTGTTTATTGATATGAAATTGATGGATGTATTGGTAGAATGCATGATTGATGAGATTGAGGATTTATGCTAGATTATGATTTTTACGGTATGGTTTGGACCGTGTGATTCAAGGCATTTGTTGTTAGTAAGAGCATAATGTGATATGTTATTGTAGTAGTTACATTGATATGTTGCGTAATGAATTAGCTAGACTAGGCTTTGGGTTTTTGAGGAGTTGGAATTTTGAGAATTTTACTCGTTTGTTCACTCGTATATTTACATATGCATATGTCTATTTTGCATCGTACAAGATACTAATTGCTATTTGTAGGAATCATGGCACCGAGGACAAGGAGAGCCGGGTCTAGCAAAAAGGGGAAGGGAGTGGCATCAAGCTCCCAACCATCTCACGATTTGTACGAGTTGTCTGCCGCTGCGATAGAGGTGCGGCAAAGGCTAGAGGCGGAGATAGCTGACGGAGGGAGGTCGATCATCCCAGATAGGAGGATTGACATTCCTGAGTCCGCAGCGGATAGAGCGGGATATAGGACGCTGTCACGTTTGGGGTCACAAAGGAATTGGGCATGGTACAGTTCCAACAGGTTCAAAGGGTACGACGAGAGCCTCCTCCGAGATTTTTACACTAGATACACGGATCTCGACGAGAAGAATGGGGTGCTAGTCCGAGGCCTGATTATACCATGGGACCCAGAGCAAATTTCTTCCTTCATCCATTTCGGGAACCTGGAATTCACAGAAAGCGACCACGCCTACTTGTATTCGAGGATCACTAGGGGGGTAGGGAGACACATCACCGACGTGATCTGCAACAGGGAATACCGATATCCGGAAGTTGGGGAAGCACCTGGACGGATCAGTTATAGAGACCTTAGCATCGAAGCTAAGGTGATGATGAAATTTTGCATCTCCGACTTGATCCCGAGGAAGAATGACACATGGATTCAGCCCTATTACGCCGAGCTCCTCTACTGTTTCATAGACGGACATCAGATTGATATTGGGCACATTATGTACGAGGAGTACGAGCGCCACTGGGAAATGATGAATGTGTATTTTACACTTTCATTCGAGTCTTTTTCACCAATTTTAGCTATCCTCTATGTTAATTTAGCTATATTTTAGTACATTTTATTAGAATAGTGTCACGTTTCCCTTTAGATTTTATTTTACAGGTTTTTGGTTGAAATTCGGAGATTTCGAGGCAATTATATTGAAGTCTACAACGAATTGGTGTTCCAGAAGCCTATTTGGAGTATCTGAAGGTTTCCGGATAGGATTTGGAGTCTAGGGGCCGAATCTGGAGGTTAGAAGGCTACTAGAAGTCATAAACCGAGTCCGAAAAGGTGAAGAAATCCAAATCCGCGTCGAAAAACGCGGAAATTCCGGGAAATACTGGGGGGCGAACCGCCCCAGCCAGAGGCGAATCGCCCCAGAGTAAATTCGGGGCCTATATATAGAGCTCAAGTTTTTCTCCGAAAATCATATCTTTCCAAGCCTACTTTCTCACCTCTCTCTATAGTTTTAGGTAGGAACTTCCCGGGGCTTGTCCTGGGAGTTCCATAGCTTAGGGGATACTTTTTCATAGCAGATTGGAGCGCGTATGATCGCAATCATCCGGAGATTGACAACCTTCGGTAACTTTGTATCTTACAGTTTTTATCTACTTATTTTATTCTTCTATCAATATGTTTTCTTCTATGATTGCTATTGATTGCATGCCTATTATGAGTAGCTAAACTTATCGTTGGTGGTAGTATGTGAATTCTTAGCGAGGGAAGATAATCATGCTAATGGCTATATCGCGCATTATACTCCGTGTCATTGCTTTATTTCGTTGAACAGTTGCAACCAAAATTCTCGTATGTTGTATTGATTATTATGCACGCATGGACACTAGTCGACCATCAGACCAATTATCTTCGTAGTGTTGAATAATTACGGAACACATTAGGACAATCGTTGTTGACTAGTCAGACCAAATTATCTTCGTAGTGCTTAATACTTGCAACAGGACACAAGATTGATTCAAAGATCTCTATGCAAGACCGAGGAATTTATGCATGATTATCGACCCATTATGTTAAGAAGGACCATACTATCACCAATCTCCATTATCTACTTGAAAACCCCTATTGCTTTCTATCTGTTGTTTTATATCTTGTTAAATGGATAAAGCTGGTTATAGTCCTGAGAGAACGACACTCGAGTCATTCTACTACTACACTACGGTTTTCGTTGTAGTTGTGGATTGCCTTTGGCTAAATTACAAATTTATTTGCTTATTCGAGACCTGACAAATCTCCGTTCATCAAATTGGCGCCGTTGCCGGGGAATATACACCTTTTTTCTGTTTAATTTGTTTATATTTAGAGCTTTAGATTCCTAATTCTTTTAGTTTTAGTTTTCCTTTTTAATCTCTCTCTGATACTGCTTTACTAGTCTATTTCTAATTCACCTTTCCTAGCTTTAGTAGTATTCGATATCTAGAAATTTTCTCGATTCTCGAATTTTCTAACGAGGCTAATTTTTAGTTTTGAGTTACTCCTGATACAGATTTCCAGGTATGACGACCTTAAAAGCCCGCTTGACACCGACGTTCTCGCAAGTCAGGAGGGGGTCATCTATATACTTGGAAGAAGAGTTATCGGGGTACGAGGTAACAAGCACCATAGTGAGAAGGATACCAAGGTTCGAAGAAGGAGAGGATATGAATCCGATAAGCTTCATCAGGTCCTATGAAGAGGAAGTAGCAAAAGTTCCAGCAAAAGGGTTCACCGAGGATCAATTATGCAGGAAGTTGTTTCCCTTTGCTTTGGGATATGAACCGAGGATATGGATAGCAAGGTTATCACCAGGATCGCTGAAGACCTGGAGCCAAGTAGTAGAGGAGTTCTTGGCACGTTTCATGCCTTACCATGAGACGATGGCACTACGGAATCGGATCGAATTCTTCAAGCAAGGAAAATACGAGCGGTTCAGTGACACCTATGAACGTTTTGAGCTGTATAAACGTGAGTGCCCTCACCACCGTTTCGACGATGGGGAGCTGATTTGGTTTTTTGTTGGAGGACTACGAGAAGAAGTTAGGCTTCAAATAGATGGGATATGTGGAGGATTGGAAGAATGTACAGTTGAAGAGGCAATGAAGGTCTTTCAAACATACGCCAATGGATCCGCACAATCCGAGAAAATAATGTCGAATGAAGTCGCCAACATATACTCGAATCAAGACGAAACTGATGGGGTATACGAAGACTATTCTGAGGAAGAAGACATCAGTGAGGAGGAGGAACTTGCGTTTTACGCAGGGATTAAGGCCATTGAGAGTGTTTTCGAGGTAGCACACGCAGGGCAAGCTGAGAACAATCTTCGCATCGAGAAAGCTTTTGAAGCGATCGAAGTAACTGAGCAACTTATCAAAGAACTTAGCCTACTGAAGTGTGGAAGATGCGGTGAAGAAGTCTAGGATACCCCACATGAAGTAGTGAGCAAACCACCCGAGATGAGGAGTGAATCACCCCTCAACTGATCCAGGGAATCAAACAGTCCAAGTCTTACCGACGAAACATCTGAAGCTGATCCCGAGCAATCACCAGCTGTTGCCACTAAGGAGAATGAGTGCGAAGAAGTGAATCTACTGCTCCAAGGAGGCAAGATGACCAAAATTCCCAACTTCATACGTCCTAAGAGGATGGAGCCTACTGAGATCGATAATAGAGGGTCAAGCACAGAACAAGAGGATGGCGGAAGACCCAAAGAACCTCAAGAAGTTCCTGAAAGCAATGATGAACCAAGACCATCTGTAATAAACATAGATGATGACGAAGTCGAAGTTGGAACTAGTATGCTAGGAGAACTTCACAAATCTTCCAATCCATATGTGCCTCCGAAGCCACATGTGCAATACCCAAGTCGGATTAAACCAGCCAAGAAGGATATATAAGATTCACCCTTATTCCAACGCATGTCAAAAGTGGAAATCAATGTACCTCTCTTGGAGTTAATCCAGAACATTCCAGCTTATACGAAATTCTTTCGTGAGATCAAGAACAAAAGGATTACTTCAGGAAAGGAAGTGAATGGGGTTGAAACAGTCAACTCACTTGCCGGATTGCCCATGAAGAAAAAGGATCCTGGCAGCTTCATCATCAACATCACCTTAGGGAATGGACGGACTACGCAGGCAATGCTTGACTTAGGAGCTAGCATTAACTTAATGCCGTATTCAGTATACAAGGCCCTGGAACTAGGAGAATTGACACCAACTGATATGGTGGTCCAAATGGCAGACCAAAGTGTGAAGCGGCCAGTCGGGATAATAGAAGACATCCTTGTGAAGGTAGACAAATTGATAATCCCAGCTGATTTTGTGGTAATGAAGTTCGCAGACGAAGGAAAGAGCCATATCCGTGAGCACATAGTACTACTAGGGAGACCATTCATGGCAAGTACCAACACATGCCTTGAACTTAAGGGCAAGAAGATAACCATGGAGGTAATGGGAGAAAAAATTGAGTTGGTAGGATGTAGCATCAGAGATAAGGAAGTTGCGGAGGAGTTAAAATTTGTCGATTGCTACGAATCCATAATTCCCGAATTTCATCATAGCCATGGCAATCGCGAACCACTTGAGGAAGCACTTACAATGCAAGCTGATACATGCTACATGACCGAAGAAGCAAGGGAACTAGTCAAAATAATGGATAGCACCCCAGAAATTCCAGCAGGAGAAGAGGAACTTGAACCTTTAGAGGAAGAAGAAGAAGAAACTGGGTTTCCTGAAGAACCCAGCTTAGAATTAAAACCGCTTCCTGAGCACCTCAAATATGTGTACTTGGGAGAAAATCAGAAGAAGCCCGTGATTGTATCCTCACATCTCTCCGACAATGAAGAAAGTAAGCTGATCGAGGTATTGAAGGAAAATTCCGCAGCTATAGGATGCGGGATCAGCGATATCAAGGGAATTAGCCCTACAAGATGCGTGTGCACAACATCACTCTAGAACAAGATGCCAAACCTGTTAGGCAACCTCAGCGAAGGATAAATCCAGCAATGCAAGAGGTGGTAAAAAAGGAAGTGATCAAGTTGTTAGATGCTGATATGATTTACCCCATTCCAGATAGTCGATGGGTGAGCCCGATACATGTAGTTCCTAAGAAATCAGGAGTCACTGTGGAAGAGAATGAGAAGGGAGAATTAGTACCGGTTAGGAAGACCACTGGATGGCGGATGTGCATTGACTACAGAAGATTAAATGCCGCCACTAAAAAAGACCACTTCCCTTTACCATTTATAGATGACATGCTAAACCGCCTTGCGGGGCGGAAGTTCTATTGTTTTCTTGATGGTTTATCAGGTTTCTACCAGATTCCGATTGCACCGGAGGATCAGGAGAAGACGACATTCACTTGCCCATTCGGAACATTTGCCTATAGGAGGATGCCATTTGGACTATGCAACGCTCCCGCCACTTTTCAAAGGTGCATGCTTTCTGTTTTCTCTGACATGGTAACCAAATTTGTTGAAGTTTGTATGGATGATTTTTCCCTTTTTGGTGATTCATTTGATGAGTGCTTGCAAAGATTAGATCTAGTTTTAAAAAGGTGGATTGAATGCAACTTGACCTTAAGCTGGGAAAAGAGTCATTATATGGTTAGAGAAGGCATTGTTCTAGGACATGTAGTTTCTGAAAGAGGTATTGAGGTAGATAAGGCTAAGATAGAAATCATTGAAAAACTTCCCCCGCCTACTTGCGTGAAAGAATTGCAATCTTTTCTTGGCCATGTAGGATTTCATAGGAGGTTTATTAAAGATTTTTCGAAAATTGCTAAACCTTTAAGTAGCTTGCTTGCTAAAGATGTGGTTTTCCATTTCTCTAATGAATGCCTAGTTGCTTTTAATACTCTTAAGGAAAAGCTTGTTTCTGCCCCCATTGTTGTGCCGCCTGACTGGAATCTTCCTTTCGAGATTATGTGTGATGCTTCGAATTTTGCTATGGGTGCTGTTTTATGCCAAAAAGTTGATAAGCAGTATCGTGTGATTTATTATGTTAGTAAGACTCTAGACTCCGCGCAGGTTAATTATACAACAACTGAAAAGGAATTTTTAGTTGTTGTCTTTGCTTTACAAAAGTTTAGGTCTTATTTAATTGGTCATCCTGTGAATGTCCATACTGATCATGCTGCTTTAAGACATTTGATAGCTAAGCAAGATTCTAAGCCTAGGTTAATCCGTTGGGTCCTTTTGCTGCAAGACTTTGATTTAACTATAGTAGATAGAGCTGGTAGGGAGAATTTAGTAGCAGATCATTTATCTAGAATACCTAATATCCCTGTAGATCCGATACCCATTAATGAAGATCTCCCCGATGCGCATCTAATGAAGGCTAATGAGGAGCCATGGTATGCAGATATTGCAAACTATTTGGCTATGAATATTTGCCCCACTAACTTTTCAGCTTCAGACAAGAGAGCTCTTGCCAAGCAATGCAGGACTTACATATGGGATGATCCGCATCTATTCAAGGAAGGAGCTGATGGGATTCTAAGGAGATGCGTGCCACAAGAGGAGCAACAAAGTGTACTGAGCCATTGCCATGAGCTTAACTGTGGGGGGCACTACAGTGGATTGAAGACAGCGCGCAAGGTACTGCAAGCAGGATTTTTCTGGCCAACAATATACAAAGATGCTCGAAGTTTTGTGAAGAATTGTGACCGATGTCAAAGAGGAGGTGGTATCGGCAAGAAATATGAAATGCCCCTTCAAGGGAATCTAGTGGTAGAACCTTTCGATGTATGGGGCATTGATTTTATGGGACCATTTCCAAACATTGGAGGCTATAAGTACATTCTTGTTGCAGTGGATTATGTGACTAAATGGGTAGAGGCAATTCCTACAAAAACAAATGATGGCGTAATGGTTATGAAGTTCTTGAAGGAAGTAATATTTTCAAGATTTGGGTGCCCTGGGACAATCATCAGTGATGGAGGGTCACACTTTGTCAATAGAACGTTTGCCTCACTTCTTAAGAGATACAGTGTCCACCATAGTGTCGCTACACCTTATCACCCACAGACATCGGGGCAAGTAGAAGTCAGCAACCGTCAGATCAAGAAGATCCTTGAGCGAGTAGTGAAGCCTAGCAGGAAGGATTGGGCAGGAAAATTGAATGATGCACTTTGGGCATACAGAACTAGCTACAAGACAGTGATCGGAACCACTCCGTACAGACTTGTGTATGGGAAAGCATGTCATCTTCCCGTAGAACTAGAGCACAAGGCATATTGGGCCATTAAAGCACTCAACCTAGATATAGGGAAGGCTGGAGAGGAACGATTGTTGCAACTAGATGAGCTTGATGAATTACGACTAGGTGCTTATGAAAATGCCAAGATTTACAAGGAACGTACTAAGAAGTATCATGATCGTGGTATAGTACGTAAGGAATTAATTCCTGGACAAAAAGCTTTGGTGTTTAATTCTCGCCTTCGACTATTTCCTGGAAAGCTTCGTACTCGTTGGGATGGACCGTATGAAATTCTCGAAGTTGCTCCCCATGGAGCTGTTAAACTCTTCGATCAAAAGACGGGAAATACCTTCAAGGTGAATGGCCAACGAGTGAAGCCGTACTTCGAGATATCTAGTGATCAAAGGGAGGTTGATCACCTTGAGCTTACCCTTACCGCCTCCACTGAAGGTTAGTGTGTTTTGTTTTCTCACGAGTTTGATTGAGTATTATAGGTAACTTATACAAAGCATTAGCTCTCACCTTGGATCCACTTTCAACGTTCGGGACGAGCGACGACGTTCAGGTTTGGGGAGGAGGTTATCGCTGGTTATCTCTATACTTATCTTGCTTATGAAAAACTCGTGAAATTTTTTGCATTTGCACCTTTATTTCTTTCCTAGGATAGTTTTGCATGTTTTATATGGAGTTTATTGCCGAATGTTTTGAACTTTTTTATTAGGTAGATCAACTAGCTATGCCATTAATCGTATGCTTCATTTCTATGAATTTGTTTGAGGTTTTTCTCGCTTGGCTTGTCACATTTATGTATTGCACTTAGTTGAGCTAGGTAGTCTCGATATCACTTAGTGGTGTTTTCTCTACTGCGGTTCACGAAGGCCTTTATAATAGGATGATGCATGTTAGGGTCTTATGGTTGTTCTCCCGAGTAATTATGTACCTAAGAGGCAACAAGTCTTCACCATGCTTTGAGATTGCTAAATGCCTAGGAAGGAGGTAGTGTGAGGTTGTGTGCTCCTTTGTTTATAACCTATTCTTCCGAATAGGTTTGGGGAGGGGGTTACACCATCGTTAGACTTGTTTCTGTTTTTCATTTTTCGTATCGTGAGTTTATTTTCCTTTTTCGTAAATTTTGTGCTCCAACCTATTCTTTCGAATAGGTTTGGGGAAGTCGTGTGAGTCATTTTTCTCTTTTTGTTATGCTACTGATGGCTAGAAAAAATCGAAAAAAAAAAGAGAAAAAAGAAAAAAAGAATCTGGAAGAAAAAAAGAGAAGACCCAAAAAAAAAGCAAAGAAGGGTCAAAAAAAAAAAAAAAGAAAAAGGAAAAGCCAGAAGCACTTTAGCAAAGTTTTGAGTCTTTTCCATTTTTCGTATTGTTCGTAATCGTGTTTTCATCTTTTTTGTCTTGAGTGTCATCTGTTCTAGACCACCCTCGTCCTTCCATTCAGGAAGTGGTGAATGGCTTAAGACTTACTTGAAAGATGGGTAGAATAGGGGAGAGTTATCTTTTATAGGGAACCCTCCTTCGTTTGATGAGAGCCAGTACTGGTTCGACCTCTTTTGAGGGAAAGTCTTAACATGGTGGAACAGCAGTAAGTCCTCAGTTTCATTGGCACGGGGCAACCATTCGTATCTTAGCATGCATCATTACGTCGTCACTGACTAGGTCCAGGTAGAGAATGTTACGAGAGACTATCTTGTCTTGACATAAGTGCTTATGTGGATGTGTATAAGTCAATCGAGGTATTCTTCAACCTATGTTCATGCTTTGATTTATATGGTTTTTGTTCATATGTTATTTGATAGATTTAGTAATTTAGTTCATTTTATTTGGCATGAAACTCCATTTTGAGTCTTGCATGTTTTTTGTATTAGAGTCTAGCTTGGTTGCTTGAGGACAAGCAAAGGTTCGGTTTGGGGAGATTGATGAATGTGTATTTTACACTTTCATTCGAGTCTTTTTCACCAATTTTAGCTATCCTCTATGTTAATTTAGCTATATTTTAGTACATTTTATTAGAATAGTGTCACGTTTCCCTTTAGATTTTATTTTACAGGTTTTGGTTGAAATTCGGAGATTTCGGGGCAATTATATTGAAGTCTACAAGGAATTGGTGTTCCAGAAGCCTATTTGGAGTATCTGAAGGTTTCCGGATAGGATTTGGAGTCTAGGGGCCGAATCTGGAGGTTAGAAGGCTACTAGAAGTCATAAACCGAGTCCGAAAAGGTGAAGAAATCCAAATCCACGTCGAAAAACGCGGAAATTCCGTGAAATACTAGTGGGCGAACCGCCCCAGAGTAAATTCGGGGCCTATATATAGAGCTCAAGTTTTTCTCCGAAAATCAAATCTTTCCAAGCCTACTTTCTCACCTCTCTCTATAGTTTTAGGTAGGAACTTCCCGGGGCTTGTCCTGGGAGTTCCATAGCTTAGGGGATACTTTTTCATAGCAGATTAGAGCGCGTAGGATCGCAATCATCCGGAGATTGACAACCTTCGGTAACTTTGTATCTTACAGTTTTTATCTACTTATTTTATTCTTCTTTCAATATGTTTTCTTCTATGATTGCTATTGATTGCATGCCTATTATGAGTAGCTAAACTTATCGTTGGTGGTAGTATGTGAATTCTTAGTGAGGGAAGATAATCATGCTAATGGCTATATCGCGCATTATACTCCGTGTCATTGCTTTATTTCGTTGAACAGTTGCAACCAAAATTCTCGTATGTTGTATTGATTATTATGCACGCATGGACACTAGTCGACCATCAGACCAATTATCTTCGTAGTGTTGAATAATTACGGAACACATTAGGACAATCGTTGTTGACTAGTCAGACCAAATTATCTTCGTAGTGCTTAATACTTGCAACAGGACACAAGATTGATTCAAAGATCTCTATGCAAGACCGAGGAATTTATGCATGATTATCGACCCATTATGTTAAGAAGGACCATACTATCACCAATCTCCATTATCTGCTTGAAAACCCCTATTGCTTTCTATCTGCTGTTTTATATTCTCTTGTTAAATAGATAAAGCTAGTTATAGTCCTGAGAGAACGACACTCGAGTCATTCTACTACTACACTACGGTTTTCGTTGTAGTTGTGGATTGCCTTTGGCTAAATTACAAATTTATTTGCTGATTCGAGACCTGACAAATCTCCGTTCATCAGGAAAACAAGAGGAAGCCTTTCATCTTCCCGAGCTTCATCACAGCCTACTGCATATATCATGGGGTCGATGATATTAACGAGGGGGATTGCGAGGTCGCTGCCCTTTCACCCTCGACCATTGAGGTACAGCTCAACAGGTATCAGTTGAGGAACCCCACAGCAGCCGCTGCTGATGTAGGAGCACCATTCCAGCCAAATGATTCCGATCATGAGGATGCTATGGAGGCCGATGTTGGCGAAGCCCCTATTCCAGATATTCCTTTTGTCCATCATGCATCGCATGCACCAGCTGGAGCACCACAGGGGTCTGGAGGATTTGACTTCTCTGAATTCCGTACCTACCTCGACAGCCGTTTCGACAGAATTGATGCCAACAACGGGGCCATGAGACAGGACATCGACAGGCACATTGTCCAGCACAACCACGATTGGGAGATATTCGAGGAGCATCGCCGAGAGGATAGGCAGCACATGTGGGAGCAGCAACAGCTCATCCAGCAACAGCAGGAAGCTCTACGACAGTCCAATGAGCTCATGAATGACATGTGGAGTGACTTTTATGGGACTACCATCCCGATGATTAGTCCTTCCACATGTCCACTCTCAGCCGACCGAGGCCAAACCCTTCAGTAACATCTAGTATCACTTCTTATTACTCATTCTCTTTTGCTAGGGGCTAGCTTAAGAATCGTAAGGGGGATGGGAACTGAACCATGATGTTAAGTATTGTTTGGCTTTGTGTCGATTAGTATCTTGTCCTTTGTTTGCATTTGCATTTGCACGTTTACTGCTTTCTTAGATTTTTTAGGTTGCATTCACTACATTCGTCCTAGGATAGTTTTGCATGTTTTATATGGAGTTTATTGCCGAATTTTTTGAACTTTTTTATTGGGTAGATCAGCTAGCTATGCCATTAATCGTATGCTTCATCTCTATGAATTTGTTTGAATTTTTTCTCGCTTGGCTTGTCACATTTATGTATTGCACTTAGTTGAGCTAGGTAGTCTCGACATCACTTAGTGGTGTTTTCTCTACTGCGGTTCACGAAGGCCTTTATAATAGGATGATGCATGTTAGGGTCTTATGGTTGTTTTCCCAAGTAATTATGTACCTAAGAGGCAACAAGTCTTCACCATGCTTTGAGATTGCTAAATGCCTAGGAAGGAGGTAGTGTGAGGTTGTGTGATCCTTTGTTTATAACCTATTCTTCCGAATAGGTTTGGGGAGGGGGTTACACCATCATTAGATTTGTTTCTGTTTTTCATTTTCGTATCGTGAGTTTATTTTTCTTTTTCCGTGAATTTTGTACTCCAACCTATTCTTTCGAATAGGTTTGGGGAAGTCGTGTGAGTCTTTTTGTTTCTCTTTTTGTTATGCTACTGCTGGCTAGAAAAATCGAAAAAAAGAAAGAAAAATTCCAGGAAAAAAGAGAAAAAGAAAATGAAAAAAGAATCTGGAAAGAAGAAAAAAAAAAGAAAAAAAGAGAAGAGTCCCAAAAAAGCAAAGAAGGGTCCAAAAAAGAAAGCCAAATAGCAGTTTAGCAAAGTTTGAGTCTTTTCCATTTTTTGTAATGTTCGTAATCGTGTTTTTTTTATCTTTTATCTTTTTTGTGTTTAGTGTCATCTGTTCTAGACCACCCTCGTCCTGCCATTCAGGAAGTGGTGAATAGCTTAAGATTTTACTTGAGAGATGGGTAGAATAGGGGAGAGTTATCTTTTATAGGGAACCTCCTTCGTATGATGAGAGCCAGTACTGGTTCGACCTCTTTTGAGGAAAAGTCTTAACATGGTGGAACAGCAGTAAGTCCTCAGTTTCATAGGCACGGGGCAACCATTCGTATCTTAGCATGCATCATTACGTCGTCACTGACTAGGTCCAGGTAGAGAATGTTACGAGAGACTATCTTGTCTTGACATAAGTGCTTATGTGGATGTGTATAAATCAATCGAGGTATTCTTCAACCTATATTCATGCTTTGATTCATATGGTTTTTGTTCATATGTTATTTGGTAGATTCAGTAGATTAGTGCATTTTATTTGGCATGAAACTCCATTTTTGTGTCTTGCATGTTTTTTGTATTAGAGTCTAGCTTAGTTGCTTGAGGGCAAGCAAAGGTTCGGTTTGGGGAGTTTGATGAATGTGTATTTTACACTTTCATTCGAGTCTTTTTCACCTATTTTAGCTATCCTCTATGTTAATTTAGCTATATTTTAGTACATTTTATTATAATAGTGTCACGTTTCCCTTTAGTTTTTATTTTACAGGTTTTGGTTGAAATTCGGAGATTTCTGGGCAAATATATTAAAGTTGACAAGGAATTGGTGTTCCAAAAGCCTATTTGGAGTATTTGAAGGTTTCCGGATAGGATTTGGAGTCTAGGGGTCGAATCTGGAGGTTAGAAGGCCATTAGAAGTCTGAAACCGAGTCCGAAAAGGTGAAGAAATCCAAATCCGCGTCGAAAAACGCGGAATTCCGCGAAAAAGGCGGGGGGCGAACCGCCCCAGCCTCGGGCGAACCACCCCAGAGAAATTTCGGGGCCTATATATAGAGCTCAGTTTTTCTCCGAAAATCACATCTTTCCAGACCTACTTTCTCACCTCTCTCTATAGTTTTAGGTAGGAACTTCCCGGGGCCTGTCCTGGGAGTTCCATAGCTTAGGGGATACTTTTTCATAGCAGTTTGGAGCTCGTAGGATCGCAATCATCCGGAGATTGACAACCTTCGGTAACTTTGTATCTTACAGTTTTATTCTACTTAATTTATTTATCTTTCAATATGTTTTCTTCTATGATTTCTGTTGATTGCATGCATAATATGAGTAGCTAAACTTATCATTGGTGGTAGTATGTGAATTCTTAGCGAGGGAAGATAATCATGCTAATGCTATATCGCGCATTATACTCCGTGTCATTGCTTTATTTCGTTGATCAGTTGTAACCAAAATTCTCGTATGTTGTATTGATTATTATGCACAATTGGACACTAGTCGACCATCAGACCAATTATCTTCGTAGTGTTGAATAATTACGGAACACATTAGGACAACCGTGATTGACTAGTCAGACCAGATTATCTTCGTAGTGCTTAATACTTGCAACAGGACACTAGATTGATTCAAAGATCTCTATGCAAGACCGATGAATTTATGCATGATTATCGACCCATTATGCTAAGAAGGACCATACTATCACCAATCTCCATTATCTGCTAGAAACCCCCTATTGCTATATGTCTGTTGTTTTATATTCTCTTGTTAAATAGATAAAGCAAGTTATAGTCCTGAGAGAACGACACTCGAGTCATTCTGCTACTACACTACGGTTTTCGTTGTAGTTGTGGATTGCCTTTGGCTAAATACAAATTTATTTGATTGACCTTGACAACGTTACATCAACCAGTAATGAAGAAACCACTCAGAATGTAATCAGAAACATTCATGGTTGCTGGATCCTAAAGCTGGAAGACTTGCTGGTAAATTAGTTCTTTCCTACAGCCATTTTGAATCAAATGTTCAAATGGGTTGAACTCAAGGTCCAAAGAAAGCAAAGGGAAGAATCCCTCCGAAGAAATATTGTTGGGAAATGGTTGAATCTTGAGGTCCAAGTAAGAAGAATTGCGATTGGTAAGACATACAAACAAGAACCAGATCTGATCAAACCACCTGGCATCGCTTACTATTCTGACCCAGTAACAAAGAAAGCAAAGAAGAGACTTGGATTGATTCCTTATGGGTACTTCTATCTCACTGCTAAGGATCAAGAAGAAGATCTTCTCTGGCTAAGAAAGATTCATCCGAAAAGCATTTCAGATACACAGCTTCTCCATGCCAGCAATTGGGGCATGCATTTGTGGGTAACTCGCTACATGGAAATGAATGCTGAAAAACATCATCACACTGCCTGCAAAAATGCAAGAATTCTTCAACTACAAGTCCGTAGGCTTCTGAAAAACTACGAAAAGGACTGTATTGAATTTACTGCACTTGCTGAGAAGAGTGTAAGAGAGATTTTGAGAAAATCCTCTGAAAGAGCTTAAGTCCCTGTAATAGTTGTTGTTAAAGTTTTTGCTTGCTGATTTTGTTTAAGTTATCTATGCTATTTCATGTAAACTTCTGAAAGATAACTATCAGCAATGAAACTTTTGACTCTTATTGGTTTTTGATTATGCAATTTACTTATGCTTACTGTTTAATTATTCAAGTATGCTTGCATTAATCAACTGATTTATTCAACATCAGAAACCTCTAAAAGGGTAACAATTAATTTAGCCATGGATTGCTAACATCAAAAAGGGGGAAATTTGTTAGGAAACTTGTAATTTTGATGAGCAATTAACCATGCTAAATTAAGGAAAGTCCAGTAATTAGTACTCTTAAGGTCCATAGGAATTTAGAATTTTAAGGACATTGTAAAAGAGGAACGTTTGTTGATGACTTAGATTAGGTGCTAGATAAGTTATTTCTTTTGCGTATGATGTATTTATTTTCTGAAAAGAAAATAACTTATTGATGTTGAAGCTTATGATGTATCTTATTTTCTGAAAAGAGAATAACCTATTGAAGCATTTAGAAACCGACTCAGAATCTTGAAGACTTTTGAAGATCTGAAGACTTGAAGATTTCGAAGATCTGAAGACTAGAAGATTGCTGAAGACTGGCATCTATAAAGGCACGTGTTGCTCAGAAAGTGGAAAATTCAGCAGCAGCATTGCATAAGTGAAAATCTAAAAGACAGAGTAGGTTGTGCTTGCTGAAACTGAGACTAACCACCTGCTGATGGAACATATGTGACCCCTTGCTGAAAGTACTTGAATTTGCGCTCCAATGTTACTGTTTGAATTCTATTCAAATATGCATTAAATGCAAAGCTTACACGTGAAGGACATGAAGACTAGAAGACAAACAAAGACGCTGCTGAAAGTACAAAAGCAGGATAGTGACATGTTAAGGAACAAAAGCCTTAGGATTTGAAATTCAACGGCTCCTTACTTACACTATAAATAGAGGTCATCCGGCGAAGAGTTGAAGTGTGTCAACAACGTGATCAAACTCTCACTTGTGCTTAAAACTCACATACCTTCAAACTCTCTACATCTGCCATTGATCCGTTCCAAGACTTAAAGCTTGAAAAAGCTACTTGTGAAGAAGTAGAACAAACTCAGCTAAGAAATTAGTTAAGTGTTCTTTCTTTCGAACAAGAACAAGTCTTGACACCAGAAACAATCAAACTTGTTTACTGCAAAGTATTCAAAGTTGTGTTTCTTAGATTGCTTGTTGTAACTGAATAAGTTATAATTAAGTTATCTCACCCAAAAACTCTCTAACTGAAATACACCCTTTCAGGCGTGATATTCAGGGGGAACTTAATCGAGCATAGTTTTGTTGATTAAAAGTACCAAGTTTGGTGGAGAACAAGGTTACGTTCTCTAGATTAGGTTGGAGACAAAGCAAGTGTGCCTTGGTTTCTGTTGAATCCCTCTAGATAGGAGATTGTAAGGAACCTCAATCATATCTTAGTGGATTCAGTCCTAGAAAGGACGAAGTGGATTAGTTGAGAGATTACGCCACTCTGAGATACCACTATGATTTACTTACTGTACTTAGCTTTCAGCAATTCATATATGTCTGCACACAGTCACTCACACCACTTGCTGAAACCTTTACTTACTGAAAAAGCACTTATTGTATCAAAGACTTCCGCTCTCTGATTTTAAGTATCAGCAAACCAAGCTACTATAAAGTAACTTACGCTTGCTGAGAAAGTTAAGTATCAGCAAACTCATTACTGAAAAGTAATAAGCACTTGCTGAGAAAGTTTTAAACGACGAAAGTTTGAAAAGACTATTCACACCCCCCCCCCCTCTAGTCTTTTCTTGTTGTTTAAAGGGACCAACACAAGACATACGATTACAATGGTAACGTGCTTCTACAGGTCAATTTACAGTTTTTCAGTCCAAGGCCGTTCCTAGGTCGCCGCCCACCGGCGGAGATTCAGGCAACAAAAGGGCGAAACCCATATTGGCATAACCGAAAGCAAAAGAGCAGAAATTTCAAGGAAAAAGAGGCGTTTAAAGCAAGTAATTGTATGGAGATGCGAAAACTTACTTGATAATTATGTGTTGGAAGGTACGAAGCCGGAAAGAAGACCGGAAAAGGTAAAATTCGCCTGAAAAACTGCTTCTGGACGTCGGAAAAAGTTCCTCGTGCTCTACTTGTAACGACCACCTGCTCGTCGATCAACACTTATATGCTCCTCGCTCTCTCTATTTGCTCTGAAGAATTATGTTGCGAAAAGTGTGGAATGACCAAGTATCGACCTATTTATAGAAGGGCATCTCAGGAATACGAACCGTCGCATACCCTCGCTCCATCCGGACCGAACACGTGGCCACTATCAACGGCTCAGATCACAGCCGCTTGGCGATTTTACGGATTTACCCTCCACGCTCCCGCTCTGAGACACCTCCCCAGGTAAACGCGGGTTACCTAGCTACACCAGATAATCCGCGGAGCGAGGACCATATCGCGAGGATTAAAAACGGAGCGACGAACAACCATCTACCCGAGGAGAAAAATTCGGTGGATTCGTTTTACGGGATCGAGGAGTCGCCCTCACAATTATCTCTCCTTGAGATAATTTGCAAAGAAAAAGGTGGCAAGAAGTCATTCCATTCCACCCTCACAATTATCTCTCCTCGAGATAATTTGCAAATAAAAAGGCGGCAAGAAGTCATTCCATTCCACCAAGGAATTATCTCTCCTCGAGATAATTTGCAAAGAAAAAGGTGGCAAGAAGTCATTCCATTAAACCCTCACAATTATCTCTCCTCGAGATAATTTGCAAAGAAAAAGGTGGCAAGAAGTCATTCCATTCCACCAAGGAATACTTACCCGGATCCAATCTCTGCCCAGCAAATATACCTCTTTTCATAAGGTCCGAGCAACGTCTGCTCGCACCCTATAAAAAGGGGGGAGGGAGTGATAGGAGGAGGGAAAGATAACAAGGTGCAAATACGGAAATGTTTTTCGCCCACTACTAGTCGAGGCTCTGCTCGACCTCTACTTCAACATAGTTCCTCAACTATCTTCTACAAAGATACTTGGAAACTAGGGGGACATATGTTAGTGTTGAAATATGTCCAGTCCGCATGTACAAACTGGAGCGGTCTAAGAGCGCGACAAAGCATCATAGGCCGTCCCTCAAGGGGCGCGACCACACCCAAGTATGTCACTAAGGTATGGTTCGACCAATATAGGGTCCGACCATCACTAAGAGGACAACCCTCAAAATAAGCTCATCACAAGGACAAGGCAGCTATTGAGCTCGAGGAGGCCTTACGTCAAGGTAACACTCTCTGAGAGAAACTAGGCAGAGCACTACTCGGACCAACAACGTAAGAGGAAGGCACGAGGACACCAGGGCGACCACCCATGGTCGCTCCTAGTAGGGCCCGCCTTCCAGATTGCTACGTGGGACCCGAAATGTCCATGATGCCCTCTCAACCCTAGCCAAGATGTTTGGGCCAAGGCCCATGGACCTTCTTAATGGGCTTGGGCCTAAGGAGGCTTCAATCCCGTCCGGACACTTGTCACGATCCTACAAGGGATGACATTAAAATACTACAAGTATATAAGGAGCTCATTCATTACCCAGCGAGTAAGCATTAACACCTCTCACCTACCACTCACCTACCACTCACCCACCACATTTACTACTCATACTAGGGAAGCCTCACAACTCCCTACACGTAAAGTCGTCACTCTGGTCTGATATTGATGAACATTTATTTTACACTTTCATTCGAGTCGTTTTTCACCAATTTAGCTATCCTCTATGTTAATTTAGCTATATTATAGTGCATTTTATTAGAATAGTGTCACGTTTCCCTTTAGTTTGTATTTTACAGGTTTTGGGTGAAAAATGAGGTTTTCCGGGCAATTATATTGAAGAGAACGAAGAATTGGTGTTCCGAAGGCATTTTTGGAGTATCTAGAAGATTCCGGATAGGATTTGAAGTCTAGGGGTCGAGTCTGAAGGCTAAAAGGTCACTACAAGGCAAAAACTGAGTTCGAAAAGGAAAAGAAATCCAAAAACACGTCGAAAACGCGTCACCTGCCGACTGGAGGTCCCGGGCGATTCGCCCGGGACGTGTGGCGGTTCGCCCCACACAAGGCGATTCGCCCAGTGTGTGGGGCGACTCGCCCCATACCTGCCGAACCTCTATATATAGTTGCTCAGTTTCTCTGTTTTTTCATACTTCCTCAAACCTTTTTTCTCACCTTTCTCATTAGTTTTAGGTAGGAATTCTCCATAGCCTGTTCTGGGAATTCTTAACATAGGAGATACTTTTTCTTATCGTTTGGAGCTTGTGAGATCGCGATTCTCCGGAGATTGACAACCTTCGGTAACATTGTATCTTACAGTTTTTCTATTTATATTTATTTATCTTTCAACATGTTTTCATTCAATCTTGCTATGATTTCTGTTGATTGCATGACATCTATGAGTAGCTAAACCTATCGTTGGTGATAGTATGTGATTTCTTAGCGAAGGGTTAATAATTATGCTGATGGCGGTAAAGCGAATCAGACTTTGAGTTATTTCTTTATTTCTTTGATCTATCTAAAACCTCTATCTTCGTAGTGTTGAATAATAACGGAACACAATTGGACAATTCATTGATCAAAGATCTCTATGCAAAACGATCGGGTACTTCATGCATGATTTATTAACCTGCTATGCTTTGAATGATCATACTATCACTAACCTCCATTATCTTGATAAGAAAAACATGTGCTACGTCGTCTGTTGATTTTATATTTTAAGTTAGATTAGATAAAGCTAGTTATAGTCCTTAGAGATCGACACTCGAGGTTATTTTACTGCTACACTACGGTTTTCGTTGTAGTTGTGAATTGCCTTTGGCTAAATACAAATTTATTTGATTAATTAGAATCTGACAAATTCCGGTTCATCAGATATCTTACAGACCGGGCAAGAGTCACTAACCGCCCCCCCCCCCCCGCCAGTATATTTCTGGTACGAGAAAGCTACAAGAAGGTTCCCTACCAATTCAAGAGGAACACTACATGAAGAAGAACTAGAATAGCAGTACCCACCGGAAACTCCCATCGATGTATACTCTACACCGAAGCGTCTATGGGAACCGGAAAGTTGTCGAAGTGATGCCAGTTGTCCTTTGGACTTACAGGACTTTATCATCACATTTGTTGCCACATATCTTTGGCGGACCCGTCGATGTCAGCTCTGAATAAGCAGTTGACCCAAGACACGATCCAGGATTATGGCTACATACAAATGGGGATGATAAGTGATTCTGTGAAGGATTCATCTCTCATGTGTAGCACAGGAGAGCACTGCTCATAGTCGTTCATAATTGTGATTGGTCAAACCGTTGGCCAGCGTATCAATATTATTATGATAGTCATAATAGATATTGGATTCACCAAGCAACTCACTGAAGACGCCCGTGGATGTATTATTGGGATTGACACTTCATCGATCCTAGATGCATTCGAGTCAGTCAGATGAAGGGATGTTACCATCGCCGCGTTGAGCGCAAAAGACTTCACAACGAAAGGGTTTGCTTTGAGAAACCTCTCAAACGTCCTCATGTATTAATATTACAAATGGAACCGTCTACGAATTCCATGTTGCCTAGTGTAGCACTTGCTTAATACAATGAGGCCCTATGGGTCACACTATGTGGTGATTCAGCTTATCCGAATATCCTTGAAGATGGAATCGCAATTAATTTAGAATTAATTGTGATTGATGAATTATAATTGATTTGGAATTAATTATAATTATTTGTGGCTCAATTAATAATTTGGAATTATTAATTGAATTGACTGATTAATTGTATTTTATGTAAATACAATTAAAGATTATATTTTAGAAATATAATAGAGGTTTGATTTGAAAGGATATGTTAATTTAGAATTAATATATGCACATGGGCAAAATCTACTTGGAGTTTGAATTGCCTTAGAATTATAAGTGGGTCCCGAAATCGGGACCCACCTAATCCCCTTATATAGCCGCGCGACCAGTAGTAGTATGGGGAGGAGTTCGACTCCTTCCCATATTAGAAGTCAAAGGATAAGTTAGATTTTCCTGATTGAGTTTTAATTTGATTGGGAATGAATCTAGACTTAAATTGGTTTCCTTGTGCAGTAAGAATTAGATTCTTATTCCTTTATGAAGTCTAATTGATTCTTCTTTAGGCTTCTATTGACTACTATATATAGTAGACTATTAGAGAGCTTTTGACATGGTTGATTGCAGATCATTCTGATTAACCGAATTCTTAGAGAATTATTCTACCAGTTTTCTTAGAGAAAATAAAAGCTCTACTCCCCTACACCTCTAGCCGCGCGCGCCACCTTTCAACCGGAGGAAAATTGCCGCCCCATCTTCTTGGCCACATAAAGAATATCCTAGCATTCTTTCCGATAAGCTGTTCATCCGTGGATACCAAGGTTGAGGTTCAAAGAGCTGGAAACTAACTTTTATTGTCTTGTAGATAATCAAAGTATTGCAGATGTCTTCGACTTCGACGAAGGAGAAGATTCACCGGACTATTACGAAGACTTCATCGATTGGCATATCGATTCAATACCTATTCTTGCATTTGGAGTATTGTAAGTCTTCTGATTAATGTGTTTATTATATACGTTATATACATGATCAATTAAGCTGCATGTTAAGAAAAATTTTGAAATTCCGCTGCGTACCCTAGGGGTACCTTTGACCATATTTTCTTACAGTGGTATCAGAGCGAGGTTAATTGATTATGTATATACGAATATATGTTATGTGATTATGTAGTTTATGTGGATGCAATTGATTCTATGTTTAATTCGATTTTCGAAAGTCTTGTTTTTTTATAAATTTAGAATTTATGTTTTTAAAAAAAAAAATTATATGTATATATGCCGCCTGCAGACGCGGGCGCCTGCGGGACGCTAGCGCCCGCGCCTGCGTGACGCAGGCAGGGGCCTGCGTGCCGCAGGCGCCCTAGGGGACGGAATTCGATCCCGTCCCCGTATATTATATATATATATATATATATATATATATATATATATATATATATATATATATATATATATTTATTTATTTAATTTTGAGGATTGAATTTTATATTTGGAATATAAATATGATTTAATTCTAATTATTATTAACCATAGAGGTTAAATTTAATTAGTATTAAGTTAAGGGGCTTATTTGTGATTTATCAATTTATTGTTAATTACAAGTAAGTCTTTCTACTTTTGAATTTTAAATCTAACACCTCCAAGGTTTCGAAAATTACAATTGAGTCCTTCGGGTATTCGAAAATTACTACCTGGTCAATAGAATTTTCAATTTTTCAATCTAGTCCAAATTTTCAATTTTTCATAGAGATTATAAGTATGGGATTATAATTTTCATAATGAAATTATGAAGTCATTTGGCATCCACATAGGCTACTACTTGTTTGTTTGCTCGATATGCTATTGTTTGACAATGCATGTTTAAATACCATGTATTTTACTTTCCGTTCGACCGCTATGCATGCGAGGGTAGGCGGCGCCCTCTTATTTGTCGGACCGTATATTTTTATGTATGGGTAGGCGGCGCCCATTATGTGCTTGACCGCGTTTAGAACTAGAATGGATAGGCGGCATCCATTACGTGTAGATCGCTCATGCATGATGGGTAGGCGGCGCCCTTATTTGTTTGTAGATGACTGATAACAACCCTCAAGCTACAATCCCCAACCAATATAAGTGCAGAAATATGTATACGTATGTGTTTCTGAGATGCTTTCCATGGGGTGCTTTAATTCTAAACTTTCATTGCGTTTCCCTGTATTGGCGACCTCGTCTTGCAGACTCGCAGTGATCGTCAGATTAGAGTAAGCCTATGGTTATAACTTACTGCATATTGTATCTAGCGACCTCGATAGGTACAATATGTAGAGCGTCTGATTAAATTAGATTTAACACCCAAGAGTTGCGTGACGCAATTGGATAGTCCTACGGGTCATATTATGTTATGCGACCATCCCCCGTTGGAGTATAGCATAGTATGGATTTGGATCTTGGCCACTACGGTAACTTGTTGGACATTACCCGTATGCTTGTTTTGGGGGCAATCATATGTGAAAATAGTGAAAGCTAAACAGCTAAAGGACATTGTTGTTTAGTTATGTTGACTGTGTATTTAGAAATAGTATTTCAATAGTTGATTTATTATTTTCGGTCTATACTATTTCTCCTTAGGAAAAGCGAAATGGCGAGTATCTCGCTCCCTACTGTCTTAGAGAAGCAAATTTTGACCGGACCAAACTTCCTAGATTGGATCAGGAATATTCGTTTGGTGCTGAGGTAATACGAAAAGATTGAGTACGTCTTGGACGAGGCTATTCCCGTGTGTCCCGAGAATCAGTCTGCCGATCAAGTTGCTGCTTGGAATCAAGCCAACAAGGCAAAGGCTGATAAGCATCAAGAGGATGCTAGATCCGCGCAGTGTATTATGCTGGCGGCAATGAGCAATGAGCTGCATAGACAACATGAAAGCATGTTGCCGTATGAGATGCTGAAGAATCTTGAGTCGCTCTTTAAGACGACAACCAGAAGTGTTGAATTTGATTTGATCAAAGAGATACACAGATGCAAGCTCAATGAAGGAGGTAACATGTCTGAACATGTTCTCAAGATGATTGGTCTCTTTGAGAAGCTTGCCGATGCCGGTGTCAAGCTGGAGAATAAGATCATGGTGATCTTTGTCATTCAATCATTGTCGAGTTCGTATTCGCAGTTCATCATTAACTACACCATGAATGCGAAGGACGTTACACTGCCCGAGCTCCATAATCTGCTGAAGACATAGGATCAAACACTTCCTAAGAAGGAGAAATCGATCATGTATGTTGGGCAACCGACTAACTCAAACCCGAGAAACAAAGGTGCTAAGGGTAAGGGAAAGTCGGGAGCCAAGGCTAACACTTCGAGTGATAGGCCTAAGCGTCTGAACCAGAAAAGGAAGTTCAAGAGGAGCGGAACGGTATGCACAGATGAATGTCTTTTCTGTAAGCAGAAAGGGCATTGGAAGAAAGATTGCCCTAAGCTAAGGGCAGATCAAGCTAAGAAGCCGCCGGCTTCTAGCTCGGGTATGTTTGTTATTGAAATGAACATGACTACTTCTGACTCCAATGGTTGGGTATTAGATACAGCTTGTGGCTCACACATTTGTAATAATGTGCAGGGGCTAATTGAACATAGGCTAGTCAAGCAAGGTGAAATCGACTTGCATGTTGCGAACGGCAATCCAGTTGAAGCCAAACGCGTTGGACGCTGCAAGATAGATTTACCATCAGGACAATTTTTAGAACTTGATAACGTTTATTTTGTTCCATCCATTGTCAGAAATATTATTTCCATTCCATTGTTGGATAATTTGGGTTTTTCCTTTCGTTTTTCTAATAATACTTGTTATTTTTCGTTAAATGACCAGTATTATGGAAAGGCTCGCTTAGTGAATGGTTTATATATTTTGCAAAGTAGTCTACCTTTATTTCAAATACATAACAAACAACCGTCTTCAAGTAGGAGGAATAATCCATCTTATCTATGGCATTGTCGGCTAGGCCATATCAATGAAACACGGATTCAAAGACTAAGGAAGTTGGAATACTTAGAACCATTTGATTTTGAATCATATGGTACATGTGAATCATGTGTTAAGGGTAAAATGACGAACAAACCCTTTGTTGGACAAGGTGTTCGTGCCACTCGCTGCTTAGAGTTTATACATACTGATGTATGTGGACCTTTTAAAGTCCAAGCACGTGGAGGTTATTCTTACTTCGTTACCTTTACTGACGATTTCTCAAGGTATGGATATATTTATCTTATAAAGAATAAATCTGAGACCTTTGGGAAATTCAAGGAGTTCAGGAATGAGGTCGAGAATGAATTGAACCTAAGGATAGTCACTCTTCGATCAGATCGAGGAGGTGAATACCTTAGTGAAGAATTTATCGACTACTTGAAGGAGAATGGAATTCAATCGCAATGGACCCCTCCTAGAACACCACAATTAAATGGTGTGTCTGAGAGAAGGAATCGAACCCTGCTAGACATGGTGAGATCAATGATTGGATTCTCGACTCTTCCAAAATATCTATGGGGATATGCGCTACAAACTGCAATCTACATTCTAAACCGTGTACCATCTAAATCAGTGGAGAAAACTCCTTAGGAGTTATGGAAAGGAAAGAAGCCCTCACTGGGCTATCTTAGACCTTGGGACTGTCCTGCGATAATCAAATTGTTGCTCACTGATAAGTTAGATGCCAAGGGTGTCAAAGTTTATCTCATAGGCTATCCTCGTCAGACGAGAGGCTATGAATTCTATCATGCTGAAGATCACAAGGTGATAGTATCTAGAAACGTCAAGTTTTTAGAAGCAGAATACCTCGAAGAAGAGAGGTTAGATGATATGATAGAACTTGAAGAAATTCAAGACTTTGACACGCGCGAACATGAGTTCTCTAAATCTTCTGATTTGGACTCAAGTTCAGTGGGAGCTTTCGAAGCAGACAAGGGTAATGATATGACACTTGCTAGGCATGTCATAATCAGTGGGAGTCCTGTGATTAGATCAATAGTTGAAACCACACCAATAGAACCCGTTGTCAATCAACCTGTGCAACAAGTTGCACAAGAGAAGCCTCCCGCTAGGGAACAGGGTCGTAGCACGCGACCGGCTGCATCAGTGCCCACTGATAATGTTTCGTGTTACACGAAGCCAGAAAAGAAAAGTACCAGAAACGCCGACAGAAGCACCAGTTGAGCTCCGTAGGTCGAAGATGATCCCAAAGGGACCTCAGAAGCAAAAGCCTTATGATAGAAGACATCAGTGAACTTGATGTTGGCTTATCAGATCGGGAAGACCCCGAGACCTACAAAGAGGCAATAAATGATATTGACTCAGACAGATGGCAAGAGGCCATGGAATTGGAAATAGACTCCATGTACCTGAACCAAGTTTGGAGCTTGGTAGACTTGCCCCAAGGGGTTAGATCTATTGGGTGCAAATGGGTCTTTAAACGAAAGACAGATGCCGATGGCAAGGTACAAACGCACAAGGCTAGACTTGTGGCGAAGGGCTACACACAAAGGTATGGCATCGATTACGATGAAACCTTTTCACCGGTAGCAAAGTTGAAGTCTATTCGAATTCTACTTGCGATAGCTGCCTACTATGATTATGAGATCTGGCACATGGATGTAAAGACTGCCTTCCTCAATGGCAACCTTGAGGAAGAGGTCTATATGGTACAGCCGGAAGGTTTTATTAGTAAAACCAGGCCAACTGTTGTATGCAAATTACAGAGATCCATCTATGGGTTAAAGCAAGCGTCTAGGAGCTGGAATATCCGCTTTGACGAAGCTGTCAAATCGTTTGACTTCGTCAGAAGCGTAGAAGATCCCTATGTCTACACTAGGCACAGCGACAAGGGAGTCGTTTTCATGATCATTTATGTTGATGACATTTTGATCATGGGAGACAATGTCTCTATGCTAGAAGAGGCTAAAGTTTGGTTATCAAGTACCTTCTCAATGAAGGACTTGGGTGAAGCGAACTACATCCTAGGGATAAATATCTATAGAGATAGGTCCAAGAGGATGTTAGGATTGACACAGTTCACCTACATCGACAAAATACTGAAGCGTTATACGATGGACGACTCAAAGAGAGGCTTTCTCCCAGCTAGGCATGGGATCGTGCTATCAGTTAAGGATAGTCCTAAAACTGATAAAGAAAGAAAGGCAATGAGTCGTGTGCCCTATGCTTCGGCAGTAGGGTCTATTATGTATGCAATGAATTGCACAAGGCCAGATGTGGCATATGCGCTTAGTGTCACTTGTCGACACCAACAGAATCCAGGAGTACCTCACTGGACTGCTGTAAAGAACATTCTTAAGTACCTTCGACGGACTAAGGAAATGTTCTTGGTGTTTGGTGGAGAACCAGAATTAAAGATGTATGGTTATGTCGACGCTGGATTTGAATCAGATTGATGACTTTAAGTCACATACAGGATACGTATTCAAATTGAACGGAGGAGCTATCTGTTGGAAGAGTTCTAAGCAAGCCACGATTGCTGACTCAGCCACAGAAGCCCAGTACATTGCTGCATCAAAAGCATCGAAAGAAGCTGTCTGGATTTCAGAGTTCTTGAAGGAATTGAGGATTGTTCCTGCTCCTAGTCCAATAACGATTTATTGTGACAACACGGGCGCCGTCGCTCAAGCCAAGGAGCCTAGATCTACAAACAAGAACAAACATGTACTTAGAAAGTATCACGTTATACGTGAGATTATTGATAGAGGAGAAGTTAGTATAGGACGTGTCTCAACCACGGACAACGTGGCAGATCCTTTCACCAAGGTTTTATCAATGGATGCCCACTTAAGACATTATATTAATCTAGGCATTAAGCATAAAGGTGACTGGCTCTAGTCCAAGTGGGAGATTGATAGTTTATATGTCCTAGAGACAGTCTTTATTAAGGGAATACAACCCTTATTAAGGGCATATATGTACTATTACACAGGTCAACGTAATATAATATATGTTTGTTTGTTTGACTATTGAGTATCGCTTTCATATTTATATTACACCAGGCATACAGCATGTCATATCTCTATTCATGTCTGTATTGATATCAAACATGTCCCCTCGGATAGATGACCGATCACACAGATAGTGGGAGCTATGTGAGTTATCATCTATCCCAAACTCTCCCTAGTCGAGGTTCATCTCGGATGTAGGGGTCTGAATGAACCAGGTGAGACTAGTATGCGTGGAGATTATACTTGTTAGAGCAAGTGTGAGCCGATCCCACGGCCGCGGAACGGATTGTTGGAAAATCAAGAAACGTTCTCATAACTCCGCATAGTTGTTCGAAGGGTGATTACCGAACAATGGAAGTACCCACCGGAAACTCCCATCTATGTATACTCTACACCGAAGTGTCTATGGGAATCGGAAAGTTGTCGAAGTGATGCCAGTCGTCCTTTGGACTTACAGGACTTTATCATCACATTTTTTGCCCCATATCCTTGGTGGACCCGTCGATGTCAGCTCTGAATAAGCAGTTGACCCAAGACACGATCCAGGATTATGGATACATACAAATGGGGATGATAAGTGATTTTGTGAAGGATTCATCTCTCATTTGTAGCACAGGAGAGCACTGCTCATAGTCGTTCATAGTTGTGATTGGTCAAACCGCTGGCCAGCGTATCAATATTATTATGATAGTCATAATAGATATTGGATTCACCAAGCAACTCACTGAAGACGCCCGTGGATGTATTATTGGGATAGACCCTTCATCGATCCTAGATGCATTCGAGTCAGTCAGATGAAGGGACGTTACCATCGCCGCGTTGAGCGCAACAGACTTCACAACGAAATGGTTTGCTTTGAGAAACCTCTCAAACGTCCTCATGTATTAATATTTCAAATGGAACCGTCTAGGAATTCCATGTTGCCTAGTGTAGCACTTGCTTAATACAATGAGGCCCTATGGGTCACACTATGTGGTGATTCAGCTTATCCGAATATCCTTGAAGATGGAATCGCAATTAATTTAGAATTAATTGTGATTGATGAATTATAATTGATTTGAAATTAATTATAATTATTTGTGGCTCAATTAATAATTTGGAATTATTAATTAAATTGACTGATTAATTGTATTTATGTAAATACAATTAAAGATTATATTTTAGAAATATAATAGAGGTTTGATTTGAAAGGATATGTTAATTTAGAATAAATATATGCACATGGGCAAAATCTACTTGGAGTTTGAATTGCCTTAGAATTATAAGTGGGTCCCGACCTAATCCCCTTGTATAGCCGTGATGAACGGAGATTTGTCGGGTCTCGATTCAGCAAATAATATTTGTTATTTAGCCAAAGGCAATCCACAACTACAACGAAAACTGTAGTGTAGTAGTAGAATGACTCGAGTGTCGTTCTCTTAGGACTATACTAGCTTTGTCAAATCTAATTAAGAATATAAAACAGCAGATACAAAGCAATAGGGGGTTTCAAGCAGATAATGGAGATTGGGGGTAGTATGGTCCTTCTTAACATAATGGGTCGATAATCATGCATAAATTCCTCGGTCTTGCATAGAGATCTTTGAATCAATCTTGTGTCCTGTTGCAAGTATTAAGCACTACGAAGATAATTTGGTCTGACTAGTCAACAACGATTGTCCTAATGTGTTCCGTAATTATTCAACACTACGAAGATAATTGGTCTGATGGTCGACTAGTGTCCATGCGTGCATAATAATCAATACAACATACGAGAATTTTGGTTGCAACTGATCAACGAAATAAAGCAATGACACGGAGTATAATGCGCGATATAGCCATTAGCATGATTATCTTCCCTCGCTAAGAATTCACATACTACCACCAACGATAAGTTTAGCTACTCATAATAGGCATGCAATCAATAGCAATCATAGAAGAAAACATATTGAAAGAAGAATAAAATAAGTAGATAAAAACTGTAAGATACAAAGTTACCGAAGGTTGTCAATCTCCGGATGATTGCGATCCTACGCGCTCCAATCTGCTATGAATAAGTATCCCCTAAGCTATGGAACTCCCAGGACAAGCCCCGGGAAGTTCCTACCTAAAACTATAGAGAGAGGTGAGAAAGTAGGCTTGGAAAGATATGATTTTCGGAGAAAAACTTGAGCTCTATATATAGGCCCCGAATTTACTCTGGGGCGGTTCGCCCCCCAGTATTTCGCGGAATTTCCGCGTTTTTCGACGCGGATTTGGATTTCTTCACCTTTTCGGACTCGGTTTATGACTTCTAGTAGCCTTCTAACCTCCAGATTCGGCCCCTAGACTGCAAATCCTATCCGGAAACCTTCAAATACTCCAAATAGGCTTCTGGAACACCAATTCCTTGTAGACTTCAATATAATTGCCCCGAAATCTCCGAATTTCAACCAAAACCTGTAAAATAAAATCTAAAGGGAAACGTGACACTATTCTAATAAAATGTACTAAAATATAGCTAAATTAACATAGAGGATAGCTAAAATAGGTGAAAAAGACTCGAATGAAAGTGTAAAATACACATTCATCAAACTCCCCAAACCGAACATTTGCTTGTCCACTAGCAACTAAGCTAGACTCTAATACAAAAAACATGCAAGACTCAAAATGGAGTTTCATGCCAAATAAAATGAACTAATCTACTGAATCTACCAAATAACATATGAACAAAAACCATATGAATCAAAGCATGAATATAGGTTGAAGAATACCTCGATTGACTTATACACACCCACATAAGCACTTATGTCAAGACAAGATAGTCTCTCGTAACATTCTCTACCTGGACCTAGTCAGTGACGACGTAATGATGCATGCTAAGATACGAATGGTTGCCCCGTGTCTATGAAACTGAGGACTTACTGCTGTTCCACCATGTTAAGACTTTCCCTCAAAAGAGGTCGAACCAGTACTGGCTCTCATCAGACGAAGGAGGGTTCCCTATAAAAGATAACTCTCCCCTATTCTACCCATCTTTCAAGTAAAGTCTTAAGCTATTCACCACTTCCTGAATGGCAGGACGGGGGTGGTCTAGAATAGAAGACACTCAAGACAAAAATAGAAAAAATAAAAAACACGATTACGAACATCACAAAAATGGAAAAGACTCAAAACTTTGCTAAACTGCTTTTGGCTTTCTTTTTTTTGGACCCTTCCTTCTTTTTTTGGGGTCTTCTTTTCTTTCTTTTTTTTCTTTCCAGATTCTTTTTTCATTTTCTTTTTCTCTTTTTTTCTGGAATTTTTTCTTTCTTTTTCTTCGATTTTTTGAGCCGGCAGTAGCAAAACAAAGAGAGAAACAAAATGACTCACACGACTTCCCCAAACCTATTCGAAAGAATAGGTTGGAGTATAAAATTTACGGAAAAAGGAAAATAAACTCACGATACGAGAATAAAAAACAGAAACAAGTCTAACGACGGTGTAACCCCCTCCCCAAACCTATTCGGCAGAATAGGTTATAAACAAAGGATCACACAACCTCACACTACCTCCTTCCTAGGCATTTAGCAATCTCAAAGCATGGTGAAGACTTGTTGCCTCTTAGGAACATAATTACTCGGGAAAACAACCATAAGACCCTAACATGCATCATCCTATTATAAAGGCCTTCGTGAACCGCAGTAGAGAAAACACCACTAAGTGATGTCGAGACTACCATGCTTAACTAAGTGCAATACATAAATGTGACAAGCCAAGCGAGAAAAACCTCAAACAAATTCATAGAGATGAAGCATACGATTAATGGCATAGCTAGTTGATTTACTCAATAAAAAAGTTCAAAAAATTCGGCAATAAACTCCATATAAAACATGCAAAACTATCCTAGGATGAATGTAGTGAAATGCAACCTAAAAAATCTAAGAAAGCAATAAACGTGCAAATGCAAATGCAGACAGATAAAGCACGCGAGGTACTATACTCATCCTACCAATTCCAAGCTCCAAACTAACAACATCAGATCACTTAAATCCCATGCCCCCTCATGAAATTTACGCTAGTCCCTAGCAGTAAGAAAATGAGGAAATAAGAAATGATACTAGATGTTACCCCATGGTTTGGCCTCGGTCGGCTGAGTATGCTGCTTTTGATTTATTGGGCCTCCTCTGTGAGCTTTATAGTGTGACATCAGGTCTTCTGGTGGGTACGGTAGTTCCATTTTTAGGCCGGATAGGAACAACTCCTCTATCAGAGTCATCATTGCTCGTATGGCCTTCATTGTCACTACTGTCACCATCATCATCGTCAGTAGAGTTGCAGTGGCAGGTAGAATTCTCAAGATTAACCGCCGCTGTTATGGAATCCTCCATCCTGTAGCCCTTCAATAGGATGTGAACTGTTGAAGGGGAAAGGACAGTGGTATCAGGACCTCCCCCTCCAACGTTTTACACCACGAGAAGGTTACAGTAGGCTGCTCGGATCCTCAGAAGTCTTCTACCTTTTTCTCCAATTTCGACCACTTTATCCACTGTTGCTCCGACCAATGTCTATATGATGCTCACTTTAGAGTCAGGCAAGGGGCACCCCAACAAGGTGCTGGGTACCCATGTCATTACGTTTTGGAACCAAGCTAGCGCTTCGGAACCTTCGAGCAACTGCGAACTCAAGATCAAATCCGTTACTGCGAGAATGTCCCGGTGCCTTCCAGTTCACACGAACTTTGCAGTCCTTGTGATGGAGTGATGATGTAATAGTGGTTTCTGACCCTTCAGTGGTGCATGAATAGGCATAGGAGTCCTTACTCCAGGTGTACTCTAGCTCCTCCTCTTGGATAATCCACGACGTTGTTGCCAAACCCCTTGGCTCGAACGCACATCTAGCGAGATCACCTTCCTTGACATGGTTCCTCACAGCAATCATACGGGAATGCTCCCTTCCCTTAGTATGGTACCTATAAACAGCGATTAGCACCTCGTACGACTCAAAACAGACTCAAATATATGCTAGTGTAAAAGCGAGACACACAAGTGATAAAATCAACAATCGAACTCCCCAAACCGCAATGTCTAGCCTAGCTACTTCATCATGCAACATATCAACGTAACTACTACATGCAATACATCACATCATGCTCTTACTAGACAACCAATATCCTTGATAACAAGGCTCAATTCATACCATAGCAGCGCAAAAATTCTACCAGCATAAATCCTCATTCTCATCTAATAAGCATTCTATCGTCAAATCCACCAACATTACACCAATAAACATATCCATATACTAGAAATCAAAGATAAAGACATAATGCATAATGAGATATATCATCTAATAGCAAAATACCCAAATCAACAATTCAAGCAAAATTGAACATGCAATTGATAGTAAATAACATGTCTAATCACATAAACTACATACCTATGCATCAAACAAGCATAATTGAAGCTCAAATTAGAAAATCCCCAAATTCGAAAATTAGGGTTCTTAAAGATGATACCTCAGATCTGCAAATCTAACGAATTAGGATGAAATCTGTTCGGATAGGATGATAGATCATGCAATAGGATTCCAATTAAGCTAAAGAACACTCAATTTGGTCAAGAAACGAAGAAGTTATGAAGATTTAGAAGCAAAATCGCACTTTTCGGGTTTTTTGGGAGTATGGATGAAGAAGGATGAAGAAAATAAGGTTTTGGGGTTGAAATCCGCGTTTTTTAAGATCTGGGACCGTGGGGCGGTTCGCCCCCCAAGTGGGGCGGTTCGCCCCGTGCTCCCCAATGTGGGGAGACGGGTCCCGATGTCAGTAAACGCGGTTTAAATCCCGAAACTAATTTTTTTTTCAAAAAAAAAACACTCGAAAAATCTCACTCAAACAAAAGCACATACGACACACTTAAGAACAAATTCGCATATGAGAAGCAAATAGTTCAAGAATGAAATGCATGCAGAAAAGCAGTGAAGAAAGCGATAAAAAATTCCGGGTTGCCTCCCGGATAGCGTCATTGTTTAAAGTCTTTGACTCGACTCCTGTCTGCGCCTATCTCCTCTTTTTGCGGGTACTAGGCTTTCCCTTCATTGATCTCCTCTTCATGCCACGAACCTGTGAATAAGAAAGAATATAGGCTGCAAGACCACAGTAGTGAGTAGTAATATCAGGCGGTTCAGGTGGATCAGGTATGGCTTGTAATACGTGTTGCTTGCCATTTACTTCGATGGTGCAAGTTCTTTGGTAGATATCCATCACTGAGCGTAGTTTAGTCAAGAATGTTTGCCCTAAGAGTATGACATCCCGTTTCCAGGTGCAGACGCCGGCATAACTACGAAATTGGTGTATATAGATGCTTCACCAATTTTGACCACAACATTTTTCACGACGCCCTCGGGTCTCATAAAGGATCCATCCGCCAGTTGCACAATAGCCCTTTGCTCAGATAGTTTCCCAATGTTGCTCTTTTCAAACACATTCAAAGGAATTATGTTTGAGTAGGATCCCGTATCTAGTGTGGCAGAACCAAGGTCCTTCTCTTCTTCCTCAGCCTGTAGAAGTTCTTCCTTCATGCAACACTCGCACCTAACAACCTTCTTGATGGTGACTCCGTCAGGAACATCACCAGCTAATGTAATGGCATTCGTCTTTACGGTGCTGTTAGGCAGTTTTCGATCGATCAACTCTTGCATCTTTTGATGGGCAAGCCTAGTGCTTTCTTCCAACTTATCGAGCCTTGCCCTAGTCTTCTCAGAATCTTCTTCATACCGTTTGAGAAAACTTTGTGTGTGATCGACCATCTTCTGCAAGTTCTCCATTAGTAGAGCCGATTTCGACTTCGGTGGCTCTTTCGGAGTGGGGTTTTCGCAGTGATCATTACCATAGTTTAGCCTACTACGGTCTTGGTTAGGTCCATAAGTTTGGTTAGCCGGTGCATATCCTTGATTGTTGCGGTATCCTCTTCTCCAAAATCCACCTCGAGGATTCCTACCGTCTTGTCTGTAGCTAACTTCTTGAGTGCCAAACTCCGTAGCAAAGGCTTCTTCTTCTCCTCCTCAAGCCCAATTGCCATCATCGTATGCCAGCTCCGATCTACAGATATGAGTCCCATGCCCATAGTTCTTGCATATTCGGCATACTTCGTTCGAAACAGCTATTTCGGTGGCGCTCTTGAGGACTTGCTTCAATTCGTTGGTAAAGCACTCGAATTGATCCCCATTCCCCCTGTACATAGGGGCTTCTTGAGTCGGTGGAGCTTCAGGTCCACGTTGTTGAGGGGTAATTT
>CM051455.1:123945290-123967116 GCA_028274465.1 Plantago ovata | reverse complement strand
GCCTCTTGAGGGACGGCCTATGATGCTTTGTCGCGCTCTTAGACCGCTCCAGTTCGTACATGCGGACTGGACATATTTCAACACTAACACACGTCTCCTAACCATTGCTCTTGGATCCTTGAACTGCGAACCCTTAGCAAGCCTTTCGAAAACAGCCCAGACGGCTTCTGCGGTTTCCTCCCAAATATTGCCTCAGCATTGGAAATCCACCACTTGTTGGTTTTCGAAGGTTAGTCCATTGTAGAAGTGTTGGACTAGGTCGGAGAGTTCAAAACCATGGTGAGGGCACTTGTTCGTGAGATCTTGGAACCTCTCGAACGCGGTGTAGATGGTCTCATCATAGTCCTGCTTGAATCCAGTGATTTGCGCCTTAAGCGCGGTAGTCAGAGTGTGTGGGAAGTATTTCTCCATGAAAGCTAAAAAAACCTTTTCCCAAGTGTCCAGCGAGCCTGCTGGAATAGAGCTCAGCCATGACTTGGCTCTGTCGCCAAGTCCCATAGCAAAAACCTTCATCCTCAACTCATCCGTTGTTATGTCAGCTCCGGGTCGTGGGAGTTGGTTGACGAAATCATCGATATCGTTCAAGTACCCCATCACATCTTCCCTTGATAAGCCATAGAACCTCGGAAGTTGTTGGAATGCGTGGTTCTTGATCTCCAGATCTCGGGTTGCAGGCGAAAGAACAATCGTCGGTCCCCTCATACGATCCTTGGTGGGTTGTACCCATGCCTTCAGTGGTCTAGCTTCTGCCATTCCGTCGATTTCCTTGAATAGACTAATCAGATATTCAGAGAAATCAGTTTCCTCTATTTCCTCTAGTGCGCGCCTTTCAAGTAGTCGCCTTCTCTGGTGGTAGACTCTATCGATCTCAGCAATTGAATCAGCAAGCGGTGTTCCTGCAGAACGTGTATGCGGCATACACTATCTGTGACAGACTAGGAAAGGTGATTAGAAACAAACTAGGAAAGCAGAGAGAGATTAAAAGGAAAACTAAAACTAAAAGAATTATGAATCTAAAGTTGTAAATATAAACAAATTAAACAGAAAAAAGGAGTATAGTCCCCGGCAACGGCGCCAATTTGATGAACGGAGATTTGTCGGGTCTCGATTCAGCAAATAATATTTGTTATTTAGCCAAAGGCAATCCACAACTACAACGAAAACTGTAGTGTAGTAGTAGAATGACTCGAGTGTCGTTCTCTCAGGACTATACTAGCTTTGTCAAATCTAATTAAGAATATAAAACAGTAGATAGAAAGCAATAGGGGGTTTCAAGCAGATAATGGAGATTGGTGGTAGTATGGTCCTTCTTAACATAATGGGTCGATAATCATGTATAAATTCCTCGGTCTTGCATAGAGATCTTTTAATCAATCTTGTGTCCTGTTGCAAGTATTAAGCACTACGAAGATAATTTGGTCTGACTAGTCAACAACGATTGTCCTAATGTGTTCCGTAATTATTCAACACTACGAAGATAATTGGTCTGATGGTCGACTAGTGTCCATGCGTGCATAATAATCAATACAACATACGAGAATTTTGGTTGCAACTGATCAACGAAATAAAGCAATGACACGGAGTATAATGCGCGATATAGCCATTAGCATGATTATCTTCCCTCGCTAAGAATTCACATACTACCACCAACGATAAGTTTAGCTACTCATAATAGGCATGCAATCAATAGCAATCATAGAAGAAAACATATTGAAAGAAGAATAAAATAAGTAGATAAAAACTGTAAGATACAAAGTTACCGAAGGTTGTCAATCTCCGGATGATTGCGATCCTACGCGCTCCAATCTGCTATGAATAAGTATCCCCTAAGCTATGGAACTCCCAGGACAAGCCCCGGGAAGTTCCTACCTAAAACTATAGAGAGAGGTGAGAAAGTAGGCTTGGAAAGATATGATTTTCGGAGAAAAACTTGAGCTCTATATATAGGCCCCGAATTTACTCTGGGGCGGTTCGCCTCTGGCTGGGGCGGTTCGCCCCCCAGTATTTCACGGAATTTCCGTGTTTTTCGACGCGGATTTGGATTTCTTCACCTTTTCGGACTCGGTTTATGACTTCTAGTAGCCTTCTAACCTCCAGATTCGGCCCCTAGACTCCAAATCCTATCCGGAAACCTTCAGATACTCCAAATAGGCTTCTGGAACACCAATTCCTTGTAGACTTCAATATAATTGCCCCGAAATCTCCGAATTTCAACCAAAACCTGTAAAATAAAATCTAAAGGGAAACGTGACACTATTCTAATAAAATGTACTAAAATATAGCTAAATTAACATAGAGGATAGCTAAAATAGGTGAAAAAGACTCGAATGAAAGTGTAAAATACACATTCATCAAACCGCGCGACCAGTAGTAGTATGGGGAGGAGTTCGACTCCTTCCCATATTAGAAGTCAAGGAATAAGTTAGATTTTTCTGATTGAGTTTTAATTTGATTGGGACTGAATCTAGACTTAAATTGGTTTCCTTGTGCAATAAGAATTAGATTCTTATTCCTTTATGAAGTCTAATTGATTCTTCTTTAGGCTTTATTGACTACTATATATAGTAGACTATTAGAGAGCTTTTGACATGGTTGATTGAAGATCATTCTGATTAACCGAATTCTTAGAGAATTATTCTACCAGTTTTCTTAGAGAAAATAAAAGCTCTCCTCTCCTACACCTCTAGCCGCGCGCGCCACCTTCCAACCGGAGAAAAATTGCCGCCCCATCTTCCTGGCCACATAAAGAATATCCTAGCATTCTTTCCGATAAGCTGTTCATCCGTGGATACCAAGGTTGAGGTTCAAAGAGCTGGAAACTAACTTTTATTGTCTTGCAGATAATCAAAGTATTGCAGATATCTTCGACTTCGGCGAAGGAGAAGATTCACCGGACTATTACGAAGACTTCATCGATTGGCATATCGATTCAATACCTATTCTTGCTTTTGGAGTACTATTGTAAGTCTTCTGATTATTGTGTTTATTATATACGTTATATACATGATCAATTAACCTGCATGTTAAGAAAATTTTTGAAATTCCGTTGCATACCCTAGGGGTAACTTTGACCATATTTTCTTACAGGGCAAGGGGTCGTTCCCTTGGATTCGCACCAAGACCGAGCTAATGGCTTCCCCCGTTGCTGCCAAATACAAGTAAAGTACCTCTCCTTCCATGGGTTTTGACAAAAGTGGAGGGGAGAGTAGATACTCTTTGAGCTTCTCGAAAGCTTCCTCGCATTCTTTTCTCCACTCGAAGTGGTTGCTCTTTCTCAAAACTTTGAAGAATGGAAGATTTTTCTCGGCGGATCTTGAGATGAATCTACATAGTGCGATCGACTTTCCTACCAACTGTTGTACCTCATTGATGGTTTGGGGTTGAGGCAGATCGAGGATGGCCTTGATTTTCTCGGGGTTTGCTTCTATTCCTCTTTCCATTACCATGTAACCGAGGAACTTCCCACCTTTAACTGTGAAGGTACATTTTGCCGGATTGAGCTTCATCCCATACTTCCTCAAAATCGAGAAGCATTTTGCCAGGTATCCTACATGTTGCTCCTCGGTTTTACTCTTGACTAGCATATCATCGACATATACTTCCATCGTTTTACCGAGTTCTTCTTTGAACATTTTATTAACCAACCTTTGGTAGGTCGCTCCGACATTTTTGAGACCGAAAGGCATCACCTTGAAGCAATACACATTTCCATTTGCGAAGAAGTCGGTCTTCGGTACATCGTCCTTGGCCATTTTGACTTGCTAGAATCCTTGGTATGCATCCATGAAACTCAAGAGGGCACATCCTGTTGTGGAATCGACCAGCTGGTCGATCCGGGGAAGCGGGTAGGGATCCTTCGGGCAAAACTTGTTGAGTCTTGTGAAGTTGTTGCACATTCTCCACTTGCCGAGTCCTTTCTCCACGAGGACTACATTGCAAACCCAGTCGGAGTATCTCACTTCTTTCATGTGACCAGCCTTAAGCAATCTTTGCACTTCTGCTTCAATGATGGCATTGTCTTCCGCACTGAAGTCTCTTTGCTTTTCTCGAATATGGGTGATTGACGGGTCGATGTTCAGACAGTGAACCGTGACTCTTGGGTCAATCCCCTTGAGGTCCTCGGTACTCCACGCGAAGATGTCGTTGTTATCTTTCAAACATTGAATGAGTTTCATTCTTACTTTTGTAGTCATCTCGGTACCAATCTTGGTAACCTTGTCGGCACTTACTTCGACAATTTGAATTTCTTCGAGGGTTTCTCTTGCTTATATCTTGTTTTCCTCGAAGAATTTCTTCTTCTTAAAAGAGGGTGGTACTGGAGGTATAACTTGATACTCCTCGAGCTCCTTGACAGCTCCTACTAGGGTATCTCTCTCTTTCTCTTGAGTTGCTTTCCTTCGCCTAAGTGACGGACTTGGCTTTTTTGACTTTTTCTTCACTTGCCGAACCGTATAAAAACGGTAAGGAGCATTGTGAACTAAAGGCTGCTCCTCGAGCGATTGGCCCAGATTTGGATCTCTGATGGCAACCTTGGAAGTGAATTTGGCTGACATACTGTAGGATTCTCATGCCTCTCTTATGTTTCCCTCTTCTTGTCCAATTCCCAATGGAGTGGGAAACTTCAACTTGTTGTGGACTGTAGACACTACAACTCGGAACTGAGAGAGACCGGGTCTACCCAAGACCGCGAAGTAGTCAAAGGGCATGTCTACGACTACGAAGGGAACGTGTTGAGTTACTCTCCGCGGAGCACTTCCAATTTAGACCGTCAAGTTGATCATTCCGAGGGGCATGATGGGTTGTCCTCCAAAGCCTACCAGGGCGCTACTCACTTCTCTAAGACCTTCCCTTGTATTCATATGAATCCTCTTCAAAGTACCCGTGAAGATCACGTTTGCCGAACATCCAGTGTCGACGAGGATCCTTCCTAAGTTGTAGGATTGAACATCAAGGGATACCACTAGCGGAACACATGGGTCGTAGATGTTTCCTCCTCCGGCGTGTCTCAGAGGTAGTTCACTATCATCGAAAGAGATTACAATGGTTCCTGGTTGTGCAACTTGGGCATACTTCACATCTCGAATCTTGAGGTTATCGGCTGTGATCTCCCTCTGATTTCGAGTGTCACCTCCCACGGGTCCTCCGGCAATCGTAAGAGTGTGGATGCTTCCGTTCACGGGACGATTCTCATAATTATTGTAATTATGAATATCATCATAACGAGGGTTCCCTTGGGGGTGGTGCTCGATCCGCACTTGTGGTGGCGGAGGGAGGATTTCTAGAGGTTCTTCTTTCCGAATATAGTTGACCAATTGTCCATTGCGTATCATCCTCTCAATTTCATTCTTGAGCTCGATGCACTCATCAGAAGTATGCCCCTTTCCTTTGTGAAATTGGAAAAATTTCTCCGAACTTTTGTTCTTTCGGTTTTCTTGGATCGGAGATGGCCATGAGACGTCTAGCTTCCTCGAGATTATATAGTTCAAGATGTCGGATCTTGGTCTATTTAAGTCTGTGTAGTTGCTATATCTCCTTGGAAGAGACCTCCTCGGAGGAGTCCTCTTGTCTCGAAACTTGTTCCTCGAAGGACCCTCTCTGATCAAACCATGCTTTTGATCCCTTCTTTGCTTTCCGGGATTTTGTGGATGAGGAGGGTATTCCTTCTCCTTTTCTTTTTCGTTCCCTTTTTACTTGGGAGGATTGGTTCTTATAGTGACTGTTTTTCGGAATTCCTCTGCCTCGAGGAAATCCTTGCAAACTTTCGCTAGTTGAGCTTCGTTCTCAACGCATGATGCTGAGAGCACCTCTTGGAACTTGACATTGGTAGTGTTACCATACAAGTATTCTTTCCTCTCATTGATCGAGTGATCTTCAACTTGGAGGGCTGCTTCATGAAAACGATTGATGAAGTCCCTCAAATCTTCATTGTTCTTTTGAACAATTTTGGCCAAGTATCTCACTCTTCTCTTGGTGTTGATGACCTTCTCGAATCGCTTAGAGAATTCTTTGCAGAGATCTCTATAGGACTTGATCGAGCACTGAGGAAGGCGCGACCACCATTTCATGGCTTCTCTTGAGAGGTTAGCCGGGAAGAGTAGTGCTTTGGTCTTTGAATCATGACCATACGCATCTGATGACAGTGTTTTTTACACTTTCATTCGGTTCTTTTTAACCAATTTAGCTATCCTCTTGTATGCATTTTAGTGCATTTTGTTAGAATAGTGTCACGTTTCCATTTTCTTTGTTATTTTCAAGATTTAGGTGAAAATTGCACTTCTGGATATGAATCATGGCGAAACATTGAAGTTTGGTGCAACAAGATCACCCGTGGTGTGTCAAGGAGTAATGGGACGTGTTTCCAGGCCAAAAGACCAAGTTTCAGAGCTCAAAACCGTGCCCAAGGCCAAGGAGAACATGAAAGATTCTAGATATCTTGTATGAGGCGGAAACGGTAGTTCATTCGGAGTTCGGATGAAGATTTCGGAGCCTTTGAAGTGAAATCTGGAAGTTCCATTTGCATAGTCTCATTATATTGGGCACCATTATTTCATACGATATTGTATGGGTATGAGAGGTTACAACCTACGCGTCGCTAACTCGAAGAGCTATCCAACGGTGGGTCTTACGTGCCAATCTGAGTTCGGACGCGCCCGGAATCTCTGTTCGAACTTAGAGGAAAAACTGTCGAACTTGCTGCCAGCCACAGGCGGACCGCCTGGGACGGGGGGTGCACAGCCCCTCAGATTCCGGAATTTGGCGATATTTTATATATATAAGTCGATTTTCAGATCTATCTTCATAATTTTTGCAGACATAAACCCTAGAGCTTGTTCTGGGTTTTCTTTGACTTAGAACCACTTTTTCTTAGCGATTTGGAGCTTCAGCGTAGAGATTTCGATATCTTTTGATCTCACCTTGCTAGAAACTTGTGAGTTTAGCAATTCACCGTAGATTGACAATCCTCGGTGGTAACTTTGTATCTCACATTTTTCATACTCTATCTTTCAATTCAATTATGTTTTCATCTATGATTTCTATTGTTGATTTCAAATTTGATATGAGTAGCTAATTTCTAGTTGGTGATAGTATGTAAATTCATAGCTAGGGTTCATATTGTGCATGATTGAGTTTCTGAATCTTTTACTTGTATAATTTTTTTATTCGACTCTTTGATCCGACTAAGCCAAATATCTTCGTATAAAAGTGTTAGAAACACTAGGACAATTCAAGATCATCTATTCAATATTTATAATTATCAAGTACTGCTTGCACTAAGCCTGACAACCTTAGCCAAATATTAGTATAGATAGGAAGCTTTCAAAATACATGTCAAAACCTGTCTTTTGGTGTTTGTTAATTCGAATTACTTTTAAAGCAGTACGTGTTGCACTTTCATGCATAATTAGAACTCGATGCTTTGAATGAGCATTACTATCACCAGCTCTCGTCATATATTGTTAAGTTAAACTAAGTTAATTTGTTTTCTGAATTTATATAGTAGTTATTGTAGTTAAAGCTAGTTAAGTCCGTAGAGATCGACACTCGAGGTCATCTTACCTCTGCACTACGTGTTTTGTGTAGTTGTGAGTTGCCCTTTCGCTAAAACAAATTCATTTGATTGTTCAGTCTGACAATCTCGTTCATCAGCATCCATCTTGGTACCAAATCTCACCAAGTAGTCCTTTGGACAACTTGTTCCATCATAACTTTTGAAAGTGGGGAAGCCTCGCTCGATTTTTGCTTGATGGCTCCTTATCTCAGCGCACAACGGACTTGGATCTTGCTCTTTCTTTTTTTCTTGCACGGTTCCTCGTAGGGTTCCTATCTGAGCCTCAAGTGCGGTTTTCCTTGCATTGAGTTCCTCTAGAGTGAGCTCCTCCCCGTGATCTGGTCGATCAAGGGGGTTACCTCAGCCACGGTTCTCAAGGCATTGTTTTCTGCCACCGCCTCGGGTTGATTCTGAGGGGTCACTTGGTTGGGCGTGACTTAATTTGGGAGAGTGGGTGGTGTAGCGACCACCTGAGCTTGGTTTTCTTGCGGAGCCACATTTTGTATTGACGCGCGTATCCTCCTATCAATTAGATCCCTCAAATCATCTGGGGCACATTGTGGTCCTAACCTAGATTGGACTCTTGAAGGTCCAAGTCGAGATTGGATCGGCCTTGTGTTGGCTCTTGAATGTGCTTCATCTTGTACTATAGGTGCTCTTGGTTGGGATTGACGAGCGGCTACCAAAGTATCCCGAGGTTGCTCCTGTACTTGGATCTATGGTACTCCTCGAGCCTGGAGTTCTTCATTGGCTCTAGAAGCCTCATTATCTCCTACATATCCTTGCAAAGTAAGAAGGAACAAGACGTATTGAGTTTCGCCCATCCCAAAGTCTGATGGTCGGACTACACGTCCATTAGGTAGGGTGAAGTTCAATGCGGCTGGCTGAGGAGGATTCACTGCCACGGAAGAAGGATTTATTGCTACTTGAGGAGGCTGCCCTCTTGGCACGAGATTGTTTGTGGCTCTTAACGCTCCATAAGAACTTCCAGCTGGGAAGCTTTGGGGATTATTTTCTCCGGATCTCTCTTCTTGGGTGTTAGTGACATTGGTGAATGCCCCCTCCATATAATCTTCATTCCTCTCAACATTATTATTTCTAGGTGCCCTTTGAGCAGCTACCCTTCCTCCTCCTCGACCATTTAAACGGGGAAGGCCCCTGGAGCAAGGAGGATTCCTGGGTGATGCATTGGCAAATCGATTGCTTCTTATGGGAGGCATCTTCGTGAAGTGTCACGAGGAGAGTGCTCGGTTCGACCAGTAGGGCTAGGAATGACCTTTTGATCAGGTTCCCACAGACGGCGCCAAATGTTGAAGGGTAATTCGTACTTCTTCTTAAGTTCGCAATGGATCGTCACAAGAAACTATTTAGGTCTTCTTCATGTAGTCTTCCTCTTAAGAATATAGGAATCATTCATGTAGCTTCCTCGTACCTGAAAGAGACTGGAGGGGGGGGGGGGTTAGTACCTCGTGTCCGGTTTGTCGAGGATCAAACAGGAGGGACGACTTTACGTGTAGGGAGTTGAAGGGCTTCCCTAGTAAGAGTAGTAAATGTGGTTGGTGAGTGGTAGGTAAGAGCTATGAATGCTTACCCAGCGGATAATGAATGAGTCTCCTTTTATATTTGTAGTATTTTATTGTCACTTTATGTAGGATCGTGACAAGTGTCCGGTTGAGATTGAAGCCTCCTTTGGCCCAAGCCCATTAAGGAGGTCCATGGGCTTTGGCCCAAACATCTTGACTAGGGTTTGGAGGGCATTATTGACTTTTTGGGTCCCATGGAGTATTCTGGAAGACGGGTCCCACAGGGAGCGACCATGGGTGGTCGCCCTTGGTCCTCGTGCCTTCCTCTTATATCCATGGTCCGAGTAGTGCTCTGCCTAATCTCTTTTGGAGGGTGTCACCTTGTCGTAAGGTCCTCCTTGAGCCCTATAGATGCTCCTCGAGCCCAACGGCTGCATTGTCCTTGTAGTGAGCTTATCTTAAGGGTTGGCGTCTTAGTGATGGTCGGACCATATGTTGGTCGAGCCACACCTAAGTGACATACTTGGGTGTGGTCGCGCCCTTTGAGGGACGACCCTTGATGCTTTGTCGCGCTCTTAGACCGCTCCAGTTCCTACATGCGTACTGGACATATTTTAACACCAACAGTTTTCAATATCTATTTTTACCACAAGTTTACTTTTAAATTATATGTAATTAAATTTACTTTTAAGTTCTTTAATAAAAAATGACCTTAGAAAAAAAATGGATTTTCATTAGTCGAGGGCATGGGTTAAAATATGCTTAAGCCTCTTATGTTTTTTATCAGTATTTACTCTTTTTATTTATGATAATATATGTTATATATTTTAAAATTCACATGAAAATGTATAATTAATTTCATTTAGTATGTTTCAATACAATTTTTGGCCCAAATTGAACTCAAAGCGAAAAATTTAAAAACCATCTACAGATTATTCGCTATCAAGAATATATTTTAGACTCAAATAAATAAATTATATCTGGTACTTTCGATGACAAGCGTCCGACTAATTTGTGTATATAGCATCCCAATTTGCATGGGGTTTATCAACGAGTGAAAAAGTTGGACTCATATATTAAAATTTGAGTATCAAAAGCGGAGATGTTTATTCAGTAGTACCAAAGACAGATTTTCATAAAAAAATCCTGAGTTTTTACTTGTGTTATAATGTTGGCAAAAACAGAAAAATAAAATAAAATTGCAAGTTTGTCTATTATGATACATCCTTTGTCTCTCGGCACCATGTTTAATTGAGTACGGAGATAAAAAGAGGCTATACAAATTATAATTGGAAGAATGAAAGTCATTTGATGAAGTAAATAAATTAAATAATATAATGAATAAAGTAGGAGATAGAGTAACTAAAGTAGTAGAGACAATGAATAAAGTATGAGATATAATATGACAAATAAATTTAGAAAACATGAAGTTGAGATTGGGACAAAAGGATTACTGAAGTTAATCTCATGCTTCATTTTAGAATCACTTCTTTCAAAAATAATGTCATTTGTTCATGATCAGTCGGGTTCCTCGCTGTAGAAAGTTGAAAATAAGAGAAATTTAAATTTAAGAAAGCGTATTAGAGCATATTGTTCATGTTAAATTAAAGAATAGGCTAAATGCAATTTTTGAGAACTCATTGATTACCATATGTAATACCAAAATAGTTATAGTTATTGGTGTCGATGCACATTTAAAAATTCATTACTCAAAATTCCACGTCTACCGTTTAAGATATTTCAAAAAATAAAACTATATCAAATTTTACATCCTTTGTCTCTCGGCACCATGTTTGGTTGAACACGGAGATTAAAGCAAAAAGCTATACAAATAATTGGAATGATGAAAATTATGAGAAGAAGTAAATAAACGAGATGATATAATGAATAAAGTAGGGAAAATAGTAACTAAAGCAGTAAAGACGAATAGAGACGATGAATAAAGTATGATATATAATATGACAAACAAATACAGAAAACATGTTGAGACTAGGATAAAAGGATTACTAAAGTTCTATAATCTCATACTACATTTTGGCATTACTTCTCTCAAATAATGTTTGTCGTTAGTTCATGATTAATGAGGTTCCTCGCCGTACAATGTTGAAAATAGAAGAAATTTTAATTTAATTAAGCTAGCGTATTAGAGTTTGTTCATGTTAAATTAGTGAATAGACTAAATGCAATATTTAAAAACTCATATTAATTGATTACCGCATTTAATACCAAAAGATCAGTTATAATTATTGGTATCGATGCACATTTACAAACTCATTACTCAAATTCCACGGGTCAATATCATATCCATGGGATGTGTACACTGTAATCATGACTATATAACTCCACCAGCCTAAAGAGTCGGGTCTTGATTAGAGTGATTGTGCTGTTACAAGTTACAACTAAAATCAGAGCGGGATCGATGCCAAACCCACGAGGGTTGCAAATGGTTAGTCACATGATATAATTAATCTGACCTAAAGATCAGACGAGTCCAAAACTTATGAGTGTCTCACATCACTTCTGAACAATGGCATAAATTGTATAAAGTTAGACCACCTTAAACCGTATGGTCAAAGATGGTCAATAGAAATAGATTTAGAGCAACAATGTCACTTGAAGACTAATATTGTTCATAAAAAGAATTCTTACAACCTCTAGCGTCGTTCCTCTCTTTGAATTCTTTTTTTTTTATTCACTTTCCATCTTTAGTGATTTATACGTGAGTTTCCTATACTTCATCTGTTAATCTAAAATTTCATTTAATTTTATTGTACAATAGGTTTTATTTAACGGTCAGTCTAAACTATTCTACTCCTACTACACTACTATTTAACCACCGTATAACTTCAAATATCCTAAACCACCTTATGTCTCTGTCACGATTCGACTCCTTGCTACTCTAGCACCCTATCCACTTGGTAATTGATCACACACACGTATATCTAAAATAAATATGTTAACTTTTTTAAATCAAATAAAATTATCAAATTTTAATTATTTTTTTAATAATTGTAATATATTCAACTATTTTTTTCTTTATATATAAAACAGTGAAACTATGTCGTGAAGGAGCATCACGTTGGCTTTGAAGCAGCTGCATGGTACTGGCATTTTGTAGACGTGGCATCGTCACGGGTTATTACTAGATAAGAAACATGAGTAAAATTTTGTGCAATAGAGCAGAATTGTATAGAGTTTTTTTTCTTTAAACGGCAAATATTGCAACTACTCCTACCATTGTTATATACTGTAATATATTAACACCTTATATAAAATTGCCTTATGTCTCCGTTGGGGATTGAACCCTAATCTATCCTTCACCGTCCCAACACTATTCCACTAGACCCTCCTTCCCACTATAATTTACCCACTTTGACTTTTTTCAGTCAATAATTTTCAACTTTGACTCTCGATTACTTTTAAATTACAATGATAAGGTATATGAAGAAATCATATAATGAAAATATAGAACCTAAATTTTCATATAGCTTTATTAAATATTTTACTAATATAGTTTAAGATTAATTGGAAATCAAAGTTGAAAGTTGTTGACCGGAAAAAAGTCACAGTATATAATTTCTACCGGAACGGGAAGGAGTAGTAGAGTTATAAATATAGAACGAGTAGTAAGTAATTGCAAAAAATGAAATTCTTAAATGCACACGTGTGTTTTTGTTGCAATGTTCTTTTCAGGTGGATCAGATAAATTGCAATTTTGTATGTCTTATGACGCAAGTATGCCATAGCTGTTCATAATTTAATCTGGGACACGCTAATGATTTTGACCCATACGTTTAAAAGAACATAGTCTGCGCGTGAGTAATTTAACTCATCATAGTTGATCTACCTTCACAAGTAGGCGTATATAGGGGAAAGTTTAGTGGTCGTCATTTTCCAAACAATCTTGACATTTGACAATATAGGTAGGTAGATTTTATTTTTTTCATATTCAATTCCATATTTTTAGCTGATATATATATTGAGGTTTCATGAGGCATCCTTCAAATTTTGAAAACTAACCGCGGTGCCAGTGTTTATAAATTCAATTCTAGTTGAAATTTAATTAGAATTGAGACACCGCGGTTATAGCGGTGTATGTGTTTGAAGCGTATTATGCTTATGTCTAACATGTTTTGTTTACTGTATATTTTAACAATTCTAATTACATACATTTTTGTTCGAGAACATGAAGATTATATCGAAAGGGTGGGATATAACTTTGTCCAGTTGTTAGACCCAAAATCAGATACGGTTAATGATGATTCTGTAAGGACTCTGCTTTACTTTTACTCCTAAAATGTGCATAAACGATCATAGACATACACCCAGTATAGCTTAACAAATCAAACGGGGAAAAACATATGAAGGATTTATAATATCAAATACAATGAAATTGTTGACCCGAAAGGTCGAATGCTAGTGTGATGATAACAAACATTATGTTATGGACTAACAATATTTTAAGTCCATTATATCTCCACTAAATCCATACAAAGTTGGCCAAATTAATTTTGATTTTTGGAATTTCTGATTTGTTATCCGAAAGGTTAACGTATCAGTCATTCTTTCAAACGGCCTGGATTATTTAATTAACAACAACACGTTTTGGTAAAGGTCCACTTGTGCGAATGCTAAAGACATGTGGGAGATGCTGCAAGTGACTCATGAAGGAACAAATCAAGTCAAAGAAGAGCGCATCAACCTTTTTACTCGTAAGTTTGAAATGTTTTCTATGAGACCTGATGAAAATATTGCTACTATGTATAACAGGTTTATGGAGATAGTGAATCCATCCATTACTCTGGGGAAAACGTATTCCCAAAGTGACTTGGTGAAGAAGATTTTACGTTCACTACCAAAAGCATGGAGTCCAAAGACGACCGCCATAATGGAAGCAAAGGATGTCAATAAAGTGACAATGTTGGAACTGATTGGATCGCTGACCTCACATGAATTTTCACTTGTGGATCATGATGAGCCTGAACACAAGAAAAGCATTGCTTTCAAATCTAGACATGACGAACAGGTTGACGATGATGATGCTTATGAGGAAATGGATGAGCATGAAAGGAATATGCAGATTGCTATGCTATCCAAAAAGCTCAATGCGCTAAAGAATCCTCAAACCAAGTTTTACAGGAGGAAAGGCAGTAAGTCTTTCAATAAAGCTAACTCACTAAATGTTCGTTGCTATGAGTGTCATAATACAAGTCATATCAAGCCTGATTGTCCTAGACTGAAAAAGAAAGAAAAATCCAAGGGAAAATCACGAAGCATGGCAGCAGCCTGGGAAGAACATGAAACGTTGTCCGAAACTGGAGACCTTTCAGACGAAGATACAGGAAATGTTTGCTTCATGGCAAATGCAGAGGTAAGTTCTGGATTTGATGAAGAAAATGAAATTTACTTTTCTGATTCTGATTCATTTTATAGTGAAGATGAAATTGATTGGCGTGCCAATTTAGCTTATGAAGTGAACTCTGACCTTGATATTATTCCAAAGAAATCTCGTCATGAGCTTGAAAAACAAATTTATGAACTTGAAGCTCTTAATAACTCTCTTTCAACTACAAATTTTGAATTGGCAAGCTTGAATAATGAACTGAATTTGAAGGTTAATAATTTTGAATCTGTTAATGCTAGTCTTTCCAAAGAAAATTGTTTTTTAAAACATAAGAACATGGATTTGACAAGATCTTTGGAAAAATTTACAAAGGGCAGAGAGAACCTTGATAAGCTGCTTGGTATGCAAAGACACTACAAGAATTTTCCTGTATAGTGACGGCCTCAGTGACGGATTATATCCGTCACTGAGTTAGTGACAAATCGGTGCTTTCAGTGACGGATTAGACCTAAAAGCTCCATTCGTCTTTGTAAACTAAATGAGTGACGGATAAAACTTATCCGTCACTGAAGTTGTTGACTCCGGTCAACAACTTCAGTGACGGATAAGTTTTATCCGTCACTAAAATTTATTTTTAATTTTTTTTTAATGCATGGTCAACCTTTTATCCGTCACTAATTAGTGACGGATTATCTTATTCGTCACTGTGTCTTAGTGACGCTCAATATAGTGACGGCTTCCCTTATCCGTCACTAATCCGTCACTGGGCGAATTAGTGACGAATCGGTGCTAACGCTCAATATAGTGACGGCTTCCCTTATCCGTCACTAAATCCGTCACTAAACAAGAAATTTTTTGGAGTGAGAATGTCCCTTGACAAAGGTGGCATAGGTCTTGAGTCGAAAAGCAAAAATCTTAGTCAAGTTACCAAACTTTCAACTATGTCATTTCATACATGTTATTATTGTCGCAATGTTGTCCATATGGTTAGAGAATGTCCATTTAAGAAAGGGGTAAGCTCACACTACAAGTGGATCCCCAAAACTAACATTCAAGGACCCAAACAGATATGGGTACCTAAGTCCTCTTTAACTTGTGGTGCAGGAACATCATGAACATCGAAGGACAACCAACAAATCCAATAGATGGCTATTGGACAGTGGATGCTCATGTCACATGACAGGAGACATTAGCAATTTTATTAGCATCTCAAAGTGTGATGGAGTACATGTTAGCTTTGCAAACAACTCTAAAGGTAAAATGGTTGCAATAGGTAAGGTTGGTAAGGCAAATTCTACTACTATTGATGATGTTTAGCTTGTCAAAGGTTTAAAATTTAATCTCTTAAGTATCAGTCAGTTTTGTGATAAAGGATTTGAGGTTAAATTTGAACCAAAAAGGTGTCTTGTCATAAAAGATGATGAGATTATTTTTGAAGCAAATCGAGAGGGTGATGATTATTGCGTAAGCTTTGATGATCTATCTAACAATGGTGTTAAGTGTTTAGTCTCTTATGATTATGTAGCTTGGACTTGGCATAGACGTCTTGGACATGCCAACATGGAGCTAATCTCTCATATCACAAAAAAGGATCTCGTGAAAGGAGTTCCAAAATTGAAGTATGAGAAAGACAAACCATGTGATGCTTGTCAAAAGGGTAAGCAAGTTCGATCTTCGTTCAAAGCCAAGAATATGGTAACATCTTCTAAACCTCTTGAACTGTTACATCTTGATTTATTTGGTCCTATGCAAACGGCTTCTCTTGGAGGTAAAAAGTATGCATTCGTTATTGTTGAGGATTTTTCACGTTTTACTTGGGTGCTCTTTCTAGCACACAAGAATGATGCTTTAAGTACTTTTATCCCACTATCCAAGAAAATGCAGAATGAGAAAGGATACTTTATTGGAAGAATTCGCAGTGATCATGGAACCGAATTCGATGAAAAGAACTTTTCTGCACTTTGTGATGAGAACGGTTACATTCATGACTTCTCAGCTCCTAAGACTCCTCAACAAAACGGAGTTGTTGAAAGGAAAAATCGTGTACTGCAAGAGATGGCTCGCACTATGCTATTGGAGTATGACTTGCCTAAGTTCTTGTGGGCTGAAGCTGTAAGTACCGCTTGCTATGTGTCTAATCGAGTATTTATTAGACCAATGATGAACAAGACGGCGTATGAACTTTGGTATGGTAAGATTCCTAATATCTCTTATTTTAAAGCTTTTGGTTGCAAGTGTTTCATTCTGAAAGATAGAGAATATCGTGCAAAATTTGATTCTAAGGTTGATGAAGGATTGTTTGTGGGATACTCATCCCATAGCAAAGCATATAGAGTTTATAATGCTCGAAAAAAAACTGTTCAAGAATAAATTCATGTTGTTTTCGATGAAACAATCCTCTTGTAGCCAAGGAATCCTTGAGCATGAATCCTACAGGTCATGAACATGTTTTACAGGAACTAATAGTGCAGGAAAAGGAATCTGAGAAAGAAAAAGGTTCTACAGAACATAATAATTCTGAACCTGTTCCTGAACTGTCGACTGAAACGTCGGATGAAATATTGCCAGAAGTTGTACCTATCGAGAGTTCTTCCAATGCACCATAAACAACAGTACCTAAACCAAGGAAATTCAAGCATGCATCAAGTCATCCACCAGAACTGATTATTGGAAAAAAAGACTATGGAATAAAGACCAGTTCACTTCTGAAACAGGTGGACGAGACTCATTCGCATTGTGCAATGCTTTCGATGGAGGAGCCCATAAACATTGATACTGCACTTGGTGATGAATCTTGGATTGATGCAATGAAAGAAGAACTAGCTCAATTCGACAAGAACAAGGTATGGACTTTGGTTGAAAGACCCGCCGATCATCCCGTGAGTGGAACTAAGTTGGTTTTTAGGAACAAGCTGAATGAAAATGGCGAGATCACTCGAAATAACGCGAGGCTTGTAGCCAAAGGCTATAGTCAAGAAGAAGGAATTGACTATGATGAGACTTTTGCACCGGTGGCAAGGTTAGAATCTATTCGTTTGCTTCTTGCTTTTGCTTGTTTTAAAGGTTTTATTCTTTTTCAAATGGACGTAAAAAGTGCTTTTTTGAATGTTTATATTAAAGAAGAAGTTTATGTTGAACAACCCCCTGGTTTCTTGAATGATACCTAGCCCAATCATGTTTTTAAATTGTCTAAAGCACTTTACGGTCTGAAACAAGCACCACGTGCATGGTATGAAAGGCTTAGCAAGTTTTTGTTAAATCAAGGTTTTTAAATGGGCAAACTTGATAATAGTTTGTTTACGAAGTACCTTGATAATGATATGATGCTCGTACAAATTTATGTTGACGATATTATATTCGGTGCTATTAATGATATTCTGTGCGAGAATTTTTCAAGTCTATGAAACAGGAATTAGAGATGAGCTTAATGGGAGAATTGACATACTTTCTCGGATTACAAATTAAACAATCAAAGGAGGGCACCTTCATTTGTCAAACAAAATATACAAAGGAACTCTTGAAAAGATTTGGCATGGAGGATTGTAGTGAAATGCCAACACCTTTGTCTACCAACAAACCATTGGTCCGTGATGCTAAAGGAAAATCAGTAAACGAAAAGAAGTATCAAGGTATGGTTGGCAGTTTACTTATTTAACTGCAAGTAGGCCAGATATTATGTTTGCTACATGCTTGTGTGCGCGTTTTCAAAGTGACCCGAAAGAGTCTCATTTAACTGCTGTGAAGCGCATTCTTAGATACTTGAAAGGTACATTAGATTATGGTCTTTGGAATCCTGTATGTAGTGATTTGAACTCCTCGGGTACTCAGATGTGGATGACGCTGGTTGTCGTGTAAATCGCAAAAGTACTAGTGGTACATGTCAATCCTTGGGATCATGTCTAGTTTCATGGTTTAGTCGTAAGCAGAATTGCATTGCTCTTTCCACTACTGAAGCTGAATATATTGCATTAACTTGTTTGTGTGTTCAATTAATTTGGATGAAGCAAACTTTACTTGATTATAATCTGCATTATGATTCTATTCCCATGTTTTGTGATAGTACAAGTGCTATTAGCTTGACTAGAAATGTTGTACACCACTCACGCACCAAGCACATTGATGTTCGCCACCACTTTATTCGTGATTATGTGCAAAAAGGTGTTGTTCATGTGGAATTTGTGCCTAGCGAAGAGCAGTTGGCTGATATCTTTACTAAAGCTACCTGATGAAAGATTTGCATGTTTGATAACTTCACTTGGGATTATTCCTTATCCTTTCAGTAATCTTTCTTAAACCTTTTCTAGCCCTTGAGTGATGACAAAAGGGGGAGAAGAAAAGTCCAAAAGTGCTTATATGCTATGTTACTTCTGCTATGCTACTCTGGTATCTTGATATGTTATTCATGTTATTGTATGTTACTCTGATGTGTTCATATGCTACTTACTCTGATTTTATTATATAAGCATTATGCATATGCATGTGTCATTGACACTTAGCAATTAATGTTAAGATCTCAAAACTTCCTGAGAAAATATTTTTCCACAATGATGCATATCATCGAACTCCGACTCCGAAGGTGCACTTCGCCGGGTTGAGTTTCATCCCATATCTCCTCAAGGTTTTGAAGCACCTTAATAAGTGGCTTACGTGGTCCTTTGCTTTGAGGCTCTTTACAAGCATATCATCGACGTAGACCTCCATTGTTTTTCCGATTTCTTGTTCGAACATCATGTTGACTAACCGTTGGTAGGTTGCTCCCGCGTTTCGGAGCCCAAAAGACATCGCACGGAAGAGTATACCCCGGAGTGTGTTACGAATGCCGTTTTATCTATATCTTCGCGAGCCATAGGGACTTGGTGGTATCCTTGGAAGGCATCCATGAAACTTAATCGCTTTGCCCCTGCTCTCGAATAGACAAGTAGGTCGATTCGGGGCAAGGGGTACGAGTCTCTAGGACAATGTCGATTTAGGTCGGTGAAATCATTGCACATCCTCCACTTACCTTTCCCCTTGCTAACCAATACCACGTTGCACAACCAGTCGGAGACTTGGGTGGGTCGAATGTGACCGGCTCTGAGGAGCTTCGAAACTTCCTCGTCTATTATTAAGTTTTTCTCTCGGCTGAAGTTTCTTTGCTTCTGGCTAACCGGCTTGGCCTTCGAATCCACATTGAGACGGTGAACAATGATGTGAGGACTTATTCCTCTCAAGTGCATGGTGCTCCAAGCGAAGACATCGGCATTTGTCCTTAGAAAAAGGGAAAGACCTAAATCAAGTTCTTTTGGGAGGTCGGATGCTATCTTTGATAGTGTATATGTCCTAGAGACAGTCTTTATTAAGGGCATACAACCCTTATTAAGGGCATATATATACTATTACACAGGTCAACGTAATATACTATATGTTTGTTTGTTTGACTATTGAGTATCGCTTTCATATTTATATTACACCAGGCATACAACATGTCATATCTCTATTCCTGTCTGTATCCATATCAAACATGTCCCCTCGGATAGATGACCGATCACACAGATAGTGGGAGCTATGTGAGTTATCATCTATCCCAAACTCTCTCTAGTCTAGGTCCATCTCGGATGTAGGGGTCTGAATGAACCAGTTGAGACTAGTATGCGTGGAGGTTATACTTGTTAGAGCAAGTGTGAGCCGATCCCACGGCCACGGAACGGATTGTTGGATAATCAAGAAATGTTCCCATAACTCCGCATAGTTGTTCGAAGGGTGACTACCGAACAATGGAAGTACCCACCGGAAACTCCCATCGATGTATACTCTACACCGAAGTGTCTATGGGAACTGGAAAGTTGTCGAAGTGATGCCAGTCGTCCTTTGGACTTACAGGACTTTATCATCACATTTGTTGCCCCATATCCTTGGTGGACCCTCGATGTCAGCTCTGAATAAGCAGTTGACCAAGACACGATCCAGGATTATGGCTACATACAAATGGGGATGATAAGTGATTATGTGAAGGATTCATCTCTCATGTGTTGCACAGGAGAGCACTGCTCATAGTCGTTCATAGTTGTCAGTGGTCAAACCGCTGGCCAGCGTATCAATATTATTATGATAGTCATAATAGATATTGGATTCACCAAGCAACTCACTGAAGACGCCCGTGGATGTATTATTGGGATAGACACTTCATCGATCCTAGATGCATTCGAGTCAGTCAGATGAAGGGACGTTACCATCGCTGCGTTGAGCGCAAAAACTTCACAACGAAAGGGTTTGCTTTGAGAAACCTCTCAAACGTCCTCATGTATTAATATTGCAAATGGAACCGTCTAGGAATTCCATTTGCCTAGTGTAGCACTTGCTAATACAATGAGGCCCTATGGGTCACACTATGTGGTGATTCAGCTTATCCGAATATCCTTGAAGATGGAATCGCAATTAATTTAGAACTAATTGTGATTGATGAATTATATTGATTTGGAATTAATTATAATATTTGTGGCTCAATTAATAATTTTGGAATTATTAATTGAATTGACTGATTAATTGTATTTTATGTAAATACAATTAAAGATTATATTTTAGAATATAATAGAGGTTTGATTTGAAAGGATATGTTATTTAGAATTAATATATGCACATGGGCAAAATCTACTTGGAGTTTGAATTGCCTTAGAATTATAAGTGGATCCCGAAATCGGGACCCCCTAATCCCCTTGATAGGCCGCGCGACCAGTAGTGTAGTGGGGAGGATTCGACTCCTTCCATATTAGAAGTCAATGGATAAGTTAGATTTTCCTGATTGAGTTTTAATTTGATTGGGAATGAATCTAGACTTAATTGGTTTCCTTGTGCATAAAATTAGATTCTTATTCCTTTATGAAGTCTAATTGATTCTTCTTTAGGCTTCTATTGACTACTATATATAGTAGACTATTAGAGAGCTTTTGACATGGTTGATTGGCAGATCATGATTAACCAAATCTTAGAGAATTATTCTACCAGATTTCTTAGAAAAATAAAATCTCTCCTCCCCTACACCTCTAGCCGCGCGCGCCACCTTCCAACGAGGAAAATGCCGCCCCATCTTCTTGGCCACATAAAGAATATCCGAGCATTCTTTCCGATAAGCTGTTCATCCGTGGATACCAAGTTGAGGTTCAAGAGCTGGAAACTAACTTTTATTGTCTTGCAGATATCAAAGTATTGCAGATATCTTCGACTTCGACGAAGGAGAAGATTCACCGGACTATTACGAAGACTTCATCGATTGGCAGTCGATTCAAACCTATTCTGCTTTTTGGAGTATTGTGTCTTCTGATTAACGGGTTTATTATTATATACTTATAGCATGCAATTAACCTGCATTTAAGAAATTTTTTGAAATTCCGCTGCGTAACCCTAGGGGTAACTCTGACCATAATTTTCTTACAA
>CM051455.1:123836201-123945190 GCA_028274465.1 Plantago ovata | reverse complement strand
GCACATGGGCAAAATCTACTTGGAGTTTGAATTGGCCTTAGAATTTATAAGTGGGTCCCGAAATCGAGACCCACCTAATACCCTTGTATAGCCGCGCGACCAGTAGTGGTATGGGGAGGAGTTCGACTCCTTCACATATAGAAGTCAAGGGATAAGTTAGATTTTCCTGATTGAGTTTTAATTTGATTGGAATGAATGTAGACTTAAATTGGTTTCCTCGGCAAATAAGAATTAGATTCTTATTCCTTTATGAGTCTAATTGATTCTTCTTTACGCTTCTATTGACTACCTATATATAGTAGACTATTGAGAGCTTTTGACATGGTTAGTGCAGATCAGTCTGATAACCAAATTTTTGAGGAATTATTCTACCAGTTTTCTTAGAGACAATAAAGCTCTACTCCCTACACCTAGCCGCGCGCGCCACATTCCAACCGGAGGAAATTGCCGCCCCCCTCTTCTTGGCCACATAAAGAATATCCTAGCCATTCTTTCCGATAAGCTGTTCATCCGTGGATACCAAGGTTGAGGTTCAAAGAGCTGGAAACTAACTTTATTGTCTTGCAGATAATCAAAGTATTGCAGATATCTTCGACTTCGACGAAGGAGAAGATTCACCGGACTATTACGAAGACTTCATCGATTGACATATCGATTCAATACCTATTCTTGCTTTTGGAGTATTGTAAGTCTTTGATTAATGTGTTTATTATATACGTTATATACATGATCATTTAACCTGCATGTTAAGAATTTTTTTGAAATTCCGCTGCGTACCTAGGGGTAACTCTGACATATTTTCTTACAATCTTGACACACCTTTCTGGTTGAGTTTCGGAAATGATCAAATCCTTGACCTCCGAAATGGTTTCGAGACGTTAATTACCCTCTGAACGATCCAATGGGAAATCGAAGAGTTCTTCGTGAATGGTCAAACACTGTCTCTTCGAAGGAGGGGATGATCCCTCCACCGAGTGAATCCTTTGTCCTTCAATGGTAGTTTCCTTCGAAGGGCGAGGCACAGTAACATTCCATGCTTCCTTCGGATCTCCTCCTACTTCCCAATTCCCGCCTCCGTGGGAACTTTAACTTCAGATAATAAGTTGATGCCACCGCCTGGAATTGGTTGAAACCGGGACTTCCGAAAAGTACGTTGTAACCCATGGGAGCATCGACGATGACAATATGGCAATTGTAGGTGGCCTTCCTGGTTTCAATCCCACTAAAGTTATCAACCAGATGGTTCCTAGTGGTTTGACCACGGCTCCGCCGAAACCAGATAAATTTGTGGCAACATTGACAATCCCGTACCTTTGACACCCATCTATCGAGGGTGGTTGTAGTGATAACATTAACTGAACTCCCAGTATCCACAAGTACTTTTCTACTCCGAAGCCGGATATGATCATTGAAATGACTAGGGGGAAGTTCGGGTCTTGGTTTCGAGTGACACTTGGGGGAGGTATGTCAGAACTACCGAAAGTGATAGGACAAACTCTGGGATTCGAGGCTCCCTACATTGAAGTTCGACACTCCTTGGCGTACGCATTACGCATCCTCCTCGACGTTCGATCTCTCTCCTTCGGTGAGTCGCCGCCGGTTGATCCTCCGCGATATACTTGATCTCTCGTGGATTATGTCATTTTCACAATTCAAATCATCTCTGGATTTCCGGAATACTTCTGACTTGAAGTGGTAGGGGCGGCTGGATGAAGGGGGTCGACTAGGCTCGAGGTGATACCTTCGGCCGCCTTATCATCATGTTGCCTCTGGTCTCTCGAAATTATTGGACATGCCCCTGATGAACCGAGATTTGTCGGGTCCCGGTTGCAATCAAATATATTTGTTATTTAGCCAAAGGCAATTCACGACTACAACGGAAACCGTAGTGTAGCAGTAGAATGACCGAGTGTCGTTCTCTAAGGACTATAACTAGCTTTATCAAATCTAATTTAGAATATAAAAAACAGCAGACGATATAGCAAAGGGTTTTTCTAACAGATAATGGAGATTGGTGATAGTATGATCCTTCAAAGCATAACGGGTTAATAATCATGCGTAAATTCCTCGGTCTTGCATGGAGATCTTTGATCAATCGATTGTCATGTTGTAATTACTAAGCACTACGAAGATACAGATACTGACAAGTCAATCACTATTGTCCTATTGTGTTCCGTAATTATTCAACACTACGAAGATATAGATGTGCATAGGTCGACGAGGGTCCAATTGTGCATAATAATTAATCAACATACGAGGATTTAGGCTGAGCCTGATCAACGAAATAAAGCAATAACACGGAGTATAATGCACGATATAGCCATTAGCATGATTATCTTCCCTTCGCTAAGAATTCACATACTACCACCAACGATAAGTTTAGCTACTCATAGTTGTCATGCAATCAACAGAAATCATAGAAGAAAACATGTTGAAAGATATAAAAAATAAGTAGAATAAACCGTAAGATACAATGTTACCGAAGGTTGTCAGTCTCCGAAGAATCGCGATCTTACAAGCTCCAATCTGCTATGAAAAAGTATCTCCTAAGCTACGAACCCCCAGAACAGGCTCTGGGAAGTTCCTACCTAAAACTACAGAGAGAGGTGAGAGAATAGGTCTGGAAAAGTATGAATTTCGGAGAAAAACTGAGCAACTATATATAGGCTTCGAAATAGTGTGGGGCGATTCGCCCCACACACCGGACGATTCGCCCCACGTCCCGGGCGATTAGCCCGGGAGTAATTTTCGCGGAATTCCGCGTTTTCGACGCGTTTTTGGATTTCTTCCCCTTTTCGGACTCGGTTTCTGACTTCTAGTGGCCTTCTAACCTCCAGATTCGACCCGTAGACTCCAAATCCTATCCGGAAACCTTCAGATACTCCAAATAGGCTTCTGGAACACCAATTCCTTGTCAACTTCAATATAATTGCCCGGAAATCCTCGTTTTTCAACCAAAACCTGTAAAATAAAATCTAAAGGAAAACGTGACACTATTCTAATAAAATGCACTAAAATATAGCTAAATTAACATAGAGGATAGCTAAAATAGGTGAAAAAGACTCAAATGAAAGTGTAAAATACACATTCATCAGCCCCTCGTCCACAATTCGATCCAACTCCGCCGTTAGGTCTATGCACTTGTCGATGTCGTGCCCCCTTTGCTTGTGGAATTTGCACTAATCCTTCGAACTTCTAGTGGTGTTGGTTTCTTTGTGCTTCCTAGGCCATCTTATGAAAGGCTCTCTTTCGACTATCAAAAAAACCTTTCGTTGGGGATACCTGACCTGCCTAGTAGGCTTTCGAGGTGACCTTTTCCCATCTCGAGTTCGATCTCTTCCGGAGTCTTTCTTGGGCGATCGTTCTCTTTCCCGGGTGTTTTCGCGGCTGGGTCATGTTTCGAAGGCAAGCTTAGCCTCTTTTGTGATGCTTTCTTCTATGATGTACTTGTTGACGATATTGGACAAGTCCTCTGGGGTTTCAGGTCTCTCCCTCGAAACTTATGATTCTAAGCTGCGATTGCGAGTGTTCGCGAACAGCGATTTCCTTCGAAAATGCATGGGGTGGTCCTCTACCTGAAGGGCGACCACATTGAATCTTTGCCACCACCTTCGTAGGGGTTCATCCTTCTTTTGGATGATGTCTTTGTAAGAAAATATGGTCAGAGTTACCCTTAGGGTACGCAGTGGAATTTCAAAAATTTTCTTAACATACAGGTTAATTGATTATGCATATGTCGTATATATATAAACACGTCAATTAGAAGACTAACCTTACTTCCAAAGCAGCTTCCAAGTCTTCGTAATATTCCGGTGTATCTTCTCCTTCGTCGAAGTCGAAGATATCTACAATACTCTGTATATCTGCAAAACAATAAGAGTTAGTTTCCAGCTCCTACAACCTCAACCTTGGTATCCACGGATGAACAGCCTATCGGAAGAATGCTAGGATATTCTTTGTGTGACCAAGAAGACGGGGCGGCGATTCCTCCGGTGAGGTGGCGCACGCGTGTGGCTAAAGAGGAGGGGAGAGCTTTTTATTTTCTCTAAGAAAACTGGGTAGAATAACTGTGTGCAAAACTTTATCCAAAGCTCTCTAATAGTCTACTATATAGTAGTCTATAGAAGCCTAAAGCATAAGCAATTAGACTTCGTAAAGGAATAAGAATCTAATTCTTATCGCACAAGGAAACCAATATCAAGTCTAGATTCATTCCAAATCAAATTAAAACTCAATCAGGAAAATATAACTTATCCCTAAATAGAGGAAGGAGTTGAACTCCTTCCCCTACCTTATCCATGCGCGCGCGCGCGCCTCCTAGGGACAGTAGGTGGGTCCCAATTTTGGGACCCACTTATAGTTCTAAGGCAATTCAAACTCCAAGTAGATTTTGCCCAAGTGCATATATTAATTCTAAATTAACATATCCTTTCTTAATCAAACCTCTTTTATATTTCCAAAATATAATCTTTAATTGTATTTACATAAAATACAATTAATTAGCCAATTCAATTAATAAATCCAAATCATTAATTGAGCCACCAAATATTATAATTAATTACAAATCAATTATAATCCATCAATCACAATTAATTGCGATTCCATCTTCAAGGATATTCTGATAGGCTGAATCACCACATAGTGTGACCCATAGGGCCTCATCGTATTACGCAAGTCCTAGACTAGGCAACATGGAATTCGTAGACGGTTCCATTTGCAATATCAATACGTGAGGACATTTGAGAGGTTTCTCAAAGCTAACCCTTTCGTTGCGAAGCCTGTTGCGCTCAACGCGGCGATGGTAACGTCCCTTCATCTGACTTGCTCGAATGTATCTAGGATTGATGAAGTGTCTATCCCAATAATACATCCACGGGCGTCTCAGGGAGTTGCTTGGTTAGGATATACTTATGACCATCACAATATATCATTTGCACTGGCCAGTGACTTTACCAACACAACTATGCAGACTATGAGCAGTGCTCTCCTGTGCTACACTTGAGAGATGAATCCTTCACAGAATCACTTATCATCCCCATTTGTATGTAGCCATAATCCTGGATCGTGTCTTAGGTCAGATGCTTATTCAGAGCTGACATCGACGGGTCCACCAAGGATATGGGGCAACAAATGTGATGATAAAGTCCTGCAAGTACAAAGGACGAATGGCATCACTTCGACAACTTACCGGTTCCCATAGACACTTCGGTGTAGAGTATACATCGATGGGAGTGTCCGGTGGGTACTTCCATTGTTCGATAAAGCTTCTTCGAACAACTATGCGCAGTTATGGGAACGTTTCTCGATTGTCCAACAATCCGTTCCGTGGCCGTGGGATCGGCTCACACTTGCTCCAACAAGTATAACCTCCACGCATACTAGTCTTGTCTGGTTCATTCAGACCCCTACATCCGAGATGAACCTCGACCAGGGAGAGTTTGGGATAGATGATAACTCACATAGCTCCCACTATCTGTGTGATCGGTCATCTATCCGAGGGGACATGTTTAATATCAATACAGACAGTAATAGAGATATGACATGCTGCATGTCCGGTGTAATATAAATATGAAAGCGATACTCAATAGTAAAATGCAACAAACATATATTATATTACGTTGACCTGTGTATTAGTACTTATATGCCCTCTATAAGGGCACCATGCCCTTAGTAAGGACTGTCTCTAGGACATATACACTATCAATCTCCCACTTGGACTAGAGCCAGTCACCTTTATGCCTAACTGGCAGAGCTCGGATCTCCTTCTTTCGAAATCGGATCTCTTTTCCCATCTTTCTTCCTCCCATTCACGCATGAAGAAGGATCAACACCATTGATCTCGACTTGGTTTATATTATAGGTAGGAGTAAATTATGGCAGGATCAGTCACCCGGGAATCCCCAGATTAGCATAATGTCTTAACTGGACTTCCACTAATAAGACCTTGGTGAAAGGATCTACCACGTTGTCCGCGGTAGAGACACGTTCTATACTAACTTCTCCTCTATCTATAATCTCACGTATAACGTGATATTTTCTAAGTACATGTTTGTTCTTGTTTGTAGATCTAGGCTCCCTAGCTTGAGCGACGGCGCCCGTATTATCACAATAAATCGTTATTGGACTGGGAGCAGGAACAACCCTCAATTCCTTCAAGAACTCTGAAATCCAGACAGCTTCTTTCGATTCTTCTGATGCAGCAATGTACTCGGCTTCTGTGGATGAGTCAGCAACCGTGGCTTGCTTAGAACTCTTCCAACAGACAGCTCCTCCGTTCAATTTGAATACGTATCATGTCTGTGACTTAAAGTCATCAGGATCTGATTCAAATCCAGCGTCGACATACCCAGACATCTTTATTTCTGGTTCTCCACCAAACACCAAGAACATCTCTTTAGTTCGTCTAAGGTACTTAAGAATGTTCTTCACAGTAGTCCAGTGAGGTACTCCTGGATTCTGTTGGTGTCGACAAGTGACACTAAGCGCATATGCCACATCGGGCCTTGTGCAATTCATTGCATACATTATAGACCTACTGCAGAAGCACAGGGCACACGACTCATTGCATTTCTTTCTTCATCAGTTTTAGGACCATCCTTAACTGATAAGATAATCCCATGCCTAGCTGGGAGAAAGCCTCTCTTTGAGTCGTCCATCTTATAACGCTTCAGTATTTTGTCGATGTAGGTGGACTGTGTCATTCCTAACATCCTCTTGGATCTATCTCTAAAGATCTTGATCCCTAGGATGTAGTTCGCTTCACCCAAGTCCTTCATCGAGAAGGTACTTGATAACCAAACTTTAGTCTCTTCTAGCATAGAGACATTGTTTCCCATGAGCAAAATGTCATCTACATAAATGAGCATGAAAACAACTCCTTTGTCGCCGTGTCTCGCGTAGACACAGGGATCTTCCTTGTTTCTGATGAAGTCAAACGATTTGACAGCTTCATCAAAGCGGATATTCCAGCTCCTTGACGCTTGCTTTAGCCCATAGATGGATCTTTGTAATTTGCATACAGCAGTTGGCCTGGTTTTACTAATAAAACCTTCTGGCTGTACCATATAGACCTCTTCCTCAAGGTTGCCATTGAGGAAGGCAGTCTTTACATCCATCTGCCAGATTTCATAATCATAGTAGGCAGCTATCGCAAGTAGAATTCGAATGGACTTCAATTTAGCTACCGGTGAAAAGGTTTCATCGTAATCGATGCCATACCTTTGTGTGTAGCCTTTCGCCACAAGCCTAGCTTTGTGCGTTTGTACCTTGCCATCGGCATCCGTCTTTCGTTTAAAGACCCATTTGCACCCAATTGGTCTAACCCCTTGGGGCAAGTCTACCAAGTTCCAAACTTGATTCTGGTACATTGAATCCATTTCTAATTCCATGGCCTCTTGCCATTTGTCTGAGTCAATATCAATTATTGCCTCTTTGTAGGTCTCGGGATTGTTGGTGTCGGAATATGTCCAACCCCCAAGGACGTCTAAGAGCGTACTAGGGCGTCATGGGTTGACCATGATAGAAGGGTCCGTTCACCTTTCATCAGGGTCCGACTAGACAAAAGACTAGGCAAAATAACCTAAGTCCTTATATGCTGCCCTACTAGCCACTGAGCTGCCCTACTAGCGCGGTGACGCCCTACTAGCAGGACAAAGTCCTAGTAGCCACCGGCTAGGAGAAAGGCAAGCCCAACAAAGAGCTCCTCGGGTTACACCACGACCTCCGGCTACGTAGCCTCGCCCTACTAGCACGTCGAGAGGAACGAGACTGGTGCCCTTTGCCCTACTAGCACAGGTAGTCGGACGAGTGTCCTTCCGCCCTACTACCACGGGTGGCCGGACATAACTCCTTACGTCAAGGAAGAATTAACATGTCCCAAGGAAAAGGTGGTCCTCGGACCTTAGAAGCTCGGCAGTCGCCCTACTACCCCGTCCTCGGACGGTACTAGGGCGACATCCGCCTTAGGAGCACTTTGGTACCAAGGATCACCATCTTGCCCTTGCCAGCCCTAGTGGAAGATCTGGGCCAAAGCCCATGGGTCATTCCGAATGGGCCCAAGCCCATGAGAAGATTCAATAATGGCCGGACACTTGTCATGATCTCAAGTACTCAAGCAATATCCTACTTGCTAGTATAAATATGGGCTCACCTCATTAAAGGTACCAACTATTCAACAAGCATTCAACTACTCAATCAATCACTCAGTCTTCACACTACTTTCTCACTCTACATTTACTAGGGAAGCTTACCAACTCCCTACACGTAAAGTCGTCCCTCCGGCTTGATCTTAGACAAGCCGGGCTTGTGGCACTAATCCCCCCCTCTTGCCAAGTTCTTCCTCAGATCCTAGGTACAGTACGGAAGGCACTTAAAGTGCGAAGGACGCTCTAGAATCTTCGCCTTACGACGCTCCGGAAGAAAGTACAACAACGCTCCAGAGGAAAGCACTAATTACCTATCAACATTTGACGCCGTCTGTGGGAAACGAATAAAAAGTTACCCTCGCCCTACTAGCGCGGTCCGAAGGATGGTTAATCCCAGAAGAAGTACTCGTCTTGCGACCGCCGTCGCCGGACCCCCACCTGCTCGTCCGCGGGGCCGTCCCCCGATGGGCGGCAGAGGAAGAGGAAGGGGGCGAGGCAATGGTTGTAGGGCAGTTATAAATGATAATGTTGATGATTACCCGTACGATGAATTGCTTGATGGAGCACCGACGAGTGTCACTGCTCCCGAGGAAGAAGGAGTTGCCGACAATGCGCCCCAAGGGATTCCCGTCGGATCCGCTTTTGGCGCATTGAGGAACCCCGCTCAACCGACCGCAAGGCAAAATCAACCGGTCCCAAGGCAAGACCAACCAGCAGCAATGAACTTTACTCTTCCCAACGGACAAGTAGTCCGTCCTGCGGACTTTGGCTTCACGGAGGCGCAATACGGATTGTTCCTCCTGACCATCCAAGGATGCCTAGGAGAAAATGAGGCAGCAAGAGTAGAAGAGGAAATAAGGGCCCAAAGGCAGCCCCAAGTGCAAGAACCCGCACCCATTGTAGCAAGAGCAAATCCTGCTCAAGATGAAGCTCAATCTCGAGCGAATCCAAGGTCGATACACACAAGGTTGGGACCTCAAGGTGTACAATCAAGGCTAGGCCCTCAAGGCGTGCAATCAAGATTAGGTCCCCAAGGAGCCCCGGGAGACTTGAGAGAAATCATCGACCGAAGGGTAAGGGCCTCTCAAGGACCCAATAACCCGAATCCCCCGGACCATCTTCAAGTTCCCCCGGACCAACTCCAATTGCAAGTCATCAATCCGCCAACTCTTCCAAATCAGACCACTCCTCAGAACCGTCCGAAAGCAATGGCGGAAAATAATGGTGCGAGGACTGTAGCCCAAGTCACTCCAATGTTAGGCTTCGACCCCATGACCGGGAGAAGGCTAAATCTTGAGGAGTTGAAAGCCCAAAGTAAGGTCATTGAAGCACAAATAGATGCGTTAAAAACGAGCGTCCAAGAGCAAGAAAAAGATTTGGAGCCGAGCGCACTATGTGATGCCATAAGAAATCATGCGGTGAAAACTGATAGAGGATTCCCAACGCTGGAAAATTACGATGGTACCAGTTGTCCCAAGAACCATTTGGTAAGATTTGGTACGAAAATGGAAGCCCACGGGCATGATCCCAACACCAAGGCATTGATATTCCCCTCGACACTTTGCGGAGAGGCAATGGTTTGGTGGTCTAACCTAGGCAATGGCTCCATCACATCCTACAGAGAACTCACATCTCAATTCATAAAAAGATTTGAGAAAGTGATTCGGAAGAAGAGGGGTGTCAAGTATTTGGCCGAAATTGTTCAAAAGCCATCGGAGGACTTGAGGGAATTCTTGACAAGGTTCCATGAAGCGGCATACCAAGTAGAAAATCACGGAGCCAAAGAGCGCAAGGAATACTTGTATGGAAATACCACAAATGAGAAGCTTCGGGACGAACTCGCAAGGTCCCATGTGGAAACGGAGAAAGACCTCGAGCAAGTATGCGAGAATTTTTTAGCGGCAGAGGAGTTCCGGAGAACCGTCCCGGTAAGAACTGTCCCTCCGACCGCCCCGAAGGAAAGGGAACAGCAAAGGCAAGCTCAAAATAATCCCCAGAAACAAAGAAGGCAAGACCAAAGAAATGAGAGAAACACCATTCAAAAGGATCAACACCATAGAAATGACTTCAGGGACAAGAGAACTCCTCCAAGGAGATCTCCCCCTAGGAGGTACGAGAAGTACACTGAACTTAATAGGCCAAGGTCCGAAATCTTGAGCACTATTATCACAAGGAACATGGATGTTGATTGGCCCGAGCCTATGCCGGAGGGCCGAAAGCATAGAAACTCGGACAAGTTTTGCTACTTTCACAAGTGCAAAGGGCATACCACCGACGAATGCATTAACCTCAAGACTGAAATTGAGAAGTTAGTGCGCCGAGGGCAACTGGTCAATTACGTCCGTCGAGAGGAACCGGTCCACCAATCCATTCATCACATCGCCCCTGAACCACGAAGGGAGCCCACAGCTTTGCCGCCTCCGCCACCTCCTCCTCCGGAGGATGAGCGACATCGGGATTTTGTAAGAGAGGCGCACTTTGAGAATAGGCCTATCAATGGAAGAATTCTCACTATCGCCGGAGGACCAGCGGGAGGTGATAGTCGCAAAGCAAGAGAAAGAACCGCCAATGATCTCACGGCGAGAGACCCCAAGTATGGACAAGTTGCCCCGAAAGGAACCAACATGATTTCTTTCGACGATAGGGAGCTTCCTCTGCGACATGCCGGAGGAGGAGACACTCAAGACCCAAGTGTTCCTCTGGTAGTGTCGCTCGACATTTTTTGCTTCGAAGTTCCAAAAATACTGGTGGACACCGGAAGCTCAGCAAATCTCATCTTCACAAGCACTCTCAAAAAGGTGAAAATCGACCCGAAGGAAGGGTTAAAAGAAGTGGTGAGCGCCCTAGTAGGGTTCGGAGGACAACCCATAATGCCCCTCGGAAGCATGGTCCTTCCGGTCTCCATGGGCAAAGATCCTTGCAGAATAACAAAGTCGGTTAAATTCTTGGTAGTTGATATTCCTTTCGACTACTATGTGGTAATAGGGTGACCCGCCTTGTCCCAATTCAAAGCTATTGTTTCAACCGTCCACAATCGCATGAAGTTTCCTTGCGACGACGGTGTCGTAGGGCAAGTAATCGGGAACATAAGGGAGGCATGGGAGTGTTATACTCTTTCCGTGAGTGTGACCTCAAGTGCACGCTTCGCCCTAGGAGACAGAGATCCGGAGGCAGGAGCAAACGCTTTTTACTCTATCCGAGCGACCAGGACTCGAAGGAAGTCGAAAAAACCTAGTCCGGCAGCAAGGCGAAGAAAGGCGGTCTAGAGGAAAGAGCAAAGTTTAGCGGTGGCAGAGGTAAAAGAGCTCGAAGAGTACCAAGTAATTCCTCCCATCCCTCCGACCTCGAAGAAAAAAGCATTTTTTGAAGAGAACAAAATTGAAGCGAAAGAAGCTTTGGAGGAAATTCAAGTGGTCGAAGGGTCTCCCGACAAGGTCACAAGGATAGGAACAGAGATGACCGCCGAGGTACGAATGAAGGTCATCCAATGCCTCAGGGACAACAATGACGTATTCGCATGGAGTACAGAGGATCTCAAAGGAATCGACCCTAGGGTCGCGGTTCACCATTTGAAATTAGATCTCAAAATCACCCATATCCGCGAGAAGCGAAGAGATTTTGGTCCGGAGGACAATGCCATCATTGAGGCGGAGGTCCAAAGGCTCTTGAAAGCCAGGCACATCAAAGAAGTAAGATACTCAGAGTGGGTTTGCAATGTGGTCTTAGTAGAGAAAGGCGAAGGGAAGTGGAGAATGTGCAACAACTTCACTCGTCTCAACAAGTTTTGTCCGAAGGATCCTTATCCCCTTCCAAGGATTGATCAACTTGTGGATTCCACCGCCGGATGTGCACTACTTAGCTTCATGGATGCCTATCAAGGCTTTTATCAAATCAAGTTGGGGAGAAAGTCAATCAACGACTTAACATGTTCAGGCGACAGCTCTTCTGTCCCAAGCCTTTTGATAAGCATGATCTTGATAGCTTCGAAACCTTCACACATCCTTGGAGCATCCAAGAATGAGGAGAGATATTTCACAATCTCATATGGTTCCTTGTCTCGACATGGTCCAACCATATTGTCAGACATAGCATTCAGCAACAAGTTCTTTACAAACTCGGCCCTTTTCCACTTCCAATTCATAATAGCAATCATAGGTTGCCGTAGTGAATTCAGTAGGAGGTGGAGGGATAGGTTCGTCCAAGACGAACTCAACCTCATTTTACCATAGCACCTTTCGTACCTCATGGATCCAATCCACGTAGTTTGGTCCTGTTAGTTTTTGCAACTCCAAGTTGGCAACAAGCTCGGAGGACGGTATAGCCATTTCTAATATCCTAAGGAGAAATAATATAGAACGAAAATAATAAATCAACTATTGAAATATTATTTCTAAATACACATTCAACATAACTAAACAACAAGGTCCTTTAGCTGTTTAGCTCCCACTATTTTCACATATGCTTGCCCCCACAACAAACATACGGGTAATGTCCAACAAGTTACCGTAGTGGCCAAGATCCGAATCCATACTATGCTATACTCCAACGGGGGCTGGTCGCATAGCATAATATGACTGGTAGGACTATCCAATTGCGTCACGCAACTCTAGGTTGTTAAATCTAATTTAACCCGATGCCCTACATACTGTACCTATCGAGGTCGCTAGATACAATATGCAGTAAGTCATAACCATAGGATTACTCTAATCTGACGATTACTGCGAGTCTGTAAGACGAGGGACGAGGTCGCCAATACAAGAAAACGCAATGAAAGTTCAGAATTAAAGCACCCTAGGGAAAGCATCTCAGAAATACATATATATATATATATATATATATATGTATATATATATATATATGTATATATATATATACATATATATATATGTATATATATATATATATATATACATATATATATATATCTACACTATATATATATATGTATATGTGTATATATATATATATATATATATATATATATATATATATATATATATATATATATATATATATATATATATATATATATATATATATGTATATATATATGTATATATATATATATATACACTATATATATATATATATATGTATATATATATGTATATATATATATATATATATATGTATGTTTCTGTACATATATTGGTTGGGGCTTGTAGCTTGAGGGTTGTTATCAGTCATCTACAAACAAATAAGGGCGCCGCCTATCAATCATGCATGAACGGTCTACACGTAATGGATGCCGCCTATCCATTCTAGTTCTAAACGCGGTCAAGCACATAATGGGTGCCGCCTACCCATACATAAATATGCGGTCCGACATATAAGAGGGCGCCGCCTACCCTCGCATGCATAGCGGTCGAACGGAAAGTAAAATACTTGGTATTTAAACATGCATTGTCAAACAATAGCATATAGAGCATATGAAACAAGTAGTAGCCTACGTGGATGACAAATGACTTCATAATTTCATTATGAAAATTATAATCCCATACTTATAATCTCTATGAAATAATTGAAAATTTGGACTAGATTGAATAATCGAAAATTATATTGACCAAGTAGCAATTTCGAAAACCCGAAAGACTTGATTGTAATTTTTAAAACCTTGGAGGTGTTAAATCTAAAATACAAAAGTAGAAGGACTAATTTGCAATAAACAATAAATTGATAAATTGGAAATAAGCCCTTTAACTTTATACTAATTAAATTTTAACCCCTCTAGTTAAAAACAAATTACAATTAAATCATATTTATATTCCAAATATAAAATTCAATCCTCAAAACTTTCAAAAATTCGATTTTGGGTCCAACCCGGAAAAAATATATATATATATATATATATATATATATTTTTTTTTTTTTTATTTTATTGTTTGAAAACATGGGACGGTGACTCGGGTGCAGGCGCCCGGGCGCCGGGCGCCTGCGTCCGCAGGCTCCGGGTACCTGCGTCACGCAGGTACCCGGGTGCCCGCGGTACACGGGCGCCTAACGCCCGTGCCGCGGGCACGGCGCCTGCGGCACGCAGGCGCCCGCCGCCTGCGTCCCACAGGCGGTCCGGTCAAAAAATATATATATCTAAGTTTTTTTTTTTTTTTTTTGAAAAATATAAATTCTAAATTTATATAAAAAAAAAACTTTTGAAAATCGAATTAATCATAGAATCAATTGCATCCACATATCTACAAAATCATACAATATATATACGTATATACGTAATCAATTAACCTTGATGCGATACCACTATAAGAAAATATGGTCAGAGTTACCCCTAGGTACGCAGAGGAATTTCAAAAATTTTCTTAATATACAGGTTAATTGATTATGCATATGTCGTATATATATAAACACGTCAATTAGAAGACTAACCTTACTTCCAAAGCAGCTTCCAAGTCTTCGTAATATTCCGGTGTATCTTCTCCTTCGTCGAAGTCGAAGATATCTACAATACTCTGTATATCTGCAAAACAATAAGAGTTAGTTTCCAGCTCCTACAACCTCAACCTTGGTATCCACGGATGAACAGCCTATCGGAAGAATGCTAGGATATTCTTTGTGTGACCAAGAAGACGGGGCGGCGATTCCTCCGGTGAGGTGGCGCGCGCGTGTGGCTAAAGAGGAGGGGAGAGCTTTTTATTTTCTCTAAGAAAACTGGGTAGAATAACTGTGTGCAAAACTGTATCCAAAGCTCTCTAATAGTCTACTATATATAGTAGTCTATAGAAGCCTAAAGCACAAGCAATTAGACTTCGTAAAGGAATAAGAATCTAATTCTTATCGCACAAGGAAACCAATATCAAGTATAGATTCATTCCCAGTCAAATTAAAACTCAATTAGGAAAATCTAACTTATCCCTTGGACTTCTAATAGAGGAAGAAGTCGAACTCCTTCCCCTACCTTATCCATGCGCGCGCGCGCCTCCTAGGGACAGTAGGTGGGTCCCAATTTTGGGACCCACTTATAGTTCTAAGGCAATTCAAACTACAAGTAGATTTTGCCCAAGTGCATATGTTAATTCTAAATTAACATATCCTTTCTTAATCAAACCTCTATTATATTTCCAAAATATAATCTTTAATTGTATTTACATAAAATACAATTAATTAGCCAATTCAATTAATAATTCCAAATCATTAATTGAGCCACCAAATATTATAATTAATTCCAAATCAATTATAATCCATCAATCACAATTAATTCCAAATTAATTGCGATTCCATCTTCAAGGATATTCTGATAGGCTGAATCACCACATAGTGTGACCCATAAGGCCTCATCGTATTAAGCAAGTCCTAGACTAGGCAACATGGAATTCGTAGACGGTTCCATTTGCAATATCAATACGTGAGGACGTTTGAGAGGTTTCTCAAAGCTAACCCTTTCGTTGCGAAGCCTGTTGCGCTCAACGCGGCGATGGTAACGTCCCTTCATCTGACTTGCTCGAATGTACCTAGGATCGATGAAGTGTCTATCCCAATAATACATCCACGAGAGTCTCACACTTGCTCCAACACGTATAACCTCCACGCATACTAGTCTTGTCTGGTTCATTCAGACCCCTACATCCGAGATGAACCTCGACTAGGGAGATTTTGGGATAGATGATAACTCACATAGCTCCCACTATCTGTGTGATCGGTCATCTATCCGAGGGGACATGTTTAATATCAATACAGACAGTAATAGAGATATGACATGCTGCATGCCCGGTGTAATATAAATATGAAAGCGATACTCAATAGTAAAATGCAACAAACATATATTATATTACGTTGACCTGTGTAATAGTACATATATGCCCTCTATAAGGGCACCATGCCCTTAGTAAGGATTGTCTCTAGGACATATACACTATCAGTCTTGTAGGCAACTACTCGACTGTCGAGACTTCTTGTAGTCGGTGAAGTGTCTTAAAAACGCGCTCACTGGGTCTGAGCAGGACCGGATTGATCCCATCGGCATGTTGTAGTACCACTCAGTCGCTACACCTTCGAGGGTGGACGGGAATACGATCACCAAGTCTTTCTCGTCATGACCGTAAGTTTGCATCATGTTTTCAAATTTCACGCGGTGCTCATGAGGACATGTTAAACCCGTATACTTGGGCAGATTCTTCGGGACCCGTCGATTTGTAGGGATCGAATGTCCTCTAAGTTTTATCGACAAAGGATTTGGGGCGAGTCCCGTCCCCTTGTCTCCTCGTTGGACATCGAGTCTTCTTTGCCCCCTTTCACTCCTCTTCACCTTCCCGGGGAGTTCGAGGGTGGCGTGACTTTCGACTCTCTTGCTTTTTCTGGTCATGTGCTCTAAGAAGGTCCTCATACTTCTTCATTTTCCTTTCGAGTGCCTTTCTCTCTGAGTCGGATTCATCACCGTCGGATGTTTTGGGGTCATCTTCCGGGATGGTGTATATGGACCGGTTGTGGATGGGATCCTTGCCTTTTTCCTTGTAGTTGGGTGGTTTACTTCGAGGGATGACTTTAGAACTTCGAGTCAAGGTCCTTTCGGTACTTTTGGTGGTTCGAGTCTCGCGGGTTTTTCCTGAAGAATTATCGGGTCGCTTGCTACAGCTACAATTTGTTCGAAAGTGGCGCTTACTCTCCTTTCGAAAGGGGGAGCTCTGGTATGACGTTGTTTTGTCCATGTTCGTATCTTTTATTATTATTTATTTTGGACAGAATGTTTGTCATCATCAAGGGGGAGATTGTTGACCCGAAAGGTCGAACCCTAGTGTGATGAAAACAAACATTATGTTATGGACTAACAATATTTTTAAGTCCATTATATCTCCACTAAATCCATATAAAGTTGGCCAAATTAATTTTGATTTTTGGAGTTTCTGATTTGTTATCCAAAAGGCTAACGTATCAGTCATTCTTTCAAACGGACTGGATTATTTAATTAACAACAAGACGTTTTGGTAAAAGTTGTTGTCCACGTTTATTTACTTTGAAAATCAGAGATTTTGCACTTTAAGGTTGCTTATTAATTGAAATAAAATCTCTTGATAAAATAAGGTTTTCATATATTTAAAAAAATATTTTCAAAGTTAATTGAAACATTCTTTTGTTGGAATCTTGCTGGAGATATTTTTGGATATTCTGTTAATTGTTTTTGCAGGATTATTTTGAATTTCAAGTTGAGAAAAATTCTCCATCAACAAAAGAAAGAAGGCCGTTCAACGTGAAGAAAAAGAAGTTGAGAGATTTTCTCCTAAAAAATCTCAACCACAGATAGCAATAACATTTGAACTTTTTAGTCAGTAAAATCAGAAAACAGACTCAACGTTCAGCAACAAACTCAACGTATCAGCAACAAACTTCAACGTTCATATTCTTCTAAAGCCTATATAAGAGTTGATTGCTGACAGAAGGAAGACAACACAATCGAATCGAAACTACAACATCTTTCAATGAGTTTGTATTCTGTTCTTTCAAAGCTCTCTATTGAGATTTCACTGAGTGATTTTGTATTGAGAAAAAGAGAGAGTTATGAGAGTTTTCTATTCAAATCAATTGAGTTGTATTGTGATTCTGAGATCTTCTTAGCGTGTGGATAGGGAGTTGTTGTTCTCCTTGGCACGAGTTCACTTAGTCTAGGTGGGGATAGCTTAGACTGTGAGTGCTTGTGATTTGTAAGTGTTCTATCAAGATCTTAGTGGAAATCCCAGGAGTAAAAGCTTGGGGAGTGGACGTAGGCACGTTTTGTGACCGAACCACTATAAAATCCTGGTTTGCTTTACTTTACAGCACTGCATCATACTGCATCATTATTGCATTTTAAGTTTATGAAAAAACAAAAAAAACATATTGCATATTTTTCGTTTTGAAACTTACTTTAAAACTTTAGCTAAAACTTGCATCTTTCGTTTAACATTTTAATTCTAAGCCAGAAAACTTTTTGAGGGAAATTTTTTATACACCTACTTCACACCCCCCCCCCCCCCCCCTCTTAGGTGCATTTCTCTTTACAGAAATCAAAATATCCATTGACCAGCAAATGACTCAATCCTCCGATAAAATTGATCTTCAGCAAGTAACAAGAACATTATCACAGTACATGCTCCCTCCCTTCTAAAATAGTTATATCATTTTGTCATCTTAGGCGTTCTATTAGAATTGTATTATTTCATTTATTTGTCATATTTGGACAAAGTTATAATAATATTATATTAATTCAACTAATTTAGTGGATACAATCACTAATCACTAATAAAGTAAACCACCCCATCATAAATCATAAACTCAATAATTAACTCTACTTTTTATTATTTGTGTCAAAATCAAAATTTGTAACTGCTTTTGGAACGGAGTGAATATATACTGCATGTTTGGCTCTCAAGTTGAGAGGCCACTATCACTATTTTGGGAGCCCATAATACATTTGTCTCTCTATTTGAGAGGCCCAAGTCTACTATTCACATAAAAAAAAAATCTGAGAGGCCTCTCATCCCATTATTCATTCGTTTTTTTTCTCTCTCTAGGCTCACTCATTTCTTAGTGGTCCCCCTTGTCTCTCAAAATCAGATTTTTTTTATTATTCCTTTTATAATTTTTCATCTCATTAAAAAATACAATTTCCAACCAAATCAACACAATCTCCAATACATTATCTTTCAATCTCAATACAACTAACTTTAACTAACTATAACTAACCAGTCATTTAATCATCCAATCATCCCTTCTCATCTTCACTTTTACTAATATTCCCCTATATCCTACTACCTTTTACCAACTCAAACACAAACCTAATTTACAATAGCCCTCTCAACAGTAATTCCTATTAACATTTCAGACTCTACTCGGGAGACCTCTGGAGAATCCAGAGCCAAACATGCCGATATTGTTTTTCCCTAGCATGGTGTCATACCTATCCTTTACCTATAAAATAGCCCTTAACCTCTTGGGAACACATCAAAATTTAAACCAAAACTAATTCAACTAGCACTATCAGTCCGTTCTATTTGAAACTTTTTAATTCGATTTTTTTTTAAACATTGATCGTAAATTATTTCTAAATTAGCGATGATTAATATATAATAATGTTACATTTTAAAAATATATTTAATTTTATTTCATAATTAACTTGTTTATATTTTTTAACCTTGTAATTTAGAAGTAATTTGTGGTAAAAGTTTGAAAATAAAATGGAACGTATAAAATATTTCTGAACAAACATCTTTGGCAATAAACAGTATTAGCCCAAGCCACGGGCACAATCTATCTATACTATTCACCACATCCCATCATCATTCAAGAAATAATACCTTACCGGCAAGGTTGCAAGTCTATCATTTTAAAGAAACTGATAAAGTCTGGTAAGGCAATCTTAAAGTCTAAATTTGTAGACTACATATTTTCTGTGGATGTCGAAGTTACTTGAAAGAAATGGTTTGCCAGATGATAGACACTACAAAAAACAGCAGCATTTGTGGTGAAAAAAGTTGTCACCTAATACCCCTTTTTGTCACTTTTGAACAAATGTGACAACAAAGTTCGTCGCATGGTTCGTCGGCCAAACACCCTCGCAAATGCTCCATAGTGACGAATTTGAACGTCGTCGCAACTGTTCTTTCTTTTGTGACAATTAAAGTTCCTCCCAAACCGCATTTTTTCACCACAAAAAACCTTTGCCTGCCCGTAATTTGTCGTCACAAAAGCCATCGAATGTCATTGCTAATGCTTTTCCCGGGAAGCTTCACTTTCATCACAAAAGCTTACCCAATTTGTCACCAAAGATAGTCTCGGGCAGGTAGATTTTCCTCACATTTGATACAAAACGTCATCACAAAAGCCAAACTCCGGTGCCGGAACTTGCGTCACAATTGGTCTTTTACTTCATCACAAAATCAACTTTCCGGCCATGTGATTTTCATCACAAATGCTACACAACTTCATCACTAAATCCAAACTCTGGTGCCGGAGAGGTCGTCACAATTGGCCTATTAATTCATCACAAAATCAACTTTCCAGTCATGTGGTTTTCATCACAAATGCTACACAACTTCATCACTAAAGCCAAACTCCGGTGCCGGACCTGTCGTCACAAATGTTCTGTTATGTCGTCACAAAATCAACATTCCCGGCCATGTTAATTTCATCACAAATTGTATGCACGTTCATCACTAAAGTCAAACTCCGGCGCCGGACGTGTCATCACAATTTCTATGCATTTCATCACTAAAGTCAAACTCCGGTGCCGGACTTTGCATCACAATTTCTATGTATTTCATCACTAAAGTCAAACTCCGGTGCCGGAATTTGCATCACACAAATTCTACTTTCTGGCCATTTAAATTTCACCACAAAAATTCTCTATATCATCACATTAATAATATCCAGTACTGTTATTTTCATCACAAACGTTTATGTACTTTATCACGATTGATGTTATTCCAGCTACGTAATTTTCAATAATATACAATTTTCATCACAAACAAATATATACAAAATATGGCAGTAATGAGAAAATACAATTAAAAAAAGAGAAATATTACTAATATATTAATTCTGTTCAAGATACGTTCATCTAAAGTTTCGTGACCTTGTTCTCGGGATAACATAATGCCAGAATATCACAATGACCCAAAATGTACCCTAATCGTCCAAAATAAATAGAAGAGGCATGGATACCTCAAAATTTAAACAAGTCTAAAGGCAAAAGAAATACATAAAACACAATCACATTGATCACATCGATCAAGTGCCTTTCCACCTGACGTTAACCATCCACTCCACTCTATGCACTTCCCCCATTATCCAATCCACCATCTACACAAAAGAAAGAACAAGAATCAGTTATTGAGTTACACAAACAGCTGATAGAGAGTGTTCAACCTTAGCTGCACTAATCAAACAACCCTCTAGTACACTAATCAAACACTTCATCTAGAAAATCCATTCATGTTGAAAATTCATCAGCTAACAAACCACTCTATTCATCCAGATCAACGCAAGATACATAAATATAACATAACATTCATTCAAGCCTCCACAAAGTATAGAAAGCAGCTCAAACCTTCGTCTCAGTCACATACAACAGACACAACACACATAACAGCTACAAGATCAAGAAATTTGATAACCAACTCCATTCAAATCAGATACCTTTACTCAGTTGTCAATCTCAGCTACATTATCAATCACCTTAGCATGCAATCAAAAATGAACAAAGTCTAATATAGCAGTCGTGACCATACTCAGTATTACAGGGGGATTAACTTCCTCAATTTATTAAACAATAAATGCAACAGTCAAAATAAAGCATCCCCATATAAGTTGGCAAGCTAGTAGATTAGCGTATGACTTACCAGAAAGTGCTTCAGAAATTCCTGGAACATTCTTCAAGATCTTCTCCAGATTCTCCATTCTTAACTTCATGCCCTCATTTTCTTGACTCAGTTGAGCAATCTTTTCGTTGGCACTATCCAACTCCTCCAACTACTTGGTGATATGCATTCCAGCACTTATGAGAACCTGTCCACCCCTGGGCACCCTTAAACCATGTCTCATCCCTTTGACATATCCAGACTTGTTCCCTAATGATGACTTCACTATTTCAGACTCGGGGATAGGCTCTTCCCCGGTTTCAGCATTCTTCTTTCGCATTTCCACCATCTCTTCCTGCATCATATAACATGATCACCTAATGCATATGAAATTATTAAAATGGACAGACATGTTTAAAAATATGATTAGCTTACATATTTTAACCTGGCAGCTGGGCTAAAAAAATCACCTCCCTTCTTCTTGCTCACTCGAGTCTCTTTGAAGAACTCGATCTCACTTTTCTTAGCCTTCAAGTTTGTTTGCATCGAAATAAGAAAATATTAAAATTGTGTTGACACTCACCGAAAAATAAACAATGGCGTATAACATGCTATTCACTATAAATCTACCACCAAAAATATTAGAGCAGAACAAAGTAGCAAAATATAAATGTCAGAACATTAGACTCCAAGTTACATAAACCTCCATGTATATGGTAACACACTCCAAAACTTATCTTTGATGGCAGATACGAATAGATATATGTAACACCTTACTAAATTTACAAGATCACATACACATACTTATGTTCAGTTAGACACAAACTTTTGGCCCCATTAAGTAGAACATGTAGTTGTCAGTGATCGCTATTAAGATGATTCCCATATTGTCAATATAATATTAATCGCTAACAACCAAAGGTTCTACTACCACGGTGCAACGGCTGTGATCATTTTCATCATCACACAAGAGTAAAATAATGTTTATATAATGCAGAATATTCACCACATCTAATGTGCACTAATTCCATATTCAAAGTACACAACTAACGGGCCAAATCACAACAGATAATTCCATATTCAAACTACACATTTAACTGGAAATGCAAAGCAGGAGGAATCCATATACTTTTTGAACAAATTTACACAGCCTAATCTGTTGGTGTTGAAATATGTCGAGTCTGCATGTACGAACTAGAGCGGTCTAAGAGCGTGACGAAGCATCATGGGCCGTCCCTCAAGGGGCGCGACCACACCCAAGTATGTCACTAAGGTGTGGTTCGACCAACATAGGGTCCGACCATCACTAAGAGGCCAACCCTCAAGATAAGCTCACTGACAAGGACAACAAAGCTGTTGGGCTCGAGGAGCATCAATAGGGCTCGAGGAGGACCTTACGTCAAGGTGACACCCTATGAGAGAACCTAGGCAGAGCACTACTCGGACCACATACGTACAAGGAAGGCTCGAGGACCAAGGGCGACCACCCATGGTCGCTCCCTGTGGGACCCGTTTTCCAGATTACTTCGTGGGACCCGAAAAGTCTATATTGCCCTCTCAACCCTAGCCAAGATGTTTGGGCCGAAGCCCATGGACCTCCTTAATGGGATTGGGCCAATGAAGGCTTCAATCTCGGCCGGACACTTGTCACGATCCTACGCAAAGTGACAATAAAATACTACAAGTATATAAGGAGCTCATTCATTACCCAGCGGGTAAGCATTAACAGCTCTAATCTACCACTCAATATTTCTCTCACTAGGGAAGTCCTCAGCTCCCTACACGTAAAGTCGTCACTCCGGTCTGATACCTTACAGACCGGGTAAGAGACACTAACCCCCCCCTAGTCTATTTCAGGTACGAGGAAGCTACGAGGAAGTTTCCTATCATTTCAAGAGGAACACTACATGAATAAGACCTAGAATAGCTTGTTGTGACGATCTACTGCGAACTTATAAAGAAGTACGAATTACCCTTCAACATTTGGCGCCGTTTGTGGAAAACGACACTAAAGGTCATTCCTAGCCCTGCTGGTCGAGCCATATACCCTCCTCGTGACCTCTCACGAATATGCCTCCCAGAAGAAGCAACCGTCTTGCTAATGCAGCACCCAGGAATCCTCCTCGACCCAGGGGCCGTCCCCCTTCAAGTGGTCGAGGAGGAGGAAGGGCTGCTTCTCCAAGGGCACCGAGAAATAACAATGTTGCGAGGAACCAAGATTATACGGAGGGGGCATTCACCAATGTCACTAACTCCCAAGAAGAAAGATCGGGGGAAAATAACCCGCAAGGAGTCCCGTTTGGGAGTTCCTATGGAGCGTTGAGAGTCACAAACAACACCGTGCCAAGAGGGCAGCCTCCTCAAGTAGCAATTAATCCACCTCCCGTAGCAGTGAATCCTCCTCAACCGGCCGCATTGAACTTCACCCTTCCTAACGGACGTGTAGTCCGACCATCAGATTTCGGGATGGGCGAAGCTCAATATGGCTTATTCCTTCTTACATTGCAAGGATATGTAGGGGATAATGAGGCTTCTAGAGTTAACGTTGAACTCCAAGCTCGAGGAGTACCACAAGTGCAAGTACAAGAGCAACCTCGTGACACTTTGGTTGCCCCTCGTCAATCCCAAGGAAGAGCACCTATTGTGCAAGATGAAGCATATTCAAGAGCCAACACGAGGCCAATCCAATCTCGACTTGGACCTTCAAGAGTCCAATCGAGATTAGGACCTCAAGGTGCCCCGGATGATTTGAGGGATTTGATTGATAGAAGGATACGTGCATCATTGCAAAATGTGGTTCAGCAAGAAAATAGAGCTCAAGTGGCCGCTACACCACCCGCTCTCCCCAACAAAATCACGCCCAATCAAGTAAGTCCTCAGAACCAACAAGAAGCGGTGGCGGAAAACCAAGCCTTGAGAACAGTAGCTGAGGTAACCCCCTTGATCGACCCGATCACAGGGAGGAAGCTCACTCTGGAGGAACTCAACGCAAGGAAATCCACACTTGATGCTCAGATAGAGACTCTACGGGGAACCGTCCAAGAAAAAGAGCAAGACCAAGATCCAAGCCCGTTGTGCGATGAGATAAGAAGCCACCAAGCCAAAATCGAAAGAGGGTTCCCCACTTTTGAAAGTTATGATGGAACGAGTTGTCCGAAGGATTACTTGGTAAGATTTGGCACGAAGATGGATGCGTACGACCATGATTCGAGGACTAAGGCACTACTCTTCCCGGAAAATCTCTCCGGAGAAGCCATGAAATGGTGGTCGCGCCTTCCTCATCGCTCCATCAAGTCGTATAGAGATTTCTACAAGGAATTCTCTAAGCGATTCAAGAAGGTCATGAACACCAAGAGAAGAGTGAGGTACTTGGCCGAAATTGTTCAGAAAAACAATGAAGACTTGAGGGACTTCATCAATCGCTTTCATGAAGCAGCCCTCCAAGTTGAAGATCACTCGATCAATGAGAGAAAAGAATACTTGTATGGTAACACTACCAACATCAAGTTCCAAGAGGTGCTCTCAGCATCGTGTGTAGAAAATGAAGCACAACTGGCAAAAGTTTGCAAGGATTTCCTCGAGGCTGAGGAATTCCGAAAAACAGTCACGGTAAGAACCAATCCTCCCAAGGAAAAAGGGAAGGAAAAAGAAAAAGAGAAGGAGTACCCTCCTCGCCCTCAAAATCCCGAAAAGCAAAGAAAAGATAAAAAACATGGGTTGATCAGAGAGGGTCACTCGAGGAACAATTTTCGAGACAAGAGGTCTCCTCCTAGGAGGTCACCTCCACGGCGATATAGCAACTACACGGACTTAAATAGGCCAAGATCTGACATCTTGAACTATATAGTCTCGAGGAAGCTAGACGTCTCCTGGCCACCCCCGATTCAAGAAAACCGAAAGAAAAAGAGTTCGGAGAAATTTTGCCAGTTTCACAAGGGGAAAGGGCATACCTCTGATGAGTGCGTCGAGCTCAAGAATGAAATCGAGAGGATGATACGTAATGGTCAGTTGGTTAATTACATCTGGAAGGAAGAACCTCTGGCGATCTTACCTCCACCACCTCAAGGTGGGATCGAGCACCACTACCAAGGGAACCCTCACGATGATGATATTCATAATTACAACAATTATGAAAACCGTCCCGTAAACGGAAGCATCCACACTCTTACAATTGCTGGAGGACCCGCGGGTGGCGACACTCGAAATCAGAGGGAGATCACAGCTGATAATCTCAGAGTCCGGGATGTGAAGTATGCCCAAGCCGCACGACCAGGGACCAACGTCATCTCTTTTGACGATAGCGAGATACCTCTAAGGCATACCGGAGGAGGAAACATATATGACCCTTGTGTTCCGCTGGTAGTCTCCCTTCATGTTCAATCCTACAAGTTAGGAAGGATCCTCGTCGACACCGGATGTTCGGCTAACTTGATCTTCACGGGAACCTTGAAGAGGATGCAAATGAATCCAAGAGAATGGCTTAAAGAAGTGAGGAGTGCACTGGTAGGCTTTGGAGGACAACCTATCATGCCACTCGGAATGATCAACCTCACGGTATCGATGGGAAGTGCTCCTCGGCGAGTAACTCAACATGTTCGTTTTGTGGTCGTCGACATGCCCTTTGATTATTTCGCAGTCCTAGGTCGACCCGGTCTCTCTCAATTCTGAGCCGTAGTGTCTGCAGTCCACAACAAGCTTAAGTTCCCCACTCCGTTGGGAATTGGACAAGAAGTAGGAGACATCAGAGAGGCATGGGAATGCTATAGCATGTCAGCTAAGTTCACTTCCGGGGTTGCCATTGGAGAGCCCAACCCGGGTCAATCACTCGAGGAGCAGCCTCTGGTTCACAATGCTCCTTATCGTTTCTATACGGTTTGGCGAGTGAAGAAAAAATCAAAAAAGCCAAGTCCGTCACTTGGGCGAAGGAAAGCAATCCTGAAGAAAGAGAAGGATACCCTAGTAGGAGCTGTCAAAGAGCTCGAGGAGTATCAAGTAATACCCCCAATACCACCCTCTTCCAAAAAGAAGAAATTCTTTGAGGAAAACAAAATCGAAGCAAGAGAAATTCTGGAAAAAATCCAAATTGTCGAAGGAAGTGCCGACAAGGTTACAAAAATTGGTACCGAGATGACTACTGAAGTAAGGATGAAACTCATCCAATGTTTGAAAGATAACAACGATATCTTCGCATGGAGCACCGAGGACCTCAAGGGGATCGACCCACGTGTCGCGGTTCACCGTCTGAACGTTGACCCATCGATCACCCATATCAAAGAAAAGCGAAGAGACTTCAGTGCGGAAGATAATGCCATCATCGAAGCGGAGGTCCAAAAACTGCTTAAAGCCGGTCACATCAAGGAAGTGAGATACTCCGATTGGGTTTGCAATGTGGTCCTCGTGGAGAAGGGACCCGGCAAGTGGAGAATGTGCAATAACTTCACAAGACTCAACAAGTTTTGCCCGAAGGATCCCTACCCGCTCCCCCGGATCGACCAGCTAGTCGATTCCACTGCTGGATGCAGCCTCTTGAGTTTCATGGATGCATACCAAGGATTCTACCAAGTTAAGATGGCAAAGTATGATGTGCCCAAGACCGCCTTCTTCGCAAACAACAACGTATATTGCTTCAATATGATGCCTTTCGGCCTCAAAAATGCCGGAGCAACCTACCAAAGGCTGGTCAACAAGATGTTCAAAGAAGAGTTGGGTAAAACAATGGAAGTATATGTTGATGATATGCTTGTCAAAAGTAAGACCGAGGAGCAACATGTAGGTTACCTGGCAAAATGCTTCTCGATTCTGAGGAAGTATGGCATGAAGCTCAATCCTGCGAAGTGTACTTTTGGAGTTAAAGGTAGGAAGTTCCTCGGTTACATGGTAACGGAGAGAGGAATAGAAGCAAACCCCGAGAAAATCAAGGCCATCCTCGATCTTTCTCAACCTCAATCTATCAATGAGGTGCAACAATTAGTCAGAAAGTCAATCACGTTGAGTAGATTCATCTTGAGGTCGGCCGAGAAAAATCTCCCATTTTTCAAAGTGTTAAGAAAGAGCAACCACTTCGAGTGGACGAAAGAATGCGAGGAAGCCTTCGAAAAGCTCAAAGAGTACATACGCTCTCCTCCACTTTTGTCAAAGCCCATGGAAGGAGAGGTACTTTACTTGTACTTAGCAGCGACTGGGGAAGCCATCAGCTCGGTCTTGGTGCGAATTCAAGGTAACGACCACTTGCCCATCTACTACTTGAGCAAAGTACTCGCTGGAGCTGAAACACGATATATGGATATCGAGAGGCTATCCTTCTCCCTAGTCTATACGGCGAGGAGACTGAAGCCTTACTTTGGAGCGCACAAGGTTGTAGTCTTGACGAATAAACCTCTCAAGCAAGTCCTTGGGAAACCTGAAAACTCGGGAAGGCTAGCAAGGTGGACAATCGAATTAAGCGAGTAGGACATCGACTATCAAGCACCTTTGGCCAAGAAAGAACAAGTCATTGCCGATTTCCTCGTAGAGTATCCCTCCAAGGAAAATTAAGAGGAAAACCCTCCCGAGACACAAAATGTCATGATGATGGTCGAGGAGCAACCACGGCAAAGTAACCCAATGCAAGCTCACGAAGATGCTTCGAAAGAGCTCAAAGAGATGTCCCAAACAAAAAGGAAGATACATGAAGTGTTCCTAGCAGAAAAAACCGAAGAGCCTAAGGGTATGGAGACCGTCTCTTCAAAACCCAAGGAACTCGTCAATCATGGAGATGATTGGATTCTCCACGTTGATGGATCTTCCTCAGGAAAAAATGGGGGGATAGGAATATACTTCAAGAGTCCCGGATGAGCTGAACTCGAGTACGCCGTTACTCTTAGTTTCCAGTCTCCAACAACGAAGCTGAGTACGAATCTATCCTCATCGCTCTACGTATGGCAAAAGCACTCGAAGTGAAGAAGCTACATCTCTTCACTGATTCTCAATTGGCCGAGAAGCAAATCTCGGGAAAGTTCAAAACCAAGAAGGACTCACTTGCCGAATACAAGAGCGCCATCGCGGAGGAAATTCAGAAATTTGAAAGTTGTGAGATTGAGAAGTTCTCAAGGGATCTCAATCAAAGAGCAGATGCCCTATCAAAATATGCTTCAGCTTCCGGAGGAGTGGATACCCGGAATGTTATACTTATGAGAATCAATGCATCATCCTTATGGTCATCAAAGCCAAACGTCTTGGCAATTGACACTCAACCAAGTTGGATGCAAGAGATCGCTACTTATCTCACGAATGGTAGCCTTCCTCGCGATAAGGTTGAAGAAAGGAAAATCAAAGGAAAGGCAGGCCGCTACATCATGCAAGGACACTACTTGTACAAGAGATCCTTCGAGGGAGTCTACTTGAGATGCGTCGCCGAACAAGAAGTGCAAAAAGTTTTGGGAGAAATGCACAGAGGAAGTTGCGGGGACCATGCCGGAGGAAGAACCCTCACACAAAAAATCATTCGCCAAGGATACTACTGGCCCACTGTTCGTGAAGATGCTGCCCGATTTGTAAGAAGGTGCGAGGAGTGTCAAATGCACACCAATTTGATCAATGTCCCGTCAAAACCCCTCATGCCCATTACCATCACTTGCCCTTTCGACATATGGGGCATCGACATAGTCGGTCCTTTCCCGAGAGGCACGGGTCAAAAGAAATTCATCATTGTTGCGGTCGAATACTTTAGCAAGTGGGTGGAAGTTGAAGCAGTGTCTACTATCACCGAACAAAGGGTGATGAACTTTGTATGGAGAAACATCGTGTGTCGATTTGGCTTGCCGAGAGTCCTCATCTCGGGCAATGGTGCTCAATTTTGTGGCCAAAGGTTCAATGAATGGTGCAAGGAAATGAAGATTGAGAGGAGGTATACCTCGGTAGGACATCCTCAATCCAACGGGCAAACAGAGGTCGTCAACAAAATCCTTGTTAACAACTTGCAAAAGAGGTTCGCCACCAACAAGGACTGGGTCGACGAGCTTGATGGAGTGGTATGGGCATACTGCACAACTTCAAAAACAGCTACAATAGAGACTCCCTTCTCGCTTGTTTATGGTTCCGAAGTAGTCATACCAGCGGAAGTGGCGGTAGAAACCCTCAGAATCCAAGGGTATCAAGCCGAGGACAATCATACCGAGAGGCTCTTCGATCTGGAGACGGTAAGCGAAGCAAGAACCAATGCCTTGCCCAACATCCTTAGATACCAAGCACTGATCGCGAAGACCTACAACAAAGGCGTAAAGGAGAGAGACTTCCAAGTAGGTGACTTAGTACTCCGAAGAGCGGACATCCTGGGCAAAGTTGGGAAGATGCAACCCAACTGGGAAGGCCCCTACAAGATAGTTGAAGCAAGGTCCAATGGAAGCTATCGTCTCCAAGACATGGAGGGAAAAGTATTGAAGAACCCATGGAATACTTCCAACCTCCAGAGGTTCTACGCTTGAGTAGTTTGATGAACAAGTTGAAGAGCTCCTGTGAAAGGCCCGAGATCGAGAAGGATTCCTCACAAGCTTGTGTGAGAGGTACCCTCATGTTTTATGGTTTGAGATGTATGATTCAGAAATGTTGTAAGAAAGTTGGCCGAGAAGCCCGCCATTGTAATTGTATTTCCGACAAATCAATACAATGCTTATCTTTCAACAATTATATTTTCTCAACATAGAACCTACGATACTCAAAGAAAGCTCTTCGATTATGAGAGCTTGCTCGATCGAGAAGTATAATTGAAAAAACACTTAGGAATTTATTTTTTTTGAAGTGAATTATCTTGAAGTGAATTATCTAATTTACTTAGATTTGTTACGTCAAAGAGTTAATGAAAATGCACAAGTATGAAATAGTGGAGAGAGAAGTACAAGACATTATATTGAAGCAAACAAGGAGAAAGCATTTGTCAAGATATAATACAACGATGATCGAGCAGTGCCACAAGGGGCCGAATTAAAATTGAAAGCAGTAGAAAATTGTTAGGAAAAAACTCTAAGTAGAAATACAAGGGTACAATTTCACCGAGCATACTCGGGCTTCTAAGGTTCTTGAGCTCTTCGAATCAATGGGCCCGGCTAGCCGTGAAGTCGCTCTGAGCCGCTGGGACACTGCTGGTCGATGCACCTGCCCGAGTAGGACTCTGCAGAGTGTGCAAGTTTCCATCGTTGTCCTTCTCGCGAGCTTCTTTAATCGCATTGGCATACGTAACGAGATCCGGCTCCACAAACCCCTCTTCGCGCCCCATTACGGGTTGATTGATCTGAATCCAGTTGGCGTTGCGAAGAGGAGCCTTCTCGAACGGAAGAAGAAGACCAGCCCTGACACACTCCGGAACCCACCGCGGAAGATAAGAAGGCTTGCTCGGATACGGGACTTCAGGATCGGTCACCAGTTCTCCGAACTCGCACGCATGATGCATCTCATCGCTTGGAATCTCATCAGCATATCGGGACATATCTTCTCTCCGGCCCGCATGCATGTCCTCCCGAGTGTCCACATCAAAGTCTTCGGGCAGAAGATTGACCCTCTTAAGCTGCCCGATGCAGGAGAAGAAACCCTCCTCGCGAGAAGAGTCCCTAAATGCCCGAGCAGTCTCAAGTCGGCTCCCGAGCAGGAAGGACAACACACTATCCTTAAACTTCTTCATGCAGAGCGACAAGGTCGCATAGCCGCCCTTATAGCCCTGGGTCCTTTATTTTTCCAAGGACAACTCCTTCTCAAGCTGGTCCACCTTCTCATGGGCTTTTCGGACCTCCTCACTGGCGACCTTGTTCTTTGCCTTCTCGGTCTCCACCGTCTTCTCCAGCTCCTCGATCAGTTGACCGATATCGGAGCGATCAGCCGCGACGTTGGCATAGGCCTCCTTAAGATGCTCGAGCTGCAAAGAAAATCAGAAGTTAGAAATCCATTTAAAAGAAGAAGAGCGAGAAGCAAAAGAAGAAAAAACTTGTGTAAATTAAAAGGAATTACCTGCAGCGTGCAGAGATTGAGCTCATGGGCGCGATCCAAGTCAGATAGTTGGACGAGGCGTTTAATCTCCGAGTCCCGGTCAGTGTCCAGGACTGCCTTGCCCTTTTTACGAGCAAGCTCATCGCTCCCACCTAGATTTATGAGCCTCTTCGTACCGGCTCTTTTTTGTGGAGCAGCCCTTTCCTTGGGACGCTTCTCGGGGTTGCCATTGCCCGCCTCCTCGACATGATCCACTCGAACCAGTACTCTGCATATACAAAGAGGATAAAAAGTTAGAAGAAGCGAAGAGCATTTTTATTACTATAAAGAAAGCACAGAAAAAATACAAGTAAATGCATTCTAAAGCATAGTCCTCGAGCTAGTTACCGAAAAGGAGGTCATCGGTATATTTGGAACCCTTATACCCAGTGTAAACTGGGGAGGAGAGACCGACGAGGTAAGGGAGCGGTTGCAGCACCAAACCCCAGTAAAAATACTTCTCGGGGTTTTCACGAGAATTCCTCTCCTCGAGCGCCAAAATCCAAGGGTCCGACTCGGTGGGAAGGGGGTATCGATCAGATATAGGTCCTCGATAAAAGTGTTTTGGTACCCCCCACTCTGCATCCTCATCGGTCATCCCGGGGAGTTTCTTCTTCTTCACATAAATGTAGCGGTGAAACCACTTGTAGCCCGAGGACGATGGAGCGTCCACGATGAAACCAAGTCCGGGTCGAGTATTGAAATAGTAAAAGAACTTGTTCCCCGAGCTATTCAAAACTCTGAAGAGTTGGTTGAAATTATGAAAGTTGATCGGGATCCCGAGCTTTTTGCAGAAAACCCCGAAGCAGATAAGTGTGTCAAATGCACTGGGGAGAAGCTGCCACGGAGCGATGCCCAGTTGATTGATGATGTACTTGAATGGGTCACAAAAGGGAAGGACCCATCCTCGGTCGAGAGTCAAAAGGTGCACGGCCATATAGCCGGGAGGCGCATTGTAGAAGGTCTAATCCTTCTTCGGCGCGAGGATGTCCAGTGTCCTCCTACTCAGTCTATACTTCTTCCTGATCGTCAGGATTTCCTCCTCCTTGACCGTGGAGGCAGTGGTTGGGATTAGCCCGTCTTCATTCTTCTCGCCCTCAGGATCGGGGAGATCTACATCCTTGGGGCCGCGAGTAAACTTCTTAACGCTAGCCACGGTAAGTTTGGTGTTGTCCTCGGGAGTATCCTGTTTCTTTTTGGACCGAGAAGCTTTCTTCCTCGGTTTCTTGGGAGCCTTCCCCGGAGCATGGGCAACTTTTTCATCATTATCTGAGGACAGAACCTCCTCGCCACGCTTACGCTTATGATCGCGCTCGAGCACCTCTCTTGCTCGCGCTCCTTCAGCCTCCTCGATAGGATTGGGAGCTCGAACATTGTTGGCCGTTGGAAAACTAAAGTCCATGTCCCGAGGATCAATGGTTTGATAAGGGACAATGTCCTCGACATAGTACTGCTCTTGAATGAGCAATTCCCTCTCAGCTCTCCGGTTCATCTCAGAAAAAGAAGGGGACGGAAGATTCCGGCTCGGACCAGCTTCATTCCCATGAAGATCGAGCATCCTCACAGGAGAATCATCATCACTGCTGACCACTGTGCGACGAGTAGTCTGGGGAGGAAGTTCGAATCTATGCACTCTGGGCGAATTCAACTCCTCGATATCATCACCTTGTCCCTCTTGGAAGGAATGCTCTCCCTCCTCGAACCAAGCTAGTTCTGGAGTCGGCTGCTCGGTGTCATCCATGTCTTCTACACGTATAGGCATTGGGTCGACATTATCCCGGACACCATAATCTCTCCCGAGGACTTGAGCAGCCTGGCATATCATAGCGGCCGAGACGCCAGTGTCGGGCGGACCACCTTCTGCTTCAGTGCGGTCGTCGATAAAAAGAGCGTCATCATCTCTTCTCCTCCTTCGAACTTCTAGATGAAACTCTTCGGACTCCTCCTCCTCTTCGGAATCATCTTCTTCACCAGATTCCTAGTTTTCTTCACCTTCCCCGAACTCGCCAGCATTTTCACCCTCCTCGTTTTCCTCGCTATCAACCTCCTCGGTCGGCTTTTCAGGTTCTTCGTGACCCGAGAGAGTTCCATAGTTTGATCTAAGAAAGTGGCCGACAAAGATGTCTCCTCGGACGTGTCCTGCTCAGTCCCGTACTCGAGAGCGTCGTGACGATTTTGACTGTCGTCACTCCTCTCGGAGATCCTAAAGGTAGGCCAAAAAAAGAGTAAGGATGGGTGGTGATAGTCCGAGAGGTCCGTTTATGTATATTGATTATGCTCGACCTCCCGAACAGAGAAAAATCTCAAGAAAAAGGGCATAATTAACAAAGAAGTTACGCTACAACAATATAAAAGCAGAGCGAGGAGTAAGCAGCATACGAGGACAAGCAAAAAGAGAGCGACCAACTGCTTAATATCGACGAGTTACGAAATCTACAGTTCTAATACTTGACAGATTTAACAGCGAATCTAAGGAGGCGATGGGGTTTACAGAAATTGAAAAATGGGGAAACATGCGAAATTTACGGAGAAATTCAAGCATACGAATCTACAGTTCAATTACAACATACAAATTACGGTCCATTTAAGTATGTTCTTAAGTCCTGGGCTTATTCTCAAGCCCGCCGTACGCCGGCGAGGGCTCAGGCGACGGAGACAGGCGGAAGGCGTACGCCCTCGTAACGGAAAAGAGTAAAGGAAAGAAGTAAGGCATGCGTTCAAAGTACTTTAGGCACATTAGAAGAGGTACTCACTTGTTTGAGTGCTTAAAAACGGAGGTGAACTGGGAACGGTAATGGATTCGCCGGAAAAAGCCGCTTTTGCTCGCCTGAAAAACTCCTCGATGGCAAGATTCAGCTCCTCGATCTCAATATTATGCTCCTCGCTCTCTCTAATGCTCTGAATGAAATTTTTTGCGAAAAGTGAGAAATGAATCAGTCCTCCCCTATTTATCGAAGGGTATCCCAGGAATTCGAACCGTCAGTGCCCCTCGCTCCATCTGGAACGAACACGTGGCCGCTATCAACGGCCCAGATGATGAATGTGTATTTTACACTTTCATTCGAGTCTTTTTCACCTATTTTAGCTATCCTCTATGTTAATTTAGCTATATTTTAGTGCATTTTATTAGAATATTGTCACGTTTCCCTTTAGATTTTATTTTACAGGTTTTGGTTGAAATTCGAAGATTTCCAGGCAATTATATTGAAGTTGACAAGGAATTGGTGTTCCAGAAGCCTATTTGGAGTATCTGAAGGTTTCCGGATAGGATTTGAAGTCTAGGGGCCGAATCTGGAGGTTAGAAGACCACTAGAAGTCAGAAACCGAGTCCGAAAAGGGGAAGAAATCCAAAAATGCGGAATTCCGCGAAAAAGTCTCCGGGCGAACCGCCACAGAGGTGGGGCGAATCGCCCCACACCGGGCGAACCGCCGGGTGTGTGGGGCGAACCGCCCCACAATAATTCGAAGCCTATATATAGTTGCTCAGTTTTCTCCGAAAATCATACTTTTCCAGACCTACTTTCTCACCTCTCTCTGTAGTTTTAGGTAGAGACTTCCCAGAGCCTATTTTGGGGGTCCGTAGCTTAGGGGACTCTTTTTCATAGCAGTTTTTAGCTCGTAGGATCGCGATTCTCCGGAGATTGACAACCTTCGGTAACTTTGTATCTTACAGTTTTATTCTACTTATTTTATTATATTCTTTCAACATGTTTTCTTCTATGATTTATGTTGATTGCATGCCTATTATGAGTAGCTAAACTTATCGTTGGTGGTAGTATGTGAATTCTTAGCGAAGGGAAGATAATCATGCTAATGGCTATATCGCGCATTATACTCCGTGTCATTGCTTTATTTCGTTGATCTGGCACAGCCTAAATTCTCGTATGTTGTATTAAATATTATGCACAATTGGACCCTCGGCGACCTATTCGCGAGTTTATCTTCGTAGTGTTGAATAATTACGGAACACATTAGGACAATAGTGATTGACTTGTCAGACCAGTTATCTTCGTAGTGCTTAATAATTGCAACAGGACACTAGATTGATTCAAAGATCTCTATGCAAGACCGAGAAATTTATGCATGATTATCGACCCGTTATGTTAAGAAGGATCATACTATCACCAATCTCAATTATCTGCTAGAAACCCCTTTGCTATCTGTTTGCTGTTTTTATATTCTAAATTAGATTTGATAAAGCTAGTTATAGTCCTGAGAGAACGACACTCGAGTCATTCTACTGCTACACTACGGTTTTCGTTGTAGTTGTGGATTGCCTTTGGCTTAATTACAAATATTATTTGCTGAATTGGGAACCGATAAATCCGCGTTCATCAAATTGGCGCCGTTGCCGGGGACTATACTCCTTTTTTCTGTTTAATTTGTTTATATTTTCAGCTTTAGATTCCTAATTCTACTTGTTTTAGTTTTCCTTTTTAATCTCTCTCTGATACTGCTTTCCTAATGCCGCATACACGTTCTGCAGGAACACCGCTTGCTGATTCAATTGCTGAGATCGACAGAGTCTACCACCAAAGAAGGCGACTACTTGAAAGGCGCGCACTAGAGGAAATAGAGGATACCGATTTCTCTGAATCTCTACACATTCTTTTCAAGGAGATCGACGGAATGGCAGAAGCTAGACCACGAAAGGCATGGGTTCAACCCACCAAGGATCGTCTGAGAGGACCGGCGATTTTTCTTTCGTCTGCAACCCGAGATCTGGAGATCAAGAACCACGCATTCCAACAATTTCCGAGGTTCTATGGCTTATCAAGGGAAGATGTGATGGGGTACTTGCACGATATCGATGATTTCGTCAACCAACTCCCACGACCCGGAGCTGAAATAACAACGGATGAGTTGAGGATGAAGGTTTTTTCTATGGAACTTGGCGACAGAGCCAAGTCATGGTTAAGTTCTCTTCCAGCAGGCTCGCTGGACACTTGGGAGAAGGTTTTTTCAGCATTCATGGAGAAATACTTCCCTCACACCTTGACCACCGCGCTTAAGGCGCAAATCACTGGATTCAAGCAGGACTATGATGAGACTATCTACACCGCGTTTGAGAGGTTCCAAGATCTCACGAACAAGTGCCCTCACCATGGTTTTGAACTTTCCGTCCTAGTCCAACACTTCTACAATGGACTAACCTTCGAGAACCAACAAGTGGTGGATTTCCAATGCCGAGGCAATATTTGGGAGGAAACCGCAGAAGCCGTCTGGGCAGTTTTCGAAAGGCTTGCTAAGGGTTCACAGTTCAAGGACCCAAGAGCAATGGTTAGGAGACGTGGACCTGAAGCTCCACCGACTCAAGAAGCCCCTATGTATAGGGGGAATGGGGATCAATTCGAGTGCTTAACCAACGAATTGAAGCAAGTCCTCAAGAGCGCCACCGGAACAACTGTTTGGAACAAAGTATGCCGAATATGCAAGAACTATGGGCATGGGGCTCATATGTGTAGATCGGAGCTGGCATACGATGATGGCAACTGGGCTCGAGGAGGCGAAGAAGAAGCCTTTGCTACGGAGTTTGGTACTCAAGAAGTTAGCTACGGACAAGACGGTAGGAACCCTCGAGGTGGATTTTGGAGAAGAGGATTCCGAAACAATCAAGGATATGCACCAGCTAACGAAACTTATGTCCCTAACCAAGACCGTAGTAGGCTATACTATGGTAATGACCACAGCGAAAACCCCGCTCCGAAAGAGCCACCGAAGTCGAAGTCGGCTCAACTGATGGAGAACTTGCAAAAGATGGTTGATCACACACAAAGTTTTCTCAAACGTTATGAAGAAGATTCTGAGAAGAATAGGAAAAGGCTTGATAGGTTGGAAGAGATCACTAGGCTTGCCCATCAAAAGATGCAAGAGTTGATCGACCGAGGAGCAAGTAGGGAACAAGGCAAACTGCCTAGCAACACTGTGAAGTCGAATGCCATTACATTGGCTGGTGATGTACCTGACGAAATCACCATCAAAAAGGTTGTTAAGTGCGAGTGTTGCATGAAGGAAGAACTCCTACAGGCTGAGGAAGAAGAGAAGGACCTTGGTTCTGACGCAAGTAATGAGGAGCAAGAGGATCCCGAACCACTCCCTAAAAGTTTCGATGTTAAGGTAGGGATTGGTGAGCTTGAAGATGTCCGTGCCACACTAGACACGGGATCCTACTCAAACATAATTCCTTTGAATGTGTTTGAAAAGAGCAACCTTGGAAAACTATCTGAGCAAAGGGCTATTGTGCAACTGGCGGACGGATCCTTTATGAGACCCGAGGGCGTTGTGAAAAATGTGTTGGTCAAGATTGGTGAAGCATCTATATACACCAATTTTGTAGTTATGCCGGCATCTGCACCTGGGACGGGGGATGTCATACTCTTAGGGCAAACATTCTTGACTAAACTACGCTCCGTGATGGACATCTACCAAAGAACTTGCACTATTGAAGTAGATGGCAAGCAACACGTGTTGAAAGCCATATCTGATCCACCTGATATTTCTTTTACTACTCACTACTGTGGTCTTGCAGCCTATATTCTTTCTTATTCACAGGTTCGTGGCATGGAGAGAAGATCAATGAAGGGGAATCCTAGTACCCGCAAAAAGAAGAGATAGGCGCAGACAGGAGTCGAGTCAAAGACTTTAAACAATGACGCTATCCGGGAGGCAACCCGGAATTTTTATCGCTTTCTTTACTGCTTTTCTGCATGCTTTCATTCTTGAACTATTTGCTTCTCGTATGCGAATTTGTTCATGTCTGTGTCGTATATGCTTATGTTTGAGTGATATTTTTCGAGTGGTTCTTTGAAAAAATTGGTTTCGGGGATTAAAATCGCATTTTCTGACGACGGAAGCCGTCTCCCCGCATCGGGGAGCACGGGGCGAACCGCCCCACGGCTCCAGAAGCTCAAAAACGCGGATTTCTTCCCCTTTTCCTCATTTTCTTCATATTTCATCATTCCTCTTCCCAAAAAAACCGAAAATCGCGATTTCAACTTCAAATCTTCATAACTTCTTCATTTCTTGACCAAATTTAGTGTTCTTTAGCTTAAAGCGAAGCCTATTACATGATCTACCTTCCCATCCGAACAGATTTCGTCCTAACGCATTAGATTTTCAGATCTGAGGTATCATTCTAAGAACCCTAATTTTCGAATTTGGAGGTTTTCTAATTTGAGCTTCAATTATGCTTATTTGATGCATGGGTATGATGTTTGTGTGATTAGAAGTGTTATTTACTATCAATTGCATGCTCAATTTTGCTTGAATTGTTGATTTGGGAATTTTGCTACTAGATGATATATCTTGTTATGCAATATGTCTTTATCTTTGATTTCTTGTATATGATTGTGTTTATTGATGTAATGTTGGAGGATTCGACGATAGAATGCTTAATTGTTGAGTATGAGGATTATGATGCTAGAATTTTTCGCTACTATGGTATGAATTGAGTCTTCATATCTAGGATATTGGTTGTCTAGTAAGAACATAATGTGATGTATTGCATGTAGTAGTTACATTGGTATGTTGCATGATGAAGAAGCTAGGCTAGACATTACGTTTTGGGGAGCTCGATTGTTGATTTTATCACTTGTGTGTTTCGTTCTTACACTAGCATATGCATGAGTCAGTTTTGTGTCATACGAGGTATTAACTGTTGTTTGTAGGAACCATGCCAAGGGAAAGGAGCATTCCCGTATGATTTCTATGAAGTATTGGAGGGGGATCGATTACAACCATGTCAAGAAGAGTGACCTCGTTAGATGTGCGTTCGAGCCAAGGGGTTTTGCAACAACGTCGTGGATTATCCAAGAGGAGGAGCTAGAGTACACTTGGAGTAAGGACTCCTATGCCTATTCATGCACCACCGAAGGGACAGAAACCATTATTACGACAAGCACTCCATCACAAGGACTGCAAAGTTCGACTGAACTGGAAAGCACTGGGACAATCTTGCCGCGACGGATTCAATCTTGAGTTCGCAGTTGCTAGAAGGTTCCGAAGCGCTAGCTTGGTTCCAAAACATAATGACATGGGTGCCCGGCCCCTCGTTGGGGTACCCCTTGCCTGCCTCTAAAGGGAGCATCATATAGACATCGGGAGCATCAACAGTAGAGAATGTGGTCGACACTGGAAAAAATGGTAGAAGACCTCTGAGAATCCGAGCAGCTTACTGTAACCTTCTCATGGTGTAAAACGTTGGAGAGGGAGGTCCTGATACCACTTCCCTTTCCCCTTCAACAATTCACATCCTATTGGAGGGCTTCAGGATGGAGGATTCCATAACATAGGCAGCCAATCTTGAAGATTCCCTTCGACACTGCAACTCTACTAGTGACGATGTGGGTGACAGTAGTGACAATGAAGGCCATACGGGCAATGATGATACTTATGGAGGAATTGTTCCTGTTCGGCCTATGATTGAAACTACCACGCATACCAGAAGACCTGATGACACTCTATAAAGCTCCAGAGCAGGCCCAATAAATCACAAGCAGCATACTCAGCCGACCGAGGCCAAACCATGGGGTAACATCTAGTATCACATCTTATTTCCTCATTTTCTTACTGCTAGGGACTAGTGTTAATGTCATGAGGGAAGATGGGATTTAAGTGATCTGATGTTGTTAGTTTGGAGCTTGGTATTGGTAGGATGAGTATAGTACCTCGCATGCTTTACCCATCTGCATTTGCACGTTTACCGCTTTCTTAGATTTTTTAGGTTGCATTCACTACATTCATCCTAGGATAGTCTTGCATGTTTTATATGGAGTTTATTGCCGAATTTTTTGAACTTTTTTATCGGGTAGATCAACTAACTATGCCATTAATCGTATGCTTCATCTCTATGAATTTGTTTGAGGTTTTTCTCGCTTGGCTTGTCACATTTATGTATTGCACTTAGTTAAGCATGGTAGTCTCGACATCACTTAGTGGTGTTTTCTCTACTGCGGTTCACGAAGGCCTTTATAATAGGATGATGCATGTTAGGTGATGCGACGTTTGTCAATCGTCAATCAAATAAATTTGTAATTAGCCAAAGGCAATCCACAACTACAACGAAAACCGTAGTGTAGCAGTAGAATGACTCGAGTGTCGTTCTCTCAGGACTATACTAGCTTTATCAAATCTAATTTAGAATATAAAAACAGCAGACAGAAAGCAATAGGGGGTTTCAAGCAGATAATGGAGATTGGTGATAGTATGGTCCTTCTTAACATAATGGGTCGATAATCATGCATAAATTCTCGGTCTTGCATAGAGATCTTTGAATCAATCTAGTGTCCTGTTGCAAGTATTAAGCACTACGAAGATAGTATGGTCTGACTAGTCAACAACTAACGTCCTAATGTGTTCCGTAATTATTCAACACTACGAAGATAATTGGTCTGATGGTCGACAAGTGTCCAAGTGTGCATAATGATCAATACAACATACGAGAATTTTGGTTACAACTGATCAACGAAATAAAGCAATGACACGGACTATAATGCGCGATATAGCCATTAGCATGATTATCTTCCCTCGCTAAGAATTCACATACTACCACCAAGGATAAGTTTAGCTACTCATAATAGGCATGCAATCAATAGAAATCATAGAAGAAAACATATTGAAAGAAGATAAAATAAGTAGATAAAAACTGTAAGATACAAAGTTACCGAAGGTTGTCAATCTCCGGATGATTGCGATCCTACGCGCTCCAATCTGCTATGAAAAAGTATCCCCTAAGCTATGGAACTCCCAGGACAGGCCCCGGGAAGTTCCTACCTAAAACTATAGAGAGAGGTGAGAAAGTAGGCTTGGAAAGATATGAATATAGGCCCGAATTTAGCCTGCGGCGGTTCGCCCCCCAATATTTCGCGGAATTTCCGCGTTTTTCGACCCGGATTTGGATTTCTTCACCTTTTCGGACTCGGTTTATGACTTCTAGTAGCCTTCTAACCTCCAGATTCGGCCCCTAGACTCCAAATCCTATCCGAAAACCTTCAGATACTCCAAATAGGCTTCTGGAACACCAATTCCTTGTAGACTTCAATATAATTGCCCGGTAATCTCCGAATTTCAACCAAGACCTGTAAAATAAAATCTAAAGGGAAACGTGACACTATTCTAATAAAATGTACTAAAATATAGCTAAATTAACATAGAGGATAGCTAAAATAGGTGAAAAAGATGTAAAATACACATTCATCAATCTCCCCAAACCGAACCTTTGCTTGTCCTCAAGCAACTAAGCTAGACTCTAATACAAAAAACATGCAAGACTCAAAATGGAGTTTCATCCCAAATAAAATTAACTAAATTACTGAATCTATCAAATAACATATGAACAAAAACCATATAAATCAAAGCATGAATATAGGTTGAAGAATACCTCGATTGACTTATACACATCCACATAAGCACTTATGTCAAGACAAGATAGTCTCTCGTAACATTCTCTACCTGGACCTAGTCAGTGACGACGTAATGATGCATGCTAAGATACGAATGGTTGCCCCGTGCCTATGAAACTGAGGACTTACTGCTGTTCCACCATGTTAAGACTTTCCCTCAAAAGAGGTCGAACCAGTACTGGCTCTCATCAAACGAAGGAGGGTTCCCTATAAAAGATAACTCTCCCCTATTCTACCCATCTCTCAAGTAAAGTCTTAAGCTATTCACCACTTCCTGAATGACAGGACGAGGGTGGTCTTGAACAGATGATACTCAAGACAAAAAAGATAAAAAATAAAAAACACGATTACGAACATCACAAAAAATGGAAAAGACTCAACACTTTGCTAAACTGCTATTTGGCTTTCTTTTCTTTGGACCCTTCTTTCTCTTTTTTGGGTTCTTCTCTTTTCTTTTTCCTTTCCAGATTCTCTTCTTTTCTTTTTCTCTTTTTTTTCTGGAAATGTTTCTTTTTTTTTCGATTTTTTGTTTCTAGCCAGCAGTAGCACAACAAAAAGAGAAACAAAATGACTCACACGACTTCCCCAAACCTATTCGAAAGAATAGGTTGGAGTGCAAAATTCACGAAAAAGGAAAAATAAACTCACGATACGAAAATTGAAAAACAGAAACAAGTCTATGATGGTGTAACCCCCTCCCCAAACCTATCCGGAAGAATAGGTTATAAACAAAGGATCACACAATCTCACACTACCTCCTTCCTAGGCATTTAGCAATCTCAAAGCATGGTGAAGACTTGTTGCCTCTTAGGTACATAATTACTCGGAAAAACAACCATAAGACCCTAACATGCATCATCCTATTATAAAGGCCTTCGTGAACCGCAGTAGAGAAAACACCACTAAGTGATGTCGAGACTACCTAGCTCAACTAAGTGCAATACATAAATGTGACAAGTCAAGCAAGAAAAACCTCAAACAAATTCATAGAGATGAAGCATACGATTAATGGCATAGCTAGTTGATCTACCCAATAAAAAAGTTCAAAAAATTCGGCAATAAACTCCATCTAAAACATGCAAGACTATCCTAGGATGAATGCAACCTAAAAAATCTAAGAAAGCAATAAACGTGCAAATGCAAATGCAGACGGATAAAGCATGCGAGGTACTATACTCATCCTACCAATTCCAAGCTCCAAACTAACAACATCAAATCACTTAAATCCCATCCCCCCTCATGAAATTAACGCTAGTCCCTAGCAGTAAGAAAATGAGGAAATAAGATATGATACTAGATGTTACCCCATGGTTTGGCCTCGGTCGGCTGAGTATGCTGCTTGTGATTTATTGGGCCTCCTCTGTGAGCTTTATAGTGTGACATCAGGTCTTCTGGTGGGTACGGTAGTTCCATTTTTAGGCCAGATAGGAACAACTCCTCTATCAGAGTCATCATTGCTCGTATGGCCTTCATTGTCACTACTGTCACCATCATCATCGCCAGTAGAGTTGCAGTGGCAGGTAGAATTCTCAAGATTAACCGCCGCTGTTATGGAATCCTCCATCCTGCAACCCTTCAATAGGATGTGAACTGTTGAAGGGGAAAGGACAGTGGTATCAGGACCTCCCCCTCCAATGTTTTACACCACGAGAAGGTTACAGTAGGCTGCTCGGATCCTCAGAAGTCTTCTACCTTTTTCTCCAATTTTGACCACTTTATCCACTGTTGCTCCGACCAATGTCTATATGATGCTCACTTTAGAGGCAGGCAAGGGGCACCCCAACAAGGTGCTGGGTACCCATATCATTACGTTTTGGAACCAAGCTATCGCTTCGGAACCTTCGAGCAACTTCGGACTCAAAATCGAATCCGTCGCGGCAAGACTATCCCGGTGCCTTCCTGTTCACTCGAACTCTGCAGTCCTCGTGATGGAGTGCTGACATAACAGTGGTTTCTGACCCTTCGGTCGTGCATGAATAGGCATAGGAGTCCTTACTCCAGGTGTACTCTAGCTCCTCCTCTTGGATAATCCACGACGTTGTTGCCAAACCCCTTGGCTCGAACGCACATCTAGCGAGATCACCTTCCTCGACATGGTTCTTCACAGCAATCATACGGGAATGCTCCTTCCTCTTGGTATGGTACCTATAAACAGCTGTTAGCACCTCGTATGACACAAAACAGACTCTAATATATGCTAGTGTAAAAGCAAAACACACAAGTGATAAAATCAACATTCGAACTCCCCAAACCGCAATGTCTAGCCTAGCTTCATACAAACGTAACTACTACATGCAATACATAACATCATGCTCTTACTAGACAACCAATATCCTTGATAACAAGGCTCAATTCATACCATAGCAGCGCAAAAATTCTACCGGCATAAATCCTCATACTCAACAATTAAGCATTCTATCGTCAAATCCACCAATATTACTTCAATAAACACAATCATATGCAAGAAATCAAAGATAAAGACATAATGCATAACAAGATATATCATCTAATAGCAAAATACCCAAATCAACAATTTAAGCAAATTGAGCATGCAATTGATAGTAAATAACATGTCTAATCATATAAACAACATTCACATGCATCAAACAAGCATAATTGAAGCTCAAAATTGAAAACCCCCAAATTCGAAAATTAGGGTTCTTAAAGATGATTCCTTAGATCTGCAAATCTAAAGAATTAGGATGAAATCTGTTCGGATAGGATGATAGATCATGTAAAAGGCTTCGAATTAAGCTAAAGAACACTCAATTTGGTCAAGAAATGAAGAAGTTATGAAGATTTAGAAGCAAAATCGCACTTTTCGGGTTTTTTGGGAGTATGGATGAAGAAGAATGAAGAAAATAAGATTTTGGGGTTGAAATCCGCATTTTCTAAGATCTGGGACCGTGGGGTTCGCCCCACGTGCGGGGCAGTTCGCCCCCCAAGTGGGGCAGTTCGCCCCGTGCTCCCCAATGCGGAGAGACGGGCCCCGATGTCAGAAAATGCGGTTTAAATCCCGAAACCGATTTTTTTTTCAAAAAACCACTCGAAAAATCTCACTCAAACAAAAGCACATACGACACACTTAAGAACAAATTCGCATATGAGAAGCAAATAGTTCAAGAATGAAATGCATGCAGAAAAGCAGTAAAGAAAGCGATAAAAAATTCCGGGTTGCCTCCCGGATAGCGTCATTGTTTAAAGTCTTTGACTCGACTCCTGTCTGTGCCTATCTCTTCTTTTTGCGGGTACTAGGCTTCCCCTTCATTGATCTCCTCTCCATGCCACGAACCTGTGAATAAGAGAGAATATAGGCTGCAAGACCACAATAGTGAGTAGTAATATCTGGCGGTTCTGGTGGATCAGGTATGGCTTGCAATACGTGTTGTTTGCCATCCATAACGAAGCGTAGCTTGGTCAAGAATGTTTGCCCTAAGAGTATGACATCCCCCGTCCCAGGTGCAGATGCCGGCATAACACGAAATTGGTGTATATTGATGCTTCACCAATCTTGACCAACACATTTTTCACAACGCCCTCGGGTCTCATAAAGGATCCATCCGCCAGTTGTACGGTAGCCCTTTGCTCAGATAGTTTTCCAATGTTGCTCCTTTCAAACACATTCAAAGGAATTATGTTTGAGTAGGATCCCGTATCTAGTGTGGCACGGACATCTTCAAGCTCACCAATCCCTACCTTAACATCGAAACTTTTAGGGAGTGGTTCGGGATCCTCTTCCTCCTCATCACTTGCGTCAGAACCAAGGCCCTTCTCTTCTTCCTCAGCCTCTAGAAGTTCTTCCTTCATGCAACACTCGCACCTAACAACCTTCTTGATGGTGACTCCGTTAGGTACATCACCAGCTAATGTAATGGCATTCGTCTTTACGGTGCTGCTAGGCAGTTTCCGATCGATCAACTCTTGCATCTTTTGATGGGCAAGCCTAGTGCTCTCTTCCAACTTATCAAGCCTTGCCCTAGTCTTCTCAGAATCTTCTTCATAACGTTTGAGAAAACTTTGTGTGTGATCAACCATCTTCTGCAAGTTCTCCATCAGTAGAGCCGACTTCGACTTCGGTGGCTCTTTCGGAGCGGAATTTTTGCAGTGATCATTACCATAGTTCAGCCTACTACGGTCTTGGTTGGGTCCATAAGTTTGGTTAGCCGGTGCATATCCTTGATTGTTACGGTATCCTCTTCTCCAAAATCCACCTCGAGGATTCCTACCGTCTTGTCCGTAGCTAACTTCTTGAGTACCAAACTCCGTAGCAAAAGGCTTCTTCTTCGCCTCCTCGAGCCCAGTTGCCATCATCGTATGCCAGCTCCGATCTACACATATGAGCCCCATGCCCATAGTTCTTGCATATTCGGCATACTTCGTTCGAAACAGTTGTTCCGGTGGCGCTCTTGAGGACTTGTTTCAATTCGTTGGTAAAGCACTCGAATTGATCCCCATTCCCCCTGTACATAAGGGCTTCTTGAGTTGGTGGAGCTTCAGGTCCACGTCTCCTAACCATTTCTCTTGGGTCCTTGAACTGCGAACCCTTAGCAAGCCTTTCGAAAACAGCCCAGACGGCTTCTACGGTTTCCTCCCAAATATTGCCTCGGTATTGGAAATCCACCACTTGTTTCGAAGGTTAGTCCATTGTAGAAGTGTTGGACTAGGTCAGAAAGTTCAAAACCATGGTGAGGACACTTGTTTGTGAGATCTTGGAACCTCTCGAATGCGGTGTAGATGGTCTCATCATAGTCCTGCTTGAATCCAGTGATTTGCACCTTAAGCGCGGTAGTCAGAGTGTGTGGGAAGTATTTCTCCATGAAAGCTGAAAAAAACCTTTTCCCAAGTGTCCAACGAGCCTGCTGGAAGAGAGCTCAGCCATGACTTGGCTCTGAAGCCTTAGGTAAAAGCGAATGGTGAGCCAGTACTCGCCAAGTCCCATAGCAAAAACCTTCATCCTCAACTCATCCGTTGTTATGTCAGCTCCGGGTCGTGGGAGTTGGTTGACGAAATCATCGATATCGTTCAAGTACCCCATCACATCTTCCCTTGATAAGCCATAGAACCTCGGAAGTTGTTGGAATGCGTGGTTCTTGATCTCCAGAACTCGGGTTGCAGGCGAAAGAACTATCATCGGTCCCCTCATACGATCTTTGGTGGGTTGTACCCATGCCTTCAGTGGTCTAGCTTCTTCCATTCCGTCGATTTCCTTGAATAGACTAATTAGAGATTCAGAGAAATCGGTTTCCTCTATTTCCTCTAGTGCGCGCCTTTCAAGTAGTCGCCTTCTTTGGTGGTAGACTCTATCGATCTCAGCAATTGAATTAGCAAGCGGTGTTCCTGCAGAACGTGTATGCGGCATACACTATCTGTGACAGACTAGGAAAAGTGATTAGAAACAAACTGGGGAAGCAGAGAGAGATTAAAAAGGAAATCTAAACTAGAAGAATTAGGAATCTAAAGCTGTAAATATAAACAAATTAAACAGAAAAAAAGGAGTATAGTCCCCGACAACGGCGCCAATTTGATGCGACGTTTGTCAATCGTCAATCAAATAAATTTGTAATTAGCCAAAGGCAATCCACAACTACAACGAAAACCGTAGTGTAGCAGTAGAATGACTCGAGTGTCGTTCTCTCAGGACTATACTAGCTTTATCAAATCTAATTTAGAATATAAAAACAGCAGACAGAGAGAATAGGGGGTTTCAAGCAGATAATGGAGATTGGTGATAGTATGCTCCTTCTTAACATAATGGGTCGATAATCATGCATAAATTCCTCGGTCTTGCATAGAGATATTTGAATCAATCTAGTGTCCTGTTGCAAGTATTAAGCACTACAAAGATAGTATGGTCTGACTTGTCAACAACTAACGTCCTATGTGTTCCGTAATTATTCAACACTACGAAGATAATTGGTCTGATGGTCGACAAGTGTCCAAGTGTGCATAATGATCAATACAACATACGAGAATTTTGGTTACAACTGATCAACGAAATAAAGCAATGACACGGAGTATAATGCGCGATATATCCATTAGCATGATTATCTTCCCTCGCTAAGAATTCACATACTACCACCAACGATAAGTTTAGCTACTCATAATAGGCATGCAATCAATAGAAATCATAGAAGAAAACATATTGAAAGAAGATAAAATAAGTAGATAAAAACTGTAAGATACAAAGTTACCGAAGGTTGTCAATCTCCGGATGATTGTGATCCTACGCGCTCCAATCTGCTATGAAAAAGTATCCCCTAAGCTATGGAACTCCAGGACAGGCCCCAGGAAGTTCCTACCTAAAACTATAGAGAGAGGTGAGAAAGTAGGCTTGGAAAGATATGATTTTCGGAGAAAAACTTGAGCTCTATATATAGGCCCGAATTTAGCCCGCGGCGGTTCGCCCCCCAATATTTCGCGGAATTTCCGTGTTTTTCGACGCGGATTTGGATTTCTTCACCTTTTCGGACTCGGTTTATGACTTCTAGTAGCCTTCTAACCTCCAGATTCGGCCCCTAGACTCCAAATCCTATCCGGAAACCTTCAGATACTCCAAATAGGCTTCTGGAACACCAATTCCTTGTAGACTTCAATATAAATTCCCGGTAATCTCCGAATTTCAACCAAAACCTGTAAAATAAAATCTAAAGGGAAACGTGACACTATTCTAATAAAATGTACTAAAATATAGCTAAATTAACATAGAGGATAGCTAAAATAGGTGAAAAAGACTCGAATGAAAGTATAAAATACACATTCATCATTAGGGTTGTATGGTTGTTTTCCCGAGTAATTATGTACCTAAGAGGCAACAAGTCTTCACCATGCTTTGAGATTGCTAAATGCCTAGGAAGGAGGTAGTGTGAGGTTGTGTGATCCTTTGTTTATAACCTATTCTTCCGAATAGGTTTGGGGAGGGGGTTACACCATCATAGACTTGTTTATGTTTTTCATTGTCGTATCGTGAGTTTATTTTTATTTTCCGTAAATTTTATACTCCAACCTATTCTTTCGAATAGGTTTGGGGAAGTCGTGTGAGTCATTTTGTTTCTCTTTTGTTATGCTACTGCTGGCTAGAAAAAAATTGAAAAAAAAAAGAGAGAAAGAAAGAAGAATTCTAGAAAAAAAGAGAAAAAGGAAAAGAAAAAAATCTGGAAAGAAAAAAAAAGAAAAGACCCCAAAAAAGCAAACGAAGGGTCCAAAAAAGAAAGCCAATTAGCAGTTAGCAAAGTGTTGAGTCTTTTTCCAATTCTTGTAATGTTCGTAATCGTGTTTTCTATTTTTTTTGTCTTGAGTATCATCTGTTCTAGACCACCCTCGTCCTGCCATTCAGGAAATGGTGAATAGCTTAAGACTTTACTCGAGAGATGGGTAGAATAGGGGAGTGTTAACTTTTATAGGGAACCCTCCTTCGTTTGATGAGAGCCAGTACTGGTTCGACCTCTTTTGAGGGAAAGTCTTAACATGGTGGAACAGCAGTAAGTCCTCAGTTTCATAGGCACGGGGCAACCATTCATATCTTAGCATGCTTCATTACGTCGTCACTGACTAGGTCCAGGTAGAGAATGTTACAAGAGACTATCTTGTCTTGACATAAGTGCTTATGTGGATGTGTATAAGTCAATCGAGGTATTCTTCAACCTATATTCATGCTTTGTTTCATATGGTTTTTGTTCATATGTTGTTTGATAGATTCAGTAGATTAGTTCATTTTATTTGGCATGAGACTCCATTTTGTGTCTTGCATGTTTTTTGCATTAGAGTCTAGCTTAGTTGCTTGAGGACAAGCAAAGGTTCGGTTTGGGGAGTTTGATGAATGTGTATTTTACACTTTCATTCGAGTCTTTTTCACCTATTTTAGCTATCCTCTATGTTAATTTAGCTATATTTTAGTGCATTTTATTAGAATAGTGTCACGTTTCCCTTTAGATTTTATTTTACAGGTTTTGGTTGAATTTCGAAGATTTCCGGGCAATTATATTGAAGTTGACAAGGAATTGGTGTTCCAGAAGCCTATTTGGAGTATCTGAAGGTTTCCGGATAGGATTTGAAGTCTAGGGGCCGAATCTGGAGGTTAGAAGACCACTAGAAGTCAGAAACCGAGTCCGAAAAGGGGAAGAAATCCAAAAACGCGTCGAAAATGCGGAATTCCGCGAAAAAGTCTCCGGGCGAACCGCCGCAGAGGTGGGGCGAACCGCCCCACACCGGGCGAACCGCCGGGTGTGTGGGGCGAACCGCCCCACAATAATTCGAAGCCTATATATAGTTGCTCAGTTTTCTCCGAAAATCATACTTTTCCAGACCTGCTTTCTCACCTCTCTCTGTAGTTTAGGTAGGGACTTCCAGAGCCTGTTCTGGGGGTCCGTAGCTTAGGGGACTCTCTTTCATAGCAGTTTGGAGCTCGTAGGATCGCGATTCTCCGGAGATTGACAACCTTCGGTAACTTTGTATCTTACAGTTTTATTCTACTTATTTTATTATATTCTTTCAACATGTTTTCTTCTATGATTTATGTTGATTGCATACCTATTATGAGTAGCTAAACTTATCGTTGGTGGTAGTATGTGAATTCTTAGCGAAGGGAAGATAATCATGCTAATGGCTATATCGCGCATTATACTCCGTGTCATTGCTTTATTTCGTTGATCAGGCACAACCTAAATTCTCGTATGTTGTATTAAATATTATGCACAATTGGACCTTGGTCGACCTATTTGCGAGTTTATCTTCGTAGTGTTGAATAATTACGGAACACATTAGGACAATAGTGATTGACTTGTCAGACCAGTTATCTTCGTAGTGCTTAATAATTGCAACAGGACACTAGATTGATTCAAAGATCTCTATGCAAGACCGAGGAATTTATGCATGATTATCGACCCGTTATGTTAAGAAGGATCATACTATCACCAATCTCCATTATCTGCTAGAAACCCCTTTGCTATCTGTTTGCTGTTTTTATATTCTAAATTAGATTTGATAAAGCTAGTTATAGTCCTGAGAGAACGACACTCGAGTCATTCTACTGCTACACTACGGTTCTCGTTGTAGTTGTGGATTGCCTTTGGCTTAATTACAAATATTATTTTCTGAATTCGGAATCGACAAATCCGCGTTCATCACCAGATCACAGCCGCCTGGCGAATTTACCAATTTGCCCTCCACGCTCCCGCTCCGTCACTCTTTCCCATGTCAGCGTGGCTTACCTGATCACGCTAGCTAATCCGCAGAGCGAGGACCATATCACATGGGTTAAAAAAAAAAAAAGGAGCGACGACCAAGTCACACCCGAGGAGAAAAAATTAACGAGATCGAGGAGTCACTCTCTCTCACAATTATCTCCTCGAGATAATTTTCAAAGAAAAAGGTGGCAAGAAGTCATTCCATTCCACTCTCTTACAATTATCTCCTCGAGATAAATTTCAAAGAAAAAAGCGAAGAGCCAAAAAATCGAACACCTATCCCAACAAGAAACACTTACCCGGATCCGATCTCTGCCCAGCAAATATACCCCTTTCATAAGGTCCGAGTAACGTCTGCTTGCACCCTATAAAAAGGGGGGGGAGGGAGAGATATGAGGAGGGAAACCTACCAAGGCGCGAATACGAAAAGCTTTTTTCGCCCACTACTAGTTGAGGCTCTGCTCGACCTCTACTTCAACATAGTTCCTCAACTATCTTCTACAAAGATACTTGGAAACTAGGGGGACATATGTTGATGTTGAAATATGTCCAGTCCGCATGTACGAACTGGAGCGGTCTAAGAGCGCGACGAAGCATCATGGGTCGTCCCTCAATGGGCGCGACCACACCCAAGTATGTCACTAAGGTGTGGTTCGACCAACATAGGGTCCGACCATCACTAAGAGGCCAGCCCTCAAGATAAGCTCACTACAAGGACAACACAGCTGTTGGGCTCGAGGAGCATCTATAGGGCTCGAGGAGGACCTTACGTCAAGGTGACACCCTATGAGAGAAACTAGGCAGAGCACTACTCGGACCACATACGTACAAGGAAGGCTCGAGGACCAAGGGCGACCACCCATGGTCGCTCCCTGTGGGACCCGTCTTCCAGATTACTTCGTGGGACCCGAAAAGTCTATATTGCCCTCTCAACCCTAGACAAGATGTTTGGGCCAAAGCCCATGGACCTCCTTAATGGGCTTGGGCCAAGGAAGGCTTCAATCTCGGCCGGACACTTGTCACGATCCTACGCAAAGTGACAATAAAACACTACAAGTATATAAGGAGCTCATTCATTACCCAGCGGGTAAGCATTAAAAACTCTCATCTACCACTCAATATTTCTCTCACTAGGGAAGTCCTCAGCTCCCTACACGTAAAGTCGTCACTCCGGTCTGATACCTTACAGACCGGGTAAGAGACACTAACCCCCCCCCCCTCTAGTCTATTTCAGGTACAAGGAAGCTACGAGAAGGTTTCCTATCATTTCAAGAGGAACACTACATGAATAAGACCTAGAATGGCTTGTTGTCACGATCTACTGCGAACTTATAAAGAAGTATGAATTACCCTTCAACATAATCTATCTTAAAACTTCTAGAACCCTGAGACGTGCTACTGCACACATGATGAACAATGAATTTAAATTGTCAATTGAACGAGTAATATACCATTTTTTTGAATCTTGTAAGGAAAGGGAGTCTTCCAGATGTTTGATTGAATGGCATCTTGGCACGATTCCCTGAATTGATTCTTGACCGTTTTCTGCAAATTAAGTAATTGTTATAAGATATCATTTTATATCAACTAATATCTTCTATATGCTAACTATAATGCAATAACTAATAACCTGGAAATCCAGGGTTTCAATGAAATCACATGCCAATTGCCACTTCTCTAAAGTGATATCTTCCCTTGGCTTGACACTCTTAGAGGAATCTCATTTTGTTCGAGGTCTTTGTAATATGTGTGCAATGTATTCCTCCAGCGGGTATATGCTTTCTTGAACTTCTGGTCAATGACCTGCTGGACCCTTTCTGTTTCACAGTCTTCAACATCAAAGAGGTGCTGAAAATATATACACTCTTGTCAGTCAGAAATACACTATCCATAACTTGAAACTTAATGAATTAACTTTACTTACACTAAGCCTAGCATAACAGATGTCTTTGTTGCATCTAGTACTGCATCCCAACCAGTTATCTCCTTTCCTATATCAGCATGATTCTTGACTATCACCCCAATTGCATAGCTAAATTTTTCATCATTATTGACGGAGACAGCTTCTTCGGGCAAAAAACAGATCTTAATCTTCCCATGCTACATATATGGGAACCACAAAAAAGAATGACAAGTGTAGTTAGAAGGAAAATCTTCCCAAATACTTGACAATCAACATGGACTCAACTAAATTTAACAAAAATTCAGAAAAAAATTGAAAAACGGCCACTGATATATGGATCCTGATTATTCTTGTTCAAAGTGATGTTTGTGACATGCAAACATGTTCCACTACTTAAATGTGACTTGCACAAGGTTAAAACAACACCATGTATTGACATTCAAAAGTGTAATAAAGTCTAGTATTGTCCAAATTTTCCAAAGACTGATGCTTATAATCTTTACAAAATTTCAGTGTCTTCATAGATGCATTTTATACTTGTGAGAAGCTTTCAATCATGAAATAGATTGGCATGTACACTATAGGAAATTAAGACAAGAAAATACAGGATAAATGTGAAAAATAAAGTTCTGGACTTCCAATTTTCATGTAAATTTGTTGATGTAACAACTTTATTTTCCAAGGCATTCAAACAGAGCATTTAGACATATTCCAATATAGAAATCAGATTGAAGTACATGTATCTCAAGATATATAATGACAATGAAGTAAATTAGTTTGTATTAAGCAAAATTCATGTGTAATTTACTCTAGTGTTGTAAAATGTTGGAAAGGTATGATGCATTTAGTCTTGTCTAAAATTCTGAGTATTGCTACATGTAGTACATACTTGTCAGAACTTTTGAAGCATGAAATAGCATATGATATATACAACAGGATATTAAGACAATAAAATGCAGGAAAAAGCATAAAAACGGAGTAAGAATTTTAATGAAGGATAAAAAGGACAAGAACATTATTAGATACCTTCATAACAAATTTGTCCACCGCTTCGCCACGGGAAACGCCACGAGGTGCCTTCTTCAATTATGCATACATATTGCAATTTAGTAAGTAAGTCCAATTTATGCCAACATATGCAAGGTGTTTGAATTTACTTACTTGTAGAAGGATTGGCTTTGTCAGTTTCAGTAGCTGTAGCATCTCCACTAACTGGGTCAGTCTTGATGTCCGATAATTCCATATCATTGTTGTCTTCTGGAATTCTCCCTAGCTCTGGCTCTGGCTCTTTGGTGACCTCTGGAGATGATCCATCATTCTCTGTGATGAAATCACGTTGTGTCATGTCAATCTAAGCTGTATCAGGAGGTTGTGATGCCTTTGGAGGTTGATCACCCTTTGGAACAGTGTCAACCGCTGTAGGTGGGATAACCTTTGGAGTATAACCTGGTGGAGCTTGACATTTGGAGACCTTAGGTTGAGATTTCGATGCCCCAACTGATGTTCCATTTACACTAGCAAAGATAGCCCTGGTTTTTGCAACTATCTCAGATAATGGAGTTAGCTCTGTCTGTATTGTCTTCTCCACCGTAGTTGTTGAACTCGTGAACTTTTTTGAACAAGTGTTGCATGCGGGACTTGGAGGTGCATTTTGAAGTTTCCCCCCTTACGAGCTTGTGAGTTGTGCCATTTTTCTTCTCCTTCCACAATGTGCAGAATCATTGTCCGTCATATTGTAATAATTAATGAAACAACAAATAGACATATACATGTTCACAAGAACTAAAATTATACCTAGCAACTGGGTCCACCGCTCATATGTTGCGGCCTTATCTGGTACAAAATTTCCCTTTGAGTCTTTTGGGTTTGAAGTAGGTTCAACACTACTTGATGGTTCAACAATCTTAGAAGGCTCTGAGACAAAAGATGCATTAACATGTTTATAACGTGATTCAGTAAACATATGAGTACACAATCCATTAAATTTATTGATTTTCTATATTATTGCCATTTTATGTCATGCAAATGATCATAATCATCAACATATATATTAGTGATTACAGTGGAATAAATACAGAAATCAGAGAAAATAAGAGGGGAAATTCTAGAAAAATTGAAAAAGGGGACTGCTGGACAATGAATCACCCAGAACTTTGATGAAAATCAGTTTGAACATCTTGCCAAGTGATTCTAGGGGATGTTTAAAGTAATAACAATGATTTTGGGTAGTGAAGTAGTGCCACACCAAGATATTTGGAAATCAAGGATGAAAAAATCATGAATAAATTAAAAACCCACTAGCTGAACATGGAATCTTGCCTGAACGATGTGTCTGGTTGATAACAAGATGGAGAACCAGAAAATAAAGAAAAATGATAGGAAATCAGGTAAAAAAAGAAAGAAAAGAAAAATGAAAGAGCAAACCTGAGCTTTTTTCCTTCTTAACAGGGGCATTACCCTCTTTCAAGTTATTATTTAAACCCCGTTTCTTCCCAGTAACAACTGAAACATTTAAACTAGATAATGTATAAGGCACCATCGTATTGGACAATTATGCATTTAATAGAATCCAGAGACATTGAAAGGTACTAAGAATGACCTGTACTTTGCTGGCCATCAGTCTGTTCCTTTGCACGAGCTGAAGATCTTGTACCAGGTCTAGAACCTCCTCCATAACACCGCTTCATACCGGATGGCTCTACGTGTAAAACATTTACAAGTAATATAAGTATTGTCAAAATTCTGAGACAGAACCACTAGTATATATGGTGGCCATCAAATCAAAAAGTTATGCACTACCAGTATTCAGTTCATATAATTACCCTTTGCTATTAAGCTTTCGTACGAAAGATGCTCGTCCTCGGTGTCTGATCCTGGCAAAGTATAAGTGTTGGCCTCCTTCCCAACTTTTTTGGCTACTGTGTTCTTCGCTTTATTAGCTTTCAATTGTCTAATCCTCGAGATAGTTGATACACCTGGTCCAGTTGACATATGTGTGAATGAAGTTGTTCGAGACAGGTGTTTAAAAATTGTTGCTGACTAACATACAAGACCGAACAGGGTAATGATTTGAACTACTCGAATAACTAGGGCAATCTGAATGCTCATCCACTTCACATGATTAGTCAGGGCTGGACATGACATTACATGAAAAGAAAAAAAAAGCAACAAAATTGTTTTTCATTCAAATTCATAGCAGTTCATGTGATAATCAAAATCAAACACTTATAACCAACCATCTAAATACTAATTAATTGTTGAGCAGGCATAGCAAAGTCACACCACCACATGTACACCGGACCAAAATACACATCAAAGAGCACAATGCAAATGTACGTATATCAATCATAACCTCATCATTAGACAGATAATTCAGAATCTATTCCCTAAATTTTAGGTGGCCCATAGGTCGAAACGACAATTGCAATTCAATACACGTATCTTGATCTCATGCATGACAATATCGTGCAATACTTAGAAATTGTTAAAGGTGTGTATCTCAGTAAACATGAAAACAACACGAATTAACAACCCACATATCGATTAAGCACCAAATAACAACCCAAAGATCGGTAATGCCATAGAATTACGTAAGATGTTAAAGATTGAGATGGATGTTACCTGAAATTGACGGGAAGAGGAGATGATCGGTGGAGAATGATGATCGGCGCCAAGAAGACTGATGTCGATGAAAGTGAGAAAAGTGAGAGTGAGGGTTTGTCGTGTTGTGCTGAGTGTGAAATAGTGGGGTTTAGTCTAAAAAAAGTAGTAGTGGGATTTATTAATTTTTTAAAACAAATGAAAATTTGAAATTTGGTCCAAATTTTCATAATGGAGGGAAAAATGAATTTTGTTTCCCTCTTATTTTGTTTTTTACTTATAATGAGATCAATTCAATTTTTATCTCTAATTAATGTTATTATTAGTAACAATTTAGTATAAAATTACTATTAAATATTATTTGATTATTGTTATTACTATTAAATATTATATTATTATTAAATAATATATTATTATTATTAATAATAGTTATTATTAGAGGGTTATAAGGTATAGGGTTTAGGGTATAGGGCTTAGGGTTTAGGGTTTAGGGTATATGCTAAGAACCCTTCGTTTCATCATAAGACGTCTTGCACTTCACTCTTGCACTTGACTGGGTAACGTCGGTGGAGTAGCATACGGTTGAATGTATGTCTTAATGATGATACATTGAAATTTAGAATATAAGTGTTAATGGTACTGGGAAATTAAGACTGTAAGTCTATGACGATGCATATCAAATAAGAATGCAATTATTCTTTATAATACATAGCAAGCAATACAAGAAAGTAAGCCTTGTTGAAACAGAGCAATTGACTTGTGAGACTCATGTAGTGACGCAAGTGTTGATGATACAGTACGAATGGCTCGCGAGACTTATCTAGTGTTTATGATACAATGCAATTTGACTAATAGGCGCCAACGCCGTTTTCCATGTTTAGAGCTCCGATTAACCATTTTTTTGGGATATCCAGTGTAAATGTTTATTTAATGATCACTTCTAAGTTGCGAAAGGGTCAAAATGAGATTAAACGGCAATGGACGGCCTTGTGGAACGTCAACGAGATATTGCATAAAATAAATAATTTCAAAAAAAAATAATCTGTGCAAATATTGGCAACCATGGGGATCGAACCTGCGACCCCAATAACAAAGATAATTCTCATTACCAATTGGGCTAGACCATGTATTGAAATAATGTTGATAGTGTAGCTAAAATGTTGGTATTTTAATTAGAAAAAATAAACCATTATAACAACTCTTTCTCTTCACGCATGGCACACTGTCGAATTGTTTGAAGACAATTACTCTTCTTCTTCATCCTTCATTCTTCTTCCCACCCTAACTAAATTAGCATTTCACTTCTAATTCATCTCAAAATCTGACAGATCGAACTAGCAGATAACAATGGCAGGTCGTGGAGCAGTTCCAAACAGCGTAGGGGAAAGGGTAGATGCCGTTGTGGGAGGAGGAGGGCTTGGCCGGACTGTTGATGCTCGCACAATTCGGGGTAAGGAAGAGACATAACTTGTGTTCTTGCTTTTAATGGGTCATATATCCGTTCACATGCAATTGTTAGTTTAAGCATATTAGAAGGTTGGAGATTTGCTGATAATGTATGTAATTTGAAAAATCTGAATGAATTTGTTGATTAGTAATGTACTACTGACCAATTTGAATACCATAGCCCTATGCATTATATTTTTTAATGATTGTTGGAATTTGGACTTTTAGGTGTATAATCAATTTGCTCCCTTGATCCTATGTTTGGGATATTATATTTTGTTTAAGGCTTTAGTTGATTTATTAAACCTGTACATTTGTTGTTTTGGGGTTATCATGAATTCACGCAGACATCAGTATAGATTTCGTTCAGTTTTCTGTATGATTATGTAGATTTATGTAACACCTCAATGTAGTATTATTGATTTCGTATGATGCAATCCAATAATGTTCCACCTAGAATCAGTATTCAGTTTGTGTTGAAACTGTGTCAATGTTAGTAGTATTCAGGTAATTTACAGGGCCTGAAATGTAGTATTGTTGATTTTGTACATGTTTGACTCCCTACATTGTTTTTACAGGGTCCCCTCCTAATTTAAGCACAATCATATGCCGTGTAGGAGAGCGTTGGCGGCGTTCTCGTACTGGAATACGCTACGTTGGAGGCACTACTCGCTATTTCCACTGTGTGGACCCAATTAGCTTTTCTGTGGCATGTCTATGTGCTGGGGTGATAAAGATGCAACTTCCAGGACCACGACCAAGGCGGTTTGGTATCATGAACACGGATATGAATTTCCGAATGGACTTCGTATCTTCGAAGGAGAAGAAGATTTTGATGATATTTGGCTGAATGTCCACATGCATAGTGCAAATGTTGTGGTGATGTTTATGCAAGACGTGGATACTGGATATGTTGAAGGTACAAATGAAATTGTATACCAGCTGCCACATCCGATTCCAAATGTTGGTGAGGACTACGATATAAATACTGGCTACCAGCACGGAGAGATGCAGATCAGAATTGAGGAGAGCCAGAATCCTTACGACCTGTGGAATTCAGTCAAGGTAGGGCATGACTGGTACGTGACTGATGATCCTGTCCCTCGATTTATCGGTGTATGACGGAGTATTTTCAGTGATATCGCCCTGTGATTTGTGCTTAACTATGTAGAAAAGGAAGGGGACAGCTAGTATTTTGAGTATTTGTAATTTAGGTTGCTATGTTTGTAGTTGTATAGTTTCAAACTGTACTTATGTTAGATTGATGTCTGATCTTAGTTCTAGATGGTAATTAACTTATGTTTGGTACAATTATTTTGGCAGAATCAATGTAGTTGTAGTTCAGTTTTCTATTATTTATGATCTCCCAGAATCATTGTGTTCTAACTTATGGTTTTCCAGCTTCTTATCTACCAAACTTGATGCACACAAGTCTAAAAGGCATAATATAACTTGGTAGAGTGTCCATTGACGTCAGAACATGTTCTTTGTGAAGAATCAATATAACTGTAGTTCATTTTTCTATTTAGCTCTCATTTTCCTCTCATTTATCTTTATTTTGTGGTTCTCCATCTTGTTATCAACCAGACTTGTTTCACATAAGTTTAAAATGTCTATAAGAAGTTGAGGAAAAGTCCATATACACATGAAGAGATTCACTTGGCAGAATCAGGGAAATAGTAGTTGATTTTTTTATTTTTCTCTGATTTTCCTCTCATTTTCCTCTAATTCATTGTTTTCCAGCTCCTCATCTACCAAACTTGATGCACATAAGTCTAAAATGCATAATAGAACTTGTTAAACTGTCTATTAACAGAAGAAGATGTTCTTTGTGAAGAATCAATGCAACTGTAGTTCATTTTTCTATTTCTCTCTGATTTTCCTATCATTTTTCTTTATTTTCTGGTTCTCCATCTTGTTATCGACCAAACTTGTCTGAAATAAGTTTATATTGTATGTAAGAAGTTAGGGAAAAGTCCATATACACATGAACAGGTTTACTTGGCAGAATCAGTGAAATAGTAGTTGATTTTTCTATTTTTCACTGATTTTCCTCTCATTGTCCTCTAATTCATTGTTTTCCAGCTCCTCATCTACCAAACTTGATGCACATAAATCTAAAATGCATAATAGAACTTGTTAAACTATCCATTAACAGAAGAAGATGTTCTTTGTGAAGAATCAATGCAACTGTAGTTCATTTTTCTATTTCTCTCTGATTTTCCTATCATTTTTCTGGTTCTCCATCTTGTTATCAACCAGACTTGTTTCACATAAGTTTAAAATGTCTATAAGAAGTTGGGGAAAAGTCCATATACACATGAAGAGGTTTACTTGGCAGAATCAGTGAAATAGTAGTTGAATTTTATATTTTTCTCTGATTTTTTTCTCATTTCTCTGATTTTTTTCCTATATTTTCTTCCTACTTTCTGGTTTTTGCAAATAGAAATGAACTAAACTTCATGCATATAACTTTCAAAAGGCTATAAGAACTTGGCTAATAATCTTGTACACCAGAAGCATGGTTCAGGAAAGATTCCACGCTGAACTAGTGGCTTTTTTATTTATTCCAGATTTTTCACCTTTTTATTCCAAATATCTTGCTCTGGAACTACTTGCCAACCCAAAATCATTGTTATTCCAGACTACTTTCATAAGCAGTCAGTTCACATTTTTCTTTTTAAAACCAATGTAATAGACAAATTCAAATGTTAAAGTTCACCAAGTGAATGTTCTTTTTATTTCATATAAAGATGCAGATTACAACCCAATAGGAAGCCACAGTCTTCTGTAATTCATACTAGACATGATCATGCATATGAATAAGTAAATTGTTCCATTGATTGAAAATAAACATCTGTGCAAGAAAGTCCTGAAAATCATCCAAACAAAACTAGCTAATACAATACCACATATGTGATATACTCACTAACTTACGGAGCGCGAACTTTCAGAAATAGAGCAACACTGAAAGTGACGAGCAACGCAGCAACGGCGTTGCTCATTTGTTTCATCTCCTCTTTCTTCTGTTCTTCTTTTTCCAATTCGACTATCCAACCAAGAAACATTTGCTCTTGAAAGCGATCTTCGAATTTGCTAATTCGATACTCAAGCTTCCTCAATCTTTCACTGTAATGGCGCTCCCTTTCCTCATAGTCATCCAAGTTATCATAATCATCAACATGTTCAGAATCAGTCACGTAAAGTTTTGTTTTTGTCTCCTCTGCCACTACTGCAAATTCTTCCTCTTTCACTTTCATCAATTCCTTTGCCATAGCGTTCTCCACTGTCAGTCAATCGCTATAGAACAATTGATCCTCAAGTTCTTCAATCTGGAGGGCACTATTTATTACTCCCTCTGTCCTGGTAAAAATCACCCCTTCTCTTTTACCTCTTCTCTCTCGATGAATCCTTGTTGATTGTCGAGATCATATAACTGGTACGCAAAATTAATCTTTTCATCAATTGGAGCATTTGGGTGAAAAACAGAAAGAGAACGAGCAAACTCGTCAAAGTCTAGCATCGGACTAGACTTCTCATAAGGACTTATATTTAGCTAGGAGAAACCGTACGTGTAGAAAAATCATTCAATATACATAACAAAGAAGCTAGGAATATACATGTGAAAGAAGAAGAAGAAAAAGAAAAAATATTTAAGTTGCAGTTCTATATCTCTTGTTTACATGTATGTACCTCAGGAAGGAAGTGTAACCAACAACCATAACAAACTTTCCACTGTCTTCTAATTTTAATTCTGTTATTATTGATAGAATTTTCCACTGTCGGTCTTCTGCTAAGTTTGTAGTCAAAGTAAATGGTATAACTTCACAATCTTGGACTCCAACAAGAGGAATCAGACAAGGGGATCCTTTATCCCCTTATCTATTTATCTTGTGTCAAGAGTTGTTGGTTGAAAAGTTGCTTACACTTGTACGGAATGGCAGCATTGATGGGTTAAAGCTAATTCCAGGTCTCTTTTAGCTTTTAAGAAGCTTTTTGACCAGTATAAAAATGCTTCTGGCCAGTTTGTTTGCTAGATAAAGTCAAGGGTTGTGTTCTCCCCTAATTGTCCTGTGGGACTTAGATATTATGTTAAGCAGTTACTTGGAGTAAAGTCTAATAAAAGAACAGATAGATATCTTGGTATTCCTTTTTTGTTTGGCAGACATAAAAGGGATCTTTTTCAGCATATTGTGGAAAAAACTTTACATAAAATAGATCAATGGTATAATAGTCTCTTGTCAATGGCAGGAAGAGTTACTTTAATTCAGTCAGTAACTAGTGCAATTCCCACTTATACCCTAAATGTGACAACAATTTCTCAATCAGTTATTCAATATTTGAATAAAATAAATAAAAAATTTCTGTGGAATTCATCCAGAAATACAAGGAAGAGGTCTAGGGTTAAATGGAACTCAATATGTCTATGTAAGTGCTTTGGTGGCTTAGGTATTAGAAATATTCAGTGCATGAGTCAGGCTTACCAGCTTAAGCTAGTGTGGAAAATGTCTCATGAACCAGATTCTTTGTGGACACAGTTATACAAGCACAAATATTTTCCAAAAGCTCTTTTTGGAATGCTACAGCTTCTGCAAATCATAGTTTATTTTGGAAAAATATTATTAGGCATAGAGATCTTTTTAAGCCTCTTTTCCATTGGCAAATAGGTAATGGTAGTTGTGTTGCTTTCTGGACTGATATTTGGTTACCTGAACATGCTTTATTTAACTATACTAATCATGATTTTGATGTTAATGAAAAGGTAGCTGATTATATTTTCAATGGCTCATGGGATGTTAACAAGTTATTGCATGTTTTACCAAGGCAGTTAGTAGATAAAATTGTTACTATCCCCATAAATACCTATGTTCAGGATACTCTTCTTTGGCCTTGGGAAGCTACTGGATTATGCACCATAAAATCAGCTTATAACAAGCTGATTGAAAGTGAGATTCAGAGGCCACCATGGGTTTGGAAGAGATTGTGGAATCTAAAAACCTAGAATAAAAAATTTCTGGTGGTCAGTCATACAGGATAGTTTGCCTACTAAAGTTTGGTTACATGCTAGACATATGCTAATTAATCCTGTTTGTCAGTTATGCAATGATGCCAATGAATCTTTTACTCATATCTTCACAGATTGTCAGGCGTTTCATAATCTTAGAATGTTATTCACACCGGCTAATGGGATTGGTCAGCAATACATCCTTCTATGGTAGTGTCCACTCTCAGATTAAATGATGATAATCAGATTAACTTGTGTCTAATGGCTTATTGTATGTGGATGGCGAGGAATGATGCAATCTTTAATAATAAAGAGATTGATTGTAGGGCTCTTTATTACTTGGTTTTATATTTTAAGAAACAATCTGTGGTATGTTATCCAGGTAGGGCACCAGCACGAAAGCCAAACAATTTTATATAAGTGGCAAGCTCTTACTAATAAGTCTTGGGTACTGAATTGTGATGGGTCATCATCACATGATTCTGGTAAGGCAGCATGTGGTGGTATAATTAGAACGCGGCAAGGTGTTTTTGTGCGATGTTATTCCTTTTACGTTGGCTTTACAGATAATAATGTTGCGGAGCTATATGGACTCTATCATGGTCTTTCTGTAGCATTACAGTTGGGAGTTTCAAGTTTGGAAATTCAGTCTGACTCTATGTATGTTGTTTCTTGTTTGAACAGGACCATAACGCCGACATGGAGACACAAAACACTGGTTGATCTCATCGTTTGTCGGTTGCATTTGCTGGAGGAGTTCCAAGTAGTTTTTGTTGTTAGGGAATGTAATAAAACAGCAGATCTTTTGGCTAAATTGGGAAGTGGTCTTCTCAACTTAGTAGACGGGAAAATTCAGCCTCTGGCGCCATGTTCTAGTCTGAGTACAGACCGTGCTATGGTTTGGTTGGAGTGTCCTGTATGGTTAGGGTCTTATTAGCATGATGATCTAGTCACTTGGCATCCAAAGGTCTCTTTATATAAGGATGTCCAAGTTGTTGTAACCCCTCTTTGTTAATGCAATATATTTTGGTGTGCTTCAAAAAAAAAACAACCATAACAAACTTGCTATATTTTAGTAACTGAAGACCAAAAGAACTCAGAGAGTGTTTGGAGCTAAGTTCCATAACTAAGTTAAGAAAAAGTTAAAAACAAATGAATAGTGAACTAAGTTTAAGAATGAAGAAGAAATTGTGTTTGAAGTTAATTTGGTTGATAAATAGGTGTGTAGAGTAGGGTAATAATGATGAGTAAGAGAGAATGTTTTTCTGATTTGTACTAGAAACGGAATTTGAGGAGATTCATGTTGGAAATTGTGTGTATAATATGAATTTGTGTAATAGATATTATTGATATGGAGGATGAATGGAAGGAAACAAATGAAGTAAAATCATTTTTTTTTTTTTTTTTGTTCTTCGAAATTTTTTTTTTCCGTATTTATCTTGAACCGAAGTTTTAAAATTTATTATTGTTTTTCTATTTATTGTTTTTATTTTGATAAGTTATATTCGATTTTTTTTTTTTTTTTTTTTTTATATAATTTTTTTTCCGCTAAGGCAACTGAAATATCAAACGAATCTAGAAGTCACAAAATGACATTATAAGAAATTAGATATTCTCACAAATCATACAAAGGTGGAATAAGTGTATCCGCGCAAGAAGTCATATGGCGCTCAAATTTAAGCAATCCTCTCAATTATTTCGTACAACACACAACCCTGATTTAATTAACAAGTTCAAGAATGAAAATCTAGTAACTGACAAGCACACAAAGCACACGTAGCTACGTCTACCCACTCACGAATGCATTATTCCTGGTTTATTAGCGCTTCGAGTACTCGTAGTGTAGCTTAATCCATTCGATCTTATGTTCGTCATTGTAAGACAACCAAAGTTGTGCATCCAATACATCATGCATGAGGTGCGTTGATCCGTGCATGTACGCTGAACGTGTATTTTACACTTTCATTTGAGTCTTTTTCACCTATTTTAGCTATCATCTTTGTTAATTTAGCTATATTTTAGTGCATTTTATTATAATAGTGTCACGTTTCCCTTTAGTTTGTATTTTACAGGTTTTGGGTGAAAAACGAGGTTTTCCGGGAAATTATATTGCAGTAGACAAGGAATTGGTGTTCCGAAGGCCTTTTTGGAGTATCTAGAAGATTCCGGATAGGATTTGAAGTGTAGGGGTCGAGTCTGAAGGCTAAAAGGTCACTAGAAGGCAAAACCCGAGTCCGAAAAGGAAAAGAAATCCAAAAACGCGTCAACAACCGACTGGAGGTCCTGGGCGAGTCGCCCGGGACGTTGGGCGACTCGCCCCACACCTGCCGAATCACTATATATAGTTGCTCAGTTTTCTCCGTTTTTCATACTTTTCCAGACCTTTTCTCTCAACTTTCTCATTAGTTTTAGGTAGGAATTCTCCAGAGCCTGTTCTGGGGATTCTTAGTTTAGGAGATACTTTTTCTTATCGTTTTGGAGCTTTTAAGATCGCGATTCTTCGGAGATTGACGACCTTCGGTAACATTGTATCTTACAGTTTTTCTATTTATATTTATTTATGTTTCAACATGTTTTCATTCACTCGTGCTATGATTTCTGTTGATTGCATGACATCTATGAGTAGCTAAACTTATCGTTGGTGATAGTATGTGATTTCTTAGCGAAGGGTTAATAATTATGCTAATGGCTATAACGCGCATTAGACCTTGAGTTATTGCTTTATTTCTTTGATCTATATAAAACCTCTATCTTCGTAGTGTTGAATTATAACGAACACAATTGGACAATTCATTGATCAAAGATCTCCATGCAAAATTGGGTACTTCATGCATGATTATTAACCTGCTATGCTTTGAATGATCATGCTATCACTAACCTCCATTATCTGATAAGAAAAACCTTTGCTAAGTAGTTTGTTGATTTTATATTTTTAAGTTAGATTAGATAAAGCTAGTTATAGTCCTTAGAGATCGACATTCGAGGTTATTTTATTGCTACACTACGGTTTTCCTTGTAGTTGTGAATTGCCTTTGGCTAAATACAAATTTATTTGATTAATTAGAATCTGACAAATTCCGGTTCATCACGCTTCCATGTTGGTACTTATAAGGGGCGAAAGTCTTTTCAATTCCGCCTTCAAGTTTGTACGGATCTCTTTTAGCCTGTTCCTTTCATCCCTAAGGTGCTCGACTACTACAGGTGGAAGGACGGGGTTTACATTGTCACCCATTATCTGCAATATTATATATTAGATAGAACATGGCGATGTTATAATGAATGCATATAACCAAAATGCGAAGAATAACATAAAATCAAGCGCATAGTTGCGATAACATCCGAATCGATTGTTATTACACATCAACTTAAAGCTGCAAAACCAACTTTCATAAAGTGGTTTCCAAATGTTTATTACAAGCCAGTAACAAAATCGAATTTGAGTTTAGCTATTTACCTCAGTAGTTAGCGGTGACGACGAAACACAGAAGAAGGGGTTTGGACTGGTAACTGATGAACAAGAGATACACACCGGGGGGGGGGGGGGATACTAATATTCAATATTGTAACGACCCAAGTTTTTTTTATTAAAAAACTAGAATTGGTGCACGTGCACCGTGTTTAACGCGGTGCCCATAATTTTTAACAATATCATTTGTTACCCAAATGACACTATATATTGTACATTGACTTACATGAAAAGTTGAAGGCATGAATCAGATAAACACACACTTGACACAAACAAAACTAAATTCTTCTTTGATCATCTTCTTAAGATCTGAATGCGTAGTAACACCAACATAGAAATATAGGAGCTGAGTTTTGGAGAGATGAAAAGGCAATAGTTTCGTTAATAGAGTTGCCAAATCATATCAGCTAGTAGACCATAACACAAAATAGTAGAAAAGAGGGGAAAAAATAAACATTGCATTACATTTTTTTTGAAACGGCAAAAACAACTTTTATTAATTACCGAGCATAAGAAATGCTCTCATACGATTACAAATACTCACGGAGCATACTCCGGAATCAAAACATCCGAGATTGTCCAAAAATCACCAAAACAAGCTAGACAACCTTCAACCCAACCCACCCCTTACAAACAACACTTTCAACCTTAACACCCTAGCAACACCGAACATCCATAGTACCAAACCCAATTATCAAATCAAACCACCATAACAACATGATAACTCATCTTAAAGTCTTCAACAATCCTCCACAATTCCAACAATATAGTACCATACGAATAGTCTTGAGATACCAAACCATCAATTCCTTATAGTTCCAACTGTTACCCCTAGCCAACCTCCTCCACCATATACCCTTACGGATAAGTGGCAAGAAATTTAAAGATGTGGTCCGTGATAGCATCGATTTACCCCTAGCCAACCCCCTACACCCTATGCCCTTACGGACAAGTGGCAAGCAATTTAATGATGTGGTCCGGGATACAATCGATCGATAAAGAAATCATACCTGAATAATCCACCACCCTTGTCAGTCAAACACTCCAAACCGAAAATACCTACACCCACAAAACATACCTCTCAAGCCGACCATGAGAACAGAAAACCAAGAGTACTAACCATCCCATCACACCACCCAATAAAACCAAATGAGGCGTATCTAAGCTACCCAAAACATAGTGCTACCCACACAACTTCTATCAAGAGAAAACGGGTGACGGGCACATCCACACGAGGACATGTAATCCGTACACACAACGAGATCAATTAACAACAATTAATTATCGAGTGGACACTAGAATTGGATTTAAATACAAAACCACCAACAACATCAAAAACACCTCTTCCACAAAAATCATGAGTGCTACCCTTCTCACTTATAAAAAGAACACATGGGTAGAGGAGAGGGCACAATCATTATCACAATCGTGTAGTCCAGCTCCAACAACCATGTTATCTCAATAAGAACTTACAAAAAGGACACCGCATGAAATCCATGAAAGCAACCCACAAATCCAATTTAAAATAGAAATCTCAAAACGCATAGTATCAACACCAATCAAACAAAGCAAACATCAAATAAACCCATCAACCATGCACACGCTGGCCTTAAAACCAATCTGGAAACAATCACCTTAACAACTCACCATACTCCAAGCCAACCCGCACCCAAATTCCATCACCATCATCATGCGGCCATGCACCAACAGCACACCCATGTCAAGACCTCTAAAATCTGCTCATCACTTAATCACTATCAACTTCGTCACTCTTCATTTCCACCCGCCACCATCATGGATTTACACCTGTACTGCAATACTATCCTGAAAATCAAGAGACCACAAATCACAAGCAAATCAATGAACACTAGTAGGATTGATTACACAAGAAAACTCCCTGTTAATTAGTGTATTGTCATCCTCCCAATATTGCCACCTCTCATGCCCCATCTTCATCTTTCCACCCTGCACCTCCAAAGTAGCTAACAACAAACAAATCACAAGCAAAGCATCGGTTCCAACACCCACGAATGGAAACCAACAACATTAGACAACAAGCCTTTCCCTTTAAACACATTCCACAACATTATCATTACTTTCTCAAATACTTCAAAAGCATTAAACTCCTCCTTTTGGAACAAAAGAACATTCCTAGCATACCATAGATTCCATAAAGTGACACTCCAAATGGCACCCCAACATTTTTTATTACACCTTACTCTAACTTTCAAATGATTTTCCAAAACATTTCTAGTGAATCACCACTTACACCCTCGACCCCCACCCAATTATACACTAAAGTCCAAACTTTTTGAACAAAACGACACTCAATGAAAATGTGATTAATATTCTCCGGCCCCACCAACCCACATCTTTACAAGTTTTATCTTTCACACTCATAAAAATTCCCCTTTTTTCCAAATTCACTTTCTTAGGAATTTTATCTTGCAAAGCTTTCCACACAAATGCATTGACTTTTTCTTGGACCACATTATTCCACACCACTTTAGCCCACTTTTTCATTTTATTAGTTTCTTCTTTTGCATTCAACTTCCGATACCCATCCCTAGTGGTATAAGTATTTGAATCTTCCCCCATCCAAACCCAACAATCATCAAAACCAACTCTAAGACTTACATCCCCCACCAACTTTTCAATGCTCTCCACTAAAACTTTCTCACGGTCTCTAAGGACTCTAGACCACGCCCACTTGAAGCACATACTATTACCATGCATGGATAATCGCTCACTAATGGTACAATCTTTCTCTCGCTCAAGCCTAAACAATCTAGGGAACATCTCCTTTAAGCTTAACTCCAAATTCCCCCACTTCACACCCCAAAAACTAGTCTTTTTCCCATCCCCAACTCTTCTAACACAATTTTCAGCAAACCAATCTCTACTCACCATCCCTTTCACAAGATCTTCCCACCACTCGGATCACTTATGATGCTTTTTACCATGCCGTTTAAACCACTCGACACAATCAATCAATTGCCCATACTTGGATTGTATTATTTTAACCCATAAATCCCCCGAACCTTGAAATAATCTCCACATCCTTCTTCCTAAAAGAGCTAGATTAAAGTACTCCAAGTTTTTTAGCCCCAAACCCCCCTCCTCCTTTGCTTCACAAACCCTTTCCCAACTAACCCACGGTATTTTCCTTTTCCCTTTATCTACACCCCCACCCCACACAAAATTCCTTTGCAACCCAACTAACACTTTTGCCACTTTTTTTGGAATTTTAAAGAAAGACAAGTAATAGATTGGAAGGGCATCAAGAACCGACTTAGCCAAAACTAATCGACCACCAAATGACAAAAACTTATTCTCCCAAACCCCCAATCTTTTTTCCAATCTTTACATTTTCAATATTTATCCCATTGAGCCAAAAATCTACTAACTCTAATACCACATCGATGCAGAAAATGAAATATAAGTGAATCATGTTGCTCTTCATCTGTTAATGCTAATAATGTATCATTCAACTTTTTAAGATTAAAATCAACCCTAAATTGCTCTTAACTAACATTGAAAAAATATTATGAAAGAATTAGTGTATTTCCAAATATAATCATATTAAATACTTTTATGGTGTAACTTAAAAAGTAAGTAATTTATAGTCAAGGTAAAAGTCGACATCGTAAAGTATAAGGACACATTATCAGCAGGAGAAAGAGAGTATAAATATTGTGTATAACTGTGTAGCGAATTTGACAACATCGAAATTCACTATTTAGTGCTGCTATCTCTAACATTAGGTACTTAAGAGTATTAAGGACTTGAAATACTTGAGTTTTAAGTAAATGACAAGGAGATCGAAGATGATATATAGTTACAGTACATAATAAGTATTTTTCTTTTCGAACAGCAAAATATAGTACTCCACGATTCACAAAATCATGCTTACACCCCCACCTTCCCTAAATAGAATCAATATATGTTAAAGAAACCAGACAATGTACAAGTCAGGGCCGTCTATAAGGGTGTGCAGTGTGCCCGACCGAACAGCGCCTCCGATTTTTCGGGGCCCCTAATTTATTACCCATTAGTCTAATAAATAAATTTGAATGGGAAATACCAAGATGAGAAACGTAAAAAATGATCGGGCGAAAGGCCAGATTAATGGAATATTGTGGAAGAAAAAACATATTAGAAGAATAAAAGTAATAATAATATTATTTATTAATAAAATTTTATTTTATTAAGACCTCGTATATAAATCTGGCACAGGGCCTCCGAAATATCCAAAGCGCCCTTTGTACAACTGCTATTTTCAAACTCCTAGTTTTTCTTAAGTTAATACCATAACGTTACAAAAGCAAGATGATAATGTTGGGAATTTTAGTGAAACGAATGAGCTTTCAATTCGTTCGACGTATTAGTCATTTGGGCCCAACACGTTAGAAACAAGCTTTCTATGATCGTGTATTTCCATTTGTTGAAATGAATGTCACTAAGGCGTTAAGTCACTAAAATCTCGTGTGGTGAAAGTTGATTAATGCACAAAGTGTTTTGATCAATACATGGATGAGTTAAGTCATTCAAATACAATTGGATCCATTGTGCTAAAATTCATGGGAAATAGCAAATGAGGTTTGAAATATTGCAACCAAAATGCCAGTAGCATTGTTGGAATGTGTAATTCATTTGCGTTTAGTGTAAATAATTACTCAAGTTAAAAGAGAAATTATTGCACAAATAAACCACTTGAATTAGTGTATCCGTGATGATTTCACGATGTTTCCAAAATAGAAAAAGGTCCAAAAAGTCCAAAAATTAACATTGGGGCCGGTAGGGTTCGAACAACCACCTCTTGGTTAGGAGACTTGCAATTGAGCCACTGAACCAACAAAACTATTGGTGAAAGTTTGTGTCCAGATTGGAACCTTATTGTGTTACTGTAAGTGGCGAAATTTTGTGACTTTTGGTGAATGGTTGCTTTCCGAAAGTGTATGACACTTGATGAATAGTTGTGTAACTATTCATTGAAGCCTTTTTGAAGGGTTTTGCACACTTTCAATGGAACCTCTTGAGAAGTATAAATAGAGAAGGGGATTCATTTATCCAAACACACATCCAAGGCATTTGATACTTCTCTTCTCATTTGCTTTCTCTTTGTACTCAATCATATTCAAAGTAAGTTCTCCAGATTCGACTATTGAAGTGCTCCTTAGTCATCTACATAGTAGTTTTATCCTGGGAGACAGATTGCCATTATTCCGTAAGCACCATGAGCGGGGCAAGTATTTGTCTTAAGGAGAGATGGTCCAACCATCGACTCTACTCGCCATCTTATTGTTCGTTACCATGACGGAGTTACTTGAAGACATGACATTTTGTAGCGTGAAGAAAGAAAGGGAAGTTTATTTTGTAAATTTCTTTATTGTTGTATTTTAGCAATGTTAATGTACAAGTTTCATTTTGTTATCATTCTCTTGTTCTATCTTCTAACTCTCACAATTCCCCGTGTGAACACCGAAGTTCCAACAGATAATAATTGAAGCAATATGAAGAAAACTTCAACGAATGTGCCATAATGTTTCTGGAAGTAGTAGAAACATATGCCCTCGAGTAATATTTCTTCTCTAAAGAAAAAAAAACACAAATAAGATGTTCAGAAAGCATTGAAAGAAAGGTATATAATTTCCCGTGGAACGCAAAACGACCAAATGAGTGATGTATGTTGCTAAACAAATAAAACAGCCCAACGTAATCATAGATGCACATCGCACATCTCACTATTGCAATCAATCAACCCAATCAATTGAACCGGTATTTATATTGACGACCGGAAGGAATGAATAAAGCTAGAGATGAAGAGATTATGTAAATCGGGAGACGAGACGACCTTTGTAGAAACCTAAAGAAGAGAAATGATCGAGCGAAATGGAATTGGAACTCAGAACCGAATCGATAGGGCGAATGGGTGCCTATGAAGAACCGGGCAGGATTAATTAACAACTTATAAAATGAAATTTAAACCGACCAAAAATTGAATAATCGAACCGGACAGCCACGAGTGGGATTTATTATACGAGAGTAGATTTTTTTATAATTGAATCAAACCGGACTACCAAAAAAAAAGAACCGAACCGGACGATCACAAAAACTCTCTCTTATTATATTGTTAAAAAAAATAAAATTTAGGCGTATACGTTCTGGGCCAGGTCTAATTAAAATTAGTTTACAGTTTTTTTAAACGGCAAAATTATATTACGATAATAAAGGTGTTTACAAATAAATTGCATAAGAAAGCTTGCATTTCTCACTGTTTGCATGTGCAAATACATCACTATACAGTATACACTTTTTCAAATGGCCTAAAAAACAAACATGAGGTGTATACATTTTCAGGAATCAGTGTAGCTGATGAAAGTCAAAAACTCCTTGCTCCGTGTTTTCTTAGCGGATTCAGTCCTTAGGCTTCGACGTAGTTGGCATTAAATGATGCAAAGTGCTTGTTTGAACTATGGTACTTGGATTTTCGTGTCTCTTGACTAGTTTGGAGCCGGTTTGCCTGTGGCCGAAATTCCTATTTGATCCAGTTTTTGAGAAACAACACCATGGCTTTCCAAGGCGTCTCACCAGTTGTGTTGAAACTACTAGTAGGATGATGCCAATGATGATAAAGAGCCTGCTCAAAAATATTCCAGGTCAATTATTCGGCTCTAGCTAATTGCGAGCAAAGTAGCAAACTGAAGTGAAACTAAATGACGTAATCTCAATGGAAACCAATAATTATATATACAACCAAGCAGATTAGCAGGGTAATGGTAAAAACAGATTGGAAATGCTCGGAAGCAAACAACACTACATATTTCATTAACAACACTGAATTTCTTCAAAAAACCAATTCATTCCACTGATACAACAGTAAGAACGAAAAATTAACTAATCATCGCAAAAACACCCGAGGTAACACCTTTATCGACACAGAAAAAGGTATAAGTGAGAATTTCCAAATGATCTTAATCGATTTCTCTGGCTCAACTGCAAATTGACAAACAACACTCAGTTAACTCAAATTACACTACAGTATTGCATTAACTGAATCTCACCAGAAGACTGAAGTACTAAAATCAATTCGAGATTGAGATATTGATTACCTTTAGGATTTAGCAGGAGAGGGCAAGGCAAAGCAGCGAAGGAAATGTCGACAGTAAATTCCGTTTATTAAATTTATTGTGCAAGGTACCACACGGTGTGAAACAGAAACTCTCATAGAAGCTTGAAGAGCTCCCATGGCGCAAACAGCAACACCATGAATGAATGAAGAAGAGTCGGGCTAGGTTCTACAGATCTCAGTTGAACAAGCAAATCGAAAGGCCACAAGTCGAACGAGCAAGATGTGTGCAGAAGAAGAAGAAAACGAGCAGAAAGGTGGAGTTTCTAGGTTTTTTGGGGGAGTTTCTCTCTCTATGGTGAAGCTGGAGTCTCTCTCTAAAAGGTGCGTGAGTGAAGACGAAGAATAAAGGATTAAACCGTTTAAATGACCCGAAAGGATTAAACCGGGTTATAACATGACCTGCGAGATTGGATATAATATAATGGATTGATCTGGATTGCTTGGTCTCATGGTCTCAAGTTAGAAAGTGGTCTTAAACAAGAAATTATATTTACTAAAACCCACTGATCTATGGATTCCTCTCTCTCAAATTGTGAATCTATCTCTGCATCTTATCTTTACGCTCCCATCTACACTTCTACTTTATCAATTCATCTTCACTTCTCCTTCATTATGCGTCCTTCAGTCCTACTTTTCAATTAATCAATTCCTCAATTCTACGATCTACTACTCCTTCGGTACTCACCTTCAAAGCTACACCATGGAAGCAACACCAACACCTCACTAATCGAGCCAATAAAATCAGCCTAAAGAATCCGATCTCCTCTATTATAGAGAATTACCAATTCCCCAACTCTCACTCAATTTTCTCCCAAAATCAAATGACTGTTAATTCATTTGGATGAAAGACTCAGAGATCGACCAAGAAGACAGAGAAACGATGGAGGATGAGGGTTGGTGAAGCCGGTGAAAATGAAGATAAAACAATTGTGGTTTCCCAAATCTCACTTTTTATTTTTTTTTCCTTTTTTAAATTATAAAATCGGACCCGAGTCCGAACTAGTTATCCGGTTTGGTCCAGGTTTGGTTGGTCCCGCCGATTACTGGTCGGTTATGACTTAGGGGTAGGAAAACCGGACCCGTAACCAGTTAACTATAGTAATGATTTTTAGTTTGGAGGTGGGTACGGGACCAAGCGGTTCATGCCCATTGACAGGCCTACTACTTATATACCTTTTTCTTTTACTTTTGTATCACTTTCTCTAAACCAACTTGACAATTGCAATGGGTGATGTCTAAACCCAATACTAAGTAGAATGATCAAGTGCAACAATGATATATATAACATACTTTTCCCATCTCATATTTTATTTTTTTAAATACTTTTAATGGTACGAGTGGAATTTGAGTAATGTGTTTTTAAATTTGCATCTACAACAATAATTATAATTATAATTATAAAAAATTGAGTTATAAAAAATGCATTTAGCCTATTCACTAATTTAACATGAACATACTCTAATACGTACGGTAGCTTAAATTAAAATTTCTCTTATTTTCAACATTGTACAGAGATGAACCCGACTGATCATAAACTAACGACAAACATTATTATTTGAAAGTGATTCGAAAATGAAGCATGAGATTATAGAATTTAGTAATCCTTTTGTCCTAGTCTCAACTTCATAGTTTATGTATTTGTTTGTCATATTATATGTCATACTTTATTGTGTACTTTATTTATCTTCTCTATTTGTCTCTCTACTACTTTAGTTACTCTTTCTACTGCTTTATTCATTATATCATCTTCTTTCTCATGCTTTTCATTCTTCCAATTATTTGTATGGCTTCCTTTTAAGTTTGTGCTCAACTAAACATGGTGCTGAGAGACAAATGGTGTATCATAATAGACGAACATGCAAGGTTTTATTTTCTTTTTTTTTTTGTTTTTTCTCTTTCTTTTTGCCAACTTCATAACACAGGTAAAACCCAAGGTCTTTTAATAAAATTTCATCTTTGGTATTATAGAAGAAACATCGTCGCTTTTGGTACTCAACAATTAATATACGTGTCCAATTTTGACACTCGTTGTGATAACACTTAGTGCAAATTGACATGTTATCACTAAATAAACAAATTAGTTGGATGCTTGTTATCTCAAGTACCAAATATAATTTATTTATTTCAGTCTAGAATTTATATCTTTATAGAAAATTATATGTAGGTGGTTTTTATTTTTTTATGTAAAAATAAAAAATAAAATAGTGATAAAAAAAACATAAGAGAGTAAAGCACGTTTAACCATACGCCCGACTAATGCAAATATAATTGTTCTTTTAGGTCATTTTTTATTACAGATATTAAAAATAAATATAATTAGATAATAATTTAAAATTAAATTTATGTTTAAAATAGATCTTAAAAATTCAATGGATATTAAAATAGAGGGACTACTATTAATATAATTTATTCATTCTTTCAAACTAAAATGAACATTCTAATACAATATTTTATTTATTTATTGTTTCAAAACGGCACATCAAATTCACATACATTACTCATACTTTTTCACTAATGCCTTACCTTATTCTTTTCTTTTTCATGAATCTCGGTAATTTTTTCTTTTTTTTTTTTTTTTTTTTGATTAAAACCATTTCAGCTGCAAAAAAGATCGGTATCTTTTGTGCAAACTCACAAATTGAGGACATTGTATTAATTTTCATTTTGAAATCTTTCAACTTTTATTAAAATTATTTTGATATTAAATATAGTTAAATTTCTTATTTATTTATTTATATTTATCATATATGTATAATGTATGTGTATCATTGTACGTAGAAATGAAGATGTATTTGATGTACAATCATACACTCTCAAATGTAAAAAAACAATCTTCATAATATACAATTTTTAATTATTTTTATAGTAAAATATAAAAATAATTTGAGGTCAAACCGACCTTCGAAAAAATTAATAAAACAAAAGTGTTAAATCTAAGGCATGACCGAGTAAGTTACCGTTTACTCCCTTTATTGCAATCTCAATTTTATGCTTCCCATAGTGCTTGTCCAATCTTGAATTCTTACGCCTTAGATTGAAATTATCTATTATACTTAATTCATTTAGGCGTGGCCTACTTATTAATCCCTCCATGATTCATTTTGGTTTGAGTTGTGAGGTTTGAGTAGTGTGTATGTATGGTGACTTTGGTGATACAGTTGTGAGGTTTGAGTAGTGTGTATGTATGGTGACTTTGGTGATACAGTTGTGAGGTTTGAGTAGTGTGTATGTATGGTGACTTTGGTGATGATGTATCGACTTAATTTGGTTTGTAAACTTAATACTTGATTAAGAGGTTTGTTCCGAGTATGTCGGTTGTAATGTGTTTTGAGCATTTATGTGCTCTCTTTTTAATAATAATGAAGCTTTTCTTTTTTGCCATTTCAAAAAAAAAAAACAAAATCTTATTACTCCCAGATTATTTTTTTATTAAAAACGAAACGAAGACAATAAAATACCAAAAGTGCAGAAGAAATGTTCTTCGATTTAAAACAAAATAATTACAAATACAACCATCTCAACATTGTAATGATAAATCCATTGATCCTTCGCCAATCGTCATAACCTTCACAAGACTATAACCCAGTTCACCAATAACAGGTCTTTCTCAGTAATGAGAATATCACCACTGCCTCACTTATCGAAACCATCCTCACCAACCATTATACCCCTTCATTAAACCAAATCGCCATTTTCCAAACCTCCAATCATCCTTCATGATCAAAATTACCTTCAAATACATTTCGAAAACGTTGTCATGCTTCAATCGTTGTGTTCTAGAATTAGCTAGATGTTTATTAGTAGTAAAATGGCAAGATAAGAAAACATGGTGTAAGTGTCACTGTTTTTAGGATATTGACATAGGGATTCACCTATAGGTTCACTCAACCCCTAGATTCGGGAAACAGAACACTTTATCGATTATTTTAGTTTTACCTATTCTAACACTAATTGTTCCACAGTTGTAGTTCTTTTACTTGTGCATGAACTTTATTAGAGCGTAGGAATTGCCAGATTACAAGAAGGAAGAGACTTATTCAAAGAAGAACTCAAAAAGAAAATCAAGTCTTAATAGGAAAAGGAGTTCTTGTAGAAGAAGTTTATTTCTAATAGATGACTAATTCCAGATCCTGTCCAGATTCATAAAGACGTGTTTCCTGATCATTGTCGACTACGTATTCCACTACTATAAATACCAGAGGGTCGACAAGCCAGAAAACACACATGACGACACAATAAGAGAGCATTCGAGTTATTGAGTTTTAGGTTTTATTGTTTTAGTTTACGTGTCTTTTACACTAGTTTATATTCTAGACTTCTCTAACAGCGTATTGAATGTAGAATAGATAGATTGGTTGCTATATCATCTTATAGGTGACTAGTGTTGTTTTACTAGGATAGATATTGAGAGTATACAACGTTGTACGAATAAGATCTTTTCTAGTTGATTTTCTGCCTTAACTGGGCATCAAGCAAGCTTACAAAAGCTCCTTGAAAAGTTTCAAACACACGTTCTTCTTTATATGTCGTTGTGCTTTAATATATATTTATTATCTGTGTTTGTTAATCTGCAGGTTGACGTAGGTGTTCACTAAACCCCGTAGTCAATCGTGGACCATTGGCTGGTAATTTGTATATAAAGCAAGTTATACCGATCCTACATTCTTTCAATTGGCATCTAGAGCTAGTTACTTTTCTTAAAGTAATTTTTTTAGGTACATACGATGGATTCAGCCAATCCAAACCTTGGAAGGTTACTCGTACTTGATGGAGCTAACTATGGTTACTGGCAATTAAGATTGCGGGCATATCTTAAGTCTTTTGGATGCAGGTGTTTGGAGAGCTTGTGAAGTAGATTATGTGCCTCCCATGAAGGAAAAGGACAAGAACAATGACGTTCTTCCTAAGGACTTCAAAGATTACACCGATGAGGAGAAAACTAATGCTACTAACAATGAAAAAGCTCTCAATGTTATTTTTTCTTGGATCGATGTGCATATGTTTACACTTGTGCAGAATCGTGCTAATGCTCAATCAGCCTGGGAGACTCTTCAAAGCCACTGTGAGGGTGACACGACTGTGAAGGCAACCAGGGTTAGACTTTTGCAAAGCAGGTTTGAACTATTGCGAATGGAGGAAGATGAGAATATAGGTACTTATTTTACTAAAATTTTGGATATTGCTAATGAATCTCATAACCTTGGTGAACCCATGGTTAGCAAGGTCCTAGTAAATCAAGCCCTTAGATCCCTACCTCCTAGGTTTAATATCAAGGTATCTGCTATTGAGGAAAATCGCAATTTGGCAACGATGAGCTTAGACACCCTAATGAACATCATGAAAAATTATGAACTTCATCTCCAATCTCAGGAAGAAAACTATGGTAGAAAATTCAATGTTTTTAAAGTTTCTGACATAGCTAGTGATAAGGAGATAGATATCAATGATTTTGACCCTGAACATTCCAAAGCCTATATCATCCAAAAGTCTCATGCTTTGCTTAAGAAACTGTCCAAGTATAACAATGTCAAAACCAACTACAAGTCTGAAAGCTCCACATCCAAATACCCTTCCAAAGGTAGTTACTCCAGCTCTTCCCACAAAAAAGACTTCTCCACATCTTCCAACTCAAACTCTAGAGACCGTGATTCTATCCAATGTAGAGAGTGTAAAGGATGGGGTCACTATAAGAATGAATGCCCTAATTTTAGGAGACAAAGGGGTTTGAAGGTGAACTGGGTTAGGACTGACTCAGATGATGAAAGAGAAGATGTGGAACCTGAAGAAGCAGAACAAGAAATTGATGTTATAGCACTGAGAGTTGTAATCTGTGAGTCGCTTGAAGAGGTTGCACCAGAGGTTGACACAATCCCGACCTCAACACCCTCTCAAGTATCTGATAACTCACATGATATTTTATGTCTACACAGTTCTGTTAGTTCTGATGCAGGGGAAGAGGATGTCAATGATGAAGAAGATCAAATCTCAGAAGAAGAAGCTATGGCTGAGATTCATAACATGTATGATAAGCTCTTAGCTATTTGCAGCCAGCAAAAGAAAGCAATCGAAGCACTGTCCAAGGAGAATTCCAGCATGAAAGAGGTAATTACTAGCCTTGAAGTTGCTGTCATAAAAAGGAATTTTGCCCTTCACACAGTAAGTGAGAAACTCGCTAAATCTGAGCGTATACTTGCAAGCTTTACTGATTCTTCTCATAAGCTAGATGCATGTTTAGGTCTTGGTAACATTGGTACCACTGGTCTAGGTTATCCTTTGAAAGAAAGAACTTCTGATTCATATTTTCCTGAAGGTCCTAAGTTTGTAAAACCACAAGTGACTGATTCTAAGGAACCTAAGCCCAAGGCGTCGAAAACCAAGGGTAAAAGAACCAAGGATAAGACTACTAGTGAGACTTCTTCTAGAAAGAAAAGAGTTTATGTCTGCAGTTTTTGTTCCGATGAAGGTCATATCAAACCTTACAGTCGTCGTTATCATAAAACTTTTAAGAAGAAACAGGATAATAAAGAGGAGTTGCCTGCAGAGTTGCCCAACCCCCCAATCAACCCCCCTTCTACAGAATCATCTAGTTCATCCACTGATAATCCTCAAGATCCTTCCCTACATGCAATGTTGTTCTAGCTGCTGTTGATACTGACCTTGCAGGTACATGGTACTTTGATAGTGGGTGTTATCGTCATATGACTGGAACACGAGATTTTCTAACCAATTTTATTGCTAGGGAATCTGGTTTAGTCACTTATCGTGGTGGTTCCAAAGGAAAAATTCTTGGTATTGGTGAACTTAATATTCTAGGTTTTCCATCTCTTCGAGATGTGTATCTTGTCGATGGACTAAAGGCTAGTCTTATAAGCGTTAGTCAACTGTGTGATACTAACCATAGTGTTAAGTTTGACAAGAGTAACTGTGTTGTATACAATGATGCAAACCAATGTGTTATGACAGGTCATAGATCAGGTGACAATTGCTATTCGACTGGAACACACTTATTGTGCAATCAGGTCAAGATAGAGGAAGCCACTCTTTGGCATCAAAAGCTTGGTCATGTGAACTATCAAAACATGGACAAACTTTTGAAACTGGAAGCTGTCAATGGTGTTCCTAAGTTGTCTCAATCTGGTAAGATTGTGTGTGGTGACTGTTTGAGAGGTAAGCAGACAACGGTTGCCCATAGTGTTGCTCAACCTAGTGCTCAACCCTCTGGTACGTCTTCTTGCTTTGAACTCATGCATATGGATTTGATGGGTCCAATGGAAGTCAGTACTATTGGTGGTAAGAAATATGTGTATGTGATTGTTGATGACTTTTCTAGATTCACTTGGGTCTCTTTTTTAAAATATAAGTCACAAACTTTTGATGCTTTCACTACTTTGCATGCTAGAGTCAAGAACATGTATAACTCATTTGTTAAAAGAATTAGGTCTGACCATGGAAGAGAATTTAAAAATTCATCTTTTTCCAATTTTTGTAATAAAGAAGGAATCTTCCATGAGTATATATTCTGCTCCCAAAACTCCCCAACAAAATGGGATTGCGGAAAGAAAGAATAGGACTTTACAAGATATGGGTAGGGTTATGCTTAGTTCCATGAATATTGCAAAACGTTTTTAGGGTGAAGCTTTTAATACTGCATGCCATATTATCAATAGAGTCTACTTGCGACCTGGAACCACCATGACACCTTATGAGATTTTAAAAGGCAAGAAACCTAACTTGAAGTACCACTACAAGGAAAACTGATTTTAGCGACGGACGCCATCCGTCGCTATATGTTAGCGATCCGTCGCTAAACACCAATAGCGACGGAAAGCCCGTCGCTAAATAGGACGTCGCGAAAAGTGGCGTCGCTAAAAAATAAAGAGACGGTTAATATTATCCGTCGCTATATGTAGCGACGGTTCAGTTTATCCGTCGCTAAATTGTCGTTGACCAACATAGAGACGGATGACTTTATCCGTATCTATAAATAGCGACGGATTATGTTATCCGTCGCTAAAACTAAGGGAATACGTGTCATTCCCTTGCGAGGGGAATTTGGCGACGGATAAACTAATCCGTCGCTAACTTCTCTGATTTTTTTTTTAAATTGATTTTTTGTTTTATTTAATTTATGTGAAAAATTGTTATTTTAACTCAAAATTGAGTACGACTAACAAAATATATACGATTGATTCATTTTATGATAATCGAAATTTCAATAAAAAAACTAAAAGTGTACGTACAAAGAAACTAAAAGGTACGAAGATAATCATTAAAATAAACGAGAATCCTAAAATGTACGGATAAAGAATAACAATCCTAAAAAACACTAATCCTACGGGCTCTCCACTAACAAACCGACCCCTTCAGCCGTCAACGCCCCATCCCTATGTGCCTGCTCACGGGTCACATGGTTCTGCCACGATTCCAACCACAGATCCCCATGCTCCGGATTGAGGTACCGAACCCATTCTTTATGCCGAAAGTACCTTTCCTTGGCATAATAAATCGAATGCCTGTTAATCTTTTCCGCCCGGATGTTGAATACCTCAATATCTCCTCCGCATTGGCAGGAGGGACATAGTAGTATTTCTGCAACACAACAATCCCACAAAAAATCCCACATCAGTGCCCCACAAGAACAAATAATGTGCGTACACATATGTACAGTAAAGGCAATGCCCCAAGAATAGATACTATAGGCAATGCCCGAAGAATAGATAATATAGGCAATGCCCCAATAACAGATAAACAAGTAATGTACGTACACGTATATAATTAAGGCAATGCCCCAAGAATCCAATATAGAAATATTCAAGTAAAGATAGTAAAGTACCTGAAATTCTTCCCACAAGTGCTCCTTCACGGGTCGAGGAACCGTAGCCCACCTTTCTCCGCCACTTCCAGGAGGCGTAAAGAACTCTCTTTTCATGAGCATTGTAATCCTTCTAGAAGCTATAGTAGGTTGAAACCTGTCACACATTTTGAAAGATAAGATTAAAAGTTGGAGTACCGACAACTATATATACAAGAACAATTAAATACCAATTTATTAAGAACTTACTTAGATCCGTTGGTGGACAATATTGGAAGCCCATTGATCCCTCATGGGCCGCCCGGTTGCTGTGCTTGATCCATGGAAACTAATATACATATAGCATCATCACAATCAAATACAAAACACTAAAATACAAACTCTTAATGTGTTTAGACAAATACAAGATGTGTTTAGACAAATACAAGATGTTTTTAGACAAATCCGTCGTTATATGTGAACACGTGGATCTTTAGGATCTTGAAATCTCCATCTTTAGTTACTGACTAAAGATGGAGACTTCAAACTTCTAAACATCCAGACACATTTCTTGCTCACATACTACATTATGTATATACAACTTATTAAGAATAGAGGGTTTACATGATTACGATATTAAACTAAACTTTGAGAATGGCTGAAATACGCTGGTACAGTAACAACGGCATTAGAAATGTTGTTGTTACGGTACCAGCGTACTACAATCATTCACAAGCCCAGGCCTACCATACCATTCATCAATCTATATATATGGAAGTGATGGTGTGTCCGAAGGACGTCCGAAGGACAGTGTGTTTGTATTTTTTATGCATATACGTATATCATCATCACACTTTATAAAATGATTAGATATTACCAAAAATCCTTTAATTTCGAAAATCCTAAAAGTCATTACATAAATGTATGCATCATAAATTTTTCCTATACATGAATGTGTACATTAATACATTAACAATAAAGTGTATTTGTCCTTTAGAATTCCCAACACCAACTATAAAAAGTCACCTAATTTTAACATATTCTCACACAAATATGGAAAACCCTAACAAATTCAGATTTGAAGAAACACCCCCACATTCCCCTCCCCACCTTCTCCCCCACCACAAATTGATCCCGAAATGTTGGTTGAAATGGAGGAAGCTCTCCAAGAGGCATTTCCTCCATCTCCCCCCAAATCTCCTACTCCTCCCCCTTGTGAGCACAAGGAGGTTGAGCACTTAGAAGACCAATGAGTCTTCTGCAAGATATGTCAACAACAACTTTTGGAACCAAAATATGTCATCGACTGGTCGCTCCTACATGAGGAGTCAAGCTCCGAGGACGAGGACGAGGGGATGAAGAGTGACTAGAATTGAGTTATGTAAACTATATTATTAATAAAAATTCTAACTTTTTATATTTTCTATCTTTCTAATATGTGTTCATTGCAGTCACATATTCTTTTTTACTTATTCAGTTAATTAATCATTTTTTCCTTTTTGCTTATTGAGTTAATTATTAAGCATTTCCAAAATTGAGTTAAACTAAGTACATAATGACATAAAAGAAAAAAGAAAAAACGAAAAATAAGGGTTAGGCAGATTAAACAAAATTCACTTGATGTACTATCTAAATTAACAAATTCAATCAAGAAACCCTAAACCCTAAATTAAAATTAACATACCCTAAATTAAAATAATAAACTGACAATTAGGAATCCTAACCTTTTAAATGGGGAAGAGAGGGAGAAAGTAAGTGGTGGTGGTCCGGCGCGGTGGCGGTCCGGCGGTGGAGGTGCCTTGCTCCTCGTACCCTAGCCTCCAATAAACATAGAACAAATTCAATCAAAATCAACATCAAAATCAAAATCACTATCAAAATGAAAAATACCCAAAATTTAGGGTTTATGTTAATTACCTCAAACTGTTGAAAAAACCTCCAAATTGATTAGGGATCGAACTCCTTGTTGGATAGGCTTCGATTTGAGCTAAAATTTGCTTGAATTGGTTGAGTTTGGAGATGGATCGAGCGAAGAAGAAGAAGCAGAAACGAGAGAAACAAAAAATGGAGAAATAGAGAAATGAGGAAGAAGAAAGGTCGGCCGTCTGTATATCGCGACTTAGCGACGGATGAACTAATCCGCCGCTATATGTTTATTTATTTACTTATTTTCCTTTTTTCCTTCATAAAAAATAGCCTGGTCAACATATTTAGCGACGGATAAAGGTATCCGTCGCTATTATAGCGACGGATAAATCATATCCGTCGCTAATTAGAACACGAACTGGATGTTTCTTGGCACGAACTGAGCTTAGAGCGCATTTCGTGTTCATCCGTCGCTACACTCACCGATCCGGCGCTAAATAGCGACGGATGCTATCTGTCGCTATTATTCCGTCGCTAAATGGTTGTTTTCTTGTAGTGTACTTTCATGTCTTTGGTTGTGTCTGCTATATCCTTAATGATAGAGATCATTTGTCTAAGTTAGATGCTAAGAGTGATAAAGCGGTTTTTCTTGGCTACTCTGACAATAGTCATGCCTTTAGAGTGTACAATCTAAGGACTAAAACTATTCAAGAGTCTGTTAATGTTACATTTGATGATTCTCTTAGTATAACTGGACGAAAAGATGAAGCAGGTACATTGGACATAGTACAGTTTCATTATGGATCTCCACAGGTTTCAGTTGAGAGACTGCAGTTGCAGATTCCAGCGGGGTTGATAAAGAGGTTGTCCCAACACCTACCCCAACCCCTGTGTCTACTGCAGAACATGTTGCTCCAGCAGTTGAACCACCAACACCACAGACTGTTCCTGATACTCCTGATGACCATAATACACCTGAAGAAAGTGATACCAATGCTGAATCTGATGATGATCAAGAAGAAGAGGGTACTACTGATGGTACTCCTAGCACAAGTTTGAGAAAGAAGTCCAAAGAAAGTACTACTGAAGGTACTTCTTCTGCCAGGGCACTTCGTGACAAGCCACTTGTCGACTATAGGAAGCTAGCTGGACTTAAAGCCAACATGGTAATGACATGTGCTTGTTGTAATGATGAGTCACATGCCAAGGTACGCATTACTTGCTATGTTTCTGCACTTGAACCTAAGAATGTTAAGGAAGCTCTTGATGAATGTGTATTTTACACTTTCATTCGAGTCTTTTTAACCAATTTTAGCTATCCTCTATGTTAATTTAGCTATATTTTAGTATATTTTATTAGAATAGTGTCACGTTTCCCTTTAGATTTTATTTTACAGGTTTTGGTTGAAATTCGGAGATTTCGGGGCAATTATATTGAAGTCTACAAGGAATTGGTGTTCCAGAAGCCTATTTGGAGTATCTAAAGGTTTCCGGATAGGATTTGGAGTCTAGGGGCCGAATCTGGAGGTTAGAAGGCTACTAGAAGTCATAAACCGAGTCCGATAAGGTGAAGAAATCCAAATCCGCGTCGAAAAACGTAGAAATTCCGCGAAATACTGGGGGGCAAACTGCCCCAGCCAGAGGCGAACCGCCCCAGAGTAAATTCGGGGCCTATATATAGAGCTCAAGTTTTTCTCCGAAAATCATATCTTTCCAAGCCTACTTTCTCACCTCTCTCTATAGTTTGAGGTAGGAACTTCCCGGGGCTTGTCCTGGGAGTTCCATAGCTTAGGGGATACTTTTTCATAGCAGATTGGAGCGCGCAGGATCGCAATCATCTGGAGATTGACAACCTTCGGTAACTTTGTATCTTACAGTTTTTATCTACTTATTTTATTCTTCTTTCAATATGTTTTCTTCTATGATTGCTATTGATTGCATGCCTATTATGAGTAGCTAAACTTATCGTTGGTGGTAGTATGTGAATTCTTAGCGAGGGAAGATAATCATGCTAATTGCTATATCGCGCATTATACTCCGTGTCATTGCTTTATTTCGTTGATCAGTTGCAACCAAAATTCTCGTATGTTGTATTGATTATTATGCACGCATGGACACTAGTCGACCATCAGACCAATTATCTTCGTAGTGTTGAATAATTACGGAACACATTAGGACAATCGTTGTTGACTAGTCAGACCAAATTATCTTCGTAGTGCTTAATACTTGCAACAAGACACAAGATTGATTCAAAGATCTCTATGCAAGACCGAGGAATTTATGCATGATTATCGACCCATTATGTTAAGAAGGACCATACTACCACCAATCTCCATTATCTGCTTGAAACCCCCTATTGCTTTCTATCTGCTGTTTTATATTCTTAATTAGATTTGATAAAGCTAGTATAGTCCTGAGAGAACGACACTCGAGTCATTCTACTACTACACTACAATTTTCGTTGTAGTTGTGAATTGCCTTTGGCTAAATAACAAATATTATTTGCTGAATCGAGACCCGGCAAATCTCCGTTCATCAAATTGGCGCCGTTGCCGGGGACTATACTCCTTTTTTCTGTTTAATTTGTTTATATTTACAGCTTTAGATTCCTAATTCTTTTAGTTTTAGTTTTCCTTTTTAATCTCTCTCTGATACTGCTTTCCTAGTCTATTTCTAATTCGCCTTTCCTAGCTTTAGTAGTATTCGATATCTAGAAATTTTCTCGATTCTCGAATTTTCTAACGAGGCTAATTTTTAGTTTTGAGTTACTCCTGATACAGATTTCCAGGTATGACGACCTTAAAAGCCCGCTTGACACCGACGTTCTCGCAAGTCAGGAGGGGGTCAGCTATATACTTGGAAGAAGAGTTATCGGGGTACGAGGTAACAAGCACCATAGTGAGAAGGATACCAAGGTTCGAAGAAGGAGAGGATATGAATCCGATAAGCTTCATCAGGTCCTATGAAGAGGAAGTAGCAAAAGTTCCAGCAAAAGGGTTCACCGAGGATCAATTATGCAGGAAGTTGTTTCCCTTTGCTTTGGGATATGAACCGAGGATATGGATAGCAAGGTTATCACCAGGATCGCTGAAGACCTGGAGCCAAGTAGTAGAGGAGTTCTTGGCACGTTTCATGCCTTACCATGAGACGATGGCACTACGGAATCGGATCGAATTCTTCAAGCAAGGAAAATACGAGCGGTTCTGTGACACCTATGAACGTTTTGAGATATATAAACGTGAGTGCCCTCACCACCGTTTCGACGATGGGGAGCTGATTTGGTTTTTTGTTGGAGGACTACGAGAAGAAGTTAGGCTTCAAATAGACGGAAGACCCAAAGAACCTCAAGAAGTTCCAGAAAGGAATGATGAACCAAGACCATCTGTAATACACATAGATGATGACGAAGTCGAAGTTGGAACTAGTATGCCAGGAGAACTTCACAAATCTTCCAATCCATATGTGCCTCCGAAGCCACATGTGCCATACCCAAGTCGGATTAAACCAGCCAAGAAGGATATTCAAGATTCACCCTTATTCCAACGCCTGTCAAAAGTGGAAATCAATGTACCTCTCTTGGAGTTAATCCAGAACATTCCAGCTTATACGAAATTCTTTCGTGAGATCAAGAACAAAAGGATTACTTCAGGAAAGGAAGTGAATGGGGTTGAAACAGTCAACTCACTTGCCGGATTGCCCATGAAGAAAAAGGATCCTAGCAGCTTCATCATCAACATCACCTTAGGGAATGGACGGACTACGCAGGCAATGCTTGACTTAGGAGCTAGCATTAACTTAATGCCGTATTCAGTATACAAGGCCCTGGAACTAGGAGAATTGACACCAACTGATATGGTGGTCCAAATGGCAGACCAAAGTGTGAAGAGGCCAGTCGGGATAATAGAAGACATCCTTGTGAAGGTAGACAAATTGATAATCCCAGCTGATTTTTTGGTAATGAAGTCCGCAGACGAGGGAAAAAGCCATATCCGTGAGCACATAGTACTACTAGGGAGACCATTCATGGCACCTACCAACACATGCCTTGAACTTAAGGGCAAGAAGATAACCATGGAGGTAATGGGAGAAAAAATTGAGTTGGTAGGATGTAGCATCAGAGATAAGGAAGTTGCGGAGGAGTTAAAATTTGTCGATTGCTACGAATCCATAATTCCCGAATTTCATCATAGCCATGGCAATCGCGAACCACTTGAGGAAGCACTTACAATGCAAGCTGATACATGCTACATGACCGAAGAAGCAAGGGAACTAGTCAAAATAATGGATAGCACCCCAGAAATTCCAGCAGGAGAAGAGGAACTTGAACCTTTAGAGGAAGAAGAAGAAGAAAGTGGGTTTCCTGAAGAACCCAGCTTAGAATTAAAACCGCTTCCTGAGCACCTCAAATATGTGTACTTGGGAGAAAATCAGAAGAAGCCCGTGATTGTATCCTCACATCTCTCCGACATTGAAGAAAGTAAGCTGATCGAGGTATTGAAGGAAAATTCCGCAGCTATAGGATGGGGGATCAGCGATATCAAGGGAATTAGCCAACAAGATGCGTGCACAACATCACTCTAGAACAAGTTGCCAAACCTGTTAGGCAACCTCAGCGAAGGATAAATCCAGCAATGCAAGAGGTGGTAAAAAAGGAAGTGATCGAGTTGCTAGATGCTGATATAATTTACCCCATTCCAGATAGTCGATGGGTGAGCCCGGTACATGTAGTTCCTAAGAAATCAGGAGTCACTATGGAAGAGAATGAGAAGGGAGAATTAGTACCGGTTAGAAAGACCGCTGGATGGCGGATGTGCATTGACTACAGAAGATTAAATGCCGCCACTAAAAAAGACCACTTCCCTTTACCATTTATAGATGACATGCTAAACCGCCTTGCGGGGCGGAAGTTCTATTGTTTTCTTGATGGTTTATCAGGTTTCTACCAGATCCCGATTGCACCGGAGGATCAGGAGAAGACGACATACACTTGCCCATTCGGAACATTTGCCTATAGGAGGATGTCATTTGGACTATGCAACGCTCCCGCCACTTTTCAAAGGTGCATGCTTTCTGTTTTCTCTGACATGGTAACCAAATTTGTTGAAGTTTTTATGGATGATTTTTCCCTTTTTGGTGATTCATTTGATGAGTGCTTGCAAAGATTAGATCTAGTTTTAAAAAGGTGCATTGAATGCAACTTGACCTTAAGCTGGGAAAAGAGTCATTATATGGTTAGAGAAGGCATTGTTCTAGGACATGTAGTTTCTGAAAGAGGTATTGAGGTAGATAAGGCTAAGATAGAAATCATTAAAAAACTTCCCCCGCCTACTTGCGTGAAAGAATTGCAATCTTTTCTTTGCCATGTAGGATTTCATAGGAGGTTTATTAAAGATTTTTCGAAAATTGCTAAACCTTTAAGTAGCTTGCTTGCTAAAGATTTGGTTTTCCATTTCTCTAATGAATGCCTAGTTGCTTTTAATACTCTTAAGGAAAAGCTTGTTTCTGCCCCCATTGTTGTGCCCCCTGACTGGAATCTTCCTTTCGAGATTATGTGTGATGCTTCGAATTTTGCTATGGGTGTTGTTTTATGCCAAAAAGTTGATAAGCAGTATTGTGTGATTTATTATGTTAGTAAGACTCTAGACTCCGCGCAGGTTAATTATACAACAACAGAAAAGGAATTTTTAGCTGTTGTCTTTGCTTTACAAAAGTTTAGGTCTTATTTAATTGGTCATCCTGTGAATGTCCATACTGATCATGCTGCTTTAAGACATTTGATAGCTAAGCAAGATTCTAAGCCTAGGTTAATCCGTTAGGTCCTTTTGCTGCAAGACTTTGATTTAACTATAGTAGATAGAGCTGGTAGGGAGAATTTAGTAGCAGATCATTTATCTAGAATACCTAATATCCCTGTAGATCCGATACCCATTAATGAAGATCTCCCCGATGAGCATCTAATGAAGGCTAATGAGGAGCCATGGTATGCAGATATTGTAAACTATTTGGCTATGAATATTTGCCCACTAACTTTTCAGCTTCAGACAAGAGAGCTCTTGCCAAGCAATGCAGGACTTACATATGGGATGATCCGCATCTATTCAAGGAAGGAGCTGATGGGATTCTAAGGAGATGCGTGCCACAAGAGGAGCAACAAAGTGTACTGAGCCATTGCCATGAGCTTAACTGTGGGGGGCACTACAGTGGATTGAAGACAGCGCGCAAGGTACTGCAAGCAGGATTTTTCTGGCCAAAAAATATACAAAGATGCTCGAAGTTTTGTGAAGAATTGTGACCCATGTCAAAGAGGAGGTGGTATCGGCAAGAAAGATGAAATGCCCCTTCAAGGGAATCTAGTGGTAGAACCTTTCGATGTATGGGACATTGATTTTATGGGACCATTTCCAAACAGTGGAGGCTATGAGTACATTCTTGTTGCAGTGGATTATGTGACTAAATGGGTAGAGGCAATTCCTACAAAAACAAATGATGGCGCAGTGGTTATGAAGTTCTTGAAGGAAGTAATATTTTCAAGATTTGGGTGCCCTAGGACAATCATCAGTGATGGAGGGTCACACTTTGTTAATAGAACGTTTGCCTCACTTCTTAAGAGATACAGTGTCCACCATAGTGTCGCTACACCTTGTTACCCACAGACATCGGGGCAAGTAGAAGTCAGCAACCGTCAGATCAAGAAGATCCTTGAGCGAGTAGTGAAGCCTAGAAGGAAGGATTGGGCAAGAAAATTGAATGATGCACTTTGGGCATACAGAACTAGCTACAAGACAGTGATCGGAACCACTCCGTACAGACTTGTGTATGGGAAAGCATGTCATCTTCCCGTAGAACTAGAGCACAAGGCATATTGGGCCATTAAAGCACTCAACCTAGATATAGGGAAGGCTGGAGAGGAACGATTGTTGCAACTAGATGAGCTTGATGAATTACGACTAGGTGCTTATGAAAATGCCAAGATTTACAAGGAACGTACTAAGAAGTATCATGATCGTGGTATAGTACGTAAGGAATTAATTCCTGGACAGAAAGCTTTGGTGTTTAATTCTCGCCTTCGACTATTTCCTGGAAAGCTTCGTACTCGTTGGGATGGACCGTATGAAATTCTCGAAGTTGCTCCCCATGGAGCTGTTAAACTCTTCGATCAAAAGACGGGAAATACCTTCAAGGTGAATGGCCAACGAGTGAAGCCGTACTTCGAGATATCTAGTGATCAAATGGAGGTTGATCACCTTGAGCTTACCCTTACCGCCTCCACTGAAGGTTAGTGTGTTTTGTTTTCTCACAAGTTTGATTGAGTATTATAGGTAACTTATACAAAGCATTAGCTCTCACCTTGGATCCACTTTCAACTTTCGGGACGAGCAACGACGTTCAGGTTTGGGGAGGAGGTTATCGTTGGTTATCTCTATACTTATCTTGCTTATGAAAAACTCGTGAAATTTTTGCATTTGCACGTTTACTACTTTCCTAGGATAGTTTTGCATGTTTTATATGGAGTTTATTGCCGAATTTTTTGAACTTTTTTATTGGGTAGATCAACTAGCTATGCCATTAATCGTATGCTTCATTTCTATGAATTTGTTTGAGGTTTTTCTCGCTTGGCTTGTCACATTTATGTATTGCACTTAGTTGAGCTAGGTAGTCTCGACATCACTTAGTGGTGTTTTCTCTACTGCGGTTCACGAAGGCCTTTATAATAGGATGATGCATGTTAGGGTCTTATGGTTGTTTTCCCGAGTAATTATGTACCTAAGAGGCAACAAGTCTTCACCATGCTTTGAGATTGCTAAATGCCTAGGAAGGAGGTAGTGTGAGGTTGTGTGATCCTTTGTTTATAACCTATTCTTCCGAATAGGTTTGGGGAGGGGGTTACACCATCGTTAGACTTGTTTCTGTTTTTCATTTTTCGTATCGTGAGTTTATTTTCCTTTTTCGTAAATTTTGTGCTCCAACCTATTCTTTCGAATAGGTTTGGGGAAGTCGTGTGAGTCATTTTTCTCTTTTTGTTATGCTACTGCTGGCTAGAAAAAATCGAAAAAATAAAATAAAAAAGAAAAAAAGAATCTGGAATAAAAAAAGAGAAGACCCCAAAAAAAAGCAAAGAAGGGTCCAAAAAAAAAAAAAAAAAAAAAGAAGAAAAGCCAAAAGCACTTTAGCAAAGTTTTGAGTCTTTTCCATTTTTCGTATTGTTCGTAATCGTGTTTTCATCTTTTTTGTCTTGAGTGTCATCTGTTCTAGACCACCCTCGTCCTGCCATTCAGGAAGTGGTGAATAGCTTAAGACTTACTTGAAAGATGGGTAGAATAGGGGAGAGTTATCTTTTATAGGGAACCCTCCTTCGTTTGATGAGAGCCAGTACTGGTTCGACCTCTTTTGAGGGAAAGTCTTAACATGGTAAAACAGCAGTAAGTCCTCAGTTTCATAGGCACGGGGCAACCATTCGTATCTTAGCATGCATCATTACGTCGTCACTGACTAGGTCCAGGTAGAGAATGTTACGAGAGACTATCTTGTCTTGACATAAGTGCTTATGTGGATGTGTATAAGTCAATCGAGGTATTCTTCAACCTATGTTCATGCTTTGATTTATATGGTTTTTGTTGATCATATGTTATTTGATAGATTCAGTAATTTAGTTCATTTTATTTGGCATGAAACTCCATTTTGAGTCTTGCATGTTTTTTGTATTAGAGTCTAGCTTGGTTGCTTGAGGACAAGCAAAGGTTCGGTTTGGGGAGTTTGATGAATGTGTATTTTACACTTTCATTCGAGTCTTTTTCACCAATTTTAGCTATCCTCTATGTTAATTTAGCTATATTTTAGTACATTTTATTAGAATAGTGTCACGTTTCCCTTTAGATTTTATTTTACAGGTTTTGGTTGAAATTCGGAGATTTCGAGGCAATTATATTGAAGTCTATAAGGAATTGGTGTTCCAGAAGCCTATTTGGAGTATCTGAAGGTTTCCGGATAGGATTTGGAGTCTAGGGGCCAAATCTGGAGGTTAGAAGGCTACTAGAAGTTATAAACCGAGCCCGAAAAGGTGAAGAAATCCAAATCCGTGTCGAAAAATACGGAAATTCCGCGAAATACTGGGGGGCGAACCGCCCCAGCCAGAGGCGAACCGCCCCATAGTAAATTCGGGGCCTATATATAGAGCTTAAGTTTTTCTCCGAAAATCATATCTTTCCAAGCCTACTTTCTCACCTCTCTCTATAGTTTTAGGTCGGAACTTCCCGGGGCTTGTCCTGGGAGTTCCATAGCTTAGAGGATACTTTTTCATAGCAGATTGGAGCGCGTAGGATCGCAATCATCCGGAGATTGACAACCTTCTGTAACTTTGTATCTTACAGTTTTTATCTACTTATTTTATTCTTCTTTCAATATGTTTTCTTCTATGATTGCTATTGATTGCATGCCTATTATGAGTAGCTAAACTTATCGTTGGTGGTAGTATGTGAATTCTTAGCGAGGGAAGATAATCATGCTAATGGCCATATCGCGCATTATACTCCGTGTCATTGCTTTATTTCGTTGATCATTTGCAACCAAAATTCTCGTATGTTGTATTGATTATTATGCACGCATGGACACTAGTCGACCATCAGACCAATTATCTTCGTAGTGTTGAATAATTACGGAACACATTAGGACAATCGTTGTTGACTAGTCAGACCAAATTATCTTCGTAGTGCTTAATACTTGCAACAGGACACAAGATTGATTCAAAGATCTCTATGCAAGACCGAGGAATTTATGCATGATTATCGACCCATTATGTTAAGAAGGACCATACTACCACCAATATCCATTATCTGCTTGAAACCCCCTATTGCTTTCTATCTGCTGTTTTATATTCTTAATTAGATTTGATAAAGCTAGTATAGTTCTGAGAGAACGACACTCGAGTCATTCTACTACTACACTACAATTTTCGTTGTAGTTGTGGATTGCCTTTGGCTAAATAACAAATATTATTTGCTGAATCAAGACCCGACAAATCTCCGTTCATCAGCTCTTACTGATAATCTTTGGATATGTGCTATGCAATATGAACTTAATCAGTTTCAAAAACTTGATGTTGGGAATTAGTGCCTAGGCCTACCAATACTAATGTGATAGGTACTAAGTGGATTTTCAAAAATAAAACTGATGAAAGTGGGGTGGTTGTTAGAAACAAGGCTAGATTAGTAGCTCAAGGCTACACACAGGTTGAAGGGTAGATTATGATGAAACCTTTGCGCCTGTTGCTAGAATTGAATCTATTCGACTACTTCTTGCTATTGCATGTTTTCTTAAGATTACCTTATATCAAATGGATGTTAAAGGTGCTTTCTTGTATGGAGACATTGATGTTGATGCTTATCTTGAACAACCTAAAGGCTTTACTGATCCTTTTCATCCTGACCATGTCTATAAACTTCAGAAAGCCTTGTATGGACTCAAACAAGCTCCACGAGCTTGGTATGAGAAGCTAACTGAATTTCTTCTTGAGTTTGGCTTTAAAAGAGGTGCAGGTGACAGGACTCTATTCATTCTCAGAACATACGACCATGTGTGCATTGCTCAAATTTATGTTGACGACATTGTCTTTGGCTCCAGCAGCAAACAACTTCTGGACAAATTTGTCACAGCTATGTCTACAAATTTTGAGTTGAGCATGATTGGTGAACTCAATTACTTCTTGGGCTTACAGATTAAGCAACACAAGCATGGTTTTGAACCAGTCGAAATATGCCAAGAATCTAGTGAAGAGATTTGGCCTGGAAAGTGCAAAACCCTTGAAAACGCCAATGGGTTCCACAGTAAAAATCAGCAGAGTCGGGGTTGAGGAGAGTGTTGACCCAACCCTCTACAGATCCATGATTGGTAGCCTCCTATATCTTTCAGCCTCAAGACCAGACATCATGTATGCAGTGTGTGTGTGTGCTCGGTATCAATCTGATCTGAGAATCACCCACTTGAATGTTGTCAAGAGAATCCTAAGGTATGTTTCTGGAACCATTGAACTTGGTATATGGTATACTAGAGATACTACTTTAAGTCTTTGTGGTTTTTATGATTCTGATTGGGCTGGTGATTTAGATGATAGGAAATCTACTAGTGGAGGATGTTTCTATTTAGGAAATAACTTAATTTCTTGGTTTAGCAAAAAACAAAACTGTGTTTCTTTGTCAACAGCTGAAGAAAAATATGTTGCAGCTGGTAGTGAGGCTACTCAACTTTTGTGGTTAAAGTCTTTGCTGTCAGACTATGGTCTTAAGTGTGATTTAGTGTTACTTTTATGTGATAATTTGAGTGCTATTCATTTGTCTCATAACCCTGTACATCATGCTAGGTTAGCATATAGATATTAGACACCATTTTCTGAGAGAACTTGTTGAGGCTCATGTTTTAGACATTGAACATTTAGAAACAACCAAACAACTTGCTGATTTGTTCACAAAGCCATTGGATACTGAGAGATTTCTTAGTCTTAGGAGGTCTCTTGGTCTCTGTACTGTCTAAATACTAGGATTGTTCCAGGGACTTAACACCACAGTCAACACCTGTAGTCTGCATGTGGTGCGTGTGTCTACATTTTCAATTTTGTGTGTCTGTGATAGCATTTACTTTCTATGTGTATATTTCGCGTCAGTCTATGTACTTTGTTGCAAGTACGTTTGTTTGTAAGATTTCTTGGAATGCATGAGAAAGAGAACTCTTTAAAAATTACTAGTCCCTGTTGACCCTTGTTTTGCTCACTTATTGGAAGCCCTGTCCTGGAGCTTGATACTCTTTCATATCTAGGAACCTTGAATTTCCTATGAGCATATCTATGCCTTGTTAACAGGAGAAAGAGCACATTAGGGGCCTTGAATTCTCTAATTGTAGCTAAACAAGTGCCGCAAAGGCCCGGAAGGCAAGGAAGGTAAACCTTGTCTCCGGTTTTCTGGTAATCTTTGGGTCTCAAGTCTATGAAGGTTTGGAAAGAAACAAATGTAAAAAGCTGCATTAAACATAACGAACAACATTTAAAAAATATATATATATATTTTTGCAAAATCGCCCATGGACATTGCACTGAGATTTAAACAAAGACCAGAGAACAACTTGTTTCAAACGTCTTCAAAAATTGAAAAGGAAAAAATACAGGTGAGGCTTTTGATGATTACTGAGTTTCTTGATCGAGTGTTACCCAGGAGGTTGCACAACACCTTACCCAACACCGCTGGACTGTCTTGCGAAATTATGTGATTTCAATTTTTGTTAATGTGTTTTTTATTTTATTTTTAGTCTAGGTAAACTCTATGAGTTGTGTCTAGGTGGTGGTGTACATGTAGGTCTGCATTAAGGGGGAGAGCACATATGCATTGTGAATTATAAAGGATCTTGTTTTGTTTTTAGTTAAAGTGACCAATTAAGTTATTTTCTCTATACAAAGATCCTCCATTAGTTTAATTCCTAAAGTTTATTTGACTATCTTGATCTTGAATCTTTTATAAAATTGTTTTTCATATTTTTGGTATACCATATATTTTGTGCCTTGGTTTCTAACCTTTTTACAGATATAAGTTTTGGAGCATACCAAAATAATTTTTCTGGAAGATCTTGACAGTTATGCAAGTGTGTCTTACCTCTTTACCAAAGATCCAACCATGCCCTTACCATTAAAGGTTAGTTTATTTCAAACAAAGCCTTTCCACTTTCCCACTCAAAACCGACCAAAGCTATTGCGTCTGCTACTCCAATTCCTATAGTTCCTGGTTCTTCTACTGCTGATGTTTCTGGTAATTATTATGGTTCTCTCTACCGAGGTTTACTTATTGATATGACAATCTTCTAGCTTACTTACTTTGATAGGATGATATCTCTCCGGGATGTTGAGATTGAAACTAAGCGAGCTGCGGTAATGGAACTTTTTACGACCAAGGTCTGAGTTTATTTTTGCCCATACCACACCTCAAGGGGGAGAAGTGCACAGTTCATCAAGAAAAGAAGAAGGGGTTCTGATCAAGGGGGAGCAAGTCCACAGCCTGCTAGGTCTGCTTGATGTGATGCGACGATTTGAAATCTAACTTTTTGATTCGTATATATTGGTTTTCCTTGAAGTCTCTAATTGATTATAATCTAATCCTGACAATTAATTTAATCCTAACTCTAAGTAGTACTTCTGCATATTTAAGACTAAGTTGTGGTTAGTTTTGTTGCATTCATTATGTTTTATTGATCTAACTGTGCAGGTTTGGTGATGTGTAGAATAGGCAAAAAGGGGAAGATTGTAAGTGTCATTGTTTTTAGGGTATTAACATAGAGATTCACCTATAGGTTCACTCAACCCCTAGATTCGGGAAACAGAGCACTTTATCAACTATTTTAGTTTTACCTATTCTAACACTAATTGTTCCACAGCTGTAGTTGTTTTACTTGTGCAAGAAGTTTATTAGAACATGGGAATTGTCAGATTACAAGAAGGAAGAGACTTATTCAAAGAAGAACTCAAAAAGGAAATCAAGTATTAATAGGAAAAGGAGTTCTTGTAGAAGAAGTTTATTCCTAATATAAGACTAATTCCAGATCCTGTTCAGATTCATCAAGACGTGTTTCCTGATCATTTTCGACTACGCATTCCACTACTATAAATACCAGAGGGTCGACAAGCCCAGAAAACACACATGACGACACAATAAGAGATCATTCGAGTTATTGAGTTTTAGGTTTTATTGTTTTAGTTTACGTGTCTTTTACACTAGTTTATATTTTAGACTTCTCTAACAGCGTATTGAAGGTAGAATAGATAGATTGGTTTCTATATTATCTTATAGGTGACTAGTGTTGTTTTACTAGGATAGATATTGAGAGTATACATCGTTGTACGAACAAGATCTTTTCTAGTTGATTTTCTGCCTTGACTGGGCATCAAGCAAGCTTACAAAAGCTACTTGAAAAGTTTCAAACACATGTTCTTCTTTATATTCCGCTGTGCTTTAATTTATATATATTATCTGTGTTTGTAAATCTGCAGGTTGACGTAGGTGTTCACTGAACCCCGTAGTCAATCGTGGACCATTGGCTGGTAATTTGTATCTAAAACAAGTTATTGATGAATGTGTACTTTACACTTTCATTCGAGTCTTTTTCACCTAATTTAGCTATCCTCTATGTTAATTTAGCTATATTTTAGTACATTTTAGTAGAATAGCGTCACGTTTCCCTTTAGATTTTATTTTACAGGTTTTGGTTGAAATTCGGAGATTTACGGGCAATTATATTGAAGTCTACAAGGAATTGGTGTTCCAGAAGCATATTTGGAGTATCTGAAGGTTTCCGGATAGGATTTGGAGTCTAGGGGCCGAATCTGGAGGTTAGAAGGCTACTAGAAGTCATAAACCGAGTCCGAAAAGGTGAAGAAATCCAAAACCGCGTCGAAAACGCGAAAATTCCGCGTTTACACTGTGGGGCGAACCGCCCCAGACAGAGGCGAACCGCCGCGTGCAATTTCCGGGCCTATATATAGTTGCGAGTTTTCTCTCCGAAAATATATCTTTCCAAGCCTACTTTCTCACCTCTCTCTATAGTTTTAGGTAGGAACTTCCCAGGGCCTGTCCTGAGAGTTCCATAGCTTAGGGGATACTTTTTCATAGCAGATTGGAGCGCGTAGGATCGCAATATCCGGAGATTGACAACCTTCGGTAACTTTGTATCTTACAACTTTTATCTATTTATTTTATATTCTTTCAATATGTTTTCTTCTATGATTGCTATTGATTGCATGCCTATGAGTAGCTAAATTTATCGTTGGTGGTAGTATGTGAATTCTTAGCGAGGGAAGATAATCATGCTAATGGCTATATCGCGCATTATACTCAGTGTCATTGCTTTATTTCGTTGATCAGTTGAACACCAAAATTCTCGTATGTTGTATTGATTATTATGCACACATGGACACTTGTCAACTAATCAGACCAATTATCTTCGTAGTGTTGAATAATTACGGAACACATTAGGATGTTAGTTGTTGATGAGTCAGACCCTTACTATCTTCGTAGTGCTTAATGCTTGCAACAAGGACACAAGATTGATTCAAAGATCTCTATGCAAGACCGAGGAATTTATGCATGATTATCGACCCATTATGTTAAGAAGGACCATACTATCACCAAGCTCCATTATCTGCTTGAAAACCCCTATTGCTTTCTATTTGTTGTTTTATATTCTTAATTAGATTTGATAAAGCTAGTATAGTCCTGAGAGAACGACACTCGAGTCATTCTACTACTACACTACGGTTTTCGTTGTAGTTGTGGATTGCCTTTGGCTAAATAACAAATTTATTTGATTGAATCTGACACGTTCATCAAATTGGCGCCGTTGCCGGGGACTATACTCCTTTTTTCTGTTTAATTTGTTTTTATTACAGCTTTAGATTCCTAATTCTTTTAGTTTTAGTTTTCCTTTTTAATCTCTCTCTGTTTTTCCTATTTGTTTCTAATCACTTTTCCTAGTCTGTCACAGATAGTGTATGCCGCATACACCATCTGCAGGAATACCGCTTGCTGATTCAATTGCAGAGATCGATAGAGTCTACCACCAAAGAAGGCGACTCCTTTCCAAGGAAATCGACGGAATGGCAGAAACTAGACCACTGAAGGCATGGGTACAACCCACCAAGGATCGTATGAGGGGACCGGCGATTGTTCTATCGCCTGCAACCCGAGATCTAGAGATCAAGAACCACGCATTCCAACAACTTCCGAGGTTCTATGGCTTATCAAGGGAAGATGTGATGGGGTACTTGAACGATATCGATGATTTCGTCAACCAACTCCCACGACCCGGAGCTGACATAACAACGGATGAGTTGAGAATGAAGGTTTTTGCTATGGGACTTGGCGACAGAGCCAAGTCATGGCTGAGTTCTCTACCAGCCGGTTCGCTGGACACTTGGGAAAAGGTTTTTTCAGCTTTCATGGAGAAATACTTCCCACACACTCTGACTACCGCGCTAAAGGCGCAAATCACTGGATTCAAGCAGGACTATGATGAGACCATCTACACCGCATTCGAGAGGTTCCAAGATCTCACGAACAAGTGCCCTCACCATGGTTTTGAACTTTCCGACTTAGTCCAACACTTCTACAATGGACTAACCTTCGAGAACCAACAAGTGGTGGATTTCCAATGCCGAGGTAATATTTGGGAGGAAACCGCAGAAGCCGTCTGGGCAGTTTTCGAAAGGCTTGCTAAGGGTTCGTAGTTCAAGGACCCAAGAGCAATGGTTAGGAGACGTGGACCTGAAGCTCCACCGACTCAAGAAGCCCCTATGTACAGGGGGAATGGGGATCAATTCGAGTGCTTTACCAACGAATTGAAGCAAGTCCTCAAGAGCGCCACCGGAACGACTGTTTCGAACGAAGTATGCCGAATATGCAAGAACTATGGGCATGGGGCTCATATGTGTAGATCGGAGCTGGCATACGATGATGGGAACTGGGCTCGAGGAGGCGAAGAAGAAGCCTTTGCTACGGAGTTTGGCACTCAAGAAGTTAGCTACGGACAAGACGGTCGGAATCCTCGAGGTGGATTTTTGAGAAGAGGATACCGTAACAATCAAGGATATGCACCGGCTAACCAAACTTATGGACCTAACCAAGACCGTAGTAGGCTGAACTATGGTAATGATCACTGCGAAAACCCCGCTCCGAAAGAGCCACCGAGTCGAAGACGGCTCTACTGATGGAGAACTTGCAAAAGATGATTGATCACACACAAAGTTTTCTCAAACGTTATGAGGCAGATTCTGAGAAGACTAGGGCAAGGCTAGATAAGTTGGAAGAGAGCACAAGGCTTGCCCATCAAAAGATGCAAGAGTTGATCGACCGAAGAGCAAGTAAGGAACAAGGCAACACTGAGAAGGTCGTTAGGTGCGAGTGTTGCATGAAGGAAGAACTTCTACAGGCTGAGGAAGAAGAGGAGGACCTTGGTTCTGACGCAAGTGACGAGGAGCAAGAGGATCCCGAACCACTCCCTAAAAGTTTCGATGTTAAGGTAGGGATTGGTGAGCTTGAAGATGTCCGTGCCACACTAGACACGGGATCCTACTCAAACATAATTCCTTTGAATGTGTTTGAAAAGAGTAACCTTGGAAAACTATCTGAGGAAAGGGCTATTGTGCGACTGGCGGATGGATCATTCATGAGATCCGAAGGCGTTGTGAAAAATGTGTTGGTCAAGATTGGTGTGAAGCATCAATAAACACCAATTTCGTAGTTATGCTGGCATCTGCACCTGGGACGGGGGATGTCATACTCTTAGGGCAAACATTCTTGACCAAGCTACGCTCAGTGATGGACATCTACCAAAGAACTTGCACCATTGAGGTGGATGGCAAGCAACACGTATTACAAGCCATACCTGATCCACCGGAACCGCCTGATATTACTACTCACTATTGTGGACTTGCAGCCTATATTCTTTCTTATTCACAGGTTCGTGGCATGGAGAGGAGATCAATGAAGGGGAAGCCTAGTACCCGCAAAAAGAGGAGATAGGCGCAGACAGGAGTCGAGTCAAAGACTTTAAACAATGACGCTATCCGGGAGGCAACCCGGAATTTTTATCGCTTTCTTTACTGCTTTTTCTGCATGCATTTCATTCTTGAACTATTTGCTTCTCATATGCGAATTTGTTCTTATGTGTGTCGTATATGCTTTTGTTCGAGTGAGATTTTTCGAGTGTTTTTTTTAAAAAAAATTAGTTTCGGGATTAAAACCGCATTTTCTGACATCGGGACCCGTCTCCCCGCATTGGGGAGCACGGGGCGAACCGCCCCACAGTCCCAGATCTTAAAAAACGCGGATTTCAACCCAAAATCATTATTGTCTTCATTCTTCTTCATCCATACTCCCAAAAAACCCGAAAAGTGCAATTTTGCTTCTAAATCTTCATAACTTCTTCGTTTCTAGACCAAATTGAGTGTTCTTTAGCTTAATTCGAAGCCTATTACATGATCTATCATCCTAACCGATCAGATTTCATCCTAATTCGTTATATTTGCAGATCTGAGGTATCATCTTGAAGAACCCTAATTTTCGAATTTGGGGGTTTTCTAATTTGAGCTTCAATTATGCTTGTTTGATGCATGGGTATGTTGTTATTATGATTAGACATGTTATTTACTATCAATTGCATTCTCAATTTTGCTTTAATTGTTGATTTGGGTATTTTGCTATTAGATGATATATCTTGTTATGCATTATGTCTTTATCTTTGATTTCTAGCATAATGATATGTTTATTGGAGTAGTGTTGGTGGATTTGACGATAGAATGCTTATTAGTTGAGATCGAGGATTTATGCTGGTAGAATTTATGCGCTGCTATGGTTTAAATTGAGCCTTGTTATCAAGGATATTGGTTGTCTAGTAAGAGCATGATGTGATGTATTGCATGTAGTAGTTACGTTGATATGTTGCATGATGAAGTAGCTAGGCTAGACATTGCGGTTTGGGGAGTTCGATTGTTGAATTTATCACTTGTGTGTCTCGCTTTTACACTAGCATATATTTGAGTCTGTTTTGAGTCGTACGAGGATGCTAATCGCTGTTTGTAGGTACCATACTAAGGGAAGGGAGTATTCCCGTATGATTGCTGAGAAGAACCATGTCAAGGAAGGTGATCTCGCTAGATGTGCGTTCGAGCCAAGGGGTTTGGCAACAACGTCGTGGATTATCCGAGAGGAGGAGTTAGAATACACCTGGAGTAAGGACTCCTATGCCTATTCATGCACCACCGAAGGGTCAGAAACCACTATTATGTCAGCACTCCATCACGAGGACTACAGAGTTCAAGTGAATAGGAAGGCACCGGGACAGTCTTGCCGCGACGGATTCGATCTTGAGTCCGAAGTTGCTCGAAGGTTCCGAAGCGCTAGCTTGGTTCCAAAACGTAATGACATGGGTACCCAGCACCTTGTTGGGGTGCCCCTTGCCTGCCTCTTAAAGGAGCATAACATTGATATTGGGAGCATCAACTATAGAGAATGTGGACAAAATTGGAGAAAAAGGTAGAAGACTTTTGAGTATCCGAACAACTAACTGAAACCTTCTCGTGGAGTAAACCGTTGGAGGGGGAGGTCCTGATACCACTGCCCTTTCCCCTTCAACAGTTCACATCCTATTGGAGGGCTACAGGATGGAGAATTCCATGACAGCGGCGGTTAATCTTGAGAATTCAACCTGCCACTACAACTCTACTAGTGAGGATGTGCGTGACAGTAGTGACAATGAAACAAGAGGGACGATGATGATACCGATGGTTGAATTTGTCCTATCTAAACTTTTGATGGAACTACTGCCACAACCACAAGTCCCGATGCTCATATATGAAGCTCCCAGAAGAGGCCCAATAACTCAAGAGCAGCATACTCAGCCGACCGAGGCCAAACCATGGGGTAACATCTAGTATCATATCTTATTTCCTCATTTTCTTACTGCTAGGGACTAGCGTTAATTTCATGAGGGGGATGGGATTTAAGTGATCTGATGTTGTAGGATGAGTATAGTACCTCGCATGTTTTATCTTGTTCTTTGTTTGCATTTGCACGTTTACTGCTTTCTTAGATTTTTTAGGTTGCATTCATCCTAGGATAGTCTTGCATGTTTTATATGGAGTTTATTGTCGAATTTTTTGAACTTTAATATTGGGTAAATCAACTAGCTATGCCATTAATCGTATGCTTCATCTCTATGAATTTGTTTGAGGTTTTTCTCGCTTGACTTGTCACATTTATGTATTGCACTTAGTTGAGCTAGGTAGTCTCGACATCACTTAGTGGTGTTTTCTCTACTGCGGTTCACGAAGGCCTTTATAATAGGATGATGCATGTTAGGGTCTTATGGTTGTTTTCCCGAGTAATTATGTACCTAAGAGGCAACAAGTCTTCACCATGCTTTGAGATTGCTAAATGCCTAGGAAGGAGGTAGTGTGAGTTTGTGTGATCCTTTGTTTATAACCTATTCTTCCGAATAGGTTTGGGGAGGGGGTTACACCATCGTTAGACTTGTTTCTGTTTTTCATTCTCGTATCGTGAGTTTATTTTTCCTTTTCCGTAAATTTTGTACTCCAACCTATTCTTTCGAATAGGTTTGGGGAAGTCGTGTGAGTCTTTTTGTTTCTCTCTTTGTTATGCTACTGCTGGCTAGAAAAAATCGAAAAAAAAAAGGAAAGGAAAAATTCCAGAAAACAAAGAGAAAAAGAAAATGAAAAAAGAATCTTGAAAGAAAAGAAAAGAAAATAAAGAGAAGACCCCAGAAAAGCAAAGAAGGGTCCAAAAAGAAAGCCAAAAGCAGTTTAGCAAAGTTTCGACTCTTTTCCATTTTTCGTATTGTTCGTAATTGTGTTTTTCTATTTTTTATCTTTTTTGTCTTGAGTGTCATCTGTTCTAGACCACCCTCGTCCTGCCATTCAGGAAGTGGTGAATAGCTTAAGATTTTTACTTGAAAGATGGGTAGAATAGGGGAGTGTTATCTTTTATAGGGAACCCTCCTTCGTTTGATGAGAGCCAGTACTGGTTCGACCTCTTTTGAGGAAAAGTCTTAACATGGTGGAACAGCAGTAAGTCCTCAGTTTCATAGGCACGGGGCAACCATTCGTATCATAGCATGCATCATTACGTCATCACTGACTAGGTCCAGGTAGAGAATGTTACGAGAGACTATCTTGTCTTGACATAAGTGCTTATGTGGATGTGTATAAGTCAATCGAGGTATTCTTCAACCTATATCCATGCTTTGATTTATATGGTTTTTGTTCATATGTTATTTGGTTGATTCAGTAGATTAGTTCATTTTATTTGGCATGAAACTCCATTTTTGAGTCTTGCATGTTTTTTGTATTAGAGTCTAGCTTAAGTCTTTGATGACAAGCAAAGGTTCGGTTTGGGGAGTTTGATCAATGTGTATTTTACACATTCATTCGAGTCTTTTTCACCTAATTTAGCTATCCTCTATGTTAATTTAGCTATATTTTAGTACATTTTAGTAGAATAGTGTCACGTTTCCCTTTAGATTTTATTTTACAGATTTTGGTTGAAATTCGGAGATTTACGGGCAATTATATTGAAGTCTACAAGGAATTGGTGTTCCAGAAGCATATTTGGAGTATCTGAAGGTTTCCGGATAGGATTTGGAGTCTAGGGGCCGAATCTGGAGGTTAGAAGGCTACTAGAAGTCATAAACCGAGTCCGAAAAGGTGAAGAAATTCAAAACCGCGTCGAAAACGCGAAAATTCTGCGTTTACACTGTGGGGCGAACCGCCCCAGCCAGAGGCGAACCGCCGCGTGCAATTTCCGGGCCTATATATAGTTGCGAGTTTTCTCTCCGAAAATATATCTTTCCAAGCCTACTTTCTCACCTCTCTCTATAGTTTTAGGTAGGAACTTCCCAGGGCCTTTCCTGGGAGTTCCATAGCTTAGGGGATACTTTTTCATAGCTGATTGGAGCGCGTAGGATCGTAATCATCCGGAGATTGACAACCTTCGGTAACTTTGTATCTTACAACTTTTATCCTACTTATTTTATATTCTTTCAATATGTTTTCTTCTATGATTGCTATTGATTGCATGCCTATGAGTAGCTAAATTTATCGTTGGTGGTAGTATGTGAATTCTTAGCGAGGGAAGATAATCATGCTAATGGCTATATCGCGCATTATACTCCGTGTCATTGCTTTATTTCGTTGATCAGTTGAACACCAAAATTCTCATATGTTGTATTGATTATTATGCACACATGGACACTTGTCAACCAATCAGACCAATTATCTTCGTAGTGTTGAATAATTACGGAACACATTAGGACGTTAGTTGTTGATGAGTCAGACCCTTACTATCTTCGTAGTGCTTAATGCTTGCAACAAGGACACAAGATTGATTCAAAGATCTCTATGCAAGACTGAGGAATTTATGCATGATTATCGACCCATTATGTTAAGAAGGACCATACTATCACCAATCTCCATTATCTTCTTGAAAACCCCTATTGCTTTCTATTTGCTATTTTATATTCTTAATTAGATTTGATAAAGCTAGTATAGTCCTGAGAGAACGACACTCGAGTCATTCTACTACTACACTACGGTTTTCGTTGTAGTTGTGGATTGCCTTTGGCTAAATAACAAATTTATTTGATTGAATCTGACACGTTCATCAGTTATACCGATCATACATTCTTTCACATGGTGAAATATAAACAGAAGGGTCATTATACCATAGAATGACACTAATTAGCTTGAGCAATTCGAAATGCAATTGATGATGAATAGTAGCATGCTTATTGTATGGGGTTGTGATGTATGAAAGTGTGGAAGTTCAATAAAAAAGTGGGCTGACTCAGTGACTTGTGTTGAATTTTCGATTTTATGTGGTGATAATTAACTTTGGTATTGTAACATTTATATAGGTGTAGAAAATGACTTGACTTGTAGACGCCTAAAATTTGATAATTATTGGTGTTTAGGATTCTTTGTAATTAGAGATAATTATCACGAAAATAAGTGATATTATTTAGAAGATAAGGAGAATCATATCATATCTCTAAAAATATGATTTAGCTTGCTCACTAAGTCACCACTAACCTATAAATATGAGATGGTGACTAGAGCTAGATAGTTAGAGATGGAGTCACAAACGACTTCATCAAACTCCCTACTACCAAATTGTAGGTTAAACTCAAAACAAAACCCCTACTACCAAATTGTAGGTTTAGATCCAAATCCGGAACAAGTCATTTGACACCGGTAATCAAGTTCATACCCTTAGAGAGAGGAATCAAGAGATCTACGAAGATTGTAACCCAAAAGTTATCAATAAAATAATTATTCCATGTTTTCTTGCCCTCTTTTTATGTTTATTCGCAGGTTATGAAAATCCATGGTTAACAAATTGCAATAAACTTGTTGGGGGCATGCTAAATTACTGGCATATCAACTCAAGATCATATTCTACTTCAAATAATTTCGAGACAAGTTGCAACCGTTATCAAGTTTCTACAACTCGTCTCGAGGGGGCATTTGTAGACACCTAAAATTTAATAATTATTGGTATTTTGGATTCTTTGTAATTAGAGATAATTATCACTAAAATAAGTCATATTATTTAGAAGATAAAGGAGAATTATATCATATCTCTAAAGATATGATTTAGCTTGCTCCCTAAGTCATCACCCACCTATAAATATGTGAGGTGATTAGAGCTAGATAGTTAGAGATGGAGTCACAAACGACTTCATCAAACTCCCTACAACCAAATTGTAGGTAAACTCTAAATCAAAATCCCTACTACCAAATTGTAGGTTAGATTCAAATCCGGAACAAGTCATTTGACCCCGGTAATCCAATTCACATCCATTAGAGAGAGGAGAGATCAACGAAGATTGTAACCCAAAAGTTATGAATAATTCTTGTTCCATGTTTATTGTCTTCTTTTAATGTTTATTTGCAGGTTATGAAAATCCATGGTTAACAAGACTAATAAATCATGCACATGACGTTACACAATTTGGTTACAATTCATGCATAATATGTAGTAACAAACACTCCCATTTATATTGAACGTTACTTTGCTAATTCCATGGCCCAAATATTACCTCGTAACTGATCAAAGTTTTGTAACTGGTCATGGACCCGGGAGTTTTGTTATGAAGGATCTTTAACAAATTTTAATTTCGATATGCATTAAATATGAGTTTTTATAAAAAATAATAAAAAGAATTTTAAATGCAATAAATTAATTTACAAAATAATTTTTTGGCAAAATGCCACACTCTCTCTCTCAATCGACGCAACAATCACTGGTGGATGCTTTAAATCCATTTCTAACGACCATCTTTGATTTCATATGGGTTTAAGATGGTCTCACTCTATATCATTTGAAACGACCCCACCACTAAATTGTCCCCCCATACAAATATCATTTTATTAATATTGTCTACTTAACTTCAGAACATTGCATGAGTGTGATTTTTAAATTGTCCGAAAGATTTCATGACTGTGTCACACACGTCTCAATTTAATTATATTATCCACCTTGGAGGGTTGTCCCGACCCTGCAGAGGTTTTCTTTTAAAATCACACAAAAGACTTCATATCATTTTAGTGTGCATGTCTTCTTATATACTCTTTATGCCTGATGAATGTGTATTTTACACTTTCATTTGAATCTTTTTCACCTATTTTAGCTATCATCTATGTTAATTTAGCTATATTTTAGTGCATTTTATTAGAATAGTGTCACGTTTCCCTTTAGATTTTATTTTACAGATTTTGGTTGAAAATCGAGGATTTCCGGGCAATTATATTGAAGTTGACAAGGAATTGGTGTTCCAGAAATCCTATTTGGAGTATCTGAAGGTTTCCGGATAGGATTTGGAGTCTAGGGGTCGAATCTGGAGGTTAGAAGGCAACTAAAGACAGAAACCGAGTCCGAAAAGGAAGAAATCCAAAAAACGCGTCGAAAAACGTGGAATTCCGCGAAAAACACTCCCGGGCGACCGCCCGGGACGGGGGCGACTCGCCCCACACCGAGCGAACGCCGGTGTGTGGGGCGAACCGCCCCACAGTATTTCGGGGCCTATATTAGTTGCTCAGATTTTCTCCAGAGATATATACTTTTCCAGACCTACTTTCTCACCTTTCTCTGTATTTTTAGGTAGGAACTTCCCAGAGCATGTTCTGGGGATTCGTAGCTTAGGGGACTTTTTTCATAGAAGTTTGGAGCTTGTAGCGATCGCAATT
>CM051455.1:123695526-123836101 GCA_028274465.1 Plantago ovata | reverse complement strand
GCCCTTATGAGTAGCTAAACTTATCGTTGGTGGTAGATGTGACTTCTTAGCGAAGGGAAAGATAATATGCTAATGGCTATATCGCGCATTATACTCCGTGTTATTGCTTTATTTCGTTGATCAGGCTAACTAATTCTCGTATGTTGTATTAATTATTATGCACAATTGGACCCTCGTCGACCTATACGCATTTATATCTTGTAGTGTTGAATAATTACGGACACCAATAGGACAATAGAGATTGACTTGTCAGTATCATTTATCTCGTAGTGCTTAATAATTGCAACAAGACATTAGATTGATCAAGATCTCCATGCAAGACCGAGAATTTACGCATGATTATTGACCCGTTATGCTTTGAAGGATCATACTATCACCAATCTCCTTTATCTGTTAGAGAAAACCTTTGCTTTTACGTCGCTATTTTTATTTTTCTAGTTAATAGATAAAGCTAGTTATAGTCTGAGAGACCGACACTCGAGTCATTCTACTGCTACACTACGGTTTTCGTTGTAGTTGTGGATTGCCTTTGGCTAAATAACAAATTTATTTGATTGAACCGGGACCCGACAACCCACGTTCATCAAATTGCGCCGTTGTCGGGGACTATACTCCTTTTTTCTGTTTAATTTGTTATATTTTCAGCATTCAATTCCTAATTCTATTAGTTTTAGTTTTCCTTTTTAATCTCTCTCTCGGATACTGCTTTCCTAGTCTGTTTCTAATTTCCTTTCCTAGCCTTAGTAGTATTCGATATCTAGAATATTCTCGACGATTTTCGAAATTTCTAACGAGGGCTATTTTAGTTTTGAGTTACTCCTGATACAGATTTCCAGGTATGACGACCTTGAAAGCCCGCTTGACACCTACATTCGTGCAAGTCAGGAGTGGGGTCAGCTATACTTGGAAGAAGAGTTATCGGGGTATGAGGTAACAAGCACCATAGTGAGTGAGAGGATACCAAGGTTCGAAGAAGGAGAGGATATGAAGCCGATAAGCTTCATCAGGACCTATGAAGAGGAAATAGCAAAAGTTCCAGCAAAGGGGTTCACCGAGGATCAATTATGCAGGAAATTATTTCCTTTTGCTTTGGGATACGAACTAGGATATGGATAGCGAGGTTAGCACCAGGATCACTGAAGACCTGGAGCCAAGTAGTAGAGGGTTCTTGGCACGTTTCATGCCTTACCATGAGACGATTGCACTACGGAATCGGATCGAAACTTCAAGCAAGGAGAATAAGAGCGGTTCTGTGACACCTATGAACGTTTTGAGCTGTAGAACGTGAGTGCCCCACCACCGTTTCGACGATGGGGAGCTGATTTGGTTTTTGTTGGGGGACTACGAGATGAAGTTAGGCTTCAAGTGGATGGGATGTGTGGAGGTTTAGAAGAATGTACAGTTGAAGAGGCAGTGAAGGTCTTTCAAAAGTACGCAAGTGGATCCGCACAGTTCGAGAAAATAATGTCGAATGAAGTCGCCACATATACTCAAAATCAAGACGAACTGACGGGTTATACGAAGAATATTCTGAGGACGAAGACATCAGTGAGGAGGAGGAACTTGCATTTTACGCAGCGATTAAGCCATTGAGAGTGTTTTCGAGATAGCACACGCAGGGAAGCAAGCTGAGAACAATCTTCGCATCGAGAAGGCTTTTGAAGCGGTCGAAGTAACTGAGCAACTTATCAAAGAGCTTAGCCTACTGAAGTGTGGAAGGTGCGGTAAAGCAGTCGAGGAGGATACCCCCAGGAAGTAGTGAGCAAACCACACCGAGATGAGGAGCGATCACCCCTCAACTCCAGGGAACCGGACAATCCTAGTCCTTCCCGATGAGACACATGAAACTGATCCAAGCAACCTCCAGCTGTTGCTACTAAGGAGAATGAGTGCGAAGAGGTGAATCTACTACTCCGAGGGGGCAAGATGACCCAAAATTCCTACCTTCGTAGTCCTAAACGGGTGGAATCTACTGAGATCGATAATACATGACCAAGCACAGAACAAGAGTTAGCGAAAGTTCTAAAGAACCTCAAGAAGTCCCGGAAGGAATGATGAACCAAGACCATCTGTAATAGACATAGATGATGACGAAGTCGAGGTTGGTAGGAATAATATGCCAGGAGAACTTCACAAATCTCCCAATCCATATGTGCCTCCGAAGCCACATGTGCCATACCCGAGTCGGATCAAACCAGCCAAGAAGGATATTCAAGATTCACCCCTATTCCAACGCCTATCAAAAGTGGAAGTCAATGTGCCTCTATTAGAGTTAATCCAGAATATTCCAGCTTATACGAATTCTTTCGTGAGATTCAAGAACAAAAGGATTACTCAGGAAAGGAAGTGAATGGGTTGAAACGGGCAACTAGATTGCCGGATTGCCCATGAAGAAAAAGGATCCTGGAAGCTTATCATCGACATCGCCTTAGGGAATGGACGCACTACGAAGGCAATGCTTGATTAGGAGCTAGCATTAACTTATGCCGTCTTCAGTATACAAGGCCCTGGAACTCGGAGAATTGACACCAACTGATATGGTCGTCCCAAATGGCGGACCAAAGTGTGAAGAGGCCAGTCGGGATAATAGAAGACATCCTTGTGAAAGTGGACAAATAGATATCCCAGCTGATTTTGTAGTAATGAAGTCCGCGGACGAGGGAAAGAGCCATATCCGTGAGCACGTAGTACTACTTGGGAGACCATTCATGGCAACTACCAACACATGCCTTGAACTTAAGGGCGCAAGAAATAACCATGGAGGTAATGGGCGAGAAGATTGAGTTGGTAGGATGTAGCATCAGAGATAAGGAAGTTGCAGAGGAGCAAAATTTGTCGATTGCTACGAATCCGTAATTCCGAAATTCATCATTGCCATGGTAATCGTGAACCACTTGAGGAGGCACTACAATGCGAGCTGAGACGTGCTACATGACCGAAGAAGCAAGTGAACTAGTTGAAATAATGGATAGCACCCCAGAAATTCCCGCAGGAGAAGAGGTACTTGAACCTTTAGATGAAGAAGAAGAAGAAAGTGGGTTTCTGAAGACCTAGCTTAGAATTGAAACCACTTCCTGCGCACCTCAAGTATTTGTACTTAGGAGAAAATCAGAAAAAGCCTGTAATTGTCTCCTCACATCTCCTCCGGCGCGATGAAAGAAAGTAAGCTGATTGAAGATTATATTGAATGAAAATTCCGCATCTATAGGATGGGGGATCAGTGATATCAAAGGAATTAGCCCTAAAGATGCGTGCACAACATCACTCTAGAAACAAGATGCCAAACCGTTAGGCAACCTCAGCGAGGATAAATCCAGCCATGCAAGAGGTGGTAAAAAAAGGAGTGATCAAGTTACTAGATACTGATATGATTTCCCCATTCCTGAGTCGATGGGTGCGCCCGGGTACATGTAGTCCTAAGAAAATCAGGAGTCACGGTGGAAGAGAATGAAAGGGAGAATTAGCGGTTAGGAAGACCACTGGATGGATGGCGAATGGCATTGACTCTAGAAGATTAAATGCCGCCACTAAAAAAGACCACTCCCGTTACCATTTATAGATGACATGCTAAACCGCCTTGCGGTGCGGAGTTTTATTGTTTTCTTGATGGTTTATCAGGTTTCTACCAGATTCCGATTGCACCGGAGGATCAGGAGAAGACAACATTCACTTGCCCATTCTGAACATTTGCCTATAGGAGGATGCCATTTGGACTATGCAATGCTCCCGCCCCACTTTTCAAGAGCTGATGGGGATTCTAAGAAGATGCGTGCCACAGGGAAGAGCAACAAAGTGTACTGAGCCATTGCCATGAGCTTAATTGTGGAGGGCACTACAGTGGATCGAAAACAACACGCAAGGTACTGCAAGCAAGATTTTTCTGGCCAACAATATACAAAGATGCTCGAAAGTTTTGTGAAGAATTGTGACCCATGTCAACGAGGTGGTGGTATCGGCAGAAAGATGAAATGCCCTTCAAGGGAATCTAGTGGTAGAACCTTTCGATGTATGGGGCATTGATTTTATGGACCATTTCAAAACAGTGGGGGCTATGAATACATTCTTGTTGCAGTGGACTATGTGACTAAATGGGTGGAGGCAATTCCTACCAAAAACAAATGACGGCGCAGTAGTTAGTGAGAGTTCTTGAAGGAAGCAGTACTTCTCGAGATTTGGATGCCCTAGGACAATCATCAGCGATGGAGGGTCCACTTCGTCAATAGAACGTTTGCTCTCCTTTTAAGAGAGATACAGTGTCCACCATAGTGTCGCTACACCTTATCACCCACAGACGTCGGGACAAGTCGAAGTCAGCACCGTCAAATCAAGAAGATCTGGAGAGAGTAGTGAGCCAGTAGGAAGGATTGGGCAGGAAAATTGAATGATGCACTTTTGGCGTACAGGACTAGCTACAGACGGTGATCGGGACCACTCCGTACAGACTTGTGTATGGGAAAGCATGTCATCTTCCCGTAGAAATAGAACACAAGGCATATTGGGCCATTAAAGCACTCAATCTGATATGGGAAAAGCTGGCGAGGAACGATTGTTGCAACTAGATGAGCTTGATGAATTACGACTAGTGCTTCGAAAATGCCAAGATCTACAAGGAACGTACTAAGAAGTATCATGATCGTGGTATGGTATAGTACATAAGGAATTGATTCCTGGACAAAAAGCTTTGGTATTAATTCTCGCCTTCGACTATTTCCTGGAAAGCCGTACTCGTTGGGATGGACCGTACGAAATTACGAAGTTGCTCCTCATGGAGCTGTAAAACTCTTTGATCCAAAACCGGGCAATACCTTCAAGGTGAATGGCCAGCAAGTGAAGCCTTACTTCGAGATATCTAGTGATCAAGGGAGGTTGATCACCTTGAGCTTACCCTTATCGCCTCCACTGAAGGTTAGTGTGTTTGATATTTTGTTTTCTCACGAGTTTGATTAAGTATTATAGGTCACTTATACAAGCATTAGCTCTCACCTTGGATCCACTTCGACGTTCGGACGAGCGACGACGTTCAGGTTGGGGAGGAGGTTATCGCTGGTTATCTCTATACTTATCTTGCTTATGATAACTCGTGAATTTTTTTGCATTTGCACGTTTACTGCTTTCCTAGGATAGTCTTGCATGTTTTATATGGAGTTTATTGCCGATTTTTTTGAACTTTTTTATTGGGTAGATCAACTAACTATGCCATTAATCGTATGCTTCATCTCTATGATTTGTTTGAGGTTTTTCTCGCTTGGCTTGTCACATTTATGTATTGCACTTAGTTAAGCTTGGTAGTCTCGACATCACTTAGTGGTGTTTTCTCTACTGCGGTTCACGAAGGCCTTTATAATAGGATGATGCATGTTAGGGTCTTATGGTTGTTTCCCGAGTATAATTGTACCTAAGAGGCAACAAGTCTTCACCATGCTTTGAGATTGCTAAATGCCTAGGAAGGAGGTAGTGTGAGGTTGTGTGATCCTTTGTTTATAACCTATTCTTCGAATAGGTTTGGGGAGGGGGTTACACCATCATTAGACTTGTTTTCGTTTTTCATTTTCGTATCGTGAGTTTATTTTTCCCTTTTCCGTAAATTTTGTACTCCAACCTATTCTTTCGAATAGTTTGGGGAAGTCGTGTGAGTCATTTTGTTTCTCTTTTTGTATGCTACTGCTGGCTAAAAAAAAATCGAAAAAAAAAAAGAAAAAAAAATTCCAGAAAAAAAAAAAAAAGAAAAAAAAAAAAAAAGAAATGGAAAGAAAAAAGAAAGAGAAAAAAAGAAAAGACCCCAAAAAAGCAAAGAAGGGTCCAAAAAGAAGCCAAATAGCAGTTAGCAAAGTGTTTGTCTCATTTTCCAATTCTTGTAATGTTCGATCGTGTTGTAATTTTCTATTTTTGTCTTTTTTTTGAGTGTCATCTGTTCTAGACCACCCTCGTCCTGCCATTCAGGAAGTGGTGAATAGCTTAAGGTTACTTGAGAGATGGGTAGAATAGGGGAGTGTTATCTTTATAGGGAACCCTCCTTCGTTTGATGAGAGCCAGTACTGGTTCGACCTCTTTTGAGGAAAAGTCTTAATGGTGGAACAGCAGTAAGTCCTCAGTTTCATAGGCACGGGACACCATTCGTATCTTAGCATGCTTCATTACGTCGTCACTGACTAGGTCCAGGTAGAGAATGTTACGAGAGACTATCTTGTCTTGACATAAGTGCTTATGTGATGTGTATAAGTCAATCGAGGTATTCTTCAACCTATATTCATGCTTTGATTTATATGGTTTTTGTTCATATGTTTTTTGATAGATTCAGTAGATTAGTTCATTTTATTTGGCATGAGACTCCATTTGTGTCTTGCATTTTTTTGTATTAGAGTCTAGCTTAGTTGCTTGAGGACAAGCAAAGGTTCGGTTTGGGGAGTTTGATGAATGTGTATTTTACACTTTCATTGAGTCTTTTTCACCTATTTAGCTATCCTCTATGTTAATTTAGCTATATTTTAGTGCATTTTATTAGAATAGTGTCACGTTTCCCTTTAGATTTTATTTTACAGGTTTTGGTTGAAAATCGAGGATTTCCGGGCAATTATATTGAAGTTGACAAGGAATTGGTGTTCCAGAAGCCTATTTGGAGTATCTGAAGGTTTCCGGATAGGATTTGGAGTCTAGGGGTCGAATCTGGAGGTTAGAAGGCCACTAGAAGACAGAAACCGAGTCCGAAAAGGAGGAAGAAATCCAAAACGCGTCGAAACTGCGGAATTCCGCGAAAAACACTCCTGGGCGAACCGCCCGGGACGTGGGCGACTCGCCCACACCGGGCGAACCGCCCGGTGTGTGGGGCGAACCGCCCCACAGTATTTCGGGGCCTATATATAGTTGCTCAGATTTCTCCGAGATATATACTTTTCAGACCTACTTTCTCACCTTTCTCTGTAGTTTTAGGTAGGAACTTCCCAGAGCATGTTCTGGGGATTCGTAGCTTAGGGGACTCTTTTTCATAGCAGTTTGGAGCTTGTAGGATCGCAATTCTTCGGAGATTGACAACCTTGGGTAACATTGTATCTTACAGTTTATTCTACTTATTTTTTATATCTTTCAACATGTTTTATTCTATGATTTGTGTTGATTGCATGCCTATTATGAGTAGCTAAACTTATCGTTGGTGGTAGTATGTGAATTCTTAGCGAAGGGAAGATAATCATGCTAATGGCTATATCGCGCATTATACTCCGTGTTATTGCTTTATTTCGTTGATCAGGCTCAACCTAAATTCTCGTATGTTGTATTAATTATTATGCACAATTGGACCTCGTCGACCTATACGCATTTATATCTTTGTAGTGTTGAATAATTACGGAACACAATAGGACAATAGAGATTGACTTGTCAGTATCATTATCTTCGTAGTGCTTAATAATTGCAACAAGACATTAGATTGATCAAAGATCTCCATGCAAGACCGAGGAATTTACGCATGATTATTGACCCGTTATGCTTTGAAGGATCATACTATCACCAATCTCCTTTATCTGTTAGAAAAACCTTTGCTTTTACGTCTGCTGTTTTTATATTTCTAGTTAAATAGATAAAGCTAGTTATAGTCCTGAAAGAACGACACTCGAGTCATTCTACTGCTACAGTACGATTTTTCGTTGTAGTTGTGGATTGCCTTTGGCTAAATAACAAATTTATTTGATTGAACCGGGACCCGACAAACCCGCGTTCATCAATGCCACCGTTCAGAACTGATGTGAGACGCTCACAAGTTCTAACCACTCTCATGGAACCTTTAGGTGAGAGTAATTATGCCATGTGTGACTAACCATTTGCATCACTCGAGGGTTTGGCATCAATCCCGCTCTGTTTTCAGTTGTAAGTTGTAACAACACGATCACTAACTAATAAAGACCATACTCTTTAGGCTGGTGGAGTTATATAGTCATGACTACACCGTACACATCCCATGGGTATGATATTGTCATTTTGGTCTAGGTCCCACCCACACCGATTGCTTTTTTAAATCACTCAATATGACTAATATCATATTAGTCTGCATCCTACTTATATACGTTTTTTATTCATGGGAAAATTACATAAAGCACCCTTGTTGTTGTGTCACTTTTCATATTTTTTTTCTTCTTAATTCAACAATTACATCTAGCCCCAATTGCATTGACCAAGTTAGAAGCCCTTATCAAAATCGTGCTCCCCAAACACGCCCTTACCTATTTTGCAATTTTAGATTTTCTTTACTTTTTCCTTTTTTTCTTTCTCCTTTTATGTTTTCTTTTTATTTGTTTCCCTTCTTCTTCAAAATTCGGTACCCAAAAAGCTTCTAATACCAGGATTTTTACGGCAGCTCCAGTCGGAGCTGTAAACAGCTCCAATGTTGGAGCTGTAAATGCTCTAATCGGAGCTGTAGCATCTACCATTAGAGTTGGTTTGCCTTTATCGGAGCTCCTATCCTTCTCTGTGTTTTGTTTTTTAATTATTGTGACTGATTTTGAAATGTGAATTTTGTTGGACTTGTTTTGCATTAATTTCAGTTCATTTTGAGTCAAATGTGTAATAAAATAAAATAGATTTCTCTAAAGTATCCTACAATTATTTTACCAATACAATTATTATTCTAGAGTATCCTCGAAAGAATCGAAGTTTCGATCAATATCAAATATATCAGTTAGTTGTGCATATATAATTTTGTTTACAATTAACCATGAAACAAAAGGCTAAAAGATAGTATATGTTTGTATTCAATCATAATTGGGAATATTACTTCTACACCCCCCACTAGATGACATCTTTCCATCTGAAGGACCATCTTGCAAAGAATTACATCCAAGTCCATTTACTCATTCCGGCGTTGACCATTCAATTTCATGATTTTCTCTCTCCTCCATCCAAACACACCCTTACATTTAACATTGTCTTTTTTTTTTTTTTTCTTTTTCCTTTTCTTTTTTCATTTCTTTTTTAATTTTTCTTGTCCTCTTCTTCTTCTTCAAGTCAGTGCCGGATTTCGGTACCGGAATCTTTCGGTACCGGAATCCGATACCGACCTGAGGAAGACTCAGAGGAGAAGATCTATTTTAAGCTCCCAGATTGGAGCTTTAAAGCTCCGATCTGGGAGCTTGTTACGGTCCTCCGGTCTGGGAGCTTAAGAGCTCCCAGACCGGAGATCGGAAAAGCTCTGATTAGCTCCCGATCGGAGCTTTTCCGATCTGCATAAAGCTCCCGATCTGGGAGTTCTTAAGCTCCCAGATCGGGAGCTTAAGAGCTCCCATATCGGGAGCTTTCTGAAAGCTCCCGATCTGGGAGCTCTGAAGCTCCCAGATCGGAGCTTCTCCGGCCTGGGAGCTTAAGAGCTCCCGATCGGAAAAGCTCTCGATCTGGGAGCCAAAGCTCCCTTATCGGAGCTTGAGCTTTCCGGTGGGAAGGAGCATAGACTGTGAAGAAGACCGACAATAAAAAGAAAAATATAAATTCATTTTTGTTAAAAATAATTTTGTATCACATTGTAAATAAAGTTTTTATTTGGTTATTTTATAATAATTTTTAAGGTGAATATGAAATTTGTATAAATTATATGTGGCTTAATTTTGAATTATTTAGTGTCAAATTTATAAAATAGAAAATATAAGGGTGTATTGTGCTATAAACATAAAATAAAGTTGTTTGGGTGAGAGAATAATCAGAAATTCTGGCAGGGGTAATATTGTCTTTTCCACGATTTAGTTCGCCCAAAGTCAAGTTCGTGGATTTGGATGTAATTAAAATGCATCTAGTTGAGGTTGTATGTAATTGATGAACTGATGGTCCTTTACATGTAATTAGGGAATTTAAGAGGGGTCCATAATGTGCCCATCATAATTTTGTGCTGTGTTCTTTTACTTTTATGAATCTTGGTTTATTCTTTTCTTTTTGGTTAAATCGTTATACCAGCAAAAAGATTAATCTCTTTTTCAGAAGACTCACAAATAAAACAAAACGGTGATTTAGTCAATTTGGTCAAAACGGGAAGATTAGTCTTTTTTTAATTATTTTTTAGTTTATATAAGTCATGTGTTAATTAGGTTAAATTTGTATTTTTTATGTTTGTGAGTATGAATTAGATGAAAATAACGTGAGTTTGTTTTCTATATGAACACTCTTTCATACTCAAATTGAACACTCTTTCATACTCAAATTCTTATACATTTATTTCAAGATTCATATACATACACATATGGGTATATTCAATAAATTTTTTTTAATAAGCGAACCATTACAATTTCACAAGTAGCATTACAAAGCTAGTAATAAACTATAAATAATCCCGCACTTGGCGAGAATCGAACCTATGACCTCTAGTGTCATGAATAAGGGTATATTCAATAAATAAGGGTTAATAAATACATTAAATATGAATATTTATTAAAAATAAAAAAGATTTTAAAATGCATTAAAGTAATTCAGAAATTATTTTTGACCAAAATTCCACATAGTGTGAATACACCTCTAAGTATGTTGTTTGATCAAAATGAAACCTAGCTTTCATATATTAATTGTTTGATGAAAATGAAACCTAGCTTTCATATATTAAATAGACATAAAAATACATAAAGTAACCACTCTAGAGCACCTAATTGCTAAAACAACCACCTTAAAAAACCTCTCACAAAAAAGACTATTCTATTTCTTTTGCCCTAAAATCTAAAAACCTCTTACAAAAAAGGTCATTCTATTTTTTGGTGCCCTAAAATCTAATCAATTTGGATTTCAATTGTTTGTTGGACTCCAGTTTTCTCGCTAAAATGGATTCTGATGGTGTTTTTTACATCCATTAGTGTTAATTAATTACTAGCTAATTATATTTAACTATTTTTTTTCTAACTAATTAATCTTTATACACAAACTAATGAAACTAGCACTTTTGTTGCTGAAACTAATGAGACTAGCATCTGTATTGTTGAACCTAATGAAATTAACATTTTTTGTGTTCACTTGTAAAGGTGAAACAAATGAAACTAGCATTCGTGTTGCTGAAACTAGAATTTTGTGGCTGAAACTAGCACTTATGATGCTTAAACTAATGGTACTAGCATTTAGTTGTTGAAACTAGCATTTGTGTTGCTGAAACTAGTATTTGTGTTGCTCAAACTAGTTTTTTTTGTTGCTGAAACTAGCACTTATAATGTTGAAACTAACGAAAATAGCATTTTTATTGTTGAAACTAATGAAATTAACATTTTATGATGTTGAAACTAGCATTAATAGTTAGTTTCAACTAGTTTCGATTAGTTTCAGCTAGTTTATGAAACTAACTTTTGTTTGAAACTAGCTTTTTGTCTAAAACTAACTTCTGAAACTAGCTTTTATGTGTTGAGACTAATCTGAAACTATGTTTTTTCAATTAAAGTAATAATTATATATTTCTGTAATTATAGTTTCCATATTTTTTTAATTTATTTAGTTTAGTACAAATAATTTTTAGAGTTAATTTAATCATTTTATAAAATTCACAACTAGTTTTAAAGGTTAATTTCAGGAAAAATATAAAATTAATAGTTAGTTTCAACTTGTTTCAGTCATTTTTCGCTAGTTTCAGCCATTTTTAGCTAGTTTCAGCTAATTTTAATGGCTGAAACTACATTACGGATGTCAAATTTGCTATTAAATCCAGTTGAGCGAGATTTTGAAGTCCATTTCTTCTGTAGGCGGATTTCAGAAAAATCTCATTAAATCTACTGTAGTGAGTGTTTGAAATCCGATTTACTGTAGCAACGTACTGTAGCGAGCCTTTTATTAATGTTGTTTGAAAGTGGCCTTTTATACAATTATTTGTTGTTTTTGTCCTTATATGTATTTAACCTTTAAATAGATAGATAGATACCTAATTTTTTCTTTTTCTACAAAATTTTACGCAATTTTAAAAAAAAAAGCTATTCCACTCATTAAAACATTAATTATTACAATATTACTACATTTTAATAACTACTTCGTACATTTTAATCATTAACTTTTTTTTATTATTTAAAAAAAATATCTGTACGCTGACTTTGTGGTTAAAAATTTTCGGGAGAGAGGAGGGAGTGGTAATAATTTGTCAATTCACATTTGCTTCTCGTAGATGTTCACATCATTACATGGAGTTTACACGGATAATATATTTCAATTTGATTTATATCACACGGCAAATTGAGCAAACTTAGCGAACAAGTTGAAGTAAAGAAAAGTAAAATAAAATTACACACCACGCCATTTAACACACAATTTGAAACAGTCCTACCAAAACACAAATTCAAGCCTCAAAAACACAGAAAATGGTGATGATGCTGATGGTGTTGAAACGTCGTCGTCGTTGTGGCGGTTGCTTCCTTGTCAATCAAACCTCTAACCTGACGAAACTCCTCCACATGACAGGGAATATTAATCGGACCTTTCTGATCGAATCCGTACTCCTCCTCCGCCTCCTTAAGCAGCTGCATAAACAACGGATGGTTCACGTACATCACCGGAATCACGAACCTCTGTTGCTCCTCCCCTTGCCCCACCGTCACCGCCATAAACCCCTTCGGTACACGCTTTCCTCCCCCGTCATGATGCTGCTGGTGATGATGGAAGTGCACGTGCGGCATGTGTATGTGGAAATTCATCTGTCCGTTCCTGATTTCTCCAATTGCCATCCCAAATCAACTAATTCTGTGGGTGTGTGTGTTTGAATATGTACAATTGATTGATTGAATTGAAATTGAGGAAAGTGAAGGGGTGATTACAATAAGAGGATAGAAAAGGGCCAAGGATCGGAAGTAGAAATAGCGAGAATGAAACGGGTTAAATCCGAATCGGTTAAGGATTTGGGTATATTACTCATGATATGATGATGAATCTGATCAACATATATGAAGGATTATTTGAGGAGAAATTGGTTATGGAGGAAGCTGTTTATATAGGGTACAATAGATGGGTGACGAAGTTTCTTAATTTATACGCTAAGGTTTTCTCTCTTTCCGTTTGGTTGCTTCTCGTATTTGGGTAAATTGTACTTCACGCCCTCATCTTTATTTGACTTCTCATCACGCCTACATTATTTGAAATTCCACAACTCAATACACAAATTTACTTTTAACTACGCAATTTATTTACACACTACTTATCCAATGTAGGCACCCATTTTGTGGCTGAGTGACAATGATTTAATTAATTACATTTGGTGAGGTAAAAGAGTTGACCTATTTATGAGCCTGATTTCTCTCTCCTCTAAAGTTCCGATACTAGAGCTTCTGGTCTGCTCCGGCTGGAATTGAATAGCTCTGGTACCCGAGTTACCCTACAGAGCGACCAACCGCTCTAAACAAGCAAAGAACGAGCAATAAAGCGAAAAATGAATCGAGGAGCAAAAGAGCGACCAACCGCTCTAAAAAAGCGATGAGTTACAGTTATGATTACTTCTATAGTTACGGCCATACGCTAAGGAGGAGAAGGGGAATTACAGAAAAATAAAAAGGGGGAGGCATGGAATCTACGATTCGATTAAGGCATGCAATTCACGGTCAGTTTAAGTCTTTTAAGTCCGTACAAGTATTGGGCCGCTTTCAAAGACCGTCGTACGCCGGCAAAACTTCAGGCGACGGAAAAAGGCAAAGGGCATTCACCCGTAATAGCAAAATCAAGAGGAATGCAAGCGATTAAAGCATGTAATTGAAGCCTAGGTATGGAAACTTACTTGGAAGAGTGTGTGTGAAGGCTGGAAACCGGAAAGAATGTCGGAAAACTCGAAGTCCGCCTGAGAAAGCTAGAAATTGATCGCCGGAATAGGTCCTCGATCTCCTTTTGTATTGATGACTTGCTCGTCGGTCACTTAAAAGTGCTCCTTGCTCTCTCTATTTTCTCTGAGAAGTTATGTTGCGAAAAGTGTGGAATGATGTGGTATCGACCTATTTATAGAAGAGTATCTCGGGAATACGAACCGTCGCATACCCTCACTCAATCCGGACCGAACACGTGGCCACTATCAATGGCTCAGATCATAGCCGCCCAGTGAATTTACGGATTTACCCTCTACGCTCCCGCTTTGACACTCCTTCCCAGGTGAACGCGGATTACCTAGTCACACCAGATAATCCGCGGAGCGAGGACCAAGTCACGTGGATTAATAGAGGAGCGACGAGCAACCATTTACCCGAGGAGAAAATTTTGATAGATCCGTTTTTCGGGACCGAGAAGCCACTCTCTCACAATTATCTCCTCGAGATAATTTGCAAAGAAGAAGGTGGCAAGAAGTCATTCCATTCCACTCTCTCACTATTATCTCCTCGAGATAATTTGCAAAGAAAAAGGCGGTAAGAAGTCATTCCATTCCACTCTCTCACAATTATCTCCTCGAGATAATTTGCAAAGAAAAAGGCGGCAAGAAGTCATTCCATTCCTCTCTCTCACAATTATCTCCTCGAGATAATTTGCAAAGAAAAAGGCGGCAAGAAGTCATTCAATTCCATTCACAATTATCTCCTCGAGATAATTTGCAAAGAAAAAGGTGAAGAGGCAAAAAATCGAACACCTATTCCCACCAAGGAACACTTACCCGGATCCGATCTCTGCCCAGCAAATATACCCCTTTCATAAGGTCCGAGCAACGTCTGCTCGCACCCTATAAAGAGGGGGGGGGGAGAGATAGGAGGAGGGAAAGCTACCAAGGCACGAATATGAAAATCGTTTTTCGTCCACTACTAGTCGAGGCTCTGCTCGACCTCTACTTCAACATAGTCCCTCAGCTATCTTCTACAAAGATACTTGGAAACTAGGGGGACATATGTTGGTGTTGAAATATGTCCAGTCCGCATGTACGAACTGGAGCGGTCTAAGAGCGCGATGAAGCATCATGGGCCGTCCCTCAAGGGGCGCGACCACACCTAAGTATGTCACTAAGGTGTGGTTCGACCAACATAAGGTCCGACCATCACTAAGAGACCAACCCTCAAGATAAGCTAATTACAAGGATAATGCAGCTATTGGGCTCGAGGAGCATCTCTAGGGCTCGAGGAGGACCTTACGTCAAGGTGACACCCTCCGAGAGAAACTAGGCAGAGCACTACTCGGACCACATGAGTAAGAGGAAGGCACAAGGACCAAGGGCGACCACCCATGGTCGCTCCCTGTGGGGTCCATCTTCCAGATTACTTCGTGGGACCCGATAAGTCCATATTGCCCTCTCAACCCTAGCCAAGATGTTTGGGCCAAAGCCCATGGACCTCCTTAATGGGCTTGGGCCTAAGGAGGCTTCAATCTCGTCCGAACACTTGTCATGATCCTACATGGAGTGACATTAATATACTACGAGTATATAAGGATCTCATTCATTACCCAGCGGGTAAGCATTAACACCTCTCACCTACCACCCATCACATTTACTACTCGTACTAGGGAACCCTCACAACTCCCTACACGTAAAGTCGTCACTCCGGTCTGATATCTTACAGACCGGGCAAGAGGAAGCTACAAGAAGGTTTCCTATCATTTCAAGAGGAACACTACATGAAGAAGATCTAGAATAGCCTATTGTGACGATCCACTACGAACTTGGAAAGAAGCACGAATTACCCTTCAACAGTAAGCACCTCTGGCCTCCCGATAGAGAATAGTACTAACCCAAACGATTCCATTCACATGATCCATGATATAATCATTACTACCGTGACGTGGTCAAGCTTGTATAACCATTACAGATCCTTCACATTGTAAGAAAATATGGTCAGAGTTACCCCTAGGGTACGCAACGAAATTTCAAAATTTTTCTTAACATGCAGGTTAATTGATCATGTATATAACGTATATAATGAACACATTAATCAGAAGACTTACAATACTCCAAAAGAAAGAATAGGTATTGAATCGATATGCCAATCGATGAAGTCTTCGTAATAGTCCGGTGTATCTTCTCCTTCGTCGAAGTCGAAGATATCTGCAATACTTTGATTATCTGCAAGATAATAAAAGTTAGTTTCCAGCTCTTTGAACCGCAACCTTGGTATCCACGGATGAACATCTTATCGGAAAGAATGCTAGGATATTCTTTATGTGGCCAACAAGATGGGGCGACAAATTTCCTCCGGTTGGAAGGTGGCGAGTGCGGCTAGAGGTGTAGGGGAGGAGAGCTTTTATTTTCTCTAAGAAAACTGGTAGAATAATTCTCTAAGAATTCGGTTAATCAGAATGATCTGCAATCAACCATGTCAAAAGCTCTCTAATAGTCTACTATATATAGTAGTCAATAGAAGTCTAAAGAAGAATCAATTAGACTTCATAAAGGAATAAGAATCTAATTCTTATTGCACAAGGAAACCAATTTAAGTCTAGATTCATTCCCAATCAAATTAAAACTCAATCAGGAAAATCTAACTTATCCCTTGACTTCTAATATGGGAAGGAGTCGAACTCCTCCCCATACTATTACTGGTCGCGCGACCATACAAGGGGATTAGGTGGGTCCCGATTTCGGGACCCACTTATAATTCTAAGGCAATTCAAACTCCAAGTAGATTTTGCCCATGGACATATATTATTTCTAAATTAACATATCCTTTCATATCAAACCTCTATTATATTTCTAAAATATAATATTTAATTGTATTTACAAAAAATACAATTAATCAGTCAATTCAATTAATAATTCCAAATTATTAATTGAGCCACAAATAATTATAATTAATTCCAAATCAATTATAATTCATCAATCACAATTAATTCTAAATTAATTGTGATTCCATCTTCAAGGATGTTCGGATAAGCTGAATCACCACATAGTGTGACCCATAGGGCCTCATTGTATTAAGCAAGTGCTACACTAGGCAACATGGAATTCCTAGACGGTTCCATTTGCAATATTAATACATGAGGATGTTTGAGAGGTTTCTCAAAGCAAACCCTTTCGTTGTGAAGTCTGTTGCGCTCAACGCGGCGATGGTAACTTCCCTTCATCTGACTGACTCGAATGCATCTAGGATTGATGAAGTGTCTATTCCAATAATACATCCACGGGCGTCTTCAGTGAGTTGCTTGGTGAATCCAATATCAATTATGACTATCATAATAATATTGATACGCTGGCCACGGTTTAACCAATCACAACTATGAACGACTATGAGCAGTGCTCTCCTGTGATACACGTGAGAGATGAATCCTTCACAGAATCACTTATCACCCCCATTTGTATGTAGCCATAATCCTGGATCGTGTCTTGGGTCAACTGCTTATTCAGAGCTGACATCGACGGGTCCACCAAGGATATGGGGCAACAAATGTGATGATAAAGTCCTGTAAGTCCAAAGGACGACTGGCATCACTTCGACAACTTTCCGGTTCCCATAGACACTTCGGTGTAGAGTATACATCGATGGGAGTTTCCGGTGGGTACTTCCTTTGTTCGGTAGTCACCCTTCGAATAACTATGCGGAGTTATGGGAACGTTTCTAGATTGTCTAACAATCCGTTCCGTGGCCGTGGGATCGGCTCACACTTGCTCTAACAAGTATAACCTCCACGCATACTAGTCTCACCTGGTTCATTCAGACCCCTACATCCGAGATGAACCTCGACTAGGGAGAGTGATGAACGTGTATTATACACTTTCATTTGAGTCTTTTTCACCTATTTTAGCTATCCTCTATGTTAATTTAGCTATATTTTAGTGCATTTTATTAGAATAGTGTCACGTTTCCCTTTAGTTTGTATTTTACAGGTTTTGGGTGAAAAATGAGGTTTTCCGGGCAATTATATTGAAGTAGACAAGGAATTGGTGTTCCGAAGGCCTAATTGGAGTATCTAAAAGATTCCGGATAGGATTTGAAGTCTAGGGGTCGAGCCTGAAGGCTAAAAGGTCACTAGAAGGCAAAAACCGAGTCCGAAAAGGGGAAGAAATCCAAAAACGCGTATCTGACCGAAAAACACTCCCGGGCGAGTCGCCCGGGATATGGGGCGAATCGCCCCACACCAGGCGAATCGCCTGGTGTGTGGGGCCCTTCGCCCCACACCTCCCGAATACCTATATATAGTTGCTCAGTTTTCTCCGTTTTTCATACTTTTCCAGACCTTTTCTCTCACCTTTCTCATTAGTTTTAGGTAGGAATTCTCCAGAGCCTGTTCTGGGGGTTCTTAGCTTAGGAGATACTTTTTCTTAGCGTTTTGGAGCTTGTAAGATCGCGATTCTTCGGAGATTGACAACCTTCGGTAACATTGTATCTTACAGTTTCTATTTATATTTATATATCTTTCATCATGTTTTCATTCATTCGTGGTATGATTTCTGTTGATTGCATGACATCTATGAGTAGCTAAACTTCGTGTTGGTGATAGTATGTGATTTCTTAGCGAAGGGTTAATAATTATGCTAATGGTTATATCGCGCATTATACTTTGAGTTATTGCTTTATTTATTGATCTATCTAAAACCTCTATCTTCGTAGTGTTGAATAATTACGGAACACAATTGGACAATTCATTGATCAAAGATCTCCATGCAAGACCGAGGAATTTATGCATGATTATTAACCTGATATGCTTTGAATGACCATACTATCACCAATCTATCTAAGACGTATGTTGATTTATATTCTTAAGTTAGATTAGATAAAGCTAGTTATAGTCCTTAGAGATCGACACTCGAGGTTATTCTACTGCTACACTATGGTTTTCGTTGTAGTTGTGAATTGCCTTTGGTTAAATACAAATTTATTTGATTAATTAGAATCTGACAAATTCGCCATTCATCAAATTGGCGCCGTTGTCGGGGACTATACTCCTTTTTTCTGTTTAGCTTTTTTATATTTTCAGCATTCAATTCCCAGTTTTTAGTTTTCCTATTTAATCTCTCTCTGATACTCCTTTCCTAGTTTGTTACAGATAGTGTATGCCACATACACGATCTAAAGGAACACCGCTTGCTTATTCAATTGCTGAGATCGACAGAGTCTACCACCAAAGAAGGCGACTACTTCAAAGGCGTGAACTAGAGGAAATAGAGGATACCGATTTCTCTGAATCTCTACTCAGTCTTTTCAAGAAAATCGACGGAATGGCAGAAGCTAGACCACTGAAAGCATGGGTTCAACCCTCCAAGGATCGTATGAGGGGACCGGCGATTGTTCTTTCGTCTACAACTCGTGATCTGGAAATCAAGAACCACGCGTTCCAACAACTTCCGAGGTTCTATGGCTTAGCAAGGGAAGATGTGATGGGGTACTTGCACGATATCGATGATTTCGTCAACCAACTCCCACGACCCGGAGCTGAAATAATAACGGACGAGTTGAGAACGGACGAGTTGAGAATGAAGGTTTTTGCTATGGGGTTTGACGACAGAGCTAAGTCATGGTTGAGTTCTCTACCGGCGGGCTCGCTGGACACTTGGGAGAAGGTTTTTTCAGCTTTCATGGAAAAATACTTCCCCCACACCTTGACTACCGCGCTAAAGACGCAAATCACTGGATTCAAACAGGACTATGATGAGACCATCTACACCATGTTCGAGAGGTTCCAAGACCTCATGAACAAGTGCCCTCACCATGGTTTTGAGCTTTCTGATCTAGTCCAACACTTCTACAATGGACTAACGTTCGAGAACCAACAAGTGGTGGACTTCCAATGCCGTGGCAATATTTGGGAGGAAACCGCAGAAGCCGTCTGGGCAGTTTCCGAAAGGCTTGCTAAAGGGTCGCAGTTCAAGGACCCAAGAGCAATGGTTAGGAGACGTGGACCTGAAGCTCCACCTACTCAAGAAGCCCCTATGTATAGGGGGAATGGGGATCAATTCGAGTGCTTTACCAACGAATTGAAGCAAGTCCTCAAGAGCTCCACTGGAACATCTGTGTCGAACGAGGTTTGCCGAATATGCAAGAACTATGGGCATGGAGCTCATATGTGTAGATCGGAACTCGCATATGATGATGGCAACTGGGTTCAAGGAGGCGAAGAGGAAGCCTTTGCTACGGAATTTGGTACCCAAGAAGCTAGCTACGGACAAGATGGTAGGAATCCTCGAGGTGGATTTTGGAGAAGAGGGTTCCGAAACAATCAAGGATATGCACCGGCTAGCCAAACTTATGGCCCTAACCAAGACCATAGGCTTAACTATGGTAATGACCACTGCGAAAATCCCGCTCCAAAAGAGCAACCGAAGTCGAAGACAGCTCTACTAATGGAGAACTTGCAAAAGATGGTTGATCACACCCAAAGTTTTCTCAAACGTTATGAAGAAGATTCTGAGAAGACTAGGGCAAGGCTTGATCGGTTGGAAGAGAGCACTAGGCTTGCCCATCAAAAGATGCAAGAGTTGATCGACCGAGGGGCAAGTAGGGAGCAAGGCAAGCTGCCTAGCAACACTGAGTAGTCGATGTCCATTACCTTGGTGGGTGATCTACCTGTTGAAATCACCATCAAGAAGGTTGCTAAGTGCGAGTGTTGCAAGGGGGAAGAACCCCCACTAGCCAAGGAAGAAGAGAAGGACCTTGGTTCTGACGACAGTGAAGAGGAGCAAGAGGATCCCGAGCCACTCCCTCAAAGTTTCGATGTTAAGGTCGGGATTGGTGAACTTGAAGATGTCCGTGCTACACTAGACACGGGATCCTACTCTAATGTGCTCCCAATGAATGTGTTTGAGAAGAGTAGCCTTGGAAAACTATCTGAGCATAAGGCTATTGTGCAACTGGTGGATGGATCCTTTGTGGGGCCCCGAAGGCGTTGTGAAGAATGTATTGGTCATGATTGGTGAAGCTTCTGTATACACCAATTTTGTAGTTATACCGGCGTCTACACCTGGGATGGGGGATGTCGTTCTCTTGGGGCGAACGTTCTTGACTAAACTACGCTCCGTGATAGACATCTACCGAAGGACTTGCACCATTGAGGTGGATGGCAAGCGACATGTGTTGCGAGCCATATCTGACCCACCTGGTCACTTCAATGCTTCTCACACTGTTAACTACTGTGGTCTTGCTGTCTATGTTCATTCTTATTCACAGGTTCGTGGCATGAGGAGAAGATCCATGAAGGGGAAGTCTAGTACCCTCAAGAACAAGAGCTAGGCGCAACCAGGAGTCGAGTCAAAGACTATAAACAATGGCGCTATCCGGGAGGCAACCCGGAGTTTTTATCGCTTTTTTACTGCTTTTTGCATGCATTCATACTTGAACAATTTACTTTTCATATGTGAATTTGTTCGTCTCTGTGTCGTATGTGCTTATGTTTTTGTTTGAGTGAGCTTTTTCGAGTGGTTTTATGAGTAAAATGATTTTCGGGGACTTAAAAACCGGATTTCTTCGAAAGTTTCGTCTCCCCACCTCAGGAGGTGGGGGGCGAATCGCCCCACAAGTCCAGAAAGCACCACGCTCTCTGGACGTGTGGGGCGATTCGCCCTGCACGGGGCGACTCGCCCCACGGTTCCAGATGAAGAAAAACGGGGCTTGCCCCCATTTTCTTCATTTTACTTCATCTCCTTCACTTCTAACTCCAAAAATTCCCAAATTTTCAAAATATCTTCAATCCTTCATAAATCTTCATTACTCCATCAAATTGTGTGTTCTTTAGCTTCAATCGAAGCTCGTTACGTTCTCTTTCTTTTCATCCGAAGAAATTTCTTTCTAGTTCATTCAATCTTCGGATTTGAGGTAATCTCACATGAACCCTAATTTTTCAAATTTGGGGTTTTTTGATTTATGCTTCAATTAAGCTTATATGATGTATGGGTTGATGTTTTGTGTGATTAGAAACGTTATTCACTATCAATTACATGTTCAATTAGGCTTGGTTTGTTGGTTTGAGAATTTTGCTATTAGATGACTACATCTTGTTATGCAATGTATCTTTTACTTTCATTCCATGTTTAAACTTGTGTTTGTTGATATGATAATGATGGGAGTAATGGTAGAATGCATGATTGATGAAGTTGAGGATTTATGATGTTAGATTTTTTGTTACTATGGTATGAATTGAGCCTTATGATTCAAGGCATTTGTTGTCTAGCAAGAGCATAATGTGATATGTGCATGTAGTAGTTACGTTGATATGTTGCATGATGAAGTAGCTAGACTAGACATTGGGTTTTTGAGGAGTTCGATTCTTGTAGATATCGCTCGTTTGTTCGCTCGTACATTTGCATATGCATAAGTCTGTTTTGTGTCATACAAGATACTAATTGCTGCTTGTAGGAATCATAGCTCCATGATGAACCGGAATTTGTCAGATTCTAATTCAGCAAATAATATTTGTAATTAGCCAAAGGCAATCCACAACTACAACGAAAACCGTAGTGTAACAGTAGAATGACTCGAGTGTCGTTCTCTCAGGACTATAACTAGATTTATCAAATCTAATTTGGAATATAAAAACAGCAAACATATAGCAAAGGGGTTTTTCTAACAGATAATGGAGATTGGTGATAGTATGATCCTTCAAAGCATAATGGGTCGATAATCATGCATAAATTCCTCGGTCTTGCATAGAGATCTTTGAATCAATCTAGTGTCATGTTGCAAATATTAAGCACTACGAAGATAATTGGTCTGACAAGTCAATCACTATTGTCCTAATGTGTTCCGTAGTTATTCAACACTACGAAGATAAACTCGCACACAGGGCGACAAGTGTCCAATTGTGCATAATAATTAATACAACATACGAGAATTTAGGCTGTGCCTGATCAACGAAATAAAGCAATGACACGGAGTATAATGCGCGATATAGCCATTAGCATGATTATCTTCCCTTCGCTAAGAATTCACATACTACCACCAACGATAAGTTTAGCTACTCATAATAGGCATGCAATCAACAGAAATCATAGAAGAAAACATATTGAAAGATATATAAAATAAGTAGATTAAAATGTAAGATACAAGTTACCGAAGGTTATCAATCTCCGAAGAATTGCGATCCTACGAGCTCCAATCCGCTATGAAAAAGTGTCCCCTAAGCTACGGAACTCCCAGGACAGGCCCCGGGAAGTTCCTACCTAAAACTATAGAGAGAGGTGAGAAAGTAGGTCTGGAAAGATATGATTTTCGGAGAAAACTGAGCAACTATATATAGGCCCCGAAATACTGTGGGGCGGTTCGCCCCACGCACCGGGCGGTTCGCCCCGGAGAGTTTTTCGTGGAATTCCGCATTTTCGTCGCGTTTTTGGATTTCTTCCCCTTTTCGGACTCGGTTTCTGACTTCTAGTAGCCTTCTAACCTCCAGATTCGGCCCCTAGACTCCAAATCCCATCCGAAAACCTTCAGATACTCCAAATAGGTTTCTGGAACACCAATTCCTTGTCAACTTCAATATATTTGCCCGGAAATCCTCGAATTTCAACCAAAACCTGTAAAATAAAATCTAAAGGGAAACGTGACACTACTCTAATAAAATGTACTACAATATAGCTAAATTAACATAGAGGATAGCTAAAATAGGTGAAAAAGACTCGAATGAAAGTGTAAAATACACATTCATCAAACTCCCCAAACCGAACCTTTGCTTGTCCTCAAGCAGCTAAGCTAGACTCTAATACAAAAAACATGCAAGACACAAAATGGAGTCTCATGCCAAATAAAATGAACTAATCTACTGAATCCATCAAATAACATATGAACAAAAACCATATGAATCAAAGCATGAATATAGGTTGAAGAATACCTCAATTGACTTATACACATCCACATAAGCACTTATGTCAAGACAAGATAGTCTCTCGTAACATTCTCTACCTGGACCTAGTCAGTGACGACGTAATGAAGCATGCTAAGATACGAATGGTTGCCCCGTGCCTATGAAGCTGAGGACTTACTGCTGTTCCACCATGTTAAGACTTTTCCTCAAAAGAGGTCGAACCAGTACTGGCTCTCATCAAACGAAGGAGGGTTCCCTATAAAAGATGACTCTCCCCTATTCTACCCATCTCTCAAGTAAAGTCTTAAGCTATTCACCACTTCCTGAATGGCAGGACGAGGGTGGTCTAGAACAGTTGACACTCAAAAAAGATAAAAAATAGAAAAACACGATTACGAACATTACAAAAATGGAAAATAAGACTCAACACTTTGCTAGACTGCTATTTGGCTTTTTTTTGGACCCTTCTTTGCTTTTTTGAGGTCTTTTCTCTTTTTCTTTCCAGATTCTTTTTTCTTTTTCTTTTTCTCTTTTTTTTTTCTGGAATTTTTTCTTTCTTTTTTAGATTTTTTTCTAGCCAGCAGTAGCATAACAAAGAGAGAAACAAAATGACTCACTCGACTTCCCCAAACCTATTCGAAAGAATAGGTTGGTGTACAAAATTTACGGAAAAAGAAAAACAAACTCACGATACGAAAATGAGAAACAGAAACAAGTCTAACGATGGTGTAACCCCCTCTCCAAACCTATTCGGAAGAATAGGTTATAAACAAAGGATCACACAACCTCACTCTACCTCCTTCCTAGGCATTTAGCAATCTCAAAGCATGGTGAAGACTTGTTGCCTCTTAGGTACATAATTACTCGGGAAACAACCATAAGATCCTAACATGCATCATCCTATTATAAAGGCCTTCGTGAACCGCAGTAAAGAAAACACCACTAAGTGATGTCGAGACTACCAAGCTTAACTAAGTGCAATACATAAATGTGACAAACCAAGCGAGAAAAACCTCAAACAAATTCATAGAGATGAAGCATACGATTAATGGCATAGTTAGTTGATCTACCCAATAAAAAAAATTCAAAAAATTCGGCAATAAACTCCATATAAAACATGCAAGACTATCCTAGGAAAGCAGTAAATGTGCAAATGCAAAAAATTTCACGAGTTTATCATAAGCAAGATAAGTATAGAGATAACCAGCGATAACCTCCTCCCCGAACCTGAACGTCGTCGCTCGTCCCGAACGTCGAAAGTGGATCCAAGGTGAGAGCTAATGCTTGTATAAGTGACCTATAATACTCAATCAAACTCGTGAGATAAAATCTAAAGCGGTAAAGAAAGTGATAAAAAATTCCGGGTTGCCTCCCGGATAGCGTCATTGTTTAAAGTCTTTGACTCGACTCCTGTCTGCGCCTATCTTTTCTTTTTGCGGGTACTAGGCTTCCCCTTCATTGATCTCCTCTCCATGCCACGAACCTGTGAATAAGAAAGAATATAGGCTGCAAGACCACAGTAGTGAGTAGTAATATCAGGCGGATCAGGTGGATCAGATATGGCTTTCAACACGTGTTGCTTGCCATCTACTTCAATAGTGCAAGTTCTTTGGTAGATGTCCATCACGGAGCGTAGTTTAGTCAAGAACGTTTGCCCTAAGAGTATGACATCCCCCGTTCCAGGTGCAGACGCCGGCATAACTACAAAATTGGTGTATATAGATGCTTCACCAATCTTGACCAACACATTTTTCACAACGCCCTCGGGTCTCATAAAGGATCCATCCGCCAGTTGCACAATAGCCCTTTGCTCAGATAGTTTTCCAAGGTTGCTCTTTTCAAACACATTCAAAGGGATTATGTTTGAGTAGGATCCCGTGTCTAGTGTGGCACGGACATCTTCAAGTTCACCAATCCCTACCTTAACATCGAAACTTTTAGGGAGTGGTTCGGGATCCTCTTGCTCCTCATCACTTGCGTCAGAACCAAGGTCCTTCTCTTCTTCCTCAGCTTGTAGCGGTTCTTCCTTCATGCAACACTCGCACTTAACAACCTTCTTGATGGTGATTTCGTCAGGTACGTCACCAGCCAATGTAATGGCATTCGACTTCACAGTGTTGCTAGGCAGTTTGCCTTGTTCCCTACTTGCTCCTCGGTCGATCAACTCTTGCATCTTTTGATGGGAAAGCCTAGTGCTCTCTTCCAACCTATCAAGCATTGCCCTAGTCTTCTCAGAATCTTCTTCATAACGTTTGAGAAAACTTTGTGTGTGATCGACCATCTTTTGCAAGTTCTCCATCAGTTGAGCCGACTTCGACTTCGGTCGCTCTTTCGGAGCGGGGTTTTCGCAGTGATCATTACCATAGTTTAGCCTACTACGGTCTTGGTTAGGTCCATAAGTTTGGTTAGCCGGTGCATATCCTTGATTGTTTCGGAATCCCCTTCTCCAAAATCCACCTCGAGGATTCCTACCGTCTTGTCCATAGCTAACTTCTTGAGTACCAAACTCCGTAGAAAAGGCTTCTTCTTCGCATCCTCGAGCCCAGTTGCCATCATCGTATTCCAGCTCCGATCTACACATATGAGCCCCATGCTCATAGTTCTTGCATATTCGGCATACTTCGTTCAAAATAGTAGTTCCGGTGGCGCTCTTAAGGACTTGCTTCAATTCGTTGGTAAAGCACTCGAATTGATCCCCATTCCCCCCTATACACAAGGGATTCTTGAGTCGGTGGAGATTCAAGTCCACGTCTCCTAATCATTGCTCTTGGGTCCTTGAACTGCGAACCCTTAGCAAGCCTTTCGAAAACTGCCCAGACGGTTTCTGCAGTTTCTTCCCAAATATTGCCTCGGCATTGGAAATCCACCATGGTTCTCGAAGGTTAGTCCATTGTAGAAGTGTTGGACTAGGTCGGAAAGTTCAAAACCATGGTGAGGGCACTTGTTCGTCAGATCTTGGAACCTTTCGAACGCGGTGTAGATGGTCTCATCATAGTCCTGCTTGAATCCAGTGATCTGCGCCTTTAGCGCGGTAGTCAAGGTGTGAGGGAAGTATTTCTCCATGAAAGCTGAAAAAACCTTCTCCCAAGTGTCCAGCGAGCCTGCTGGTAAAGAACTCAACCATGACTTGGCTCTGTCGCCAAGTCCCATAACAAAAACCTTCATCCTTAACTCATCCGTTGTTATGTCAGCTCCGGGTCGTGGGAGTTGGTTGACGAAATCATCGATATCGTGCAAGTACCCTATCACATCTTCCCTAGATAAGCCATAGAACCTCGGAAGTTGTTGGAATGCGTGGTTCTTGATTTCCAGATCTCGGGTTGCAGACGAAAGAACAATCGCCGGTCCCCTCATACGATCCTTGGTGGGTTGAACCCATGCCTTCAGTGGTCTAGCTTCTGCCATTCCGTCGATTTCCTTGAAGAGACTGAGTAGAGATTCAGAGAAATCGGTTTCCTCTATTTCCTCTAGTGCGTGCCTTTCAAGTAGTCGCCTTCTTTGGTGGTAGACTCTGTCGATCTCAGCAATTGAATCAGCAAGCGGTGTTCCTGCAGAACGTGTATGCGGCATACACTATCTGTAACAGACTAGGAAAGGTGAATTAGAAACAGACTAGGAAAGCAGTATCAGAGAGAGATTAAAAAGGAAAACTAAAACTAGTAGGATTAGGAATCTAAAGCTGAAAATATAAACAAATTAAACAGAAAAAAGGAGTATAGTCCCCGGCAACGGCGCCAATTTGATGAACCGGAATTTGTCAGATTCTAATTCAGCAAATAATATTTGTAATTAGCCAAAGGCAATCCATAACTACAACGAAAACCGTAGTGTAGCAGTAGAATGACTCGAGTGTCGTTCTCTCAGGACTATAACTAGCTTTATCAAATCTAATTTGGAATATAAAAACAGCAAACAGATAGCAAAGGGGTTTTTCTAACGGATAATGGAGATTGGTGATAGTATGATCCTTCAAAGCATAATGGGTCGATAATCATGCATACATTTCTCGGTCTTGCATAGAGATCTTTGAATCAATCTAGTGTCCTGTTGCAAATATTAAGCACTACGAAGATAATTGGTCTGACAAGTCAATCACTATTGTCCTAATGTGTTCCGTAATTATTCAACACTACGAAGATAAACTCGCACACATGGCGACAAGTTTCCAATTGTGCATAATAATTAATACAACATACGAGAATTTAGGTTGTGCCTGATCAACGAAATAAAGCAATGACACGGAGTATAATGCGCGATATAGCCATTAGCATGATTATCTTCCCTTCGCTAAGAATTCACATACTACCACCAACGATAAGTTTAGCTACTCATAATAGGCATGCAATCAACAGAAATCATAGAAGAAAACATATTGAAAGATATATAAAATAAGTAGATTAAACTGTAAGATACAAGTTACCGAAGGTTGTCAATCTCCGAAGAATTGCGATCCTACGAGCTCCAATCCGCTATGAAAAGTGTCCCCTAAGCTACGGAACTCCCAGGACAGGCCCCGGGAAGTTCCTACCTCAAACTATAGAGAGAGGTGAGAAAGTAGGTCTGGTAAGATATGATTTTCGGAGAAAATTGAGCAACTATATATAGGCCCCGAAATACTGTGAGGCGGTTCGCCCCACACACCGGGCGGTTCGCCCGGTGTGGGGCGGTTCGCCCCGGAGAGTTTTTCGCGGAATTCCGCGTTTTCGACGCGTTTTTGGATTTCTTCCCCTTTTTGGACTCGGTTTCTGACTTCTAGTAGCCTTCTAACCTCCAGATTCGGCCCCTAGACTCCAAATCCCATCCGGAAACCTTCAGATACTCCAAATAGGCTTCTGGAACACCAATTCCTTGTCAACTTCAATATATTTGCTCGGAAATCCTCGAATTTCAACCAAAACCTGTAAAATAAAATCTAAAGGGAAACGTGACACTATTCTAATAAAATGTACTAAAATATAGCTAATTTAACATAGAGGATAGCTAAAATAGGTGAAAAAGACTCGAATGAAAGTGTAAAATACACATTCATCACTCCACGAGGATCGAAGAAAGCTGGCTCGAGCAAGAAGGGAAAGGGGGTAGCATCAAGCTCCCAACCTTCTCACGACATGTACGAGTTGTCTCTAGCTGCAATAGATGTCCGACAAAGGCTCGAAGCGGAGCTAGCCCAAGGTGGGAGATCGATCATACCAGACAGGCGGATAGATATTCCGGATGAAGTAGGTCAAATGGCAGGGTACAGGACGCTCTCCCGATTGGCGACGAAAAGGAATTGGGGTTGGTATACTTCAAACAGATTCAAGGGGTACGACATGAGCCTCCTCCAAGAGTTCTACGCTGGATTCACTGATCTTGAGGAGAAGGAGGGGGTATTAGTTTGAGGCCTTATTGTACCATGGACGTCAGACTTAATTTCTTCATTCATCCATTTTTGGCAACGGGAGTTCACAGCAAGCAACCATGCCTACGAGTATTCAAGGGCCTCTAGGGGAATAGGAAGTGACATTACGGATGTGATCTGCAATAGGGAGTACAGGTATCCAGAAACCGGAGCACAACCTGCACGGATCCGTCAGAGTGACCTTAGCATCGAGGCTAAGGTGATGATGAAATTCTGCATCTTCAACTTGATCCCTAGAAAGAATGACACTTGGATACAGCCAAATTACGCCGAGCTCCTCTACTGCTTGATAGGCAAGCATCGAATCAACATCGGTTACATCATGTATGAGGAGTATGAACGCCACTGGGAAAAGAAGAAGAAGCCCTTCATCTTTCCGAGCTTCATCACTGCCTACTGCAAATATTACGGGGTCGAGGACATTGATGAGGGGGATTGCGAGGTCGCTGCCCTTTCACCTTCGACTATTGATGTGCAGCTTGCTAGGTATCAAATGAAGAACCCCACGGCTGCCGCTGCTGATGTGGAAGCACCCTTCCAACCGACCGATTCAGATAATGAAAATGATTATGAGGATGCTATGGAAGCTGATGATGGCCGAGCCCCTATCCCGGATATTCCTTTTGTCCATAGAGCACCACATGCACCGCCTCGAGCACCACATGGGTCTAGAGGTATTGACTTCTCTGATTTCCGGGCCTACCTCGATGACCGTTTCGGTAGAGTTGATGCTAGTGTTGCAGCCTTGACCACTTCTGTCCAAGGGTTGCAACATAATCTTGATGGATACATTGCCCAACGCAAGAGCGACTGGGAAATAGCTGAGGAGCATCGTCGGAATGAGAGAGAGATAATGTGGGAGCAGCAACAACTCATCCGTCAGCAACAGGAGGCTCTACAGCAGTCCAATGATCTCCTGTCTGACATGTGGAGGGACTATTATGGGGATTACAATCCCGATAACTAGTCTTTTCACATGTCCACTCTCAGCCAACCGAGGCCAAACCGTTCGGTAACATCTAGTATCACTTCTTATTACTCATTCTCTTTTGCTAGGGACTAGCTTAAGTTTCATAAGGGGGATTGGGATGTGAACCGTGATGTTAAGTATTGTTTGGCTTTGTGTTGATTGGTATCTTGTTTCTTCGTTTGCATTTGCATTTGCACGTTTATTGCTTTCTTAGTTTTTAGGTTGCATTCACTACATTCATCCTAGGATAGTCTTGCATGTTTTATATGGAGTTTATTGCCAAATTTTTTGAACTTTTTTATTGGGTAGATTAACTAATTATGCCATTAATCATATGCTTCATCTCTATGAATTTGTTTGAGGTTTTTCTCGCTTGGCTTGTCACATTTATGTATTGCACTTAGTTAAGCTTGGTAGTCTCGACATCACTTAGTGGTGTTTTCTCTACTACGGTTCACGAAGGCCTTTATAATAGGATGATGCATGTTAGGGTCTTATGGTTGTTTTCCCGAGTAATTATGTACCTAAGAGGCAACAAGTCTTCACCTTGCTTTGAGATTGCTAAATGCCTAGGAAGGAGGTAGTGTGAGATTGTGTGATCCTTTGTTTGCAACCTATTCTTCCGAATAGGTTTGGGGAGGGGGTTACGCCATCCTTAGACTTATTTTTCGTTTTCAATATTGTGTTGTGAGTTTATTTTTCCTTTTTCGTAAATTTTGTACGCCAACCTATTCTTTCGAATAGGTTTGGGGAAGTCGTTTGTGTGTCATTCTTATTTCTTTTTCATTGTGCTACTGCTAGCTAAAAAAAATCGAAAAAAAAAGGAGAAAAAGAAAAATTCCAGGAAAAAAAGAAAAAAAAAGAAAAAGAAACTGGAAAAGAAAAAAAGAAAGAAAAAAAGACCCCAAAAAAGCAAAGAAGGGTCCAAAAAAAAAGAAAGCCAAAAAGCAGTTTAGCAAAGTGTTGTGTCTCATTTTCCAATTCTTGTAATGTTCGTAATCGTATTGTAATTTTCTATCTTTTCTTTTCGTTCGAGTGTCATCTGTTCTAGACCACCATCGTCCTGCCATTCAGGAAGTGGTGAATAGCTTAAGGCTTTGCTTGAGAGATGGGTAGAATAGGGGAGGTTATCTTTTTAGGGAACCCTCCTTCGTTTGATGAGAGCCAGTATTGGTTCGACCTCTTTGAGGAAAAGTCTTAACTTGGTGAACAGTAGTAAGTCCTCAGTTTCATAGGCACGGGACAACCATTCGTATTTTAACATGTTTCATTACGTCGTCACTGACTAGGTCCAGGTAGAGAATGTTACGAGAGATTATAATGTCTTGACATAAGTGCTTATGTGAATGTGTATGAGTAACCGAGGCATTCTTCAACCTATATTCATGTTATGATTTGTATGGTTTTTGTTCATATGTTTTTTGATAGATTCAATAGATTGGTTCATTTCATTTGGCATGAGACTCCATTTTTTGTGTTGCATTGTTTTTTGCATTAGAGTCTAGCTTAGTTGCTTGAGGACAAGCAAAGGTTCGGTTTGGGGAGTTTGATGAACGTGTATTTTACACTTTCATTTGAGTCTTTTTCACCTATTTTAGCTATCCTCTATGTTAATTTAGCTATATTTTAGTGCATTTTATTAGAATAGTGTCACGTTTCCCTTTAATTTGTATTTTATAGGTTTTGGGTGAAAAATGAGGTTTTCCGGGTAATTATATTGAAGTAGACAAGGAATTGGTGTTCCGAAGGCCTAATTGGATTATCTAAAAGATTCCGTATAGGATTTGAAGTCTAGGGGTCGAGTCTGAAGGCTAAAAGGTCACTAGAAGGCAAAAACCGAGTCCGAAAAGGGGAAGAAATCTAAAAACGCGCGAAAACGCGTATCTGGCCGAAAAACACTCCCGGGCGATTCGCCCGGGACGTGGGGCGAATCGCCCGGTGTGTGGGGTCCTTCGCCCCACACCTCCCGAATACCTATATATAGTTGCTCAGTTTTCTCCGTTTTTCATAATTTTCCAGACCTTTTCTCTCACCTTTCTCATTAGTTTTAGGTAGGAATTCTCCAGTCTGTTCTGGGGGTTCTTAGCTTAGGAGATACTTTTTCTTAGCGTTTTGGAGCTTGTAAGATCACGATTTTTCGTAGATTGACAACCTTCGGTAACATTGTATCTTACAGTTTTTCTATTTATATTTATATATCTTTCATCATGTTTTCATTCATTCGTGGTATGATTTATGTTGATTGCATGACATCTATGAGTAGCTAAACTTCTCGTTGGTGATAGTATGTGATTTCTTAGCGAAGGGTTAATAATTATGCTAATGGCTATATCGCGCATTATACTCTGAGTTATTGCTTTATTTCTTGATCTATCTAAAACCTCTATCTTCGTAGTGTTGAATAATTACGGAACACAATTGGATAATTCATTGATCAAAGATCTCCATGCAATACCGAGGAATTTATGCATGTTTATTAACCTGCTATGCTTTGAATGACCATACTATCACCAATCTCCATTATCTGTTAAGAAAAACCTTTGCTAAGACGTCTGTTGATTTATATTCTTAAGTTAGATTAGATAAAGCTAGTTATAGTCCTTAGAGATCGACACTCGTGGTTATTCTACTGCTACACTACGATTTTCGTTGTAGTTGTGAATTGCCTTTGGCTAAATACAAATTTATTTGATTAATTAGAATCTGACAAATTCGCCGTTCATCAGAGAGTTTGGGATAGATGATAACTCACATAGCTCCCACTATCTGTGTGATCGGTCATCTATCCGAGGGGACATGTTTGATATCAATACAGACAGGAATAGAGATATGACATGATGTATGCCTAGTGTAATATAAATATGAAAGCGATACTCAATAGTCAAACAAACAAACATATATTATATTACGTTGACCTGTGTAATAGTACATATATGCCCTTAATAAGGGTTGTCTGCCCTTAATAAAGACTGTCTCTAGGACATATACACTATCAATGACTTTTAAATCGAATATAGGCAAATGCCGTTAACCTTATTCGTCTACCTTATCCAAGAATACCACTGCATTGAAACAGAGAAATCCAACTTCCCACTAAGGAACTTGAGCTCAAGACTTAATAAGTGTATATGCCGAACCATCTTAATAAGGGAGTCTATCTTTGTCCTCCAATTACGGAGTGAGTGAATCCGGTTGAGTCACAAACCTTCCCGTTTACGCATAATTAGATAACCCAAGAAAACATGAGCGGAGACATGGTGGTGAACACTCCATGTAGATTTAAAGTTACCGTAACCAGCGCATTAATTCGTTCATGTGATAACTAGTTACGACTTACGATCTATCACTTCATGATCATCGTTGATGATACTAACTCAACTAACCAAACATAACGACAATTGTAGTGAGTTATATGTTTCTCGTCGTGTCCAGGTCCCATATGATTTTCTAAACCATATGAAGTGGTTCATATATGATCTCGCTCGATCAGTCAGTGTGAATAAGCCAACCCCTCATACGTGATATTTTCACCGAGGTATAGAATCCCAAAAAAACAACTTTAGATCCTCATGTCCCAATCCTAATGACATGATGGTTGCTGACATATTCTACACACATGTACATGTAAAGTCTTATCCTACTGTATATTATCACACATGTATATCAACCTTATGGTTACCAAGATGCATGCCCGGATCACTGAAGGATGTAATCAAGACAAGCAAAGATTTCGTAATTACTTAATTCGTATTAATTCAGTGGTTTTATTAAAACGCACCAAGGTGAACTATTGCTCGATGGGAACTAGCATCAAAGTGTCACTAGCATTGAAGAATTCAAATTCCCGGTTGTGGAATTTTGCCTCCTCCATTAACTCCTCTCCCAATTCCATTAGTTAGGCCACCAGGTTGTACCATTCCATCTCCAATAGTTCGAGTTCCAGATCCATTCTCACCTCGTTCTGCTTCATAAGTTTCTGAATTCAAAACGTTGAATAAATTATCACATAAGGTACTAAATTATTCTGTGTCAGCAGGTTGATTCGCTCTTGAGGTGGAAGCACTGCTTCTTGCCGCCCTTGGTTTGTTTTGCGCATAAGCCCTCTTCCCTGTTATGGGTGAAGTTAAAGTCTTGCCTCTTGTATTTATATTAGGCTGTGGAGGGTTCTAGTTTGCAACTTGTTGTCTTTGCATTGTCTATTCTGATCTGGATTCTTGTGGTTTTGAGCCTCCCCATTATTAAAACCAGATTGGTTACCAGTTGCATTAGGACATACAAGGGCATGGGCCTGCTGGCTGCTGCATCCGTCTCTGTCCTCCAGGTTGTGGGGCATTCGAGTCACGTGGGTCAGTTGCCCCACGTTCAGTAGTAATTTCTCCTCTTGTTGCTTTGATTTCCTTTTTTCTAATAACTTGCATCCATTCTCCCATACTCTTTTGTCTTAGCCTTCTCCACTAGCCAATTCACCAGCCAATTCACCTCAACTACAGGTTCAGTCAACCCTTGTACTGTTTCCTGATTCTCTTGTGACTTGGTGGTGTAATCTGGGTAGGGACCACTACAAAGGATTCATCAAACAAAGACAAACCGTGGCTGTTTGATGTCGATCCTTCGCTATTTAGGCACAACGACGACTCGGTAAAAATAGCGACGGATGAAAAATCCGTCGCTAAAACGTTGGTGGCTAGCGAAGTATCGACGAATCAATGATCCGTCGTGAATTAGCGACGGATAAAATTTTGACTTTTTTTGCGACGGATGACCATCCGTTGTTGAGTTCCTTGCCACGTGGTGGTGTTGCCAGGGACTCAGCGACGGATGGTTCATCCGTCGCTATTTTTTTTAATACTTTATATTAAAATAATGCCTACCAAAATCAAATTCAACCTGTTTCACAAATTATTATAGACTAAATAAACCGAAAATAATCCAAACCATCATAACAAAAGTAATGAAACCCACCATACATATAATAATAATAATCATACGTGCAATACTAATCCAAAGTAATATTATATCGTACACAATATTCATGCAGAAAATAGAAATTGAGAGAATCAAAAGGCTAGGGGATCATGGAGAGGGTGGTGGTGGTGGCGTTGGCGGTGGTGGCAACCCCAGCTTCGCATACACCTCAGCGAGCATAGCTTGTTGTTGAACCTGCACCGCGGCTATCCTCCTCATCTCCTCTTCCTTCTGCTGCAACTGAAGTAAGAGGGCCTGCTATCGATCAGAAGAAGTAGATGATGTGGCACGTGATGAACCGGTACCACGGGCACGCGCCGGCCTCGAGCCCACCCCAGCGGTAGATGCCGTACTCCCAGTCCCAAGCGATGGCTCTTCTCGTTTGGAGGATTCACCTCGAGGAAAATGTCATTCGTTCCCTCAACAGTGAGATCCTGATCACAAATCCTAGCCTCATTGGCCGCCGGAAATGATAAATCAAGAGTGCAAGGTGTTAGTTATGTGGTTAATTAGTTATGAAATCATCCGTATTTAATAAACACATGTATTGTTGAACTTACCGCAATCTCCTCTGCCTGAGTACACAACCATTTTCCATCCTTGCCCGTCTGAGATCTGCTGAACAAGCCGAAGAGAAGACTCTCTTTCTCCTCCAACTGAATGACATGAAAACATCATATACTTAGTTTGAAAGTTTGAATTAAATAACAAGTATAAGAATGATGATAAAATCACAAAGTTAATACACTTACCTTCCTCGTCACATTTGTTGTAGCGATCGACTCAGAGCCAAAACAGTGTATCACCAAGGTCCTGTTCCCATCAGCCGGCTTCGCCTTCCTGTTCCCACTGTTCTGCTCAACATGTGCCTGGACTCTCGGGTCAGCCCAATATGCCTTCCACGCCGCCCAAATTCCATCTCCTAGCCAACCGGGTTTTGGCTGACCCTTATCACATTTGGTCTTCAGACCATGAATCAGATTCTTGTAAAGGGAACTACCATGAGTTTTGAAGCTCCACCAAAGGTCCCACAGCAAAGCTTTGGGAAGGAAGTAATGTTTCTACAAAATTACAAATAAACATCCAAAAACATACGTATGAACACTTGAGAACATTCAAGTATAACAAGGGTAACATAACACAACAATTATATCGGTGACTAACGTATCACCCAAGTTCAGTGGCTAACATACCACTCACATTGTACTATATTTTACTATAACAATTGTGACTAACATATTACCCAAGTACAGTGGCTAACATACCATTCACAGCACACAAACAATTAGGTAACTAATGTACGATTATTAACTCACCCTCAGCTCCTCAAAGAGCTCGCCCTTCAGCTGGTCAGGGATGCTCTGCCATGTGTTGTCACCCTCTTGCGGTGGGATCATCTTGTTCCTCAGAATCTTGCTAAGTTTGTTGGCAGCATGATCCCCAAACAACCTGTAAAGAATAGGTAAATCAATAAGCAAACCTTGGTAGAGTGGCATCTTTCCAAGCCTCATAAAGGACATCTTTCCACCACCCTTTCCACAGTAGGCCTGCCAAGCCTCATAAAGGACATCTTTACACCACCCTCCTTGTTGCTCATGATTCGAGACAAGCAGGACAATTCATTCATCCTGCACCCTGGGTAGAGTGGCATCTTCAACGCTTCCAACAAGTCTAAGAACTGTTGCGCCTCAGCATTCGGAGGCTCCTCATTAACAACACCCTCCATAAAATCTTGACCCACAGTGTTACGGACCATCTCTTTCACCCGTCCCCCTGTGGAATCATCATTAGTAGAGGCACCTGTTGGAGTTCTACTCTCCTGAAATTGTTGCTGCATTTTTCTACGCTTCCCCGACAACTGCGTATAATCCCCCAACGTACGAAATGCCTCACCATGATGATTCCACACCTCATATTTAGCCACAAAACCATTACGCTTCAAATGGTCTACAAGCATTGTAGAGGATAAGAACTTATTGTTGCTACATTTCTTATGGTTGCAAGGACACTTCATCATCCCACTACTCAAACACTCAGGTTTTGACAATGCAAATTCGACAAATGCATTGACACCTTCTACAAACGTAGGCAAAAGTGTCCCATCTACAATCCTACTGTACATCCAAGTACGATCGGAATTCATAATTGAATGCTAAACCTGGCCAATGGAAGTTTAGTACATTGCGGATAGCGTATTTTTTCATTTCTAGTTTTTAGATTTTTACTTGCCATTTAACATACGTGTAATTAAATAAAATTGATATAATTTATCATCTTTATTATCAATTTTAATTTACTTTGCATTATACTTACAATATTTCTAATTTACAACTAAAAATACTTATATTACATACTCATTTTAATTTATCAATGAGTTCTTTCTTTTATACTTATAATTCTTTTTAAATATGACTACAAATACTTTTAATACGAAACTATGGTGAAATTATCAACTACGATTAGCCACTAGAATTTATCAACTTATATTTCGATTATAGTTATACATTTTCATTAACAACTAATTACGGTCGAATCATACTACAACTCAATTCTAGGTCTCCATTCATCCCAAACAAAGTCTCAATACTCCAACTATCAATTCAACCCAAACAAAGTCTCAATTCTAGGTCTCAATAATCCAACTAAATATGCCAAAATAAAGTCTCAATTCCTAAAATACCCAATTCATCCCAAATCTATCAATTCACCAACCAAAACTTGTGCATCCCCCCTAATTTGAGCTACACAACATAATAGATACTAGTAGAATGCATACAATTCACTGAAATAGGAAAAAAAAAAGGAAGAATACTCAAATTTAGACAAGTTAGGGTTGAAAGTTAATACCTTTGATTGCGGAAGAAATGGTGAAAGAATCACGCAATTGACTAGCTACTCTTGTTCCTTGATGAAAGAGCTTCAAAATGCCTATAAGATTGCTTGAAATGGTGAACAGATGAAGAAGATAGGGGAGGCCGAATTGGCGCCGGTGGAGGAAACAGGACGATTATGTTCTCTGTGTGTGTGAAATGATGGTATGCAGGTAGCGACGGATGAGTCATCCGTCGCTACCTAGAGACAGATGGCGTCATCCGTCGCCACGTTTTTAAAACCTCTTTTTTTTTTTTAAAAAATTAGGTCAACGAGTAAGGCGACGGATGACTCGTCGCCAACTAGCCACGGATGACGCCATCCGCTGCTGTATTCTGCAACGGTTGGCGTCATTCGTCGCAGAAACTGCGACGGATGCTTATCTGTCACAAGTCTCGAACGCCCTAACGGTTTAGGGACGCGCTCTATCACGAAATCATCATCCGTCGCTGTTTCTTTTTCACCCGTCGCAAAAAGACCAATCCATCGCTACGTTTACCGACGGATCGATCCGTCAGTGTTTTCGGTCGTTGTTTATGGTATTTCTTGTAGTGGACACACTCAGAGGCAATGTGTCTGGCTTTTCCACAAGTGTGACAAAAAGAATGAAGATTCTCATAAACAAAAACCTGGTAATTTTTTCCTCCAATTTGTACATATAATTCCAATGGTTTGTCCGTTTGAACTTGCACACAAAATCTAGCAAAACATTCCATTGTTGCACGAATCGTGTTCCTATCAATCTTGATACGATCCCCAATGCATGCATCAATAGTTTGGATAACGGACTCCTTAAATATCTCAATGGGTAAATTCGGTACTCTAACCCAGGTAATTGCGCGATCTTTCAAATCTTTTTCAACATCGAAGTTTCGATTCCACTTACTTATGGAGAGTAAAGTTTCCATTAACTCCCTTTAGATAATAGCATCATTAACCAGGTCCATGAGTTCAAAATCACCCATCAGATTCCACATAGAATCCAATCCGCTGAACAAGGCAGGGTAAAACAATGGGTTTCCAAAAACCTTGATCATAATTGTATCTGCCCACTGGTTATTCATCAGTTTGCATAGCTCATCTTCAGTTTCTATTTGTTTAAAAAGGTATTTCATCAAATGTCAGAAGGACCTTGATTTGACTTCGTTCATTAACAGTTGCTTCCTTGTTGATACGGAGATCCATTGGTCGGTTTGGGGCCACCTAATTTTCATACGAAGGTATCTTTGTCTGCTTTGCAGCCGAGATGTAGCCTGGTACAGAGTCCGGAGATTCTGTGTCGATAAAGTCCATGTCTGAGTCCATTCCAGGAATACGTTGTCACTTGGAAAGTAGCGGATATTCATCATTTGATCGGTGATCAATCCTCCAGGGGAGCCGGAGATGCCTACGGCGGCCAGGGCATAGGGGGGATGACAATCAGTTTAGGTTTGGCAGTTTATTAGGAGTGATAAAATAAAAAAGATTACAAATTTACAATAAAAGGAATAAGTAGAAATACAAAACTCCAAGCGTCACTCGACAACCCTGGAAAATCGTAGATAGAAAGTAATAACTAACAGTTGGACTTACAAGATTAAGAGTCATAAGTTGGTGAGTTACAGAGTTACAGAGTTACAGAGTTATGAAAGGAGAGGTACATGGTTCAATCCATGGCGGTGACGGAATTATAAAATTGGTTTAGGTGTGAAGAAATAAGGTGGTTTTTATAATAGTAATAGTATAAGAGTAGTTGTAATATTTCTGGTTTAAAAGAAAGTTGGAGTTACGAGACATTTAGGCGAAACCAAACTGGTCGGCTTATATCCAAAACCAAAACTAACTATAAGAGACTTAGGAGTGAACACAGGCATCTTCAACATTTGGCCAATAAAAAATTATTTGTGATTGTGTAAATGGTGGATGTTATGTATTTAATTAGAATATTGATGAAAGTTACCAAATTACCACCACATTGGAGTAATTATCTAGTACTAGTTATATAATATATTGTTGTTTTATACTAATTTGTTTTTTTTATTGTTTACGTTTGCTTTGAAAAGGTTCTTAAGGAGGTTGGTATAATGTGTGTGGTATTTGCTTTAGTGGTGGAACCTACAATAAAATTGTGAGATAAAAATTTTAAAAAAAACATAAAAAACATAAACAATTTAAAGAAATAGACTAAAAAAGAATAAGCAAACAATATTACAAAAAAACCAGATGAGTATTAATACTCATTTTCGTAACTATAGCTAGTGGTATAAGTAATAATTAGTGCGTGGACCGAAAATAATGATGACTAGACTAAAGCATTAAGCATGCATGATTTGTTAGAGTGGTTTAGTCTATGTAAATGTTGGTTGGCAACATTATCCTAATTGTAATTGATTACCAGTAAGTATTGCTACTACTAATTATCTCTAGTGGGGAAAAAGGACAAGTAAAGGAAATGATGTTGGGGTGGGTGGAGTGAAGACGAATGTGGACGGTTTGAATTAACAAACAATTTGCAGATTTGTCAAACTCCAATTTAAAAGGGCAAATATTAAACGTCGGAACATAAATTTATTAAATGTTGGAAATTTATTACAAATTACATAAAATATCTATAAATTTATAATTTTACAAATTAACCCAATACTTTTAAAATCATCACAATTCCACCTTAAATAAATCAAGCCTCTAAATCAATAACCTAATCAACATATTTCAATTCAACTTGAAGAACACACCAAGAGATATCATCAAACTCAAATCAAGGTTAGTTCTTTAATTTTTTTTTTTTTAAAAGTATATGGGTGGCGTATATGGACGGGGGAAAACCACCGCCGCCCATATTAAGGCCGAGCAGCCGCGGCTGCTCGGCCGGAACCGCAGGCCGCGCGGCCTGCTGTCGTGAACAGCAGGCCGCGCGCCGCCTGCTGTCGTGAACAGCAGGCCGCTGGCCTGCTGTTCGGTGTTCAGGCCGCTGGCCTGCTGTTCCGACCGAACAGCGCCTGCTGTGTCTTTTTCATTTTTTTAATTTTTTTTTTATTTTTTAAATTTTTTTGCTATATATATATATATATATATATATATATATATATATATATATATATATATATATATATATATATATATATATATATATATATATATATATATATATATATATATATATATATATATATATATATATATATATATATATATATATATATATATATATATATATATATATATATATATATCCAATTACATCAAACTTCCACTTGTTATATTAATTGATCTTCATATTTTATTGATGCACACGTTTGATTTTCACTTATGATATATGTGTTTCTATTGTCCCCTTATAATTTGATAATAAATTAATGACTTGTTGTATATATACGTAGTTGTAGAGATATTGATTGTTCATTCTAATCTTACTTTGTTGTATTTATAGATGGATAAGGGTGGAAAGAAAGGATATTGGGAAGATGTTGGTGTTGGACGCTTGCAAGGAAGGGTTGTTACTCAATCAAACCGTAAGCGTGCAGAAGAAGGACGTAGGCTTCCTGTTGAGGCCAAAGCAAGGGCTACGAGGGATGACATGGAGCAGGAAAGTGAGAGTACCCAAGTGCATGAACAGTCTGCACGTGCAACTGAGACCATGGTGGATAGTTCCGATGATGGTGATACTTCGATATCTAGTGGTACACTTAAAGATATGGAGAGAGATGCATATCTTGATAACCTTCGCAGTAAAGGTAAAGGGATTAATCGCCATGAGATTGCTAGTGATGAGGAAGACGATGAAGAAACTTATGATAATTTGCAAGGTAATTCAATTTCTTGTGATTTTATCAGTTAATATTGTTTAGGTTCTTCTTTTTAATTTTTACTTTATTTAGGGCCGAGAGAACATATTCATGGTGACATGGAGGGTAATGTGCATGGTAGCCCGATGAGTTTGGGAGTTGATGGAGGGCCAGTACTAAAGGAGTTATTGCCTTCGTTCAAACACCATATTGCATACCAAATATGGCATAAGGGGGATGTCAGTCAATTTTATGTTTGTGAGACTTGAATTATTATGTTGGTCACATAATATTTAATATTGTTGTAACATGTTTTGTTTTTTTATAGGTCCTTAGGTGCTTGCATTGTCATTCAAGACATGCAAGATCAAAGAATCTCTCTATCCCAGAAAAAGACGCAAATTATGATGTATTGACATGGTTGAAGGAAAGTAGGCTATACCACCTGAAAGACTGTATGTACAAGTCTATTGACCACGCTCTTATATCAGCTTTTGTTGAGAGATGGCAGCCTGAGACCAACTCCTTTCACATGCCATTCGGTGAGATGACCATTACTTTACACGATGTATGGTATATTCTACAGATCCCCGTGACTGGTAAGCCTGTGATTTCTAGTCGCACGACTGAGGGTTTGATGACAGATATGGGACTTCTGCTGGAATTGCCTTTGGATGACAAATTGGGAAGGGAACTTGGTTGGAAGCATGGTCGGTGTGGGTTTGATGTATTGGAGAAGCGCCTAAAACAGGGTAATTTGAACAACAACTCTGTATTTTCAACGTACTTGTTGTGGCTCCTTGGCACGACATTGTTCGTTGATAAGACAACCACTCTTGTCCACGCCGGTTTTCTAGAGTTTCTACATGAAAGTGATGGTGTTCAGAACTATGCATGGGGTGCAGCTACATTGGCCAACTTGTACAGACAACTCGGAGAGGCATCACGAGCTGGATGCACCAAAATTGCTGGTTGTCTCACACTTCTACAGGTTAGTGTCAGCGTCAGTGCTTTTTATCTAATGTTGTCGTTATAATACTTATTATTGAATTAACATACAATGCATTAATTACAGGCTTGGATTTATGAATACTTCCCGCCTTTTCGTCCAAGGGGAAGAACAGATGTGGTAGATGGTCCTTGGGCAAAAAGATGGATACCGTCCCCAAACCGACTAGCTGAGCAGGAATCATTACTGAAGTCTATCCGTATTCAGTTGGACGAGTTGCGTGCCAACCAAGTAAGTTTCCTAGTTTACTTGAATTCTGACTTTAGTTCTGTTTGAATATTATCGTCAAATGTACAATTTTGTCTCGTACTCAGGTGAACTGGACACCATTTGGGGACAACCCTTCCCAGGAAGTTCCGATAACACTGTTTGAGGGTATTCTACATTGTCGGAGTTACACCGAGCCATATATGCCAGATCGTGTCATGAGACAGTTTGGATATGGACAGTCTATTCCATTCGCACCAATTCATCCAGTAAAAGCTGTGAGGACAGAGACACCACGTCAATACATTCTGGAACAGCATGTCGACCGAACCATGTTTTTGAAATGGCGGAGCCACTTATGCAACCTATCACAGAGGTAACTATGACTACATGCAATTTAAATGGTCTATTTAAAAAATTTCATTTGAAGACCATTATGACTAACTATATGTATCTTAATCTTTCAGGTCTGTGAGGCTTAATACATTTCAAATTGAGAGTGATACTACTGATTACCTACTTTGGTATATTCCTAGGACACATCCCAAGGTAAATAGAGAGGTTGTCCAGAATGCAGTTCAGGATAAGAATTCTGAAGCGGAATTGCTTATGACTATCACGGATATGGTCACCCCATTCCATCCGCAGACCAATCCATCTCCCACTTATGATGACATGAAAAACCTTGTGCATCAACTGTCCCGTATGCTAGTCAAGAAGCCTCGTAGGATAGTTGATTAGGCACTACAATGACCGTGTCTTTTATGTTTTAGTTTAATTTGTGTTCCGGATACTCGAACCCTTTGACGTTTGTGTTTTTCTATGTGTTTGTTTTGGACCTAAATTATAATTTTTTGGATGTTAGTTTATGTTTGTGAGACTTGAATTATTATTCTATGGGTGTTTCGAATGTTAGTTTGTGTTATTGCAATGCCACTATTTTACAAAAACTAACCACAAAAATAAATAATGGGGATTCTAAATAATTAGGAAAATTGTATAAGATATTGCAATCATAAATCATAAATGTGAAAAGCTATTCTATGAAAAACTAACAAGAATTCATCATACTTTCCCTCTCTCTACATACCAATCTTTCCAATGAGCTACCTGTGGCACCCTATGATATTTCCAAAAAATGATGAAGTTCCCGATCGGGGCTCCTGGGTCCACGTGTATCACAAAGAAGTGGTTGGTGTTCATACCAATTGACCATTCTTCTGCGGGTGGATCTGGTCGTGGGTCATTTGGATCAGCGCGCGATTCCCATGGTACGTATGTAAAGCTATTTCCTTCACGGTAACAATGGATAACTTTCTGATACTTAGTCGCAACTGCTAGACCGAGTTCTATCATACTCAACCAGTTAGGTTTATCGCATCCCCCAACAAAATGAGTCAAACTAATAATTTGCCTTTGGTATTCAACACAACCTCCTGCAGATCAAGTCAAATAACAATTGAAAGTTTCATATTTATATTATATAATAAATAGCATTATGTACATGTTTCAATGAAATAAAAATAGAAAAAAATTATGAGAAGGAAGCCAACATACCTGCAATGGCTATATACTTGTCTTTGTAGAGTCTCATCTCTTGAATTATGTCCAGACGCACTTGAACCCATTTTTCCTGTGTCCCGTACCTATAGTGGGCTAGTGCTCGGTACCCACAATTCCCATCAGAGTCAACATTCAACCATCCTGTGATATAGTCTGCTAAACGAACCGGCATCCATGAGCTATATTCAAAGTTGAACAGTTGTTTCGTAGCCTTTTCCTTCTCATTCATCTTGTCCTTTTGATTCTTCTCATCTTTCTGATCCTTCTTCTCATCCTTCTTCTTTTCATTCTTATCTTTCTTCTCATTTTTCTTCTCATCTTTCTGATCCTTCTTCTCATCCTTCTTCCTTTTATTCTTATCTTTCTTCTCATTTTTCTTCTCATCTTTCTGATCTTTCTTGTCATCCTTCTTCTTTTCCTTCTTATCTTTCTTTTCATTCTTATCTTTCTTCTCATCCTTCTTCTTCTCCTTCTCATATTCACTTTGGTATCTTTTCCCCTCAGCGTTACGAGGTCGTCCTTTGTGCTTATGATGAATTGGCTCTTCAAATGTGGTTGACGCGGGGAACCTCATTTCATGGATATATTGAGATAACATCCTCTTCTGCACGTCAGATGCACTTTCCTTGAAGCCTTTGAATGCTTCGTCACATATATCATCAACAGTGGCTTTTCTGGAATCATCCCAAGAATATTTCTTATCCAAATCAAGAGTTTTCCAGAATGGGTGAATATCAATTGGGTCGATTGGAGTATATTCATCTTCAAGCTTCTTCATGTGGCATGCACACATCAACCCATGTGTGCTGCGTAACTCACATATACAAATAGGAGCATCACCCCCGCTACATTTTGCGTCATAGCATCTTTTATTCCACTCCTCTAACTCGTTAGCCATCAACTGTATTGCATCATGCGAAACAATCCCACCAAGCCTTCGAAACAACAAATTTGCTCTACAATGATGAGACTCCTTCGTTCTATTCAGCTCGAAATCAGATCTAATATGATTCAATTCATCTTCAACAATCTCGTGGATCTTCAAAAAAATGGTAGGAAAATTACTCCTCGCATTTCTAATCCAGGACTTCAGTTGAGCATGCGCACTTTCTACCCTGCAATAATATTAAAGATTGCATAATTGAATATGATAAATTTATGCAAGTGGTGTGCTTTTACGATAATGAAAGGACAATAGTAAATTAAGAAAATTGAGTCAATGGTACCTGTTGGTTGTTTGAGTTCCAAAATGTAGATATTTTCTTGTCCAGTACGACACAAAATTTTCATGATGCGGATCACACCATGTCTTCTTGACATACTCTCCAAATAGTGGTAAGAATCTCCAAGTATAAAGTAGCTCATCCACATGTTTTTCATATTCATCAACACTTTGTGAGTTCACAACCTCTCATACTTTCGACTTCCAGAGTGTTTAACAAAATTCTTATGTACACATTCTGAAATGTGTCGCCTACAAAGTAGACGACCACTCTCCGGAAAAACAGTATCAATGGCGTTCATAAGGGCTTGCTCTCTATCTGTAACAAAAACACCTGGATACTCAACAGCACTAAAAAATTTCTTCAACTCTCTCATTATCCACACATAGCTATCCTCCTTTTCATGGTAGATGCATGCAAATGCAACATGAAAATTCTTACCGGTTGGCAATAAATCCATCACTTGAACCAAAGGCATATTATATAGATTTGTTGCATATGTGGCATCCAAGAGAATAACATAAGGATATAGTCGAACCAAATCAACGCTATGATGGTGAGCAAAAAAAACTTCACCAACATGATTATTACCTGGTTCCTTTCGCTCATTATGATAGTAATGGTGATCGGAGAGTAACTTTAGAAAGTATTGCATCGTGGTTAGCCCATCCCTATCCTTGTTCTTGTTTTTGTGAATTGCATTGTATACATGTCTGATGTTGCTCACATTATCTTTATTCAACAACTTTACCTCTTGCAGGATACTCTTTGGCTTCGTTCGAGTCATATACAACTTATGTATGTGTTCTAGCTCCGGTTCGCTCAACTTTGCCGCCGATGTATGCCAATTAGGGTGCTTCCCAAGTGCATGGTTATGCCTCCCTCTATTCTCGCTTGTGCGTACAACCCATGGACCATTATCACAATTTCTTTTTAGTTTCAACTGAAAGGGACATTCATTCTTCTTCGTCCCACTTGAATGGCGACTCACAACATTGACATTTTTACTCGTCGTCGCTCTGTACTTCCCACTACGTTCACAACCAAGGTAAATCCGATTTGCATGTGCAGTGACAACTGTGAAGTACATGTGATTTTCCCGACCAATTCGCCTAACTTCATCTTCTGCGGCTATTCTTGTAGGAAATTCTCCAAGACTATTGAACAAGTAATTCATGTCATCATACATATGATCTTGCTCCTTATCATTCCCATCATCATTAACCTGAAAATAAAAATGTATACTAATCAATAAATTGATATATGAGATAAACACGTACATTTGTTCTAATAATTTGTAAAAAAAAAAAACAGAAGCAACAACATATATATCATAAATGAAAATCAATTGTGTGCATCAATAAAATATGAAGATCAATTAATATAACAAGTTGAAGTTTGATGTAATTGGATATATATATATATATATATATATATATATATATATATATATATATATATATATATATATATATATATATATATATATTAGCAAAAAAATTAAAAAAAATTAAAAAAAATTAAAACGAGCCTATACGCGAGCAGCAGGCCGCGACGCTGCTAGCGATTAGTAGCAGGCTAGCTTGCCTGCTGCGGTTTACAAAAAAAAAAAAAACGGCTTAATACACATAAAATTAGTAATCTTTACCTCATAATTTTCATACTTCGACCATGCTTCAGTCCAAGGTGGCCATTCCATGTTGAAAATTTGTATTCAGAAGAGATTGTTTCTGAAGAATTTGTTGTGGAGAAGGAAGTAATGAACGTATGAAATTGTGTTAGTTGTAATTTGTGTGTATTTAATGTATTTAATAAATTTGTGACTTATTTGTAAAATATTAAAAATAAGGTGTTTTTTGCAAATTACTAATAAATTTCCAACGTTTAGTAAAATTGCTACTACGTTTAACAAGCCCCTTTAAAAGTGATAGGGGATAATGTGACGTGCCCTCGAAACAGAACAGAGCTCTCGAAGAACTGGGTCACGCAATGTCTCCCAAAGAGCCCCAACCCCTTCACCTACAAGGGTCGAAGGCCTCATACCCTAGAGGACCACAGTACAAACCCAGTACTGACAGGATCCTCTTTTGTCCAGTTCCTAGGGCGCACCTTTGACAGAAATGAGCCCACGCTCGTATTGTATATATATATGTGCATTTATTATGTCCAAGCACACACAAGATATTCCACTCTCTACATGCATGGTGCTCAATTCTCTCCATGCAAGAAACGTTGAATCTTACCCGATCTAACTGAGGTACATCGGGTCACACCCCAAACTCACATGCCCTTCTCCCTTCTGCAGGTACTCCGTCCATGTTCTACCCAAGATAAACTCCTCCTATCCAACCCCATGGGACAAGAGATGATACGTAGAGCTTGACCAAATTTTACCCGCATCAAAAAGTAAGCAGCAGTTACACTTAATTTAACACTATGAATTAATAGCAGGATGACTTTCTCGGCCCTTGGAGTCTACAACTACAAGTTGGTATTGCTTCTATTTGGTTTTGGACTTGGCACAATAAGTGTAGGAGTGGGTTTTTTTGGTTACGATGCTTGGTGTTGTTGAGGCGTGGAGTTCATCGGGTTGTCTGTCGAATCAAGTTATTGGATATAACAAAAGTTGAAGAAGAAAATTTGTATTGAGAGCGGCGGAAGCAGTGTATTGAGATGGATGGAAACAAAGCACAAGGCTAGCTATTTTATACCTGCTCAATGTTGCCCTAGTTTCATACAATTACATTAATTGATTAGCCTAATCTACGCGCAACAGTAAGAATTACATAAGCGACGACTAAAGTGAACCCTAAGCTTTGGCGAAAAAACTGGTGCCCGCCGGCAACGACTTGTAACCCGGTTTCTCCATGGCAAAAGGGAAGGGCAATGGCCCGAGAAGGCCGCCGAGGAAACAGGCGGCACCTGTGCTACCCCAACGTGATGCTGCAGAGGTGACAGAGCAGACGCACCAAGATACAGAAATCGAAAAAATACAACCTGTTGATGAAAGTCGGCAGTCTAACTTGAATTCGATTCCACATGATTCAAGCCCAGAACGTACGCCGATACGCCCTAGCCAGGTACTAGTACGAGCAGATACATAGAAGATTGTAGAGGAAACCTGGCAGATAAAGTTGCTGGTACTAAAACGCCATCTCAAGATCTATGTGTTCCCTATTTCCCACCGGTTGTAATCGATGGAGTCAAGTATGCAGCCATCCAAGCAGGGGATGTTGATGCGGAGGCAAAATATTGGGAGAACTCGTTGATCATGTACAACCTTGGTAACGAACTCACCATCAATGCGGTACAACACTTTATAGAACGAGTGTGGAATTTTGTGTCTATGCCGGGTATTTACTATAATGATGATGGTTATTTTATCCTCCGGTTTGCAACAACAAAAGAACGTGATGACGTAATGTTAAACGGTCCTTATACCAGCTACAGTATGCCTATGATATTGCAAAAGTGGACTGTGGATTTCAGATTTGATAAGGAAAGTGTGAAGTTTGTGTCTGTCTGGGTTCATTTTCCTCAACTACCTCTTGGTCTCTAGGGGATAAATGATAAACAAGATTGTCAGACTCAATTAATCAAATAAATTTGTTTTTAGCCAAAGGCAATTCACAACTACAACGAAAACCAAGGCACGTAGTATAGAAGTAAAATAACCTCGAGTGTCGATCTCTAAGGACTATAACTAGCTTTATCAAATTTAACTTATATAAATCAGAAATCAAGCAAAGCACAGATTTTTCTTATCAATATGATGGAAGTCAGTGATAGTATGGTCATTCAAAGCAATGGGTAATAATCATGCATGAAGTACTTGAAGTTTGTATAGAGATCTATGATCATGAATTGTCCTACGTGTTCCTTTCAATTCAACACTACGAAGATAGATGGCTTAGATAGATCAAAGAAATAAAACACTAAATCAAGTCTTAAACGCGCGAAGCCACTCATGCATAATCAAGAACCCTAGCTAAGAAATCACATACTATCACCAACGATAGATTTAGCTACTCATATTGCAATCAACAAGAATCAAAGCAAGATTGAATGAAAACATGTTGAATGAAATAAATAAAAGCAGAAAAATCGTGAGATACAAATTACCAACAAAGGTTGTCAATCTCCGATGAATTGCTAACTCACAAGCAAGGATCGAAAATCAAAGATGTCCAATCTCTATGCTAAAGCTTCCAAATCAATAAGAAAAATAGTCTTCTATGCTAATAATTCCCAGAACAGGCTCTGGAAAATTTGTCTCTCAAAATAACGTGAAAAGGTCTTCAAAACGTAGAAAAATAGGCAAACTATGTATAGATGTCGGAAACCTCCCAGGCGAACCGCCCCAGGTGTCGGGCGAACCGCCTGGGACGTGGGGCGCCCAGATCGGCTTCAACGAGATTTTAGTCTTCTTTTCCTTTTCGGACTCAGATTTTGCCTTCTAGTGACCTTTAAGCCTTGAAACTCGTCTCCTAGGCCTCAAATCTCATCCGGAACCTTCTAGATACACCACGAATGTCCTCGAAACACGAAAACCTCATCCTCTTCATCAATATTGCCCATAAAAACACGTTTTTTTACCTAAAACCTGAAAAATGCAAAGAAAAGGGAAACGTGACACTATTCTAATAAAATGCACTAAAATATAAGCTAAATTAACCTAGAGGATAGCTAAATTGGTGAAAAGACTCGAATGAAAGTGTAAAATACACGTTCATCAAACTCCCCAAACCGAACCTTTGCTTGTCCTCAAGCAACTAAGCTAGACTCTAATGCAAAAAATCAATGCAACACACAAAATGGAGTCTCATGCCAAATGAAATGAACTAATCTATTGAGTCTATCAAAAACTTATGAACAATGACCATACAAATCATAACATGGATATTGGTTGAAGAATGCCTCGATTGACTCATACACATTCACATATGCACTATGTTAAACAAGATAGTCTCTCGTAACATTCTCTTCCTGAACCTAGTCAGTGACGACGTAATAAACATGTTAAAATACGAATGGTTGTCCCGTGCCTATGAAACTGAGGACATACTGTTGTTCACCAAGTTAAGACTTTCCCTCAAAGAGGTCGAACCAATACTGACTCTCATCAAACGAAGGAGGGTTCCCTAAAAGTTCACACTCCCCTATTCTACCCATCTCTCGAGCAAAGTCATAAACTAATCACCACTTCCTGAATGACAGGACTGATGAATGTGTATTCTACACTTTCATTTGAGTCTTTTTCACCTATTTTAGCTATCCTCTATGTTAATTTAGCTATATTTTAGTGCATTTTATTAGAATAGTGTCACGTTTCCCTTTAGATTTTATTTTACAGGTTTTGGTTGAAAATAGAGGATTTCCGGGCAATTATATTGAAGTTGACAAGGAATTAGTGTTCCAAAAGCCTATTTGGAGTATCTGAAGGTTTCCGGATAGGATTTGGAGTCTAGGGGTCGAATCTGGAGGTTAGAAGGCCACTAGAAGACAGAAACCGAGTCCGAAAAGGGGAAGAAATCCAAAAACGCGTCGAAAACGCGGAATTCCGCGAAAAACACTCCCGGGCGAACCGCCTGGGACGTGGGGCGACTCGCCCCACAGTATTTCGGGGCCTATATATAGTTGCTCAGTTTTCTCCGCAATTTATACTTTTCCAGACCTACTTTCTCACCTTTCTCTGTAGTTTTAGGTAGGGACTTCCCAGAGCCTGTTCTGGGGGTTCGTAGCTTAGGGGACACTTTTTCATAGAAGTTTGGAGCTTGTACGATCGCAATTCTTCGGATATTGGCAACCTTCGGTAACATTGTATCTTACAGTTTATTCTACTTATTTTTATATATCTTTCAACATGTTTTCTTCTATGATTTCTGTTGATTGCATGCCTATTATGAGTAGCTAAACTTATCGTTGGTGGTAGTATGTGAATTCTTAGCGAAGGGAAGATAATCATGATAATGGCAATATCGCGCATTATACTCCGTGTTATTGCTTTATTTCGTTGATCAGGCTCAGCCTAAATTCTCGTATGTTGTATTAATTATTATGCACAATTGGACCCTCGTCGACCTATACGCATGCTTATCTTCGTAGTGTTGAATAATTACGGAACACAATTGGACAATAGTGCTTGACTTGTCAGTATCATTATCTTCGTAGTGCTTAATATTTACAGCTGGACATTAGATTGATCAAATATCTCCATGCAAGACCGAGGAATTTACGCATGATTATCGACCCGTTATGCTTTGAAGGATCATACTATCACCAATCTCCATTATCTGTTAGAAACCCCTTTGCTTTTACGTCTGCTGTTTTTATATTCTTTAGTTAAATAGATAAAGCTAGTTATAGTCGTGAGAGAACGACACTCGAGGTCATTCTACTGCTACACTAGGGTTTTCGTTGTAGTTGTGAATTGCCTTTGGCTAAATAACAAATTTATTTGCTTGAATTTGAATCTGACAAATTTCGGTTCATCAAATTGGCGCCGCTGCCGGGGGCTATACTCCTTTTTTCTATTTAATTTGTTTATATTTTCAGCTTTCGATTCCTAATTCTATTAGTTTTAGTTTTCCTTTTTAATATCTCTCTGATACTGCTTTCCTAGTCTGTTAAAGATAGTGTATGCCACATACACGATCTAAAGGAACTCCACTTGCTGATTCAATTGCTGAGATCGACAGAGTCTACCACCAAAGAAGGCGATTACTCGAAAGGCGTGCACTAGAGGAAATAGAGGATACCGATTTCTCTGAATCTCTACACAGTCTTTTCAAGGAAATCGACGGAATGGCAGAAGCTAGACCACTGAAAGCATGGGTTCAACCCACCAAGGATCGTATGAGGGGACCGGCGATTGTTCTTTCGTCTGCAACCCGAGATTTGGAAATCAAGAACCACGCATTCCAACAACTTCTGAGGTTCTATGGCTTATCAAGGGAAGATGTGATGGGGTACTTGCACGATATCGATGATTTCGTCAACCAACTCCCACGACCCGGAGCTGAAATAACAACGGATGAGTTGAGGATGAAGGTTTTTGCTATGGGACTTGGCGACAGAGCCAAGTCATGGTTGAGTTCTCTACCAGCAGGCTCGTTGGACACTTGGAAGAAGGTTTTTTCAGCTTTCATGGAGAAATACTTCCCCCACACCTTGACTACCGCGCTAAAGGCGCAAATCACTGGATTCAAGCAGGACTATGATGAGACCATCTACACCGCGTTTGAGAGATTCCAAGATCTCACGAACAAGTGCCCTCACCATGGTTTTGAACTTTCTGACCTAGTCCAACACTTCTACAATGGACTAACCTTCGAGAACCAACAAGTGGTGGATTTCCAATGCCGAGGCAATATTTGGGAGGAAACCGTAGAAGCCGTCTGGGCAGTTTTCGAAAGGCTTGCTAAGGGTTCGCAGTTCAAGGACCCAAGAGCGATGGTTAGGAGACGTGGACCTGAAGCTCCACCGACTCAAGAAGCCCCTATGTATAGGGGGAATGGGGATCAATTCGAGTGCTTTACCAACGAATTGAAGCAAGTCCTCAAGAGCGCCACTGGAATAACTGTTTCGAATGAAGTATGCCGAATATGCAAGAACTATGGGCATGAGGCTCATATGTGTAGATCGGAGCTGGCATATGATGATGGCAACTGGGCTCGAGGAGGCGAAGAGGAAGCCTTTGCTACGGAATTTGGCACTCAAGAAGTTAGCTACGGACAAGACAGTAGGAATCCTCGAGGTGGATTTTGGAGAAGAGGGTTCCGAAACAATCAAGGATATGCACCGGCTAACCAAACTTATGGCCCTAACCAATACCGTAGTAGGCTAAACTATGGTAATGATCACTGCAAAAACCCCGCTCCGAAAGAGCCACCGAAGTCGAAGTCGGCTCAACTGATGGAGAACTTGCAAAAGATGGTTGATCACACACAAAGTTTTCTCAAACGTTATGAAGAAGATTCTGAGAAGACTAGGGCAAGGCTTGATAGGTTGGAAGAGAGCACAAGGCTTGCCCATCAAAAGATGCAAGACTTGATCGACCGAGGAGCAAGTAGGGAGCAAGGCACACTGCCTAGCAACACTGAGAAGTCGATGTCCATTACCTTGGTGGGTGATCTACCTGTTGAAATCACCATCAAGAAGGTTGCTAAGTGCGAGATTTGCAAAAGGGAAATGCCCCCACAGGTCGAGGAAGAAGAGAAGGACCTTGGTACTGACAAGAGTGAAGAGGAGCAAGAGGATCCCGAGTCACTCCCTCAAAGTTTCGATGTTAAGATCGGGATTGGGGAACTTGAAGATGTCCGTGCCACACTAGACACCGGATCCTACTCTAATGTGCTCCCTTTGAATGTTTTCGAGAAGAGTAACCTTGGAAAACTAGTTGTGCATAAGGCTATTGTGCAACTAGCGGATGGATCCCTTGTGAAACCCGAAGGCGTTGTGAAGATGTATTGGTCAAGATTGGTGAAGCTTCTGTATACACCGATTTTGTAGTTATGCCGGCGTCTACACCTGGGATAGGAGATGTCATTCTCTTGGGGCGAACGTTCTTGACTAAGCTACGCTCCGTGATGGACATCTACCAAAGAACTTGCACTATTGAAGTGGATGGCAAGCAACATGTGTTGCAAGCCATATCTGATCCACCTGATACTTCTAACACTATTGATTACAGTGGTCTTAATGTCTATGTTCATTCTTATTCACAGGTTTGAGGCATGGGAAGGAGATCCGTGAAGGGGAAGTCTAGTACCCTCAAGAAGAAAAGCTAGGCAAACACAGGAGTCGAGTCAAAGACTTTAAACAATGGCGCTATCCGGGAGGCAACCCGGGGTTTTTTATCGCTTTCTTTACCGCTTTATTGCATGCATTCATACTTGAACAATTTGCTTTTCATATGTGAATTTGTTCGTCTCTGTGTCGTATGTGCTTATGTTACGTTCGAGTGCGATTTTTCGAGTGATTTTTTGAGAAAAATGGTTTTCGGGGACTAAAAACCGCATTTTATTTCGAAACGATCGTCTCCCCACCTCAGGAGGTGGGGGGCGAATCGCCCCACATCCAGAGTGCGCGCGCGCGCTCCGGACGTGCGGGGCGATTCGCCCCAGGCGTGGGGCGAATCGCCCCACAGCCTGCAGAAACTAGAAATCGGGATTTCTCCCCTTTCTTCCTCATTTCACTTCTCCTTCTTCACTTAAACTCAAAAAAATCCTTCATTTTCACAAAACCTTCAAACCTTCATAACTTCTTCATCTTTCCATCAATTTGTGTGTTCTTTAGCTTCAATCAAAGCCCGTTACGTGCCCTATCTTTCCATACGAACAAATTTCTTCCTAGTTCATTCAATCTCCGGATTTGAGGTATTATCACATGAACCCTAATTTTTTAAATTTGGGGTTTTTTTGATTTATGCTTCAATTAAGCTTGTATGATGTATGGGTTGATGTTTTATGTGATTAGATTCGTTATTCATTATCAATTGCATGTTCAATTAGGCTTGGTTTGTTGATTTGAGATTTTTGCTATTAGATGATATATCTTGTTGGAAATGTATCTCTTACTATCATTCCATGCTTAAACATGTGTTTGTTGATATGATAATGATGGATGTATTGGTAGAATGCATGATTGATGGAGTTTAGGATTTATGCTAGATTTTTGATTATTGTGGTATGGATTGAACCTTGTGATTCAAGGCATTTGTTGTTTAGCAAGAGCATAATGTGATATGTTATTGTAGTAGTTACATTGATATGTTGCGTAATGGAATAGCTAGACTAGACTTTGGGTTTTTGAGGAGTTGGATTTTTGAAGATATTGCTCGTTAGATTCCCTCGTATATTTACATATGCATAGGTCTGTTTTGCATCGTACAAGATACTAATTGCTGTTGTAGGAATCATGGCACCGAGATCGAGGAGAGCCGGCTCTAGCAAAAAGGGGAAGGGAGTAGCATCAAGCTCCCAACCATCTCACCATATGTACGAGTTGTCTGCAGCTGCGGAAGAGGTGCGTCAAAGGCTAGAAGCGGAGCTGGCCGACGGAGGAAGATCGATCATCCCAGACAGGAGGATTGATATTCCAGAGTCAGCAGTTGATAAAGCGGGGTATAGGACGCTATCACGATTGGGGTCACAAAGGAGTTGGGTATGGTACAGTTCCAACAGGTTCAAAGGTTACGACGAGAGCCTCCTCCAAGAGTTCTACACTGGATACACAGATCTTGAGGAGAAGAATGGGGTACTAGTCCGAGGCCTGATAATACCGTGGACACCAGAGCACATTGCTTCGTTCATCCATTTTGGGCATCAGGAATTCACAGGGAGTGACCATGCCTACCTGTATTCGAGAGCCTCTAGGGGGATAGGAAGACATATCACAGATGTGATCTGCAACAGGGAGTACCGATATCCAGAAATCGGGGGAGAGCCTACATGGATCAGTCAGAACGACCTTAGCATTGAAGCTAAGGTGATGATGAAATTCTGCATCTTCAACTTGATCCCTAGGAAGAATGACTCGTGGATTCAGCCCTACTACGCCGAGCTCCTCTACTGGCTGATAGACAGACATCGGATCGACATAGGGCACATCATGTATGAGGAGTACGAGCGCCACTGGGAAAAGAAGAGGAAGCCCTTCATCTTCCCAAGCTTCATCACAACCTACTGCAAGTATCATGGGGTCGATGACATTGAGGAGGGGGATTGCGAGGTCGCTGCCCTTTCACCCTCAACCATTGAGGTACAACTCAACAGGTATCAGTTGAAGAACCCCACGGTTGTCGCTGCTGATGTAGGAGCACCCTTCCAGCCGAGTGATTCCGATCATGAGGATGCTATGGAGGCCGATGTTGGCCAGGCCCCTATCCCAGATATTCCGTTTGTCCATAGAGCACCGCATGCACCGCCTCGAGCACCACAGGGGTCTAAAGGATTTGACTTCTCTGAATTCCGTACCTACCTCGACGGCCGCTTCGATAGAATTGATGCCAACAATGCGGCCATGCGACAGGACCTCGACAGGCACATTGTCCAGCACAACCGCGATTGGGAGACATTCGAGGAGCATCGCCGAGAGGATAGGCAACAAATGTGGGAGCAGCAACAACTCATCCAGCAGCAGCAGGAGGCTCTACGTCAGTCCAATGAGCTCATGAATGATATGTGGAGGGACTTTTATGGGGACTACCATCCCGATGATTAGTCCTTTCACATGTCCACTCTCAGCAAACCGAGGCCAAACCGTTCGGTAACATCTAGTATCACTTCTTATTACTCATTCTCTTTTGCTAGGGGGTAGCTTAAGAATCGTAAGGGGGATGGGATGTGAACCATGATGTTAAGTATTGTTTGGCTTTGTGTTGATTAGTATCTTGTTCTTTGTTTGCATTTGCATTTGCACGTTTACTGCTTTCTTAGATTTTTTAGGTTGCATTCACTACATTCATCCTAGGATAGTCTTGCATGTTTTATATGGAGTTTATTGCCGAATTTTTTGAACTTTTTTATTGGGTAGATCAACCAACTATTCCATTACTCGTATGCTTCATCTCTATGAATTTGTTTGAGGTTTTTTTCGCTTGGCTTGTCACATTTATGTATCGCACTTAGTTAAGCTTGGTAGTCTCGACATCACTTAGTGGTGTTTTCTCTAATGCGGTTCACGAAGGCCTTTATAATAGGATGATGCATGTTAGGGTCTTATGGTTGTTTTCCCGAGTAATTATGTACCTAAGAGGTAACAAGTCTTCACCATGCTTTGAGATTGCTAAATGCCTAGGAAAGAGGTAGTGTGAGGTTGTGTGATCCTTTGTTTATAACCTATTCTTCCGAATAGGTTTGGGGAGGGGGTTACACCATCGTAGACTTGTTTTTCGTTTTCCATTTTCGTATCGTGAGTTTATTTTTTCTTTTCCGTAAATTTTGTACTCCAACCTATTCTTTCGAATAGGTTTGGGGAAGTCGTGTGAGTCATTTTGTTTCTCTTTTTGTTATGCTACTGCTGGCTAGGAAAAAAAATCAAAAAAAAAAAAGAAAAAAATTCCAAAAAAAAAGAAAAAAAAAGAGAATCTGGAAAGAAAAAAAAAGAAAAAAAAAAAATAAAAGAAAAGACCCCAAAAAAGCAAAGAAGGGTCCAAAAAAGAAAGCCAATTAGCAGTTTAGCAAAGTGTTGTGTCTTATTTTCCAATTCTTGTAATGTTCGTAATCGTGTTGTAATTTTTCTATTTTTTGTCTTTTGTTCTTGAGTGTCATCTGTTCTAGACCACCCTCGTCCTGCCATTCAGGAAGTGGTGAATAGCTTAAGACTTTACTTGAGAGATGGGTAGAATAGGTGAGTGTTATCTTTTATAGGGAACCCTCCTTCGTTTGATGAGAGCCAGTACTGGTTCGACCTCTTTTGAGGAAAAGTCTTAACATGGTGGAACAGCAGTAAGTCCTCAGTTTCATAGGCACGGGACAACCATCCGTATCTTAGCATGCTTCATTACGTCATCACTGACTAGGTCCAGGTAGAGAATGTTACGAGAGACTATCTTGTCTTGACATAAGTGCTTATGTGGATGTGTATAAGTCAATCGAGGTATTCTTCAACCTATATTCATGCTTTGATTTATATGGTTTTTGTTCATATGTTATTTGATAGATTCAGTAGATTAGTTCATTTTATTTGGCATGAGACTCCATTTTGTGTCTTACATTGTTTTTTGCATTAGAGTCTAGCTTAGTTGCTTGAGGACAAGCAAAGGTTCGGTTTGGGGAGTTTGATGAATGTGTATTTTACACTTTCATTTGAGTCTTTTTCACCTATTTTAGCTACCCTCTATGTTAATTTAGCTATATTTTAGTTCATTTTATTAGAATAGTGTCACGTTTCCCTTTAGATTTTATTTTACAGGTTTTGGTTGAAAATCGAGGATTTCCGGGCAATTATATTGAAGTTGACAAGGAATTGGTGTTCCAGAAGCCTATTTGGAATATCTGAAGGTTTCTGGATAGGATTTGGAGTCTAGGGGTCGAATCTGGAGGTTAGAAGGCCACTAGAAGACAGAAACCGAGTCCGAAAAGGGGAAGAAATCCAAAAACGCGTCGAAAACGCGGAATTCCGCGAAAAACACTCCCGGGCGAACCGCCCGGGACGTGGGGCGACTCACCCCACACCGGGCGAACCGCCCCCACAGTATTTCGGGGCCTATATATAGTTGCTCAGTTTTCTTCGAAATTCATACTTTTCCAGACCTACTTTCTCACCTTTCTCTGTAGTTTTAGGTAGGGACTTCCCAGAGTCTGTTCTGGGGGTTCGTAGCTTAGGGGACACTTTTTCATAGCAGTTTGGAGCTTGTAGGATCGCAATTCTTCGGAGATTGACAACCTTCGGTAACATTGTATCTTACAGTTTATTCTACTTATTTTTATATATCTTTCAACAAGTTTTCTTCTATGATTTCTGTTGATTGCATGCCTATTATGAGTAGCTAAACTTAACGTTGGTGGTAGTATGTGAATTCTTAGCGAAGGGAAGATAATCATGCTAATGGCTATATCGCGCATTATACTCCGTGTTATTGCTTTATTTCGTTGATCAGGCTCATCCTAAATTCTCGTATGTTGTATTAATTATTATGCACAATTGGACCCTCGTCGACCTATACGCATGCTTATCTTCGTAGTGTTGAATAATTACGGAACACAATTGGACAATAGTGCTTGACTTGTCAGTATCATTATCTTCGTAGTGCTTAATATTTACAGCAGGACATTAGATTGATCAAAGATCTTCATGCAAGACCGAGGAATTTACGCATGATTATCGACCCGTTATGCTTTGAAGGATCATACTATCACCAATCTCCATTATCTGTTAGAAACCCCTTTGCTTTTACGTCTGCTGTTTTTATATTCTTTAGTTAAATAGATAAAGCTAGTTATAGTCCTGAGAGAACGACACTCGAGGTCATTCTACTGCTACACTACGCTTTTCGTTGTAGTTGTGAATTGCCTTTGGCTAAATAACAAATTTATTTGCTTGAATTTGAATCTGACAAATTCCGGTTCATCAAGGACGAGGGTGGTCTAGAACAGATGACACTCAAACAAACAAAAGACAAACTTTACAACTCGATTACGAACATTAAATGAATTGAAAAATGAGACAAACACTTTGCTTATCTGCTTTTTGGCTTTCTTTGGACCCTTCTTTGCTTTTTTGGGGTCTTATCTTTTTTTCTATTTTTCTTTTGTCCAAATTTTTTCTTTTTCCTGGAATCTTTTTTGCTTTTTTTTCCGATTTTTTCCTTTTTTTTTTTTTTTTTGTATATTGCCAGCAATAGCACAACAAAAAGAAATTACAATGACTCACAAACGACCTCCCCAAACTTTACGAAAAAGGAAAACAAACTCACAACACTCAACATCGGAAAACAAGTCATCATAACGGTATAACCCCCTCCCCAAACCTATTCGTTAGAATAGGTTTCAAAAAAAGGATCACACAATCTCACATTACCTCCTTCCTAGGCATTTAGCAATCTCAAAGCAAGGTGAAGACTTGTTGCCTCTTAGGTACATAATTACGCGGGAAAACAACCACAAGACTCTTAACATGCATCATCTTATTATAAAGGCCTTCGTGAACCGCAGTAGAGAAAACACCACTAAGTGATGTCGAGACTACCAAGCTTAACTAAGTGCATATATAAATGTGACAAGCCAAGCGAGAAAAACCTCAAACAAATTCATAGAGATGATACGCATGGTCAAAGGTCATAACTAGTTAATCTACCCAATAAAAAAGTTCAAAATATTTGGCAATAAACTCCACATAAAAACATGCAAAACTATACTAGGATGAATGTAGTGTACGCAACTAAATACTAAGAAAGCGGTAAACGTGCAAATGCAAATGCAAACAAAAGGTTTCACGAGTTTATCATAAGCAAAACAAGTATAGAGATAGCCAGCATCTCCAGACTCCTGGAGATGTCCCTTTTCTCCCAAAAACGCCAAATTACCATCTTAAAATTTATTTTATCACCAAAAACATACGAAAACATAAAATAAAACAAACTTACATGCTCAAAATAAATATGCATGCAATACAAAAAACAATAAAACTCCGGGTTGCCTCCCGGATAGCGCCATTGTTTAAAGAGTCTCTGACTCGACTTCTTCTCGATCTTTAGTTCTTGTCTTTACGGGTACTAGACTTCCCCTTCATTGATCTCTTCCTCATACCTAGTACCTGAGAATGAGAATGTACATATACAGCAAGACCAAAGTAGTTAATAGAATGAGAAGCATTGAAGTGAGGACTAGGATCAAATATGGCTCGCAACACATGTTTCTTGCCATCCACCTCGATGATGCAAGTTCTTCGGTAGATGTCGATTACGGAGCGTAGCTTAGTCAAGAATGTTCGCCCCACGAGAACAACATCACCCATCCCAGGAGTAGACGCCGACATCACAACAAAGTTGGTGTATACAAAAGCTTCACCAATCTTAACTAACACGTTCTTCATAATGCCTTCGGATCGTACAAAGGATCCATCCGCAAGTTGCACAATAGCCTTATGCTCCGAAATCTCTCCAAGGCCACTCTTCTCAAACACATTCATAGGGAGCACATTCGAGTAAGATCCCGTATCAAGTGTAGCACGGACATCTTCAAGTTCACCAATCCCAACCTTAACATCGAAACTATAAGGAATTGGCTCGGGATCTTCTTGCTCCTCATCGCTAACATTAAAACCAAGGTCCTTCTCTTCTTCCTTGGCTAGTGGGGGCTCACCATCCTTGCAACACTCACATTTAGCAACTTTCTTGATAGTGATCTCAACATGAAGATCACCACCAAAGTAATGGACATCGACTTCTCAGTGTTTCTAGGAAACTTCCCTTGCTCCCTACTTGCTCCACGGTCAATCAACTCTTGCATCTTTTGATGAGCAAGCCTAGTGCTTGCCTCCAACTGATCAAGTCTCGCCCTTGTCTTCTCCGAATCTTCTTCATAACGCTTAAGAAAACCTTGGGTGGAATCGACCAATTTTTGTAATTTAGCAAAGAGAGTAGCAGACTTGGATTGAGATGCTTCAGCGGGACTTCCACAGTGGTCGTTTCCGTAGTTGCGATTACTACGGTCTACCCAGTAAACACTATCATTGGCCAAATCAGACCTGCACATATGAGCCCCATGCCCATAGTTCTTGCATACCCGGCAAACTTCATTAGAGAGAGTTGTTCCAGCTGAGCTCTTGAGAACTTGCTTCATCTCATAGGCGAAGTACTCAAACCGATCCCCACTCACTCCATGCATTGGGATCTCCTTGTTTGGTGGAGCCTCAGGTCCACGCCTCCTAACCATTGCTCTTGGATCCTTGAACTGAGATCCCTTATCAAGCCTTTCGAAACACGCCCATACATCCTCGGCGGTCTCCTCCCAGATATTACCACGGCATTGAAAATCCACCACTTGCTGATTCTCAAAAGTGAGTCCATTGTAGAAGTGTTGGACAAGATCCGAAAGCTCAAAACCATGGTGTGGGCACTTATTCATGAGGTCCTTGAACCTCTCCAGAGCAGTGTAGATGGTCTCATCATAGTCTTGCTTGAAACCACTGATTTGCGTCTTCAGCGCGGTAGTCAAAGTATGGGGAAAATATTTCTCCATAAAAGTAGAAAACACCTTGGCCCAGGTGTCTAGTGATCCGGCTGCCAGAGAGCCTAACCATGCCTTGGCTTTATCGCCAAGCCCCAACGCAAAAACCTTCATTCTCAGCTCGTCATCCGTCACTTTCGTGCCCGGTCTGTGGAGTTGGTTGACGAAGTTATCGATATCATCCAAATACCCTATCACGTCTTCCCTAGCCAAGCCATAGAACCTCGGGAGTTGCTGGAACATGTGGTTTTCGATTTCCAAGTCACGAGTCACAGGCGAAAGGACAATCGCTGGACCCTTCATTCGTTCCTTGTTGGGTTGAACCCATGATTTCAACAGTGGACGAGCCATCACGGAACCTGAATATTTGTAATAGGAGTAACTCAAAACTGAAAATTAGCCCTGTTAGAAGTCGCAAAATTCTGGAAACAAATTAACTACTAACTCTGAGAATTGAATGCTGAAACTATAAATAAGCTAAAGAGAAAAAAGGAGTATAGTCCCCGACAACGACGCCAATTTGATAAACGAGATTGTCAGACTCAATTAATCAAATAAATTTGTTTTTAGCCAAAGGCAATTCACAACTACAACGAAAACCAAGGCACGTAGTGTAGAAGTAAAATAACCTCGAGTGTCGATCTCTAAGGACTATAACTAGCTTTATCAAATTTAACTTAAACTATAAATCAGAAATCAGGAAAAGCACAGATTTTTCTTATCAATATGATGGAAGTCAGTGATAGTATGGTCATTCAAAGCAACGGGTAATAATCATGCATGAAGTACTTGAAGTTTGTATAGAGATCTATGATCATGAATTGTCCTACGTGTTCCTTTCAATTCAACACTACGAAGATAGATGGCTTAGATAGATCAAAGAAATAAAACAATAAATCAAGTCTTAAACGCGCGAAGCCACTCATGCATAATCAAGAACTCTAGCTAAGAAATCACATACTATCACCAACAATAGATTTAGCTACTCATATTGCAATCAACAAGAATCAAAGAAAGATTGAATGAAAACATGTTGAATGAAATAAATAAAAGCAGAAAAATCGGGAGATACAAGTTACCAACGAAGGTTGTCAATCTCCGATGAATTGCTAACTCACAAGCAAGAATCAAAAATCAAAGATGTCCACTCTCTATGCCAAAGCTTCCAAATCAATAAGAAAAATAGTCTTCTATGCTAATAATTCCCAGAACAGGCTCAGGAGAATTTGTCTCTCAAAATAATGTGAAAAGGTCTCCAAAACGTAGAAAAATAGGCAAGCTACATATAGATGTCGAAACCTCCCAGGCGAACCGCCCCAGGTGCCGGGCGATTCGCCTGGTGTGGGGCGAATCGTCCCACGTCCCAGGCGGTTCGCCCGGGACGTCCAGATCGGCTTCAGCGAGATTTTAGTCTTCTTTTCCTTTTCGGACTCGGATTTTGCCTTCTAGTGACCTTTAAGCCTTGAAACTCGTCTCCTAGGCCTCAAATCTCATCCGGAACCTTCTAGATACACCACGAATGTCCTCGAAACACCAAAACCTCGTCCTCTTCATCAATATTGCCCATAAAGACACATTTTTTTACCTAAAACCTGAAAAATGCAAAGAAAAGGGAAACGTGACAATATTCTAATAAAATGCACTAAAATATAAGCTAAATTAACCTAGAGGATAGCTAAATTGCTGAAAAAGACTCGAATGAAAGAGTAAAATACACGTTCATCAATAAATAGCATTGGAAGGGTTGCAAGCACACTGGGAAAGCCAATGATGGTAGACACATGCAGAAAGGAGAAGCTTCGGACATGTTATGCATGTGTTCTAATTGAAATTGATATAACGCAGGAGATGCACAAAACCACAAAGTTCTTAACACCAAGAACAAGGTTTATGATCAACCTGTATACTATGAGTGGCTTCCAGGAAAGCAGACAAAAGCCAGGCCACAACTTGTGCAAAATGCGCCTAAATGGCGTCCCAAACAGCCTGCAAAACCTGCAGCAGCTAATGACTAGCGTAAGGAGATGGAGGAAATAAATGGCAGCAAAACAGATTCTACTGTGGTAGGCACGAGTCAGCAGCTGCAAGCTACAAACAATACAACTGGCACTAGTAATCAAGTGATACAACCAGCCGTCTAGGTACAGGCAGCAGATATGCGCAATGGGAACGTACCGGACAACCAACTTGAAGGTCCAGATACACACAGTGAGACTTCAACAGACATTGGACAACCATGGCAAACGGTTAGACACAAGTCCAGAAAATCAGACCAGGAACCACCAGATGGTGAGGGGGCTGTGTCACCCATTGTGTTTGGAAGTGTGGGAAAAGCTGGAACTCGAGGAGCCCTTAAACCAGGGGCGAAGAAACCTCGATCGTGATGATATCATGGAATGTTAGGGGCATCACAACCGCAGCTAAGCATTTGGAGGTTAGCTCCTACCTCAAAAAACTTCGAATTAGTATAGTTGCGTTAGTTGAGACACGTGTGACACAATGCAATGCCTTGCGTGTGCGTAAGCGATTTGGGAGACATTGGAAATTTCTGGACAACTATGATAAACATCGGAATGGGAGAATCTACTCTTATGGGATGTATATCGTGTGGACATTGAATTTATTGAATCCTCTGATCAATTTATTCACTGTAAGGTTGAAAGTTTAAATGATGAATTTTGTTTTTATTTTACTGCTATATATGCACATAGCCAATTACTTGAGCGCAGACAATTGTGGAGTGATATTGAGCATATAGCTACTACTGTCCAAGGCCCTTGGATTTTTCTAGGGGACTATAATAATGTCTCAAGCACACAAGATCGTATTGGTGGACAATCTGTTCATCAAGGTGAAATATATGATATGCAGGAGATGATGGACAATACTAGCTTGAATGAAGTACCCGTGTTTGGTAGTGACTACACCTGGTCCAATAAACATACTTATGGCAATGTGCGTTCAAAGATTGATCGTGGACTAGGGAATATGGAATGGTTTCTTAAATTCCATTCGGTGCAGATTGAGATAAAAGAACCGTGAGTGTGTGATCATTTCCCACTTGTACTACAGCTGACTAGAAACCGGCCTACAGGGACCAAGGGGAGGTTTCATTTTCTGAATTGTCTCCCAGAGAAACCTGAGTTTCTCTCTGTTGTGCGCCACCATTGGTCTTGTAATATCAGTGGCAGACCCATGTTTGTTCTCTGGTCCAAACTGCAAAACCTCTGCCCCAGCTTGCGACAGTTAGGTAGAGATTTTACAGCCATGGAACAACGCATTGAGGCTGCCCAGCAGGAGTTACATGTGCTGCAACACAAACTCCTATCTAATGGTGCTAATACCGCTCTCATACTCCAGGAGAAAAAGCAGGCCGCAACTCTGCTCAAATTACGGACCACTGAGGAAAAGATTCTCCAACAACGAGCTAAATCTACATGGCTAAAGCTTGGTGATGAAAACAATGTGTATTTCCAGGCCATTGTCAAAGACAAGCAAATGCAGACGGGCATTAATAAATTGGAGAATAACTTGAGACATACTCTCAATGCTGATGATGCGATTGAAAATGAAGTGATCCGTTTCTACTCTCAGCTAGTAGGTACTACTTCGTCAACACGGCTCAACGTGGATGTTTGTGCCATGAGAAACGGAAAGTACCTTAGTCAGCAGCAGGGGCGGCTCCTTACTGCCCCCGTGATGGAGGATGAAATATGGAGAGCTTTACAAGATATTAATGATAACAAGGCTCTGAGCATCGATGGATACAATGCCAAATTTTTTAAAACCAACTGGAATATTATAAAAAAAATGGAGGTTATTGAAGCGGTACAAGATTTCTTCACCAAGGAGAGGATGTATAAGGCGATCAATTGTACCCTGGTCACACTCATTCCGAAGACTCAGGATGCAAAAACAATGAGAGCAATGTGGCCTATTTCTTACTGCACTACGATCTATAAAATTATATCGAAGATACTTACCAAAAGACTTAGTCTGGTGATAAATACAGTGGTCGATGGGAGCCAATCGGCTTTCCTACCGGGCAAAGTGATATAAGATAATATTCTAATGGCACAAGAGCTAGTCCGAGGGTATACAAGACGAGGTGTATCGCCTAGATGTATGATACAGATGGACTTTCAGAGGGCTTATGATACTGTGGAATGGGGGGCACTTGAGGAAATCTTAACCGAGCTAAATTTTCCACCACAGTTCATTCGATGGGTGATGATTTGTGTACGCACAATATCATATAGATACTCCATTAATGGCACTCCCAGCAGGATACTTGAGGCAAAACGGGGACTCCGGCAAGGGCATCCAATTTCACCGCTCTTATTTGTTCTGATCATGGAATATCTCCAGAGAAAGCTGCAGAAATTAAAGATGGACCCAAATTTCAATTTCCATCCCAAATGTGAAAGGATTGACTTGATAAATATTTGCTTTGCTGATGATTTATTACTGTTCTCCAGAGGTGATATAGGCTTAGTCCAGTTACTAGTGCAAGTTTCATGAGTTCTCTCAGTCCACAGGTTTAAAGGCCAACAACTCAAAGTGTAAACTCTATTTTGGAGGCGTGGGGGCACGGGAGCGTGACTTGATAGTTGAGATGACGGGATTTGATGTAGGCCGGCTGCCTTTCAAGTATCTTGGGGGTGCCGTTGGTGACTAGAAAACTGAGTATCAATATGTGTCAACCACTAGTGGAGAGAATCATTGTACGCATCAAGCACTGGGCATCGCGGATGCTTAGCTATGCAGGAAGATTGCAACTAATTAAAAGCATGATTTTCTCTATAACTAATTACTGGCTACAAGTCTTCCCTATGCCTAAGAAGGTCCTCCAACACATTGAAAGGTTGTGTCACAACTTTCTTTGGAGTGGTGATGAGCGCGCTGGTGTCGTGCTCCAACGCGAACGAATCAAATAAATTTGTTATTTAGCCAAAGGCAATTCACAACTACAACGAAAACCGTAGTGTAGCAGTAAAATAACCTCGAGTGTCGTTCTCTAAGGACTATAACTAGCTTTATCTATTTAACTAAAGAATATAAAAACAGCAGAGTAAAAGCAAAGGTTTTTCTAACAGATAATGGAGATTGGTGATAGCATGATCCTTCAAAGCATAACGGGTCAATAATCATGCGTAAATTCCTCGGTCTTGCATAGAGATATTTGATCAATCGAATGTCCTGTTGCAATTATTAAGCACTACGAAGATAAAGATACTGACAAGTCAAGCACTATTGTCCAATTGTGTTCCGTAATTATTCAACACTACGAAGATATAGATGTGCATAGGTCGGCGAGGGTCCAATTGTGCATAATGATTAATACACCATACAAGAATTTAGGTTGAGCCTGATCAACGAAATAAAGCAATAACATAGAGTATAATGCGCGATATAGCCATTAGCATGATTATCTTCCCTTCGCTAAGAATTCACATACTACCACCAACGATAAGTTTAGCTACTCATAGTTGTCATGCAATCAACAGAAATCATAGAAGAAAACATGTTGAAAGATATATAAAAATAAGTAGAATAAACCGTAAGATACAATGTTACCGAACGTTGTCAATCTCCGAAGAATTGCGATCCTACAAGCTCCAAACTGCTATGAAAAAGTATCTCCTAAGCTACGAACCCCCAGAATAGGCTCTGGGAAGTCCCTACCTAAAACTACAGAGAAAGGTGAGAGAATAGGTCTGGAAAAGTCTGAATTTCGGAGAAAACTGAGCAACTATATATAGGCCTCGAAATAGTATGGGGCCATTCGCCCCACGTCCCGGTCGGTTCGCCCGGGAGTAATTTTCGCGGAATTCCGCGTTTTCGACGCGTTTTTGGATTTCTTCCCCTTTTCGGACTCGGTTTCTGACTTCTTGTGGCCTTCTAACCTCCAGATTCGACCCCTAGACTCCAAATCCTATCCGGAAACCTTCAGATACTCCAAATAGGCTTCTGGAACACCAATTCCTTGTCAACTTCAATATAATTGCCCGGAAATTCTCGTTTTTCAACCAAAACCTGTGAAATAAAATCTAAAGGGAAACGTGACACTATTCTAATAAAATGCACTAAAATATAGCTACATTAACATAGAGGATAGCTAAAATAGGTGAAAAGGACTCAAATGAAAGTGTAAAATACACATTCATCAAACTCCCCAAACCGAACCTTTGCTTGTCCTCAAGCAACTAAGCTAGACTCTAATGCAAAAAATAATGCAAAACACAAAATGGAGTCTCATGCCAAATAAAATGAACTAATCTACTGAATCTATCAAAAAACATATGAACAAAAACCATATAAATCAAAGCATGAATATAGGTTGAAGAATACCTCGATTGACTTATACACATCCACATAAGCACTTATGTCAAGACAAGATAGTCTCTCGTAACATTCTCTACCTGGACCTAGTCAGTGACGACGTAATGAAGCATGCTAAGATACGAATGGTTGTCCCGTGCCTATGAAACTGAGGACTTACTGCTGTTCCACCATGTTAAGACTTTTCCACAAAAGAGGTCGAACCAGTACTGGCTCTCATCAAACGAAGGAGGGTTCCCTATAAAAGATAACACTCCCCTATTCTACCCATCTCTCAAGTACAGTCTTAAGCTATTCTCCACTTCCTGAATGGCAGGACGAGGGTGGTCTAGAACAGATGACACTCAAAAACAAAAGACAAAAAATAGAAAATTACAACACGATTACGAACATTACAAGAATTGGAAAATGAGACACAACACTTTGCTAAACTACTATTTGGCTTTCTTTTTTGGACCCTTCTTTGCTTTTTTGGGGTCTTTTCTTTTTTTCTTTTTTTTTTCTAGATTTTTTTTTCTTATTCATTTTTTCTTTTTTCCTGGAATTTTTTCATTCCTTTTTTTTCGATTTTTTGTTCTAGCCAGCAGTAGCATAACAAAAAGAGAGAAAATGACTCACACGACTTCCCCAAACCTATTCGAAAGAATAGGTTTGAGTACAAAATTTACGGAAAAGGAAAAAAACAAACTCACGATACGGAAATGAAAAACAAAAACAAGTCTAATGATGGTGTAACCCCTCCCCGAACCTATTCGGAAGAATAGGTTATAAATAGAGGATCACAAAACCTCACACTACCTCCTTCCTAGGCATTTAGCAATCTCAAAGCATGGTGAAGACTTGTTGCCTCTTAGGTTCATAATTACTCGGGAAAACAACCATAAGACCCTAACATGCATCATCCTATTATAAAGGCCTTCGTGAACCGCAGTAGAGAAAACACCACTAAGTGATGTCGAGACTACCAAGCTTAACTAAGTGCAATACATAAATGTGACAAGCCAATCGAGAAAAACTTCAAACAAATTCATAGAGATGAAGCATATGATTAAAGGCATAGTTAGTTGATCTACCCAATAAAAAAGTTCAAAAAATTCGGCAATAAACTCCATATAAAACATGCAAGACTATCCTAGGATGAATGTAGTGAATGCAACCTAAAAAATCTAAGAAAGCAGTAAACGTGCAAATGCAAAAAAAATCACGAGTTATCATAAGCAAGATAAGTATAGAGATAACCAGCGATAACCTCCTCCCCAAACCTGAACGTCGTCGCTCGTCCCGAACGTCGAAGGTGGATCGAAGGTGAGAGCTAATGCCTGTATAAATGACCTATAATACTCAATCAAACTCGTGAGAAAATAAAACAATAAAACACACTAACCTTCAGTGGAGGCGGTAAGGGTGAGCTCAAGGTGATCTACCTCCCTTTGATCACTAGATATTGATGAACGTATTTTTGACGCGTTCATCTTGTCTTTTTTACCTTCTTTTGCTACCTTTTAGCCTTGTTTTTTGGTTAGTTTTGTAGAATAGTATCACGTTTTGTGTTTTCTGCATTTTCAGGCACTTAGGTACGAAACGGCGCTTTTCTGCCCAGGAAGCAAGCGCTTTGCTTGGCTCTGCCCAAGCGAAGCACTTGGCAGCCGTTACAGATCTAGATTTTGCCTTCATTACTTGATTTTGGAGTTACTTTTTGATACACAGAACATTGGAGACGAGTTTTGGACAGCCCTAAGCCCCAAGAACTCAGAGAAACTCAGAGATTCATTGTAATTTAGGTTGGGATTCGAGATTTTGATTGGAATTCATCCTTTGTAATCATCTACGGAGAGGTTTTCTTTGCTTTCCACCGATTAGTGACAGCTTTGGTGGTAACTTGTATCACTCTCTTGTCTTGTAGTTTGATTTGATGTATTCTGATTATTATTCATATGAATTGATGTCTATGTTGATGAATATGAGTAGCTAAATCTTTTGTGTTGGTGGTAGAATGTAGAATTATGCATGTTATGGATTATGCTTATGCTTACATGAGGTTGTGAGTCAATCTTGCTGCAAATTACTTCATATGATTCGTAGTTGCCTATAAAATATATTCGAATAGAGTATGTGACAAACTCGTTGGTCAATGAAAGCTATAGGATTGTATGTTAGTGATTTGCAGCATGCTAGATAAATGGTGTTGGTGACAAACACCTCTAAATTATTGATAGTGGCCTTTCATGATGTGTGTCTTGAAAGTTACCTAGACAAGTTGCTTAGCAGACTTAGTTGAAGGTTTTACGCACTGAACTTGTGAGCATATTCGTAATCCATGCATGTGTATTCGATTTCTACCACCGACCGTTTTCCAAACTTGTTTACAAAAACTCTTGATTTCTCACTTCCTTTGTTCAAACATCTTTCTCAAAAATCATCATCTAGTTGACTGAAATTAGCTAACAAAAACCTTGATCAAAGCCACGTTAGGTCCCGAGAGAACGACACTCGGGGGACAACTTGCCATTGCACTCTGTTTGTGTAGTGAAAGGTGTTCTTTGGTTTTTTAAACAAATTTAATTGGTGAAAAATGACATCATCAATTTGGCGCCGTTGCAGGGGACTTAACTCCTTTGGTTGGTGTTTTGTTTGGTTTTTTTCAGCCAACATCTCTTTCCCACCCCTTATTTCTTTCTTGATTGAATTGTCTGAAAGTTTTGCGTAACTAACAGAAACTTACAGTTAGTTGAAGGCTTTGTTGTTGGACATGTATGGAAGAAGTTTGCTTGAACGAAGCTTTCAAGGTCCGGTATGAGGCGATAAGGAAAGAGCTGGCGATTTATCTTGAACCGGAGGATAGGTTATATGAGGTCGCTGATGAAATTCTATATAGAATAGCTACCTTCCGAGATTCGCCTTGCGAGAATGCATTACGATTCGTGGTAGAATACCGGCATGATGTTGGGTTGTTACCACCACGTGATTTGAATGATGATCAGCTCTTGCGTCGGTTGTTTCCATGTGCTCTTACTGGAAAATCCAAGGAATGGTTGAGATCTTTGCCTGGGGGGTCACTGAGGAGTTGGCAAGACGTGGTAGATGCCTTTCTTGATCGGTTCCTTTCGTCTAGGGAAAATGAAGAGCTCAAGAGGCGGATAATTGAATTCACTCAGCGGAAGGGAGAAAGGTTCTGCGATGCTCTAGAGATATTTGAGCTCTACAAGAGCGAATGCCCACATCATCGGTTGAGCGAATATGAACTGATTACTTGTTTTTATCGGGGATTGGATGAAGACTTGTAGTTGGTGATAGATGGTGCATGTGACGGTATGGAGAGTTGTACCGTATCCCAAATCAAAGAGGTTTTTGGGAGATTGCTCGTTGCGACACATAACCGTACTCTTGTGCCACCGGTTGACTACTCAGAGATGTATCGAGCACCCAAGCCTATTGCCATTAGTTCTTATGATGACAACTTCGATTATAAAGTGAAGACATGCTCGGGCGAAAATATTCCATATTACGTCTATGAGGCTGAAGACTCACAAGCTCAAGGTGAAGAGGAGTGCTTCTCCGAAGAGGAAGAGGAGGTGTTATCCACTCTAATGAAGCTTTGGGGAAATGTGCTCGAAGTAGCGGGTAAATACCAAGAGGATTTTGATACTAGAATGGAGTGTGTGTATGAAGTTCTAGGAGAATCTGAGGTCATGCTCGAGTTACTAGAAGAGAAAATGAGTGAAGAATGGGCATCCGAATGCCATGAGCAAGAGGAAAATTCACTGAAATCTCAAGCTGAGCGCTTGGGACAGCCAAGTGGGGGGCTTGAATTTTCAGTAGCTGAAAAAGAAGAAAAAAATTGGGAGTCAGGTGCCAAGCGAAGCGCTCCGCTTGCGCTCTCCCAAGCGGCTCGCTTGGGACCTTGGAGCAGAATCTGAAATTTTCTCCAACCGAGGGAATTTTGAATCTTGAAGGCGAGATAATTGAGGAGCTCAGGATTGATTTGGGAAGTGAAGAAGAGCATGGAGAGAGCTCAAGAGTTGAGGAAGAACTTGAAGAGGCAAACATACTTTTGCGGAGTGGCAAGGAATCAAGACCACCATATCCTTTGATGTATCCTTCTAAAGCTAAATCTTTGCCTAATAATTGATGAACCGGGATTTGTCGTGCTCCGAATTCAATCAAATAATATTTGTAATTAAGCCAAAGGCAATCCACAACTACAACGAAAACCGTAGTGTAGCAGTAGAATGACTCGAGTGTCGTTCTCTCAGGACTATACTAGCTTTATCAAATCTAATTTAGAATATAAAAACAGCAGACAGATAGCAATAGGGGTTTTTCTAACAGATAATGGAGATTGGTGATAGTATGATCCTTCTTAGCATAACGGGTCGATAATCATGCATAAATTCCTCGGTCTTGCATAGAGATCTTTGAATCAATCTAGTGTCCTGTTGCAAATATTAAGCACTACGAAGATAATTGGTCTGACAAGTCAATCACTATTGTTCTAATGTGTTCCGTAATTATTCAACACTACGAAGATAAACTCACACACAGGTCGACAAGTGTCCAATTGTGCATAATAATTAATACAACATACGAGAATTTAGGCTGTGCCTGATCAACGAAATAAAGCAATGACACGGAGTATAATGCGCGATATAGCCATTAGCATGATTATCTTCCCTTCGCTAAGAATTCACATACTACCACCAACGATAAGTTTAGCTACTCATAATAGGCATGCAATCAACAGAAATCATAGAAGAAAACATATTGAAAGATATATAAAATAAGTAGATTAAACTGTAAGATACAAGTTACCGAAGGTTGTCAATCTCCGAAGAATTGCGATCCTAGAAACTCCAATCCGCTATGAAAAAGTGTCCCCTAAGCTACGGAACTCCCAGGACAGGCCCCGGGAAGTTCCTACCTAAAACTATAGAGAGAGGTGAGAAAGTAGGTCTGGAAAGATATGATTTTCGGAGAAAACTGAGCAACTATATATAGGCCCCGAAATACTGTGGAGCGGTTCGCCACACACACCGGGCGGTTAGCCCGTTGTGGGGCGGTTCGCCCCACCTCTGGGGCGGTTCGCCCCGGAGAGTTTTTCGCGGAATTCCGCATTTTCGACGCGTTTTTGGATTTCTTCCCCTTTTCGGACTCGGTTTCTGACTTCTAGTAGCCTTCTAACCTCCAAATTCGGCCCCTAGACTCCAAATCCCATCCGGAAACCTTCAGATACTCCAAATAGGCTTCTGGAACACCAATTCCTTGTCAACTTCAATATAATTGCCCGGAAATCTTCGAATTTCAACCAAAACCTGTAAAATAAAATCTAAAGGGAAACGTGACACTATTCTAATAAAATGCATTAAAATATAGCTAAATTAACATAGAGGATAGCTAAAATAGGTGAAAAAGACTTGAATGAAAGTGTAAAATACACATTCATCAAACTCCCCAAACCGAACCTTTGCTTGTCCTCAAGCAACTAAGCTAGATTCTAATGCAAAAAACATGCAAGACACAAAATGGAGTCTCATGCCAAATAAAATGAACTAATCTACTGAATCTATCAAATAACATATGAACAGAAACCATATAAATCAAAGCATGAATATAGGTTGAAGAATACCTCGATTGACTTATACACATCCACATAAGCACTTATGTCAAGACAAGATAGTCTCTCGTAACATTCTCTACCTGGACCTAGTCAGTGACGACGTAATGAAGCATGCTAAGATACGAATGGTTGCCCCGTGCCTATGAAACTGAGGACTTACTGTTGTTCCACCATGTTAAGACTTTTCCTCAAAAGAGGTCGAACCAGTACTGGCTCTCATCAAACGAAGGAGGGTTCCCTATAAAAGATAACACTCCCCTATTCTACCCATCTCTCAAGTAAAGTCTTAAGCTATTCACCACTTCCTGAATGGCAGGACGAGGGTGGTCTAGAACAGATGACACTTAAGACAAAAAGATAAAAAATAGAAAAACACGATTCGAACATTACAAAAATGGAAAAGACTCAACACTTTGCTAAACTGCTATTTGGCTTTCTTTTTGACCCTTCTTTTGCTTTTTTGGGGTCTTCCTTTTTTTTTTCTTTTTTTTCTTTCCAGATTTTCTTTTTCTTTTTCTTTTTCTCTTTTTTTCTCGAAATTTTTCTTTCTTCTTTTTTTGTCGATTTTTTTCTAGCCAGCAGTAGCATAACAAAGAGAGAAACAAAATGACTCACACGACTTCCCCAAACCTATTCGAAAGAATAGGTTGGAGTACAAAATTCACGGAAAAGGAAAAATAAACTCACGATACGAAAATGAAAAACAGAAACAAGTCTAACGATGGTGTAACCCCCTCCCCAAACCTATTCGGAAGAATAGGTCATAAACAAAGGATCACGCAACCTCACACTACCTCCTTCCTAGGCATTTAGCAATCTCAAAGCATGGTGAAGACTTGTTGCCTCTTAGGTACATAATTACTCGGGAAAACAACCATAAGACCCTAACATGCATCATCCTATTATAAAGGCCTTCGTGAACCGCAGTAGAGAAAACACCACTAAGTGATGTCGAGACTACCATGCTTAACTAAGTGCAATACATAAATGTGACAAGCCAAGCGAGAAAAACCTCAAACAAATTCATAGAGATGAAGCATACGATTAATGGCATAGTTAGTTGATCTACCAAATAAAAAAGTTCAAAAAATTCGGCAATAAACTCCATATAAAACATGCAAGACTATCCTAGGATGAATGTAGTGAATGCAACCTATAAAATCTAAGAAAGCAGTAAACGTGCAAATGCAAAAAAAATAAAAAAAATCACGAGTTATCATAAGCAAGATAAGTATAGAGATAACCAGCGATAACCTCCTCTCGCCCGGTGTGTGGGGCGAACCGCCCCACCTCTGGGGCGGTTCGCCCCGGTGAGTTTTTCGTGGAATTCCGCATTTTCGACGCGTTTTTGGATTTCTTCCCCTTTTCGGACTCGGTTTCTGACTTCTAGTAGCCTTCTAACCTCCAGATTCGGCCCCTAGACTCCAAATCCCATCCGGAAACCTTCAGATACTCCAAATAGGCTTCTGGAACACCAATTCCTTGTCAACTTCAATATAATTGCCCGGAAATCTTCGAATTTCAACCAAAACCTGTAAAATAAAATCTAAAGGGAAATATGACACTATTCTAATAAAATGCATTAAAATATAGCTAAATTAACATAGAAGATAGCTAAAATAGGTGAAAAAGACTCGAATGAAAGTGTAAAATACACATTCATCAATAATACATGTGATACAGGTCATGATGAGCAGCTGGAAAAGGAGGAGAAAGAAGAAGGGACACCAACTCCCAAGCTCGTTCCCGGAAAGGGAAAGGAAGGTGAGCAAGCGGGTGCACACCAAAAGGAAGGCGAACTTCATAAGTCAGCCAACACTTACGTGCCTCCTAAGCCACATCTTCCATTTCCAGGGAGAGTTAAGGAGGCCATGAGAGATATTCGAGACTCACCAATATATGGGATCTTGTCAAAAGTAGAGGTGAACGTTCCCTTTTTGGAATTGATTCAAAATATTCTCGCCTACACGAAATTTTTCAAGGAGGTGCGGAGTAATAAGAAAATCTTTCAAAAGGGGGAGGTAGTTGAACTCGAGATGGTTAATTCCGTGAACGAGTTACCCTTGACACAAAAAGATCCCGGGAGTTTCATCATTAGTATCACCATGGGATACGGCCGATCTGCAAATGCAATGCTTGATTTGGGGGCTAGCATTAATCTAATGCCATACTCCATCTACAAGGCGTTGGGGTTAGGAGAAATCCAACCCACGAGCATGGTCGTTCAAATGGCTGATCGGAATGTGAAACGCCCACTTGGGGTGGTTGAGGATATCCTAGTAAAGGTGGATAGACTCATCGTGCCAACCGACTTCGTGGTAATGGAAACGGCGGATGAGGGAACTAGTGCGAAAAAAGAGCACATAGTGCTTTTGGGCCGACCCTTTATGGCCACCACCAACACTTGCTTGGAGCTTCGAGGGAAGAAGATCACTATGGAAGTGCTCGGAGATAAGGTACAGATTGAACAATACAAACAGGTGTATGCTCCTGACTCCGAAGAAGCTATAATTGAAGAGCTTAAATTTGTTGATTGCTATGAATCCGTTTCTTGCGATTCTTACTTTGCTCATCGTATTAGTGACCCTTTAGAAGCCGCCCTCACTATGAACCTTGAAAAAGATTATGTAACTGAAGAAGTCCTAGCCATGACAGCCCTCCTAGATAATGCACCCGAAATTCCTCTAGGAGAAGAAGTAGAAGAGCCTCTAGGAATAGATGAGGAAGAAGGAGTGACCCCTCCACCTAGTGAACCAACCCTTGAGCTTAAACCATTACAAAGCCATTTGAAATATGTCTTCCTAGGAGAGAATGAGTCTAAACCTGTAATCATATCTTCTAAGCTTGGTAAGGAGGAAGAGGCTAAGTTAGTGGCGGTGTTGAAAAGAAATACCGGAGCCAGAGGATGGAGCATAGGTGACATCAAGGGTATAAGCCCGGTGCAATGTACCCATAAAATAGCCTTAGAGGAAGATGCGAAACCTGTTAGGCAACCACAGCGTAGGCTAAACCCAGCTATGCAAGAAGTTGTGAAGAAAGAGGTGCTTAAACTCCTAGATGCTAAGATGATTTACCCAGCTCCTGATAGCAAATGGGTTAGTCCCGTCCATGTAGTCCCTAAGAAGTCGGGTATCACGGTCGAAGCAAATGATAAAGGGGAATTAGTACCCGTTAGGAAAACAACGGGGTGGCGTATGTGCATCGATTATAGGAAATTGAATTCTGCCACAAAGAAAGATCATTTTCCTTTACCATTTATTGATGATATGCTTAACCGCCTAGCTGGGCAAGAGTTCTATTGCTTCTTGGATGGTTTGTCAGGTTTCTACCAGATTCCTATAGCTCCCGAGGACCAAGAGAAGACCACCTTCACATGTCCTTTCGGCACTTTCGCATACCGTAGGATGCCCTTCGGATTGTGCAATGCTTCGGTCACTTTCCAACGTTGCATGCTCTCCGTCTTCTCCGACATGGTGAATAAATTTGTTGAGGTATTTATGGATGATTTTTCCGTTTACGGTGATTCATTTGATGATTGTCTTGATAAACTTGATCGTGTCTTAAAGAGGTGTATTGAATGTAATCTTACCTTGAGTTGGGAAAAGAGTCACTATATGGTTAAAGAGGGAATTGTGTTAGGACATGCTATTTCTAAAAGAGGGATAGAGGTAGACAAACTTGAAATCATTGAAAAGTTACCTCCACCTACTTGTGTGCGTGAATTGCAATCCTTCCTTGGGCATGTAGGCTTCCATAGGAGATTTATCAAAGATTTCTCTAAGATAGCTAAGTGCTTGAGTAACTTGCTTGCTAAAGATGTTCCATTCGAATTCACACAAGAATGTCTTGACGCTTTCCACACAGTTAAGGAGAAACTCTTAACAGCCCCTATTGTAGTCTCTCCGGATTGGAAAATTCCTTTTGAAATTATGTGTGATGCTTCTGACTATGCTATGGGTGTTGTTCTTGGTCAAAAGGTTGATAACCGTTTCAGAGTGATTTACTATGCTAGTAAGACCTTAGATGCTGCTCAGATTAATTATACTACCACTGAGAAAGAATTCTTAGCGGTTATTTTTGCTCTAAGTAAATTCAGGTCCTATATTACTGGGTACAAAGTTTTTATTCACACTAACCATGCAGCTCTCAAGCATTTGATTGCTAAGCGTGAAACCAAGCCCCGCTTGATGCGTTGGGTACTTCTTCTCCAAGAGTTCAAAGTGGAGATAATTGATAAAAGTGGCAAGGAAAATCTAGTGGCGGACCACTTGTCCCGGTTGCCAAACATTCCACAAGATGACACACCCGTCCCAGATGATTTGCGCGATGATCAGTTGATGCGCATAGAGTTGGAACCATGGTACGCCGATATCGTTAACTTCTTAGCCACAAATGTGATGCCAACCCATCTCTCTGGACCTGAACGGCGTTCACTTGTGAGGAATTGTCGTCATTACATATGGGATAACCCGTACTTGTTCCGCAAAGGAGGAGATGAAGTCTTGCGGAGGTGTGTACCCGAGAAAGAGCAATTGTCGATACTAAGATTCTGCCATGAGTTAGAATGTGGAGGGCATTATAGTGGCCAAAAAACCGCTCGCAAGGTGCTTCAATCCGGGTTCTTTTGTCCCAGCTTGTTTGAAGATACGCGCTCATTTGTGGCGCAATGTGACTCATGCCAACGGAGTGGCAACATTGGCAAGCAACAAGAGATGCCCCAGCAAGGTAACTTAGTTGTTGAGCCTTTTGATGTTTGGGGTATAGACTTTATGGGACCATTCCCTAAGAGTAATGGGTACGAATATATCTTGGTTGCGGTCGACTATGTCACCAAATGGGTAGAGGTTGTTCCCACCCGGACTAATGATGCCAAGGTTGTACTCTCTTTTCTTCGTGATGTGATCTTCAATAGGTTTGGGACCCCGAGGTCCATTATCAGCGATGGGGGAGCTCACTTTGTGAACAACGTCTTCGCTAATCTCATGAAGAAGTACGGGGTGACACATTTCGTTGCTACTCCATATCATCCACAAACATCTGGCCAGGAAAATCTTGGAGCGGGTGGTCAATCGGCAAATCAAGAAAATCTTGGAGCGGGTGGTCAAACCCTCGAGGAAGGATTGGTCCACCAAGTTGCCAGATGCACTATGGGCATATAGGACTTCGTTCAAAACGGTGATTGGTACCACTCCCTACCGGCTTGTGTACGGGAAAGCTTGCCATCTACCCGTGGAGTTGGAGCATAGATCACTTTGGGCTATCAAGCAATTGAACCTTGATATGGAGAAAGCCGGTGAAGAAAGACTTTTGCAACTCACCGAGCTAGATGAGCTAAGATTGAAAGCCTTCGAAAGTGGTAAGATATACAAGGAACGAGCAAAGAGGTATCATGATAGAGGCATCATCCGCAAGGATTTAATCCCAGGTCAAAAGGCACTCCTCTTCAACTCTCGGTTGCGACTTTTTCCTGGAAAACTCCGTTCTAGATGGGACGGACCATTTGAAATTGTCCGAGTAGCACCCCATGGTGCTGTGGAACTCTTGGACAACAAAACCGGAGCTACCTTCAAGGTCAATCGCCAGAGAGTTAAGCCGTACCTAGAGCCTCTCGAGTCGACTCAAGAAGTGGAAGTTGACTTGGTCGAGGTACCTATTGTATCTTAGTTCATTTCATTAGTCTCTTGCACTCTTAGTTTGCTTTTGTAGTTGTGGCCTGTGTGCCTTTTGTCGTGTTTAGAGTAGCTTAGCCTTTTGTCTCGGTGCCTTAGTTGATTAGAATTGAGAAAAATCGAAAAATTGGGGAAACAGGTCAAGCGCCCCGCTTGGGCATCACCAAGCGGACCTCTTGACTTTTCAGTAGGATTTAATCCTACTTAAAATCCAAGCGGCCCGCCTGGATGATGCCAAGCGTAGCGCTTGGCCAAGCGCTTCGCTTGGCATAGTCCAAGCGGGCCGCTTGGGCCCTGTTCCCTCATATTTTCCCTTTTTCTCATTTCACCACCTTTGTGCACCCGTTTTCACATGTTTCTTGAGTCCTTTCAGGTACTATTCATATATAGGAGATTGGACACGAACCTTATTCTCAGGGAAGTGTACTTTCAATCCAATTTTCCTTTTCATTCAACTTTTCTTTGCTCGAGGACGCGCAAAAGTTTAGGTTTGGGGAGGGGGTATTGGATTTTCTGTACTATATGCTTATGTGGTTCGTACATGCCTGATTTTACTCAAGTTCATGTGATTTTTCGTGTTTTTTCTTTTTGCATGCATATCATCCATAGATTAGTTGTTGCACGTTGTTGTGTAGACTAAGTGCTTATGACCATTATCATATGTTGCATCACTTTGCAAGTAGTTTGAGGCTTGTCTCGCTTGGTTTGTCACATTCACTTGTGCACTAGTTAAGCTTAGTATTGTCGACATCACCTCGAGTGGTGTTTCTTCTACTGCGGTTCACGATGACCATATAAAATGATGCATGTTAGAATCTATGGTTGTAACCCGTGTAATTATGTACGTAAGAGGCGACAAGTTTTTCACCTCGATTAGAGATTGCCAAATGCCTAGGAAGGAGGTAGTGTGAGGTGTGTGATTCCTTGTATCAAACCTATTCTATCGAATAGGTTTGGGGAGGGGGTTACGTTGTTATACTTGTCTTTCGTCTTGAGTCGTTGTAGATTTTTCTTAGCTTTATTTTTCTTTTGTTTTGTGTCCCAACCTATTCTCTCGAATAGGTTTGGGGAGGTGTCTTTGTAAAAAGTTTTTCTTTTTTTTTCTTTTTCGTCTTTGTGCTCAAACCTATTCTCTCGAATAGGTTTGGGGAGGTTTTTGACACGTAGTACTGCTGCTTGCCTAGCTATATATAAAAAAAAAGAGAAAAAGAAACTAAAAAAAAAAAGAAAAAAAAAAGAGAAAAGAAAAAGAGAAAATAAAAAAAAAAAAGAAGAAAGAAAATAAAGAATAAGACCCAAAAGCAAAAGAAGGGTCGTCGCAAGCCAAAAGCAGTCTCGTAGTGTCAAGTGTCATGTAAATATTTTGTCCTTGTGAAGTATCAAGTTGTAAATTCTATCTTTTGTTTTCGTGTCGCCTTTGTCCAAGGCCTGTTCTTGACCACCCTCGTCTTGCTATTCAAGAAGTGGTTGATTGAGATTCGTTCTTTGAGAGTCTGTGTAGAATAGGGGAGTGTCTTCTTTTTCTAGGGAACTCTCCTTCGTTTGATGAGAGCCAGTATTGGTTCGCCCTCTCTTGAGGAAAAGTCTCGCTTGGTGAACAGTAGTAAGCCCTCGATTTCATAGGCACGAGCCAATTGTAGTATGATAATGTGAATCATTGTGTCGTCACTGACCAGGTCCAGGTAGAAGATGTTACGAGAGACTCCTTTGCTTAACCAAGTGCACATGAGAATGTGTATATTCGCAATCGAGGCATTCTTCAACCTACTTGCATGTCATGCTCATTTGGTTTTGTTCATAAGCATTTGGTAGATTCAATAGATTAGTTCACTTTACTTGGCATGAGACTCCTTTTGGGTTGCATTTAGGATAGTTTGTTGCTTGAGGACAAGCAAAGGTTTGGTTTGGGGAGTTTGATGAACGTATTTTTGATGCGTTCATATTGTCTTTTTTACCTTCTTTTGCTACCTTTTAGCCTTGTTTTTTGGTTAGTTTTGTAGAATAGTGTCACGTTTTGTGTTTTTTGCATTTTCAGACACTTAGGTACGAAACGACACTTTTGGGGCTAAAAACGAGCCTTTTTTATGAAAAGATGGCCCCGTTGAAGTTCCCCAATCTCCGTGGCTCGTTCGTGAGTGTCTGAGCCCCAATAAGTACCGAGAAGGACGAGCCCAAGGCACCCGAGGGCCGTTCGTGGGCAAAAGATCGAGTTTCGAGGCCAAAATCTGCCCAGGAGGCAAGCCCTTCGCTTGGAATTGGAGAAGCGGGACGCTTGGAATTTCAGGAGATTTCAAAAGAGGAACAGGAAGCAAGCGCTTCGCTTGGCTCTGCCCAAGCGAAGCGCTTGACAGCCGTTACAGATCCAGATTTTGCCTTCATTACTTGATTTTGGAGTTACTTTTTGATACACAGAACATTGGAGACGAGTTTTGGACAGCCCTAAGCCCCAAGAACTCAGAGAAACTCAGAGATTCATTGTAATTTAGGTTGGGATTCGAGATTTTGATTGGAATTCATCCTTTGTAATCATCTACGGAGAGGTTTTCTTTGCTTTCCACCGATTAGTGACAACTTTGGTGGTAACTTGTATCACTCTCTTGTCTTGTAGTTTGATTTGATGTATTCTGATTATTATTCATATGAATTGATGTCTATGTTGATGAATATGAGTAGCTAAATCTTTTGTGTTGGTGGTAGAATGTAGAATTATGCATGTTATGGATTATGCTTATGCTTACATGAGGTTGTGAGTCAATCTTGCTGCAAATTACTTCATATGATTCGTAGTTGCCTATAAAATATATTCGAATAGAGTATGTGACAAACTCGTTGGTCAATGAAAGCTATAGGATTGTATGTTAGTGATTTGCAGCATGCTAGATAAATGGTGTTGGTGACAAACACCTCTAAATTATTGATAGTGGCCTTTCATGATGTGTGTCTTGAAAGTTACCTAGACAAGTTGCTTAGCAGACTTAGTTGAAGGTTTTACGCACTGAACTTGTGAGCATATTCGTAATCCATGCATGTGTATTCGATTTCTACCACCGACCGTTTTCCAAACTTGTTTACAAAAACTCTTGATTTCTCACTTCCTTTGTTCAAACATCTTTCTCAAAAATCATCATCTAGTTGACTGAAATTAGCTAGCAAAAACCTTGATCAAAGCCACGTTAGGTCCCGAGAGAACGACACTCGGGGACAACTTGCCATTGCACTCTGTTTGTGTAGTGAAAGGTGTTCTTTGGCTTTTTAAACAAATTTAATTGGTGAAAAACGACATCATCAGATATCTCGAAGTACGGCTTCACCCGCTGGCCATTCACCTTGAAGGTATTGCCCGTCTTTGGATCAAAGAGTTTCACAGCTCCATGGGGAGCAACTTCGATAATTTCGTACGGTCCATCCCAACGAGTACGGAGCTTTCCAGGAAATAGTCGAAGGCGAGAATTAAATACCAAAGCTTTTTGTCCAGGAATCAATTCCTTACGTACTATACCACGATCATGATACTTCATAGTACGTTCCTTGTAGATCTTGGCATTTTCATAAGCACCTAGTCGTAATTCATCAAGCTCATCTAGTTGCAACAATCGTTCTTCGCCAGCCTTTCCCATGTCAAGATTGAGTGCTTTTATGGCCCAATATGCCTTGTGTTCCAGTTCAACGGGAAGATGACATGCTTTCCCATACACAAGTCTGTATGGAGTGGTCCCGATCACCGTCTTGTAGCTATATCTGTATGCCCAAAGTCAATCATTCAATTTTCCTGCCCAATCCTTCCTACTAGGCTTCACTACTCGCTCCAGGATCTTCTTAATTTGACGGTTGCTGACTTCGACTTGTCCTAACGTCTATGGGTGATAAGGTGTAGCGATACTATGGTGGACATTGTATCTCTTAAGAAGGGAGGCAAACGTTCTATTGACGAAGTGTGACCCTCCATCACTGATGATTGTCCTAGGGCACCCAAATCTCGAGAATATTACTTCCTTCAAGAACTTCATAACCACTGCGCCGTCATTTGTTTTTGTAGGAATTGCCTCCACCCATTTAGTCACATAGTCCACTGCAACAAGAATGTATTCATAGCCTCCACTGGATGGAAATGGTCCCATGAAATCAATGCCCCATACATCGAAAGGTTCTACCACTAGATTCCCTTGAAGGGGCATTTCATCTTTCTTGCCAATACCACCACCTCGTTGACATGGGTCACAATTCTTCACAAAACTTCGAGCATCTTTGTATAATGTTGGCCAGAAAAATCCTTCTTGCAGTACCTTGCGTGCTGTTTTCAACCCACTGTAGTGTCCCCCACAATTAAGCTCATGGCAATGGCTCAATACACTTTGTTGCTCTTCTTGTGGCACGCATCTCCTTAGAATCCCATCAGCTCCTTCCTTGAACAGATGAGGATCATCCCATATGTAACTTCTGCATTGCTTGGCAAGAGCTCTCTTGTCTGAGGCTGAAAAGTTAGTGGGGCAAACATTCATAGCCAAATAGTTTACAATATCAGCATACCATGGCTCTTCATTAGCCTTCATTAAGTGCTCATCAGGGAGGTCTTCATTGATGGGTATCGGATCAACAGGGATATTAGGTATTCTAGATAAATGATCTGCTACTAAATTCTCCCTACCAGCTCTATCCACTATGGTCAAATCAAAGTCTTGCAGCAAAAGGACCGAACGGATTAATCTAGGCTTAGAATCTTGCTTAGCTATCAAATGTCTCAAAGCAGCATGATCAGTATGGACATTCACATGATGGCCAATCAAATAAGACCTAAACTTTTGTAAAGCAAAGACAACAGCTAAAAATTCCTTTTCAGTAGTTGTATAATTAACCTGCGAAGAGTCTAGAGTCTTACTGACATAATAAATCACACGATACTGCTTATCAACTTTTTGACATAAAACAGCACCCATAGCATAGTTCGAAGCGTCACACATAATTTCGAAAGGAAGATTCCAGTCAGGCGGCACAACAATGGGGGCAGAAACAAGCTTTTCCTTAAGGGTATTAAAAGCAACTAAGCAATCACTAGAGAAATGGAAAACCACATCTTTAGCAAGCAAGCTAATTAAAGGCTTAGCAATTTTCGAAAAATCTTTAATAAACCTCCTATGAAAACCTACATGGCCAAGAAAAGATTGCAATTCTTTCACACAAGTAGGTGGGGGAAGTTTTTCAATGATTTCGATCTTAGCCTTGTCTACCTCAATACCTCTTTCAGAAACTATATGTCCTAGAACAATTCCTTCTCTAACCATATAATGACTCTTCTCCCAGCTTAAGGTCAAGTTGCATTCAATGCACCTTTTCAAAACTAGATCTAATCTTTGCAAGCATTCATCAAAGGAATCACCAAAAAGGGAAAAATCATCCATGAAAACTTCAACAAATTTAGTTACCATGTCAGAGAAAACAGAAAGCATGCACCTTTGAAAAGTGGCGGGAGCATTGCATAGTCCAAATGGCATCCTCCTATAGGCAAATGTTCCGAATGGGCAAGTGAATGTCGTCTTCTCCTGATCCTCCGGTGCAATCGGAATCTGGTAGAAACTTGATAAACCATCAAGAAAACAATAAAACTTCCGCCCTGCAAGGCGGTTTAGCATGTCATCTATAAATGGTAAAGGGAAGTGGTCTTTTTTAGTGGCGGCATTTAATCTTCTATAGTCAATGCACATCCGCCATCCAGTGGTCTTCCTAACCGGTACCAATTCTCCCTTCTCATTCTCTTCCACCGTGACTCCTGATTTCTTAGGAACTACATGTACCGGGCTCACCCATCGACTATCAGGAATGGGGTAAATCATATCAGCATCTAGCAATTTGATCACTTCTTTTTTACCACCTCTTGCATGGTTGGATTTATCCTTCGCTGAGGTTGCCTAACGGGTTTGGCATCTTGTTCTAGAGTGATGTTGTGCACGCATCTTGTAGGGCTAATTCCTTTGATATCACTGATCCCCCATCCTATAGCTGCGGAATTTTCCTTCAATACTTCAATCAGCTTACTTTCTTCATTGTCGGAGAGATGTGAGGAGACAATTGCAGGCTTCTTCTGATTTTCTCCTAAGTACACATACTTGAGGTCTGCAGGAAGCGGTTTCAATTCTAAGCTAGGTTCTTCAGGAAACCCATTTTCTTCTTCTTCATCTAAGGGTTCAAGTACCTCTTCTCCTGCGGGAATTTCTGGGGTGTTATCCATTATTTCAACTAGTTCCCTTGCTTCTTCGGTCATATAGCACGTCTCAGCTCGCATTGTTAGTGCCTCCTCAAGTGGTTCACGATTACCATGGCAATAATGAAATTCGGGAATCACGGATTCGTAGCAATCGACAAATTTTAACTCCTCCGCAACTTCCTTATCTCTGATGCTACATCCTACCAACTCAATTTTCTCGCCCATTACCTCCATGGTTATTTTCTTTCCCTTTAGTTCAAGGCATGTGTTGGTAGTTGCCATGAATGGTCTCCCATGTAGTACTACGTGCTCACGGATATGGCTCTTTCCCTCGTCCGCGGACTTCATTACTACAAAATCAGCTGGGATTATCAATTTGTCCACCTTCACAAGGATGTCTTCTATTATTCCGACCGACCTCTTCACACTTTGGTCCGCCATTTGGACGACCATATCAGTTGGTGTCAATTCTCCGAGTTCCAGGGCCTTGTACACTGAATACGGCATTAAGTTAATGCTAGCTCCTAAGTCAAGCATTGCCTTCGTAGTTCGTCCATTCCCTAAGGCGATGTCGATGATGAAGCTTCCAGGATCCTTTTTTTTCACGGGCAATCCGGCAATCGAGTTGACCGTTTCAACCCCATTCACTTCCTTTCCTGAAGTAATCCTTTTGTTCTTGATCTCACGAAAGAATTTCGTATAAGCTGGAATGTTCTGGATTAACTCTAAGAGAGGCACATTGACCTCCACTTTTGACAGGCGTTGGAATAGGGGTGAATCTTGAATATCCTTCCTGGCTGGTTTGATCCGACTCGGGTATGGCACATGTGGCTTCGGAGGCACATATGGATTGGAAGATTTGTGAAGTTCCCCTGGCATACTAGTTCCTACCTCGACTTCGTCATCATCTATGTCTATTACAGATGGTCTTGGTTCATCATTCCTTTTCGGAACTTCTTCAGGTTCTTTGGAACTTCCGCTAACCTCTTGTTCTGTGCTTGGTCCTGTATGATCGATCTCAGTAGATTCCACCCGTTTAGGATGTACGAAGTTAGGAATTTTGGTCATCTTGCCTCCTCGGAGTAGTAGATTCACCTCTTCGCACTCATTCTCCTTAGTAGCAACAGCTGGAGGTTGCTCGGGATCAGTTTCAGGTGTCTCATCGGGAGGACTAAGATTGACCGGTTCCCTGGAGTTGGGGGGTGATTCGCCCCTCACCTCGGGTGGTTTGCTCACTACTTCCTGGGGGGTATCCTCGACTGCTTTACCGCACCTTCCACACTTCAGTAGGCTAAGCTCTTTGATAAGTTGCTCAGTTACTTCGACCGCTTCAAAAGCCTTCTCAATGCGAAGATTGTTCTCAGCTTGCCCTGCGTGTGCTATCTCGAAAACACTCTCAATGGCTTTAATCCCTGCGTAAAACGCAAGTTCCTCCTCCTCACTGATGTCTTCGTCCTCAGAATATCCTTCGTATAACCCGTCTTGATTTGAGTATATGTTGGTGACTTCATTCGCCATTATTTTCTCGGTTTGTGCGGATCCATTGGCGTACTTTTGAAAGACCTTCACTGCCTCTTCAACTTTACATTCTTCCAAACCTCCACACATCCCATCCACTTGAAGCCTAACTTCATCACGTAGTCCTCCAACAAAAAACCAAATCAGCTCCCCATCATCGAAACGGTGGTGGGGCACTCACGTTTATACAGCTCATGGTAAGGCATGAAACGTGCCAAGAACTCCTCTACTACTTGGCTCCAGGTCCTCAGTGATCCTGGTGCTAACCTCGCTATCCATATCCTCGGTTCATATCCCAAAGCAAAAGGAAATAATTTCCTGCATAATTGATCCTCGGTGAACCCCTTTGCTGGAACTTTTGCTATTTCCTCTTCATAGGACCTGATGAAGCTTATCGGATTCATATCCTCTCCATCTTCGAACCTCGGTATCCTTCTCACTATGGAACTTGTTACCTCATACCCCGATAACTGTTCTTCCAAGTATATAGCTGACCCCCTCCTGACTTGCGAGAACGTAGGTGTCAAGCGGGCTTTTAAGGTCGTCATACCTGGAAATCTGTATCAGGAGTAACTCAAAACTGAAAATTAGCCTCGTTAGAAATTTTGAAAATCGAGAATATTTCTAGATATTGAATACTACTAAGGCTAGGAATGGAGAATTAGAAACAAACTAGGAAAGCAGTATCAGAGAGAGATTAAAAAGGAAAACTAAAACTAATAGAATTAGGAATTGAATGCTGAAAATATAAACAAATTAAACAGAAAAAAGGAGTATAGTCCCCGGCAGCGGCGCCAATTTGATGAACGCGCTGGTGTCGTGCTCCAACGCGAACGAATCAAATAAATTTGTTATTTAGCCAAAGGCAATTCACAACTACAACAAAACCGTAGTGTAGCAGTAAAATAACCTCGAGTGTCGTTCTCTAAGGACTATAACTAGCTTTATCTATTTAACTAAAGAATATAAAAATAGCAGACGTAAAAGCAAAGGTTTTTCTAACAGATAATGGAGATTGGTGATAGCATGATCCTTCAAAGCATAACGAGTCAATAATCATGCGTAAATTCCTCGGTCTTGCATGGAGATCTTTGATCAATCGAATGTCCTGTTGCAATTATTAAGCACTACGAAGATAAAGATACTGACAAGTCAAGCACTATTGTCCAATTGTGTTCCGTAATTATTCAACACTACGAAGATATAGATGTGCATAGGTCGACGAGGGTCCAATTGTGCATAATGATTAATACAACATACGAGAATTTAGGCTGAGCCTGATCAACGAAATAAAGCAATAACACGGAGTATAATGCGCGATATAGCCATTAGCATGATTATCTTCCCTTCGCTAAGAATTCACATACTACCACCAACGATAAGTTTAGCTACTCATAGTTGTCATGCAATCAACAGAAATCATAGAAGAAAACATGTTGAAAGATATATAAAAATAAGTAGAATAAACCGTAAGATACAATGTTACCGAAGGTTGTCAATCTCCGAAGAATTGCGATCCTACAAGCTCCAAACTGCTATGAAAAAGTATCTCCTAAGCTACGAACCCCCAGAACAGGCTCTGGGAAGTCCCTACCTAAAACTACAGAGAAAGGTGAGAGAATAGGTCTGGAAAAGTCTGAATTTCGGAGAAAACTGAGCAACTATATATAGGCCTCGAAATAGTGTGGGGCGATTCGCTCCACACACCGGGCGATTCGCCCGGTGTGGGGCGGTTCGCCCGGGAGTAATTTTCGCGGAATTCCGCGTTTTCGACGTGTTTTTGGATTTCTTCCCCTTTTCGGACTCGGTTTCTGACTTCTAGTGGCCATCTAACCTCCAGATTCGACCCCTAGACTCCAAATCCTATCCGGAAACCTTCAGATACTCCAAATAGGCTTCTGGAACACCAATTCCTTGTCAACTTCAATATATTTCCCCGGAAATTCTCGTTTTTCAACCAAAACCTATAAAATAAAATCTAAAGGGAAACGTGACACTATTCTAATAAAATGCACTAAAATATAGCTAAATTAACATAGAGGATAGCTAAAATAGGTAAAAAGACTCAAATGAAAGTGTAAATACACATTCATCAAGTGGTAAGGAAGAAATCACGAGGAAGGCTCCGATTGCGTGGGAAAACGTATGTGATACAAAGAAGTCGGGGGGTTTGAATATCACTGACCTCGTTCCTTGGAATAAAGCATGCCTCTTTAAGCATGACTTAAGCTCCTCTTTAAGCATGCCTCTTTAAGCTCCTTGGAATAAAGCATGCCTCTTACGGAAAAAGCAAACAAACTCTGGGTTAGATAGATTCATGCGTACTATATAAAAAGAGATGATGTGATGACATATGAGCCAATGCAAGGCTGCTCCTGGATGTTCCACAGCATCCTGAAACTGAGAACTCACGTGGGAGCTATTCAAGTGTGGGCAGGGATTCGCACTCAACTGAAGTTCCCCACTAGGGACATTTATTATGAGTTGCGTGGTGATCAGCAACCGACAGAATGGCGCAAACTCTTATATACAAACTGGGCTAGACCACGAGCCAAGTTTGTGTTGGGGCTCTGCTTGAATGGGCGACTTTGCACAAAAGACAGTTTGACTCGATTTGGCATTCCTAATGATGGATGCTGTTTATCTTGTCAGCAGAATGAGATGGTGTCACATCTATTTTTCGACTGTGTGGTCACTTGTGAAATTTGGATGGAGGTCAAGCGCTGGCTACACATACCCTGCAATCTGACGGGTAATAATAATGTACTTCAGTGGATTATTACAAATACGAAAAGGGAAAATAAGAGATCGAGAATCCTCAAGGTTGCTACGGCTGAAACTGTGTATGCGATATGGTTGCAACGCTACCTGATGATCTTTCAGATCAATGGTAATATAGATCCAACATTGGTGAGCAGAATCAAAGATGTAATCCGGGTAAGAGGTACACTGTGCAAACAAATCCGGGTGGCGCTGCCTGCAGTATAAACCGAGTACTACAGTTGTTCTGCGTTTTCCCTACAAGATGGTGAACTGGAGAGATATTCCTGCTGCGACTCTGTTGTATCTACTCTATTCTAGTTATTGTTAGTTTGTAATGTTACTAGAATTGTTTTACTGTGAGCACAGGCCACTAGTAAAAAACCGAGTACGGAGGAGAGAAACTGAAAAACAGAGTTAGGCGTGCCTGGATCATTGGATCGGTGTTATCATGTACTTGAATTGTTTTTGGATATATAAAGTGCTATACGTTCCAAAAAAAAAAAAGAATTACATAAGCCCTAAAACAATTATGCTAACATAACAACAAACGGATAGGAATTGGACTGTGAACATGATCTCCGCATGATGATCCCTAGATGGTACTATTAAGTACTATTTGATTCCGGCATGCTGCAATCACGTGCTGTTGTTTGAATTTTCCCTCCATACGCTCTGGGACTAGTTCGCGTACTCGTATCACGCTTTAGGCCGCTTCAATGTTCTTGCTCCCGCTTTGTTCTGTTTTTCTCTAGTTCTTCTTCTTTTCTTTGTCTGTTTCAGTTTCTTCCTCATTCATTGATCCTTCTGATCATAATTTTCAACAGAGGAAAGGTTGTATTTCCACATAAACAGGTTAGATGTTCCTTATCTCAATTATTATGTACCTTAACTACTTAACTTATTTTACTTAAGTTTAGCCAGGAAAGGACAAGGGACGAGCAGTGGATGAATAAGACATGGATGGATGGTCATTTCTAGCAAGGTCAGGTCCGTCATTCTGTATCTCATGTATTCATTAGCTTATGTCACTTAATATCTTGTGTACAAGTTGAACTAGAAGATAAAGTGGAAGCTACGAAAGACTAGAAGTTCTAGAAGGTTCAGGAAGAGACAGCTAGGTGGTCCTGGGCCAAGCCCATGAAGTTCAACATTGGCCTACTAAGTACATGTGGAAGAAGGAGAAGACGACAGATGGAAGCATGAGATTGGACCGACTTACAAATGACCAATACCGAGATATAAAAGGGCACCAATTCTAAAGTGAAGGTATCAAGTATTTACTATTCACATTTATTACACTAAGGCAAGGATAATCAACCTCCTTCAAGTAAAGTCTCAATCCGGTTTGACCTCAGTCAAACTGGCATAACAACACTTCCACACGTGCATTTGTTGACATCAGGTACTGAAGAAGCTTACAAGATTCTTAAAGACAAAATAGTGCACCTGGAGAGAATTTATAGTTGGATTTATATTGAGACTATGGTCATCAAGCTTAGTGCATCCCCCGATTTACTAGAAACACACCCTTACATTTTGGTTCTGTCTGTGGGAACTACTACTAAAGGGTTTCCAGGACTCCACTGAGCGAGATGGTAGGACATAATTACGCCACTGGAAATAGAGGCGGAGGTAACTTAGCACCAAGAGGTAGAGGAAGACCCCCAACCAGAGCAAGAGGCAAAGGTAGGGGTTGAAGTAACAGTGGAGCAAATAGAAATGTAAATGGAAGGGAGAGTGATTCGCGACGGAGATACGACAAGCTACTCAGCGACGAATTCAGTAGCAAATGGGCAAGAAAGAGAGAGAAGATTAGCTTTGCAAAGAGCATAATTGAACAATCTAGAGCATCAAAAGAGAGTAGTAGAGGAAGAATTGCAACAACTGGAAGAAGCAAGAAGGAACCTCATACATGAGAATATTATGAGGAATACAAGGCCCGTACAAGAGGTACAAAATGAACCAGTTTTAACAGGAGTGGGGGTAAATATACCACCAAGAGCAACAGTAGCTCAATGATCACAGATGTTGATCAATCCGCAGGCGCAACCATTTTTTCCCAACTCAACAAGGGGAGTGGTAACAACGACAACTCTTGCTCAAGGCACACAAGGCCAAGAGAGAAATTTTGTGTTGCCAAATGGGCATGTGTTAGATAACAATGCGCTCTTTGGGATAACTAATGAGAAATTGAGTCGTTTACATGACCTCTTTCAATTTGAGCTAGGGTGTACTACTGACATACCAACAAGTTTGATAGGACCATTGCCTACTCAGGTACAAACAACACAAGATAACATCCGACATGTTATTCTTCCTTTAGCATCAGAGGCTGCAAGGAATGTTGTTGATTTAACTAATCATGATGTCCTAATCTCTCAGGATAACATCCGTCATGTTAATCCGTCAGTTTCGACACGACCATTAACTTTGGATGTGATCGGAACATCGAATAGACCAGTTCAAGAAAGACTCACTTCCCATGGGAGACAAGGACTGTGCAAGGTCGAATTGGGGAGACATGGAGGCCGGAGGACTTAAGACAGATGTTGCAGAGAAGGTCTGAAGCACAAGGAGAAGAGACAAGGGTGAATCAAACAGCTGGAATGAACTTAGGGCAACAAATTCAAGCCCGAGATGCTATTGTGACCACTATCCAGAGGCCACAATCTCAAACACAAGACACTCAAACAAGGGTCGTGCAATCACTCCGAGAAGAGAAAAGGCCCTTATCTCAAGATGAGTTAGCTAGGGAACATCTAAAGAAGATGACCGTCCTGAGCAAGCAAATTGTAACAAAGGAAAAAGAGAAGGTCAAAATCAATAACACACTGAGCTTAGAAATTCGGAAGGAGCAAAAGAGGCCAGACACGACCATACCTTCGCTTGAGCAATATCATGGGAAGTCTTGTCCTTACGGTTTCATAAGTCATTTGAAAGTAGGATGAAGGCCTATGGACACAATGAAAACATGTGTGCATTGACATTCCCAACCACACTATTTGATAGTGCGATGGACTGGTGGGGAAGTTTGGCTCATGGGTCTATCAAAAGCTATGACCGACCAGCTGAAGAGTGAGTTCATCCACAAATTTGACAGAATGATAAAAATAAAGAAACCATCCTCTGAACTCAAGAATTTCATTCAAGATTCTCAAGAAAATGTGCGTAACTTCATAGCGAGATTCAATGAGATTGCAATGGATGTAGAGACTCATAATGTGAAGAAAAGAGCAACTTACTTATATGAGAATACCACCAACCCAAGGTTGAGATAAATGATAGCATTGAATAGGCAAAGCTTAGAAACAGAGGAAAACTATGATGAATTATGTGCGAATTTTAAAAAGTCAGAGGACTTCAGGGACAATCCACAAATTAGAGCTGGATATAAAAGGGACAAGGTGATGACGATAAAATAGTACCCGTCATCAAGGTTCTATTTCGACCTTTTATTGTCCTTTTACTTTATATTTTCGTAAGAAGTAGTTACTTTTGATATGTTTTGTGTCACAGGGTCCCCGGATGCAATGTGGTGAAAATAGCGTAAAATAAGCTTATTTTGGTGCAAATTGAGCTTACTTTGAAGACTCGACTTTTCCATGGAGCAACCGGAGGTCCCCGAGGCTTGAGGAGTACAAAATATGGTCGTATTGGAGTCTTGGTGTCAATGAATAACAATAAGACGTTGGGAATAGCTTGTACGAGGCGAAGACGGTGGTGAAATCGGAGTTCGGGTGAAGATGTTTTAGTCATTCAAGTGTGCAAAGTTGCGCAGTATAGCCATTTTGATCACCAGTCATTCATATTATCTACGATTGACCTGAAACCAATGCCCACGCGTAGCCAACTCAAAGGGATTTCGAACGATAGGTCACACGCCCTGATCCAATAAGAGATGCGCCCAGAATTGACGTTTTAGTGAAGACCGGAATCGACAAAACCTCTGGCGGTCGTTTCGTACCTCGCAGGCCTAGTTGGCACCTCGCGGGCTTAAGTTGGCGCCGCGCGGGCCTGAGTTGGCGCCTAGCCAACGTCGGTATTGCAGATTTTGGGATTTTACTTAAAGAGGCCATATCTCCTTCAATATATATCGGAATTCACTTCCATAAAAACCCTAAGACTCGTTTTGTGCCTACTTTTCAGTATTCTACTTTAGGAGACTTGAGTTTGATTAGGAGAAACGTGATATGATTTATATTCATCTTTTCTACATCTTGATTTGGGATATTTATTCATTCTATCGATTAGTGACAAATTGGATAGCTGTTTCTTCTCTTCAAATCTGATATTTGATTATGTTTATTGATTATTGCTCTTCAATTATTATGTTTGTTGATTCAATAAACATTATGCATAGATAATTCACGTGTGTTGGTGGTAGAATGTAGAATTGATAGTTTGGATTATGATTATGCTTATTGTTCATGAATTATTATGCAAGATCTGAAGTAGCTCATTCTACATCTTCGAATTTCAAGGTGGTGATAGCCCTTGTGGTCATCTCATACTTAGATCCGTACAATTAGGAGTATTAACACCATATCTTCGAATATAAAAGTAGTGACAGCTTTTTGTCAACTCATGCTCCAAATTTGTATCTTCAAGTTTCATGAAGCTTGCTAGTTGTAATCCATTGCTTATCAATTCTACTTAGCTACCCCCAACAACTTAGCTACCCCCAACATCTTTCTCTTATTTATTATATCTTGTTTCTTGGTATTTTCTGATTTGCATGCTCTTAATAGTTCTAGTCTACATAAAGTTATATTCATTCACATATATTACTTCATTACGATTGATTGCAATTGATTGATATTAGTTGAAATTAATAGGAAAATTTTCAAGCCAGGCATATTAGAGTATGTTCGTCTCAAATTTCAAGCCAGGCATAAGATGTATTTGCTGAGACAGGAACTCAGAAATACAAATGATTATAAAAAATAAAAGAGATAATTAATTAAGGGGGAATTTCAGCAAACACAAAGATCAAAAGAATTTTGGATACAATTAGATAATGTGTTTGATTGACGATTATGATCCCTTGGTTAAAAAGAAGTAATTATTATGATGTTTTTGGCACAGATATACTAAAAGGGCATTGAGTGCTTATTGGTTAATCTGGTTCGTTGATTTAAAGCAAGATGCTTATCCAACGGTACATTTTGTGTGAATTGACACGATGTGACAGTTACACGCTAGTGGGCCACTATGCATTTATTACGCGTCCACCTTCCAAACAATTGTATCTCTGTTTTACCTTGCTGGGATCTTAAATCAATTAAGACTCTCAAACAACAGAGTACTATATAAAGAGGAGTATGCTCATAAGACAAAAAATTTACAGATTCCGACAAAAACTTTGCCATTTCAAGCACAAACAAACCTCTTAGTTTTTCTGCAACTCTCCGGTCAAAACTTGCTTTTGCAAAGCTTACTGTTCTGATTTTATTGTCCCGATATATTTAAGTAAAGATGGCTCCCAAAAGATCATCTAGCTCTGCCCCAAAAGACTCAAAAACTTCCAAGTCTGAAAAATAAAAAAGCTCCTCTTCTGCTACTGTTGCTACACAACAAGCACCTACGATTGTTAATAACAAACTTTCACAATCGCCCATGGACGGAACTTATCTAGACATTGAAAAATGTAAAGGTAAGATGCAATGGGGTGCTTCTGCCCTAAGAGAGCATATGAATGTTCTCTCGGAAGAAGGAGACACCGTACAAGAAGCGGTGGACTTACTGGAAAGAAATGGACTGATGAAATTCATCAGTGCCACACCCACCTGCTTAAGCACCATTGATGTGCTTGAGTTTTACAACAATGCAGTTGTAAACACTGTCACTACAAATGGTGTCACTGAAAAAGTGATTACCACTAGTGTTCAATCAAAGCAAGTCGTCCTGAGATGGACTGACATTGCAGCTCACTTTGAAATTTCAGTCACCGGAGAATTTGAAGAGGTGACTTATGATACAGAGACCCTTGCTAACTTCTATGCTGAAGTTAGAAATCCTGAACCAGTTAATGGGGTAGAGGCACCTGCAATGTTCAGCATAGTGGATGTCAAAAGAAAACACCTAATTGAATCACTCAAATTAGTGTGCCAGTTTCTCATCAGAGTAGTAGATTCTCAAGTTGGTGGAATAGACCAAATAGGGCTGAAAAGATGGCCCTTACTGAGAATTATCTTCAACAATGTTAAAACTGAGCTGAATTGGGCTAAGTTCATTTTTAACAAACTTGTAGATAATGCTGAAAAGTTTAAGTTTTCGGTTGAGGATAATTTGGTAAGCCCTGCTGAGAATGTCTCTTACGGACTGAAGTTGTGCTACCTCATGCAGAAGATGGATTTAGCCCTTAGGGAAAATCTCCCTATAGAATCCGTGTGGATGCTGCGAAAGCATACCACTAAACTAAAAGCTAAGAAAGCTCAAGCCGTCCCTGCACCAGCACACTCAGCAGTTGGCTCAAGAAAGAGGAAAACCTCTACAAAAGCTCATCTTGATGACACAGCAACCCCTGCTGATGTTAGTAAGACATCCAAGAAAAAGAAGGTTGCTGAGAAAGCAACTTCTTCAGCTAAGAGTCCAACTCATCAAGATGAGGCTGCTGAGAAGAAGAAGGAGATTGATACCTCTTCTTCAGTCCCTACTGCAACTACACGCAAAACTACAAGGAAGACTGTTGAAAGTGCAGCTCCAGTCACAACTGAAAATGTTGTTGATCAAACAACTAATGTCTTAGCTACAATTGTTAAAATGGGAAAGACTAAGGCTAAGAGATCCAAGAAAACTGCTAGAAAGCAAATAGCCCCAGTCCCTTCAGTTGATAATCACTCATCTTCTGAAGAAATCCCTGACACACCAGAGGATCAAAAGCTCATCAAAAGGGCAAGACAAAAGACAATCTGGTGATGCAGATGAAAAAATTCTTCCAAGCAGTGGAAATGCAAACCCTGCTGAAGACAAAGATGAAACTGAGTCAGCAAACACTCAGGAAATACAAGACCCTCCTCTCTATGAGGTAACAATGGATCCACAAAGTGATGTGGGGTAGAATTGTTAAAAGTTGTTGAATCAGCAACAAAAGAAAAGATGATTGTTGCTGAAAAAGCAACCAGTCCTGAAAAAGATGTTGCCGAAGAGAGTGTGGTTGCTGACACTCATCAAGAAGGACTGTCCGACGACGCACACAACGCTGCTGAGGATGAAATGAATAAGGCCGCCTTCATAGATCCTGACCAACAAATACATGATGTACTCAAATATCTAGAAGTAGATATGGATCAAGAAGTGCAACAGAGATCAGATGTCTCTGTGCCATTGTTCATGACCGAAAAAGAGCTAAACGGTCCAAGTTCTTCTGCTCAACTTGTTTCCTCTGAAACAATGGAGAATGCGTAACAAGCATCTCAACTAGAGCAAACCATGAAGTCTGTTGAGGAAGAGATCGAAAGAAATGATGAAGAAGCTGATACTTCAACAAGGATCGAATCTACTGCTGCTGAACCTCAACAAGTAGTTGACTCAAATAATCTATCCTTATCATTATCTTTTGATTTATTATCTTTGGTTAACTCAAATTCTTTTCAGACTTCTCAAGAGACGGACACAAGCAAGAAGCATGTTGAAGCTTCTGTATCAGAACCAATTCCTCATGTTCAGCAGGTAGAACTTGTTTTTGATAAGTTAACTAAGTTTCATAACATAGTACTTGTATCTCATGTGTTATTATTACAAGAACTTGCAAATCAGGATGCTAATCAAGGTCCTGAAGACATGATTATAGAAACCGCACAACCAAGTGTGCAAAATGAGCCTACCTCTTCTCAGCAGGTAGCTCATTTATCAGTAAAAGACTCTATTTCTGTAATCCAGTTGCAAACCTGTGCTAATAATAAACATGATCTCATACAGGCTCATTTGGAAACATCTCTACCTGATCTAGAGATCATTTCTCCTCAAGAAAGTTCAGCTTACATGTACAAGCAGTTCAAAAAGACTACTTTGTCCAAGGTTGTGAAATCTTTCAACACCTGGCAAAAGTATAGATCAATGGACTTTGCTGAACTCTTCCCTCTTCTCATCAATGACAAGAAGAAGCAATCACTGCTCAACTTGGAAGCTTTTATTCATTCGGTGTTGCCAATGGATCATGTTACCTTTGCTGAGCAAATGGATAGCAAACTACTCGATACCATCAGCAAAATGCTCAATAAAAAGTTCAAAGAAGCTAGTCTCAGTGACCAAGTTGAACTTCTAAAGAACAACTTTATTCCTGCTGTAGCTGATCCATAAGTATTCACTGAAGAAAAGGAAGTGACTAGTACAACTTTGTACAAATTTATTCCTATAGTCATCCTTACTGATGATGAGAGAAATGATGAAGAAAAAGAAGAGGATGAGGACTCCAGTGGTGAGAATGATCCGGATAATTCCAAGGACTCAAAGGACGACGATGATGATACCCAAGGTCCTAGTCCCGGTGCTGGTGGAGAATTAACTAAGACTCAAGAAAAGTCTGATCAAGCACATGCTGAAAAGCATGATGCTGAGCAACCACCTCCCAGTAATCCTGAAGAATCCACTCCCACTGCTGCTGAGAAACCAACAGCTGATACTGTTGTTGAGTCACTTGAAATTCCTACAGTTGCACAACTTGTAGTGAATACTGAAAAGTCAGCAACTGAAGAAGTTGTTGATGCTGAAACCTCTCAGAAGCTTGCTGAAATTGCCAAAGGCAAAAAAAAGCTTGTTGATGATGAAATAGTTGTTGAAGCTACGATCAAGGTTACTGCTGAAAACCTTGACAAGGAGGAAGCTGAAGATCTTAGAAAGGCTATTCAAAACAGCCTTGTGATAAATGTTCCAGAGACTCAACATTTTGAGGTTGCTCAGTCTTCTGGAATAAAAGATCCTGAACAAAGCTCACTTCCACCTCCTACTGCTAGTGTAACTCCAGCTGATGAATCACAAGTGTTGCACACAGCAACCACTCATCCACAACAAGAAGTGGCTGATACAGAAAGGCTATCATGCATGGAAGATGATGATGATAGTTCATCAGGCTTCTCTAACTATGATGGAGAAACTTCTGGAGACAAGATCAACGACAAGATAGCTGATCCTACTGAAACTTGTAGTGGATCCTGCTGAAACTCCTAAAGCACTCCATCACATTGAATATTCAGAAGAAGATCATGAAACACATGAAACTGCCCATGCTGAAGATCAGTTTGCCACTGAGTTAAACGCTCATTTAGTTGCTCCCTCACTTGTATCGTTTCCAAATGTGGACAGTGTTACACCAAGGATTAATGCACTACTGCAAGTTCACAAACAATGCACTAATGAGAATACAACACTACTTGCTGAAGAGCTGTTGAACATTGAAAAGATCTTGAAAGTCCTCCTGACAAGGACAACAAGTCTTACTTTGGCTCAGGCTGATGTCAATACACAACACAAAACCAATGATGCATCTTCAGTCCAAACATTGAGAGTTGCTAAAAATGCACTCAAAAAGGCACAAATGGATCTTGAAGAAAAAGATGCAATCATTGAAAGGTTGAACAGAGATATGGATCATGTCAAACACACGATGTCTACACTTAACAAAGGTCAGCAAGAGCTGATCTTACACTTCAATGGGCTAAAGACTCTTACTGACTTTTGTAATGAGTACTTTTCTACCCAAGTATTTGCTGACAAGCAATCCATGTCTATGGGGGAAGAAAAACAGAAGAGATCAAGGAAGAATAACAAGGATTTACCTCCTACTTCTCCTCCCCTTGTGCTGAAGTTGACTAATCCTCCACTTGATGCAGAAAAAGTATCAACCAGATCAAGAAAAAGATCTGAGTCTGAAATTGAAAGAAGTTCAGCATCTGCAGCAAAGAAGATGAGAACTGCTGCTGACACTTCTGAAACTTGTGGAGAAACTCACATCATGTATGAAACTGACGATGATGATGATGATGAGTTGCCTTTAACCAAAGTGCTCAATATCAAGCCTATCACTGCTCTGACTCCTTTTGGACAGTCTAAGCACTTCTCTTCTGACTCCAGATCCTCAGCAAAGGATCAAGGAAATGCTAAGTCAAGAAGAAGAAAACAAAGAAAAGAAGAAAGAAGGCTTGCTGACATTGCAGTAGGTACTGGCATTGGATACACTAAGACTAGCAACGAGGAAACCACTCAAAATGTGGTTAGAAACCTATAAGGTTGCTGGAAGACCTACTTGTAAATGATTTCTTTCCAACTGTTGTGCTGAATCAGCTGTATACTTGGATTGATCTCAAGGTTGCAAAGAAAGAAAGGGATCCTCCTCCCTACCCAAGGAAAATTGCTTCAAAATGGTTGAATACTGAAATCTTAGTGAGAAGAAGCTCCATCAACAAGAAGATGAGACAAGAACCTGAACTCATCAAGCCGGTGGATGTTGCTTATTATAATGACCCTATGACCAACAAGTCCAAAAAGAAATATGGCTTGATTCCTTATGAATATTTCTATCTTACTGCAAAGGATCAAGAAGAAGATCTTCGTTGGTTAAGGAAGATTCATGCCAACAAGGGAATTTTTGACACTCAGCTGGTTCATGCTAGCAATTGGGGTATGCACTTATGGGTATTGCACTACAAAGAGTTGAATGGTGAAACACATCATTATACTGCCTGTAAGAATGCAAGAATTATTAAACTAGAAGTCCGAAAACTTCGTGAAGATTACGAGAAGGACTGCGTTGAATTTACTACCCTTTCTATGAAGAGTGTGAAAGATATTCTCAGAGAATCATCTACTGGACAAGCTTAGAGATTCTTTTAAAAGCTTTCCTTGTGTAAAAGATTGTAATAGTTATCTCTGCTCTTTCTTGTAAAACTTGCTACTGAAAGATAACTATCAGCAATCAACTTTTTTACTCTTATTTGTTCTTTATTATGCAAATTATTTATGCTTAATGTTTTAATATTCAAGTATGTTTGCATTAATCAACTGATTTATTCAACATCAGGAACCTCTAAAAGGGTAACAATTAATTTAGCCATGGATTGTTGTCATCAAAAAGGGGGAAATTTGTTAGGAAACTTGTAATTTTGATGAACAGATTACCATGCTAAATTAAGAACAGTCCAGTGGTTAGTACTCTTAAGGTCCATAAGAAATTAGAATTTTTAAAGGACATTGTAAAAGAGGAACGTTTGCTAAAGACTTAGTATAGGTACTGGATAGGTTCTTTTTGTTTGCTGATGATGTACATTGTTTGCTGAAACAATCTATTGAAGTATAAGAACCACTCAGAAGACTTGAAGACTTGAAGATTTGAAAACAAGAAGACTTGAAGTTTGCTGCGATTTGGTATCTATATAAGGCATATAGTAAAGTTAAGTAAAGTACATATTTCAGCAATGCAGAAAACACAAGTGTAAAAGCTTGAGTCTACTGAGACGATATAACGTACTAAAGTAACTACATGTGACCTTACTTGCTGAAGTAGTACTTACATTTATGCTCCGAGTTTCGAACGTTGAAAAAGGTCAAAGAGCATTAAATGAAAAGCATGCCGTTCTGAAAAAGTTGAACACGCTGCTGACAGTACCTTCATAGCAAGATAGTGACATTTTCTGGCTCCGGCTTAGAATTTCTAAATTCAAACGGTACCAAGAATTCACTATAAATAGAGACCCTTAGGCAGTGAAAGAAGTGTGTCAACAACGTGATCTTACACTCAGTTGTGCTTTCAAACTCACATCTTTCTTAAGCTTACTACTGTCTAAAGATCCGACCCAAGACTTAAGCTTGAAACAAAAGCTACTTGTGAAGAAGTAGAACTTTAGCTAAGAAATTGGTTAAGTGTTCTTTCTCCTAAACAAGAAATAGTCTTGACACCCAGAAACAATATACTTATAACTGAAAAGTTATTCAGTTGAGTTTCTTAAGATTACTTGGTATTAGCTGAAAAGTTAATCTCATAAGTGATCTTCACCCAAAACCTCTCTAACTGATAAAACACCCTTTTACAGGCGTGAAATTCAGGGGGAACTAATCAAGCAAGGACTTGCTGATAAGTGTCCCAAGTTTGGTGGAGAACAAGGTTATAGTTCTCTGGTTAGGTTGGAAACAAAGCAAGGGCGCTTTGGTTTCTGGAATTCTAGTAGATTAGGTGTTGTAAGGAATCTCATCATCTATCTTAGTGAATTCAGTCCTAGCAAGGACAAAGTGGATTAGTTGAGGGATTACGTCACCCTCAGATACCACTATAAAAGTGTTTGTGTGATTTACTTACTGCATTTACTTTCAGCAAAGCTTTATCTTATTTACTGCAGTTTCTTTCTAAAACCCTTTACTCAGCAGACGTGTTTTAACTTGGTTTGATTAAACCTGCTGAGTAGTTGTTTTATCAAAAGCACTTAATTTCAAAAGAATTCCGCTCTCTGATTAGTTAAGTATTAGCAAAACTTATTACTGAACAAGTATTAAGTACCTTGCTGAGAAATTTGTATTAAGTATCAGCATAAGCTCTTTGCTGAAAAGTAAAAGCTCCTTGCTGAGAAAGTTTTAGACGACGAAAAAGTTTTAGGGACTATTCAACCCCCCCCCCCTCTAGTCTCTAAGGGACCAACACCTCGGGTGCCTTGGACTCGTCCTTCTCAACACTTATTGGGGTTCAAGCACTCACGAACAAAGCCACGGAAGTCGAGGAACTTCAACGGTGCTATTTTCCATAAACAAATGCTCGTTTTTAGCTCCAAAAACACCGTTTCGTACCTAAGTGCCTGAAAATGCAGAAAACACAAAACGTGACACTATTCTACAAAACTAACCAAAAAACAAGGCAAAAGGATAGAAAAAGAAGGCAAAAAAGACAAGATGAACGCGTCAAAACTACGTTCATCATTACCTACGGTGAAGAAATGGACCAAGGTTATTTGGAATAAGTTGGCTCCTAAAAAAGTCAATATCTTTGTGCGGAAATTGATACTCATCTGGTTTTTTAGATTGTTTACGTATTCCATTTAAGTCCGTTTCTTTAGATTGTTTACGTTTCCTTTTTTGGCAAACCTTTATCTCACAACTTTATTGTGGGTCCTGCCACTAACTCAAACACCACACACATTATATCAATCTCCTTAAAAACCGTTCCAAAAGCAAACGTAAACAATCTATAAAAACGGATGAGTACAAGATAAAATTCCATCCAAAGTTAACCTTAAGAAGAGGGGAGTTTTCTTTACTAATGATGATGCTAGTTGTGCGAGATGTGAAGGAGTTGTCGAGGATTCTTGGCATATTTTCGGATCTTGTCAATTTGCACTTCAAATTTGGGAGTCTTTGTTTGCTTGGCTTGATTTTCCTTTTCTAATGGGATCAAGTATGGAGGAAAGTATGGAGAATCTTAGCAAGTGGGGGAAGAGTGACGCAATAGAGGGGTGGCATTTAATTTGGTCGTGTACGATTTGGATGATTTGGAAAGCGAGGAATGAGCTAATCTACAACGTGGTTGAGTGGAACAAATGGCAAGTCATGGAAAAAATAAAAACTCAAAGTTGGTCTTGGTTGAAAGGAAAACAAGAGCAAAGTTCCTATAATCGAGTGGAGGATTGGTTCCTAAATCCGTCCCTTTGTCTCGAGGAGTAGTCATAGGCCAATGTGAGACCCAAGGTTCAAGAACATGAGGTTTATTCTAAGGTTTGGTTTTGTTCAGGGAAGAACAGGGGAAAATGTAGCAGCCTTGGTTTGACTATTGTTTCCTCTCCGGAAGACAAGGAACATGGCTTTTTCTAACATTTTTTTTGTTGTTCCATGTTGCTAATTTATTGCATGCAGGTCACGAGAAGTTGGGAGGATCTTATGGGCCAGTTGCACATTATCCTTGTAGTGGGCTCCTTGTTGTTTGATACGGTCTGTCGGCTTTTGTTTCATCCGGACGCTTTGCGATGGGTAAGTGACTCAATGGGCATTAAAACTCCTCTTAATCCAAGTGAGTCGAATGTTAGTTTGACTTTAGAATGTTTGGAGGACTTCGGGTCTTGCTTTTCGAACTTTAGTCACGCTTTAAATTGTTTGCCACTTGGTGGTTCTCGTGGGTATGACAAGGAATAGACTATATTCTTCATCACGATAAAGAAACCTTCGTTGGATGGAGTATAGGTAAATTATTTTAAATTACTTGCCATATCCTTGATTATCGGCATAGGGTGTAGGAGCATGGCTCTAGGACGTTAGAGTTCGTTAAACATAGAGTGAGAAATAGACTATATCTCCATCGCGATAAGGAAACCGTCGCTGGATGGAATATATTATTTTAAACTACTTGCTCTGGGATACATAATCAATCATCCCTGTGCGACCTTACGGAGAAATATCTATTCAAGTAGAAGACAAAAACTCCGTTTGATGTATCTACAAATATAATCAAACTGTACGACGCTTAGGAGATGATTACAATGAATTGCAACCTAATTCTAGCTAATCCTACAAACAATCTCACTCAATTGAACAAGATCAATAACTAGAACACAACCTAACTCGCTCAGAAGACTCTTAGATAGTAAGATGAATTCTACAGAATTATACGCTCAATCTTCGTGTCTTCAAAGCTGGTATTCTCCTCTATTTATAGTGTAAATTTTGTGCATAGGTTAGTAGAGAAGAGTCCCATCAAGTTCCATGTCTGTTGTGAATGGTTGGAATAAATCTTCAACGTCAATCCTTATCCGTCTCGACTTGTTCTTCAAGTGAATGACTCTAAGTCCAAGTAACTAGGTTACACGCACTTAGATCCTTCTAGAACAATCAGTCTTTAGTCTTTCTTCTTCATAGGAGTTTCCTCTTTGATCAGACTCCAAGTAAGTTCTTTGATAATACTTTTTATATATAAATATATATATCCATATATTTATATCTCCGTCTTTAAATAATCTTCCATGATTCCTTGATAATCTACACTTCTTTTAACATGTATAAGAACGATTTAAACAACCAAAAACGTGGAACTAATTAATTAATCAATTAATATACAAAAACGTGGAACTCATTAATTAATCAATTAATTTATAAATACAGAAAGTCAATGTCGAGACCAATGTTGAGCTAACATCCAACTCAACATTCACCATAACATCTCGTCATTGTTCCTGCACTTCCAAGTTTGTTGCTTAGGCGAAATCCTTTCTTATCATCATACTCCACTGTCCTTTAGAGTCTATCATTGTGCATGAGTCCTTCTATGAATCTTTCATTTAAGTCCAACTCAATTAAGATTTGCACAAGCATATCTTCGACTTGTATTTTCCTCCAAGCTTCCTTCATGCTATACTTTTCATAACCTGACAAAGATCAACAAGTAAAACTGTGGAACTAATTAAATCAGTGAATAAAGGTAAAATCAATAAATGAGTATAAGTGCAGAATAACCAATGTTGTAATCAATGTTACACCAACATGATCCATAACATTGATCATAACATTCAATCACAGTAAATCTTCTGCACTTTCCATCTCCCCCTTTTTACCTTTCTTCACAAAACCTTCGCTGCATTTAATTAGTTCAAATATACTTTCTCTCCCTTAATTAGAACATAAATATATCACAGAGATACCAAAAAGATCATTTGTCAAGGTAACATAGGTAAAGGAATCCTAGAGTTAAAACTTCAAAATATCACAAATCTAATAAAAACACAAAGTAGTCATAATGCACATAATGCAGCTTTATCCCTTAACCAAATTGGTTCTCCAGTAACCTTCGACAACTCCCCATCAATCACATCCTAAATATGCATATGATCAGTATCAATGTTGGGCTCAATGTTGACATGGACATTGCCTCAACATTGATCATACTGGAAGTGATGTTGAAAAAGTTGAATCTAATATTGGAAACGGTTTAAGGCCTGCATTGGCTACTAAGTAACAAACTCCTTTTGAGTAACTTGGACCTGTAAAGTGAAGTGTTTTGCAATTGTTTTATCTCTTGGAAGAACAAATAATTTTAAAACGGTTGGGAGGGCATATGAGGTCTTTTCTGTACTTAAGCTGCAAAAGAAGATCATCTCATACAAGAAACACATTAGTAAACTCATATAAGAATATCTAAAAAACAGTAAGTAACAAGAAACTAATGGACAACTTAAGCACACAGATAGATAATGACTAAACTCAAGCTTAAATAACATTTCCCTGTAAGACCAAAATCGAATCCAAACTCACATAGAAAAACTTTCCTTTGAAGAAAAAAAACATTTTTCAATTTTCGATCATCACGGTTGTTTTCACAAAGATTTGGATAAACAAAAAGAAAGAAGAAATACACTTAACATTGTAGATATGAATCCTTCAAAACTAGTTCATTTGTCACAAGTATAAGCGTCTGCAGTATCGAAGGAAAAAAACAATTGGTCTCTGTTTTTTTTTTTTTCTTTTTATCAAAAATCTCCAAATATATAAGTCATAAATGAACAAGGAGATTTAGAGAACACAAATGTTTCTAGGCTTTGTTTAAATTCCACACATAGTGAAACCCAAAGATTCCTAGGTACAGTGAGCTTTGTTTAAATTCCATATCATTGTATGAACCCCAACGATTCTCAGCTTGAGCTTTGTTTAAACCCCACAATTTTGGGAAGCCCAAAAATTCTCATGCTCTATCAGGCTTTGTTTTAATCCCACCAAGAAAAAGTGAGACCCAAAGATTCTTGATCTTCTGTAATGACATTCAAGGGCCTCCAGGAATAAATGATATAGGACTGAACATAAAGTGCAATGTTCATCCTTTTTCCTTATTGGAGATACCAAGAAAAACAAACTTGCTTATACCTGAGACAAAATTAGTAATGTCATCATATTGATTTCCACAACGAAAAGAGTTTTTCAACGTTTATCCAAACACTGATACAAGGGATTAACGACACAAACAAAATTGAAGATTTTTAACCTACAATAAGGTTAAACATACAAGAAACTACTGCTAAAAATTTTCTTTGAAACTTTCTCAATGTTGCCGGCAGTGTTAAGACAACATTGAGGTCAACACTGAATTGTAAAATCACATAGACAAAGAGATTTTCTGTGAAGAAATCACACACTATCTAAGGAAATAATCAAAAGCATATGAAAACAGATTATTTAAACACTATGTTCTCACTTACTAATAAAATAGACCTTAAATAGGATTTTCATAGTGAAGAAGGATTAAAAGAAAAACAAACACTTTAAGTAATGACACACCATAAATTGCAAACAAAAGTTTTGATTAAGAAAGATACTCATCTCTTTTGAAAAGCAAGTTCAGAGCCTAGTTAGAAAAACAAATATCAACGAAAAGATAAATTTTTCTTAACTAAAAAACAAGGCTACCAACAGAACAAGGTTTCACAACAATTAATGAGTATGAGGTTCAGAATGGTACCTTGAATATACACATGTTGTATGACATAGTTATTACCTCAGTGTTGCCACCACGTGTTGTTAAATCAATACTGACAATAACATCACATTTTTTCTTTTCTCGTTAGATCCTTATTGAATCAGTGTTGTCTGATGTTGTCTTCTGCCGTTCTGTCAATATTACAATGACTTTTGATAAAGGATTCATTCAGCATCATGGTTAGAGAATCCCTTCTCAATAAGTCTTTTTTCGTTGTTGGATCAAGTTCAACAGTCCTTTCATTCTCATGTGCGGAGCTGTTATTGCGCACTATTGAGGTCGATGTTGACGTAACATTCGCCTCAACACTGGATAATTGTAAAGCAACAACTTTTGTATTTGACCAATAATCCCTATACCTGCATCAATTTGACTATGGAAAAACAAAAGAGTCATCAAAAGGTTAGAATGACAAGATGTAAACTAGTTCTTGCCCTTGGAATGTATATTCAAAACGTTTATGATTATTCCACGAGTATTCCAAAAATAATCCCTTTGTACTCTTTCCATCAAGTTTTTCCAAGTGCACCTGTCAATAAACTAAACAAAACTAAAAAACGTGATTAGGTTTAAGTTTTATTAGGAATATAAGGAGAGTTATTGATGCTCAAGGCCTGAGATAAATTCCATTGAAATGACGAGTGCTAATTGCAGCTTCAGCTCTTAATCTTTCCAGACATGGTTGTCATCAGGCACTGTTGAGAACGATGTTGACTCAACATTGTTGTTAACATTGACGTTAACATTACCGTTAACATTACCTTCCCATTCGGTAGTGTCACATTTTCACATCTTTGTACCTGTTTCAATAGATCTGCGAGCAATTCTAATAAAAGCAATACTGAAAATATTACTTGTAAAGTTATATGCAATTTCACTCTTAAAAGGAATTCTATGTACATATAATTCACAAAGAATTTCTAATCTATTATTAAACATTTTAGTTTCACATAATAATCAAAATGAAACTTATAAAAGCTATAACTAAACAGGTTCTGAATCTTAGCATGCATGATTTTGATGTTTTAAAAAAGTTTGAGATTTCTTTTTCAACAAATATTTTAAATAGTTACAAAAATCATCAACCACAAAGTTATACCACTTACCTCCAAGAGTTTGCACAAAAATTGGAACTTACCAGATCAAAAAAGTAGCAACTCAACATCCGTGTAACTTATCAGTCTTTTATAGGATTGTGAGATGTCTTGGTTTTGTTTTGGCACACATATAGTATCTCCACACATTAATTTCCTGAACTGATGATATATGGCTTTCTCCATACAATAACCAACATGAATAGAAGCTTCATTCCATTTATTGTCCTGCATGATTAGTACTAACAACAAAAACATACTATACTGCAGATAACCTCTTCTTAAGGAGTTCAGATTCTCTTGGTTTTAACAATTTTAACAAAGCATGTGTTACTAACGGACAATGTTGAGAGAGATGTTGGAGCAACATTGTCTGTTTATGTTTCTTTTCGTTTAAGAAAACATTTTAAACTTTGAATAGCAAAATTTTATAATTTCAGAACTGCAAACAGAAAGATCTCTCTCATCTTTTAAAAATAAATTGAATTAATTTCAAAAAGTAGTTTGCCTTTTACCATATCAAAGTTGATCACTAGTTAAAAATAGAAACATGTAACACTTCTTCCAAGAGATTCTGAAATCCTATTTTTGTCATACTTTCATTACCTAAGTCTAATAGTTTATCAAACTTTAGGTTCAAGTAATAAGCTAACCAAGAGATTATATTTCTGCAAGTATGGTTTTAGTATGTACCTTATAGCTCATTGCCTTGCATTGACAATTTCTGACCCAGGGATTGCATCACTCAACTTTGAGTTCTCCTTTTTCAAGGCATTTCCAAACTGTTGCGTTTTACATTTTCTTGTCTTCATTTTTCTTCAAGAGAATGATCTGCACATAAAACAACTAAACCGTGCAAACAAAAACCACCACAGTAATCATAGTTTACTTTATGAACTAATTCCAAGAACTTGTGTAATTTCAAGAATTGTCATAATTATAAACAAAAATATTGAATGTTATGTCCAATGTTGCAGTCGATGTTGAGGCAACATTGATCCTTCACATTGATGTAGCTTGGCCAGTTGCACATAGCTTTTAGAGCTATTACATATTCTTTTTCATTCTCCCGTTCCTGTATTTCTACCAGAAGACACATCTCAAGAAGATTTATCCTTCTTTCGAAGAATGTTAGCATAAGAAAAATAACCAATAGCATATTAAATTTTCAAGACAAAACAATGGCATTAAGCAGAGCAAGAATTGTTGGAGAACTTTTGTTACTAAAAACTGGAAGATATTCTTGATTTCCATAAGCTTAAAATGTGAAAAACACTGAGCTATGATCAGAAACTTCAAGAAAACACACCACTTTTTTGAACTCATAAATAGAGACAAATAAGATCAAAGTAGGAAAGAGAGAAACTACATTAACAACTCTTTTCACCAATCAAAGAAATCTCATACATTATAAGATTAACTAACATGATAACAAAAATTTCTAAGTAGTCTAAACCAAGAGTTTACAAGAAACACTTTTCTTCAAATCAAAACTAGATCAAAGAGATCTAAAAACTGTTTTAACAAATGTTAAATAAACATTTACCCAACAAATAAACAGACAAAAAGAAGTTTTCAAGGTAAATTCATTTTAGCAACTTATAAATCAATTTTAATTCTCAAAAAACTAGTTAATAGTAAACTGATCTAGATTTTTCTACCTTACAGAGACCTTGTAAACTACCCTCAACATGCTTCACAGATATGCAAATAAGATGGTACACATAACCGAAGGTAGCACAAAACGATCCTAAAAGTTACCTCATTCATCATATCACAGTGGTTCAGTTTTGAGGATGATTTCTCAATCTGCTTCTAGAGTTGTACAAAGCATGCATTTGACTTCCAGCATTGAGTGACACCGAGTGAGCGACATCTGAACTAAAATGGAACTAATCCAATTCATTAGGCATTGGCAATTGATCTGATTGGCATAGAACACACCATCACATGTTGGGATGGTCTTTACCACTGTTTTGGAAAAGACCGTATCCCTTCATCGAGTCTCTTCCATCTCTCGAGTAAGACCTGATATAATCCACTTAGATCCTCTATCAACTCATTCTTGGTTACTTTAACCTTGAATGAGTAACCTGCAATAAAATAACCATAGCCACAAACACATTCAACATTAGTATAATTAGAATACTCTTCTTGTCCTGATGTTGAAGGTCTGGAGTCAGAACACTCAGATTCACTCTTGCAGTAGAAAGTTATTTTCTGATCTGAAGTTCTGGATCCAATGTTCCGGCCAATGTTGAAACCAATGTTGCGCCCGATGTTGAAGCAACATTGAATCTCAGAAAGACTATTTGGCCAATCTTTATAACCAGCAGTATATGCTATCTCCCTTTCCTCTTTCTGATGGTCTCTTTTACCTGTTCCAGAAAGACTAAAACAAGCCAAAAGATATTCTCCCCGGATTTGCAAGGGGTTAGCATAACTAATGGCAAGAACACATAGAGCATTATACATATGACATGGAATATCATTAAAATGTATAGAATCAATTTTGATGTGTTCATAATATGAATTTTTAACAATGTAAACTTCAGAAAGATTAGAGAGATAATTATTCCCAGATTTTTGCACATAGCATTACGTAGTACAACAAAAAATCTTACATGAACAAAACACATACCTTGGATTTAAGCAGGATTAGAGAATCAATCAGCAACTCCTCCCGAGTAGATATTGATTTCGGCTCAATACTTTCTTCCTCACTTCTGTCCAGAGGAAGTTTAGGCACAGAATAATCATCATCACCTGCAAAATAAATAGAAAACGAACAACAATGTATTCCAGATCTCCATGCATAAATATCAATTAATTTGACATATGCACGAAGTCTAATTTCCCAAATTGTAAGTGTCGACATAGTGATGTGAATGGCCTAATCAAGAACTACAGTACTAAAAACACAAAATCCTATGGAAAGATAATCAGGCTCCGATGCCACTTGTAAGAACAGGTGAATCTTGATTTAGTACCTGCAAAATAAAAACTTGTAACTCAATGTTGAGTTCAATGTTATCACGACATTACGATAACATTGCCCACGACATTGTCCTGCGGAAATATATATAACTATAGAACAGAGAACTACAGCAGCGGAATGTAAAGGAAGAAGACACAAATTTTCTTCTTCACAGGGATATATAATCAATCATCCCTGTGTGACGACATTGTTTTTTCCACTATCATTCGGTTCTTTTTCACCAATTTAGTTATCCTCTATTATGCATTTTGTGCATTTTGTTAGAATAGTGTCACGTTTCCATTTTCTTTGTTATTTTCAGGATTTAGGTGAAAATCGCACTTTTGGATATGAATCATGGTGAAACATTGAAGTTTTGGTGCAACAAGATCACCCGCGGTGTGTCAAGGAGTACCGGGACATGTTTCCAGGCCAAAAGACCAAGTTTCGGAGCTTAAAGTCGTGCCAAAGACCAAAAATCGAAGACTTGGAGGAAGAAAAGCACGGGCAGAACTCTTCCCGTGCCAGGCTCACCGCCTGGGAGCGTTTCGGCAGCAGATATATATATTTGTAAAAGTTGTGAATTTTCATATCTTAGATCATACTTTAGCAGACATAAACCCTAGAGCTTGTTATGGGTTTTCTTTGACTTAGAACTACTTTTTCTTAGCGATTTGGAGCATCAAGGTAGAGATTTGGACATCTTTTGATCTCACCTTGCTAGAAACTTGTGAGTTTAGCAATTCACCGGAGATTGACAACCCTCGGTGGTAACTTTGTATCACACCTTTTTCATACTCTATCTTTCAATTCAATTATGTTTTCATCTATGATTGCTATTGCTGATTTCGAATTTGATATGAGTAGCTAAATTTCTAGTTGGTGATAGTATGTAAATTCGTAGCTAGGGTTCATATTGTGCATGATTGAGTTTCTGAATCTTTTACTTGTAGAATTGTTTTATTCGATTCTTTGATCCGACTAAGCCAAACATCTTCGTATAAAAGTGTTAGAAACACTAGGACAATTCAAGATCATCGATTTCGATATTTACAATTATCAAGTACTGCTTGCACTAAGCCTGACAACCTTAGCCAAGTATTAGTATAGATAGGAGGCTTTCAAACGACTTAGCACAGATTTTCTTATCAATAATAATGGAAGTTAGCGATAGTATGATCATTCAAAGCATCAGGTTAATAATCATGCATGATGTACTACGTTGCATAGAAATCTAAGATCATGAATTGTCCAATGTGTTCCGTTCAATTCAACACTACGAAGATAGAGGGCTTAGATAGATCAAAGAAATAAAGCAATAAGTCAAGTCTAAATCGCGTTACAACCACTCATGCATAATCAAGAACCCTAGCTAAGAAATCACATACTATCACCAACGATAGATTTAGCTACTCATAGATAAATTGCAATCACCAAGAATCAAAGCAAGATCGAATGAAAACATGTTGAAAGAAATAAATAAAAGTAGAAAAATCGTGAGATACAATGTTACCAACGAAGGTTGTCAATCTCCGAAGAATCGCCAACTCACAAGCAAGAATTGATAAACAACGAGGTCCAACTGCTATGCTTAATCCTACAAATTGATAAGAAAAAGAGTCTCCTATGCTAAGAATTCCCAGAACAGGCTCTGGAGAATTTGTCTCTCAAAATAATGTGAAAAGGTATGAAAAACGTAGAGAATGGGCAAACATATATATAGGAGTCGGAAACCGGGGGGCGAATCGCCTGGGGTCCCAGGCGAACCGCCTGGCGTGCCGGGCGAACCGCCTGGGAGCTCCAGGTCGGTGGAGACGCGTTTTTGGTCTTCTTTTCCTTTTCGGACTCAGATTTTGCCTTCTAGTGACCTTTAAGCCTTGAAACTCGTCCCCTAGGCCTCAAATCTCATCCGGAACCTTCTAGATACACCACGAATGTCCTCGAAACACCAAAACTTCGCCCTCTTCATCAATATTGCTCATAAACATACGTTTTTTTACCTAAAACCTGAAAAATGCAAAGAAAAGGTAAACGTGACACTATTCTAATAAAATTCACTAAAATATAAGCTAAATTAACCTAGAGGATATCTAAATTGGTGAAAAAGACTCGAATGAAAGTGTAAAATACACGTTCATCAAACTCCCCAAACCGAACCTTTGCTTGTCCTCAAGCAACTAGCTAGACTCTAATGCAAAAAAACAATGCAACACACAAAATGGAGTCTCATGCCAAATGAAATGAACTAATCTATTGAATCTATAAAAAACTTATGAACAAAGACCATACAAATCATAACATGGATATTTGTTGAAGAATGCCTCGATTAACTCATACACATTCACATATGCACTATGTTAAACAAGATAGTCTCTCGTAACATTCTCAACCTGGACCTAGTCAGTGACGACGTAATGAAACATGTTAAAATACGAATGGTTGTCCCATGCCTATGAAACTGAGGACTTACTACTGTTCACCAAGTTAAGACTTTTCCTCAAAGAGGTCGAACCAATACTGGCTCTCATCAAACGAAGGAGGGTTCCCTAAAAGTTCACACTCCCCTATTCTACCCATCTCTCAAGCAATGTCATAAACTAATCACCACTTCCTGAATGGCAGGACGAGGGTGGTCTAGAACAGATGACACTCAAACAAACAAAAGACAAACTTTACAACTCGATTACGAACATTACATGAATTGAAAAAAAACGAGACAAACACTTTGCTAAACTGCTTTTTGGCTTTTTTGGACCCTTCTTTGCTTTTTTGCGGCCTCTTTTTTTCTTTTTTCTCTTTTCCAGATCTTTTCTTTTCCTGGAAGTTTTTTCTCTCTTTTTTTTTCGATTTTTTAATATTTTTTTTATATATAGCCAGCATTAGCACAACGAAAAAGAAATTACAATGACTCACAAACGACCTCCCCAAACCTATTCAAAAGAATAGGTTGAAGCACAACTTTACGAAAAAGGAAAACAAACTCACAACACTCAAAAATCGAAAAACAAGTCTAATGATAGCGTAACCCCCTCCCCAAACCTATTCGAAAGAATAGGTTGCAAACAAAGGATCACACAATCTCACACTACCTCCTTCCTAGGCATTTAGCAATCTCAAAGCAAGGTGAAGACTTGTTGCCTCTTAGGTACATAATTACACGGGAAAACAACCACAAGACTCTAACATGCATCATCCTATTATAAAGGCCTTCGTGAACCACAGTAGAGAAAACACCACTAAGTGATGTCGAGACTACCAAGCTTAACTAAGTGCAAACATAAATGTGACAAGCCAAGCGAGAAAAACCTCAAACAAATTCATAGAGATGAAACGCATGGTTAAAGGTCATAACTAGTTAATCTACCCAATAAAAAACTTCAAAAAATTTGGCAATAAACTCCACACAAAAACATGCAAAACTATACTAGGATGAATGTAGTGTATGCAACTAAATACTAAGAAAAACGTGCAAATGCTAATGCAAACAAAAGGTTTCACAAGTAATCATAAGCAAACCAAGTATAGAAATACCCAGCGATAACCCCCCCCCCCCCCCCCGCCCAAACCTGAACGTCGTCGCTCGTCCCGAACGTCGAAAGTGGATTATAAGGTGAAATCTATCTTGTATATGTAACCTATATTACTCAATCAAACTCGTGAGAAACCAAAATAGGTGACAAAAGAGGTGAAAAGATCAATAATTTAACATAATAGGGTAAAAATTGAGGTTCCGAACGAAATTCAGGAGGTTCGGATCTTTGGACGCCCGGGGCTAACCGCCCCGGGTGCGGGGCGATCCGCCTGGGGCGTCCAGAACGCCCCAGGCGGCCTGGCAACGCCAGGCGAATCGCCCCACAACGGGGGCGGTTCGCCTGGCGCCTCTAGACCCCTGGAGACGTCTATTTTTCCCCCAAAATGTCAAATTATCGTCTTAAAACCTTTTTTATCACCAAAAATATACGTAAACATAAAATAAAACACAATGATATGCTCAAAACAACAAGACACACTAACCTTCAGTAGAGGCGGAAAGGGTAAGCTCAAGATGATCAACCTCCCTTTGATCACTAGAAATCTCGAAGTATGGCTTCACTCGTTGACCATTCACCTTGAAAGTATTGCCCGTCTTCGGATCAAAGAGTTCTACAGCTCCATGGGGAGCAACTTTGATAATTTCGTATGGTCCATCCCAACGAGTACGGAACTTTCCAAGAAATAGTCGAAGGCGAGAATTAAATACCAAAGCTTTTTGCCCAGGAATCAGTTCCTTACGCACTATACCACGATCATGATACTTCTTGGTACGTTCTTTGTAGATCTTGGCATTTTCATAAGCACCTGGGCGTAATTCATCAAGCTTATCGAGTTGCAACAACCGTTCTTCGCCAGCTTTTCCCATATCAAGATTGAGTGCTTTGATAGCCCAATACGCCTTGTGTTACAATTCTACGGGAAGATGGCATGCTTTCCCATACACAAGTCTGTACGGAGTGGTTCCAATCACCGTCTTGTAGCTAGTCCTGTATGCCCAAAGCGCATCATTCAATTTTCCTGCCCAATCTTTCCTGCTAGGCTTCACTACTCGCTCGAGAATCTTCTTAATTTGACGGCTGCTAACTTCAAATTGGCCCGAAGTCTGTGGATGATATGGCGTAGCAATACTATGGTGGACACCGTATTTCTTAAGAAGAGAGGCAAAGGTTCTATTGACGAAGTGCGAACCTCCATCAGTGATGATTGTCCTAGGACACCCAAATCTAGAAAATATCACATCCTTCAAAACTTCATAACAACCGCGGCGTCATTCGTTTTTGTGGGAATTGCCTCCACCCACTTAGTCACATAATCCACCGCAACAAGAATGTATCCATAACCTCCACTTGATGGAAATGGTCCCATGAAATCAATGCCCCATACGTCGAAAGGTTCGACCACTAGATTCCCTTGAAGGGGCATTTCGTCTTTCTTGCCAATATTACCACTTCGTTGACATGGGTCGCAATTTTTCACAAAAGTTCGAGCATCTCGGTGCACTGTTGGCCAGAAAAATCCTGCATGCAGTACTTTGCGAGCTGTTTTTATGCCACTATAGTGTCCACCACAATGAAGCTCATGGTAATGACTCAACACACTTTGTTGCTCTTCTTGCGGCACGCATCTCCTCAGAATTCCATCAGCTCCTTCTTTGAAAAGATGTGTATCATCCCATATAAAAGACATGCAACGCTTGGCAAGAGCTCTCCTATCGGAGGCTGAAAAATTAGTTGGGCAAATACCCATAGCCAAATAGTTCACAATATCAGCATACCATGGCTCTTCATTAACCTTCATCAAGTGCTCATCGGGGAGATCCTCATTAATAGGAATCGAATCAACAGGGATATTTGGTATTCTAGACAAATGATCAGCTACCAAATTCTCCTTGCCAGCTCTATCCACTATGGTCAAATCAAAATCTTGTAGCAATAAGACCCAACGGATTAATCTAGGCTTAGAATCTTGCTTAGCTATTAAATGTCTCAAAGCAGCATGATCAGTATGGACATTCACTGGATGACCAATCAAAGAAGACCTAAACTTTTGTAAAGCAAAAACAACAGCTAAAAATTCCTTTTCAGTAGTTGTATAATTAACTTGAGCGGAGTCTAGAGTCTTACTAACATAATAAATCACACGATACTGCTTATCAACTTTTTGGCATAAAACAGCACCCATAGCAAAATTCGAAGCATCACACATAATCTCAAAAGGAAGATTCCAATCTGGTGGCATAACAATGGGAGCAGAAACAAGCTTTTCCTTAAGGGTATTAAAAGAAACTAGGCACTCATCAGAAAAATGGAAAACCACATCTTTTGCAAGCAAGCTACTTAATGGTTTAGCAATTTTCGAAAAATCCTTAATAAACCTCCTATGAAACCCTACATGACCAAGAAAAGACTGCATTTCATTCACACAAGTAGGTGGGGGAAGTTTTTCAATGATTTCGATCTTAGTCTTGTCTACCTCAATACCTCTTTCAGAAACTACATGTCCTAGAACAATGCCTTCCCTAACCATGTAATGACTTTTCTCCCAGCTTAAAGTTAAATTGCATTCAATGCACCTTTTCAAAACAAGATCTAATCTATGCAAGCATTCATCAAACGAATCACCAAAAAGAGAAAAATCATCCATGAAAACTTCAACAAACTTAGTTACCATATTAGAGAAAACAGAAAGCATCCACCTTTGGAAAGTGGCGGGGGCGTTACATAGCCCAAACGGCATCCTCCTATAGGCAAACGTCCCGAATGGGCAAGTGAATGTCGTCTTCTCTTGATCCTCCGGTGCAATCGGGATCTGGTAGAAACCTGACAAGCCATCAAGAAAACAATAGAATTTCTGCCCCGCAAGGCGGTTTAGCATGTCATCTATAAATGGCAAAGGGGAGTGGTCTTTCTTAGTGGCGACATTTAATCTTCTATAATCAATGCACATCCGCCATCTAGTGGTTTTCCTAACCGGTACTAACTCTCCCTTCTCATTCTCTTCTACCGTGACCCCTGATTTTTTAGGAACTACATGAACAGGGCTCACCCATCGACTACCAGGAATGGGGTAAATCATATCGGCATCTAGAAACTTAATTACTTATTTCTTTACCACCTCTTGCATGGCCGGATTTATCCTACGCTGAGGTTGCCTAACGGGTTTGGCATCTTGTTCTAGAGTGATGTTGTGCACACACCGAGTAGGGCTAATTCCCTTGATATCACTAATCCCCCATCCTATAGCTGCAAAATTTTCTCTCAAAATTTCAACTAGCCTACTTTCTTCATCGCTGGAAAGATGTAAGGAGACTATCACAGGCTTTTTCTGATTCTCTCCTAAGTAGACATACTTGAGGTGTGCAGGGAGAGGCTTCAATTCTAAGCTAGGCTCTTCAGGAAATTTGCTTTCTTCCTCTTCTTCATCTAAGGGTTCAACCACTTCTTCTCCTACGGGGATTTCTGGGGTACTATCCATCATTTCAACTAATTCCCTTGCTTCTTCGGACATGTAACACGTCTCAACCTGCATGGTTAGTGCCTCCACAAGAGGTTCAATATTATCATGGTGATGAGGAAATTCAGAAAGTATAAAATTAAAGCAGTCAACGAAATTTAACTCATCCATACCATCTTTATTTACCTCCGCATTGCAACCTACCAATTGAATTTTCTCACCCATTACCTCCATAGAGATCTTCTTGCCTTTGAGTTCAAGGCACGTGTTGGTAGTTGCCATGAATGGTCTCCCAAGTAGTACCACGTGTTCGCGAATATGGCTCTTTCCCTCGTCTGCAGACTTCATTACCACAAAATCAGCTGGAATTATCAATTTGTCCACTTTCACAAGGATATCTTCTATTATCCCAACTGGCCTCTTCACGCTTTGGTCCGCCATTTGGACAACCATATCAGTTGGTGTCAATTCACCGAGATCTAAGGCCTTGTATACTGAATAGGGCATTAAGTTAATGCTAGCCCCCAAGTCAAGCATAGCCTTCGTGGTTCGACCATTCCCCAAAGCGATGTTGATGATGAAATTTCCAGGATCTCTTTTCTTCACAGGTAACTCGGCAATTGAATTCACCGTCTCAACCTCATTAACTTCCTTTCCTGAAGTAACCCTTTTGTTGTTCTTCATCTCATGAAAGAATTTCGTATAAGCCGGAATGTTTTGGATTAACTCCAAGAGAGGCACATTAACTTCAACTTTTGAGAGGCGTTGGAATAGAGATGACTCTTGAATATCCTTCTTGGCTGGCTTGATCCAACTTGGGAATGGCACATGTGGTTTCGGGGGGCACATATGGATTAGAAGATTTGTGAAGTACCCCCGGATTAGGAGTGCCCCCTTCGACCTCATCATCAACCACATCTTCTTCAGATGGTCTTGGTTCATCATCCTTCTCTTGAGGTTCTTTGGAACTTTCACTAACTTCTTGTTCTATGCTTGGTTCTGCATTGTTAGTCTCAGAAGTTTTAATACGTTTAGGACGCACGAAGTTAGGAATTTTGGTCATCTTTCCTCCACGGAGTAGTAGATTCACTTCTTCGTACTCAGGTTCCTCAGTAGAATCTGTTTGGAGAGGTTTAGGATCGAGAGAATCAACTTCTGGTGTCAGAACAGGGGAGCTGGGGTCGTCCAGCTCCCTGGAGCTGGGGGGCGATTCGCCCCCGGCCCTGGGCGGTTCGCCTGGGCGGGCCGAGTCTCCCCCAGCGTGCTGCCTGTGGGGGGCGTTTCGCCCCCCACGCTGGGCGGTGCGCCCCTCACCTCCAAGGGGGCGTCTTCGTCTAAAATCTTCTCTTCTTCAAGTTGATGAACCTCCTCTGCGTTTTCACACTTCAACAAGATAAATTCCTCCATAAGTTTCTCAGTTACTTCGCTGCTTCAAAAACCTTTTAGATGCGAAGATTGTTTTCAACTTGCCCTGCGTGTGCTATCTCAAAAACATTCTCAATGGCCTTAATCCCTGCGTAAAACGCAAGTTCATCCTCTTCAATGCTATCTCCGTCTTCAGAATATCCTTCGTATAAGCCTTTAGTTTCGCCCCGATTTGAATTCCCATTGGTGATTTTACTCGACATTAACCTCTCAGATTGTGCAGAACCACTGGCGTACCTTTGAAAGACCTTCTCTGCCTCTGCAACTGTACATTCTTCTAATCCTCCACACATCCCATCCACTTGAAGCCTAACATCATCACGTAGACCACCAACAAAATACCAAATCAGCTCCCCGTCGTCGAAACGGTGATGGGGGCACTCACGTTTATACAACTCAAAATGTTCGTAGGTGTCACAAAACCTCTCATACTCTCCTTGCTTGAAGTCTTCGATCCTATTTCGTAAGGCAATTATCTCATGGTAAGGCATAAATCGCGCCAAGAACTCCTCTACTACTTGGCTCCATGTTTTCAGCGATCCCGGTGCTAACCTGGATATCCAAAGCCTTAGCTCATATCCGAGAGCGAAAGAAAATAATTTCCTGCACAATTGGTCCTCAGTGAACCCCTTTGCTGGAACTTTTGCTATTTCTTCCTCATAGGATCTGATGAAACTTAACGGATTCATCCCCACTCCATCTTCGAACCTTGGTATACTTCTCACTACAGAACTCGTTACCTCATACCCTGATAATTCTTCTTCCAAGTATATAGCTGACCCTTTCTTAACTTGCGAGAATGTAGGTGTCAAGCGAGCTTTTAAGGTCGTCATACCTGGAAATCTGGAACAGGAGTAACTCAAAACTGAAAATTAGTCTCGTTAGAAGTCTCGAAAATCAAGAAAATTTCTGGAATTCTCCTAAAAAATAGAAAAAGACTAATTAAACTACTAACTCTGAGATTTGAATGCTGAAAATATAAATAAGCTAAACCGAAAAAAGGAGTATAGTCCCGGGCAACGGCGCCAATTTGATGAAACGAGATTGTCAGACTTTTTAATAACTGTCAAAAATCCTTTGATTCTATTGATTCTGAATTTTTATCATCAAATCTTTTTATAGAAAAATTTCAAATAAATCGAATTCATCAAATCCTCGTTTCGTACACCGATAATGACAATTAATCAAATAAATTTATTTTTAGCCAAAGGCAATTCACAACTACAACAAAAACCAAGGCACGTAGTGTAGAAGTAAAATAACCTCGAGTGTCGATCTCTAAGGACTATAACTAGCTTTATCTAATTTAACTTAAACTATAAACTCAACAAACGATTTAGCACAGATTTTCTTATCTAATAATGGAAGTTAGCGATAGTATGATCATTCAAAGCATCAGGTTAATAATCATGCATGAAGTACTTGAACGTTTGCATAGAAATCTAAGATCATGAATTGCCAATGTGTTCCGTTCAATTCAACACTACGAAGATAGAGGGCTTAGATAGGTCAAAGAAATAAGCAATAAGTCAAGTCTAAATCGCGTTACAGCCACTCATGCATAATCAAGAACCCTAGCTAAGAAATCACATACGATCACCGACGATAGATTTAGCTACTCATAGATAAATTGCAATCAACAAGAATCAAAGCAAGATCGAATGAAAACATGTTGAAAGAAATAAATAAAAGTAGAAAAATCGTGAGATACAATGTTACCAACGAAGGTTGTCAATCTCCGAAGAATTGCTAACTCACAAGCAAGATTTGATAAACAATGAGGTCCAGGTGCTATGCTTAATCCTCCAATTGATAAGACAAAGAGTCTCCTATGCTAAGAATTCCCAGAACAGGCTCTGGAGAATTTGTCTCTCAAAATAATGTGAAAAGGTATGAAAAACGTAGAGAATGGGCAAACATATATATAGGAGTCGGAAACCGGGTGGCGAATCGCCTGGGGTTCCAGGCGAACCGCCTTGGAGCTCCAGGCCGGTGGAATCACGTTTTTGGTACACCACGAATGTCCTTGAAACTCGTCCCCTAGGCCTCAAATCTCATCCGGAACCTTCTAGATACACCACGAATGTCCTCGAAACACCAAAACTTCGCCCTCTTCATCAATATTGCCCATAAACATACGTTTTTTTACCTAAAACCTGAAAAATGCAAAGAAAAGGGAAACGTGACACTATTCTAATAAAATGCACTAAAATATAAGCTAAATTAACCTAGAGGATAGCTAAATTGGTGAAAAAGACTCGAATGAAAGTGTAATAAACGTTCATCAAGTGGTCTTAGTTTGTCTAGTTTAGAAGTTGAATTACAAATTTTGGTCAGAACTAACAGGACTGATTTTTGGTTGTGAGTTACTCCTGTCACATATATCCAGGTATGACGTCCATGAGGGCTCGCATGACGCCCCAATTTTCGCAGGCTAAGGAACATACCAAGGTTTGAGGAAGGAGTAGGGATGAATCTATTGAGTTTCATTCGATCCTACGAGAAGGAAATAGCCCGAATTCTGGCGAAGGGGTTTACAGAGGACCAAGTGTGCAGGAAGTTAGTTTCTTTCACCTTGGGGTATGAGCCAAGGCTTTTGTTAGGAAACTTGTAATTTTGATGAGCAATTAACCATGCTAAATTAAGAACAGTCCAGTAACTAGTACTCTTAAGGTCCATAGTAATTTAGAATTTTAAGGACATTGTAAAAGAGGAACGTTTGCTGATGACTTAGTTAGGTATTAGATAAGTTATTTCTTTTGCGTATGATGTATTTTATTTTCTGAAAAGAAAATATCTTATTGATGCTTAGCTTTAATGAATCTTATTTTCTGAAAAGAAAATGACCTATTGAAGCATTTGCTGAAGATATATTTTGTTTATTACAAACAAATTATTTAAGCAAATAAGAAACCGGTCAGAATCTTGAAGACTTTTGAAGATCTGAAGACTTGAAGACTTGAAGACTTGAAGATTGCTGAAGACTGGTAAGGCACGTGTTTTCTCAGAAAGTGGAATGTTCAGATACAGCATTGCATAAGTGAAAATCTGAAAGACAGAGTAGGTTGTGCTTGCTGAAACTGAGACTGAACACTTGCTGATGAACATATGTGACCTCTTGCTGAATGTACGAGATTTTGCGCTCCAAAGTTACTGTTTGAGTTCTATTCAAATGTGCATTTAATGCAAAGCTTACACGCAAAGGACATGAAGACTAGAAGACAAACAAAGTCGTTGTTGAAAGTACAAAAGCAAGATAGTGACATGTTAAGGAACAAAAGCCTTAGGATTTGAAATTCAAACGGCTCCTTACTTGCACTATAAATAGAGGTCATCCGGCAAAGAGTTGAAGTGTGTCAACAACGTGATCAAACTCTCACTTGTGCTTAAAAACTCACAAACCTTCAATCACTCTTACTGCCATTGATCCGTTCCAAGACTTAAAGCTTGAAAAGCTACTTGTGAAGAAGTAGAACAAACTCGGCTAAGAAATTAGTTTAGTGTACTTGACACCAGAAACGATCAAACTTGTTTACTGCAAAGTATTCCAAGTTGTGTTTGTTAGATTACTTGTTGTAACTGAATAAGTTATAATTAAGTCATCTCACCCCAAAACTCTCTAACTGAAAATACACCCTTTCAGGCGTGATATTCAGGGGGAACTTAATCGAGCATAGTTTTGCTGATTAAAAGTACCAAGTTTGGTGGAGAACAAGGTTGAGTTCTCTAGTTTAGGTTGGAGACAAAGCAAGTGCGCTTTGGTTTCTGTTGAATCGCTTTAGATAGGAGATTGTAAGGAACCTCAATCATATCTTAGTGGATTCAGTCCTAGAAAGGACAAAGTGGATTAGTTGAGAGATTACGCCACTCTCAGATACCACTATAAAAGCGTTTGTGTGATTTACTTACTGCATTTAGCTTCCAGCAAATTATATTTGTTTGTACACAGTTACTCACTTCACTTGCTGAAATCTCATTACTTGCTGAAAGAGCACTTATTGTTTCAAAGACTTCCGCTCTCTGATTTTAAGTATCAACAAACCAACCTACTGTAAAGTAACTTACGCTTGCTGAGAAAGTTAAGTATCAGCAACCTCATTACTGAAAAGTAATAAGTACTTGCTGAGAAAGTTTTTAAACGACGAAAGTTTGAAAAGACTATTCACCCCCCCCCCCTCTAGTCTTTTCTTATTGTTTAAAGGGACCAACAAGTGGTATCAGAGCAGGAGGTTCTTTAGCCTTCTGCACTGAACCTAGATCCCCTTAAGTGCTTTCCGTAAATCACTCTCACTTGATCAGTTTGGTAGTGCTTTTGCTGACAGGATGTCTTTAGGAGATGCTCCCTTGCTGAAGCTGGAAAATTACGAGAAATGGCGAAACAACATGATGCTACATCTTGAGGCCATTAGTGATGAGATGGTAACCGTCATTAATGATGGACCTATCAAGATCACTAAGATTGAAAGAGTTTCCCTCACAAGACCACTGAAGCTGGGAAGGAAACCATCCTTGGCGAACCATCAGATACTGTTGTGCCAAAACCAAGAGAGGAATGGACTTCTGACGAAGCTAAGAGATTCCGTCTTGATGGCCAAGCAAGAAACATCATCATCAGATCAACTCCGGATACCATACAGTGCAAACTGTGGGGTGCTAAGACTGCAAAGGAAGCTTGGAAAATGGTTCAAGATCTTTGTGCTGGATCTGACAAGACCAAGGAAAACAAACTTGAAGTACTTAAATTAAAGTTTCAAAACTTTAAGCAAGGTGCTAACGAGTCACTGGAAGACTTGAACTTCAGATTCACAACTCTTGTTAGTGAAATGGCAGCGCTGGGTGTAGGAAATCTTTATTCAGATTCTGAGAAAGTGAAAACTATCATCAGAAGTTTGAATCAAGAATGGATCCACACTCAGAATTTCTATTGTAATCAAGGAATGCCTGACATTACACCAACAGAGTTGTTCTCTCATCTTGCTACTATCAATTATGAGACAAAGCAAAGAGAAAATGTGTTTGCTGAAAAATCGCAAAACATTGCTCTTGCTGCAAAGCCGTCATCTTCTGAAAAGAAGAATGATAAAGAGCCTGCTGATGAAAATGCTTTAGCTGTTAAAAACATGAAGAAGTTCATCAGTAAGGAACTTGAAAAGCGAAAGGCAAAAGAGAAGCTGAAAAAGCATCTTGGTAACAACTACCGTAAGTACAAGAATGATACTAGCTCTCTGAACAAGCAAGCTCAGCAAGCTACATCATCAGAAGAACCAGCAGTTGGAAATGATCTATGTTTTTACTGCAAAAAGCCTGGACACTTCAAAGCTAATTGTCCTTTGCTGAAAGGCAAATCTCCTGAAAAGAAGAAGAAGTTCAAAAGAGCTTTCATTACTGAAGAAAAGAAGAAGCTTCAAGCAAAAATCGATGCATTGTGTATTGATACAAGCTCCGAAGACAGTGAGGATGAAAGTTCAGACACCGACGATGAAGAAGCCACTCTAGACGTGGAGATGGCAAAGAAGTGTGTGGAATAGCTATGGAAGCTTATCCAGATGTGTCGAACTACGAATTCTGCCTCATGGCCGGTCAGGTAAATAACTCTACCTCTGACTCAGAATCAGAAAGTGAAGACGATATTGACCTTGACAAGATTCAAGGAGAAATCGAAAGATTTGAGAAAACTCTCAGCAAACAGCAAGAGAAACTTCAACTTGCTGAAACTTTGACCAAGCAAACTACTGAAAAGTATGTTTTGCTGAAGGAAGAGACAGAAGAAAAGGATGCTGAAATAAGGCGTCTTAAGAAGTTGATTGCTGAGGCTGCAGAGAAAAATTCTCAAATGGCATTAGAATTGGAAGAGTATCAGTCCTCAATTCTAAAGTTACTTGCTGAAATCCAAGAGATGAAAAAGATGAAAATCAATTTCAAATCCTATGTGGAAGCAAGTAATACGCTGACTGAACTAAACTCTTACTTGAGAGATCCATCTCAGAAAGAAGGTTTAGGAGCAACGTGTGAAGGTGATAACGTAGAAATCTTGAGGAAAGATAAATCACCTATCTCCTTTGTACGTGCTACTGATAGTAGTCCACCAGTAATCTATCAGTTTGGTCAAACTAAGGTTGCTGAAACATGCAATCAAGTACCTATGACCATAAAGCCCGATGTTGCTACTCAAAGTAACAAGACTTTAAAAGGAAAACAGGTTGCTGAGAAGCAAACTGGAAAGAAAAAGAATGTCGCGAAGCATTCCGCCAAACAAGTTGCTGAAAAGCAAGTTGTTAAGACTAAAGGAAAGATTACTAAAAGTAATCAGAAGTCCTTTGTTGACAAACCTGAATCAAGTAAGGTTGCTGAAGCTAAAGCTCAGCATTCTCCGAAAAGTGGACTCGGTTTCAAAACCAAGCAAAGTCAACTCTTTCATGAGTATAAGCAAAGTCAGCAAAGATACTTCAAAGAGATGAAGAAAACCAAGCCTAAGAGTTCTGAAAAGACTCCCAATGCTAGGACTAGAAGGAACCTTGCTAGAAAAGAACTTACTGAAAAGTATGTTCAGCAAAAAGGTCAACAGAGCAAGACACCACATTAGAAAGTGGATTTGACCAGCACGAGTCAAAAGTCTTTCAGCTCAAATCCTCCTAGTTCCTCAGCAAGTAGAAAACAAGTCAAAGTTGAAAAACTTCAGACTTGGATTTCCACTGGACGCATTCTTGAACATGTTAATGGACATCCATCATTGGATAATTAACTTGTTTGCTCTTGATTGTGCAGACTGCAGCCACGGAGACAAACGATGCAATCTGGCACTTTGATAGTGGTTGTGGAAAGCACATGACGGGCAACAAGAATAACCTTATAAACTATAGACGGTGGTCTAAAGGTCCAACAATAAGGTTTGCTGGTGGAGGCTCCGGATCTACAAAAGGCTATGGTGATGTGAAGTTGGGATGCATAACCATTTCTGGAGTTCTTTATGTCAAAAATCTTAAGTTTAACCTTTTCAGCATGAGTCAATTTGCTGACAAAGGATACTTCATCGAAATTAAAAGTGATGAATGTAAACTTGTATATTTTGAGACTAAAAAGGTTATAATGATTGCAAGAAGATCAGGAGGCTTGTACACCGTTGATTGGTCTTCAGCAAACGTTGAAAAATGCCTTGTCTCAGATCATGATTGCCTTGCTGAAAAAGCATGGTTATGGCATAAACGAACAAGTCATCTAAACTTCAAGACGCTGAATAAGCTGTCTAAAAAGGCACTTGTAGTTGGATTACCTAGGATTACTTTTAAGAAGGATGGTGTTTGCAATGCATGTCAGCAAGGAAGCAAACCAAATCTTCTTTCAAGAACAAGGCAGTACCGTCAACTACAAAACCTTTACAACTCTTACACATGGACTTGTTTGAATCTTCTTCAACAAGCTATGCTGGTAAGAAGTATGGTCTAGTCGTGGTAGATGACTATTCAAGATTCACTTGGGTAGTGTTCATCAAGCACAAATCTGAAACCAAGACTGAAATACCTAACTTGCTGAATAAGCTTGAAGTCATGAAAAATGACAAGGTAAAAGTCATAAGGACAGACCATGGTACTGAGTTTGTAAACCAGTACATAACTGAATATTGTACCTCCAAAGGTATTCAACATCAGTTATCCTCAGTAAGGACACCACAGCAAAATGGTGTTGCTGAACGGAAAAATCGTACCCTGAAAGAAGCCGCAAGAACAATGCTTGCTGACACTGAAATAAGTGAAGCTTACTGGGTTGAAGCGATTAATACCGCCTGCTATACTCAGAATAGATGTTTGATTACTAAGGAATACAACAGAACTCCTTATGAATTGTTTGTTGGAAGACCTCCTAACATCACTCATCTAAGAGTATTTGGTTGCAAGTGTTTCGTTCTTAACAATGGTAGAGAATACCTAAGAACATTTCAACCAAAGGCAGACGAAGCGATATTTCTTGGCTACTCCTTGCATAGTAAAGCTTATAGAGTTGACAACTAAAAGGCACAAAAGATTGAAGAATCTGTGCATGTTGTATTCTACGAAAAGTCACAAGGTGTGCCTGCTGAAGAAGAAATATCAGAATGTATGAAAAAGCTAATCATACATGAGCAAAGAACTGATTCTGATGCTAGGCAAATCAAGTCAATTGAACTAAATGATGATTCTGACAATGATTCTCCTCCCCCGAGTCATGACAAGATAAATATAGTTCACGACAAAGAATTTCCAGCAAAAGATGCGGTTGCTCCGGAAGTTGCTGAAATTACGCAATCTCCAGTGCCTGCTGATGAAGTACCTCAACCCAGCAATGCTGAGCAAGCAGTTGCTGACGATCAAATCTCAGCAGAGACACAAATTCCCAGTAGTACTGAACAAGTACATACCGAAGAGTCACATGCTGATGAGCAAACATATCCTGATCCAACAAACAGGAAACCTGTTAATAAATGGATTAGAGATCATCCCTCTACGGATATGATTGGCGATATTAATAAACGCCAAGTGACTAGATCCAAAGCTACTCAAGGACTTGCTGAAGAAGCAACTGTCGTAGAAGTAGAATCTTTATTCTCTTGCTTTGTTTCAGAAATTGAACCTAAAACCATAGAAGAAGCTTTGAAGCATTCTGAATGGATAAAGGCAATGCAAGAAGAATTGGATCAATTTGAAAGAAACAAGTCTGGAAACTTGTGCCACTTGCTGAAAATAAGAAAGCTATTGGTACAAAGTGGGTGTTCAGAAACAAGCTGAGCGAGTCTGGTGAAGTAACAAGAAACAAAGCACGCTTAGTTGCTCAAGGTTACTGTCAGACTGAAGGATTGGACTATGATGAGTCTTACGCTCCAGTTGCAAGATTGGATGCAATTAGGCTTTTCTTGGCCTTTGCTGCTCACAATGACTTCATTGTTTACCAAATGGATGTTAAGAGTGCATTCTTAAATGGTGAACTTGCTGAAGAAGTCTACCTAGAACAACCCCCTGGCTTTGAACTTCCCTCAGAAACCAAGATGGGTATAAGCTTCAGAAAGCTGTATATGGTCTAAAGCAAGCACCAAGAGCATGGTATGATACCTTAGCTAAGTTCTTGCTGGAAAATGGTTTCAAGAAAGGTGAAGTTGACAAAACTCTTTTTACCATGAACCATGATGGTAAATTAATCTTAGTTCAAATTTATGTGGATGACATAATTTTTGGATCTAAGGACAAGCAACTTTGTGATGATTTTGCCAAACTCATGACAAATAAGTTTGAAATGAGTATGATGGGAAAATTGAATTATTTCCTAGGGTTGCAAGTCAAGCAACTCAAAGATGGAATATTCATAAATCAAGCAAAGTATGCGAAAGAAATGCTCATAAAGTTTAGGATCAAAGAGGATGAAAAACCTGAAAAGATCCCTATGAGTGTTGGTACCAAATTGGGCTATACTAAAGAGGACAAAAGTGTTGAAGAACACAAGTATAGGAAGCTCATTGGTTCCTTGTTGTATTTAACAGCAAGTAGACCTGACATTCAGTATGCTGTTTGTGTGTGTGCAAGATTCCAATCTGATCCAAGAGAATCACACTACAAAAAGGCAATTAAAATACTGAAATATGTTAAAGGTACAGTCAATGTTGGATTATGGTATCCAAAAGATTCTGGACTTGAATTGGTTGGCTATTCTGATGCTGATCATGGTGGATCAACTCTTGATAGAAAAAGTACCTCTGGAACTTGTCAGTTTTTGGGTACTAGATTAATATCATGGTTCAGCAAGAAGCAAACGTGTGTCGCCAATTCATCTACTGAATCTGAATACATTGCAGCTGGTTGTTGCACAGCTCAAATCCTATGGATTCAGCAACAATTAAGAGATTATGGTATTTCTGCAAAGAAAACACCAATCTTTTGTGATAATACAAGTGCTATTGCAATTACGCAAAATCCTAAGTTTCACTCTAGGACCAAGCACATTGATATTAGACATCATTTCATTAGAGATCATGTGGAAAAAGGTGATATTGAGGTTGTGAAAGTAGGTACTGAAGATCAGCTTGCTGACATCTTTACCAAGCCCCTACCGGATAATAGGTTCGCAATGCTAAGGTATAACCTTGGATTGATTGAACTACCTCAATAAAGGATACACTTGGCAGAATGCTGAAACAGGTATTCAGCAAGCCAAAGTATTCCTGTCCAAAAGACCAAGTCACTGATTTCTTCTAAGAAATGATAAGTCACAACATGATTGCTGAAACAGGCATTCAGCAAGTAATTCCTTCAAAACAGGTATTTGTTAGGAAACTTGATCACTTGCTGAGACAGGCACTCAGTAAGTGAAAGAACTTAAGGATTGCTGAGACGGGTACTCAGACAATCAAAAGATACTGAAACAGGTATTCAAGTATCAAAGGAATTTTCTGAGACGGAACTCAGAAAAAGAGCAAAGCTCATCTCTCAGATTTTACCAAAGGATGTCTCAAGTACAAAAGAATTTACTGATACGGGAAATCAGAAATATCTTTTAAACTTAGAAATATGAGATATCTAAGTAAGGGGGAACTTTCAGCAAGTATCTAGATTGTTAATTCAAACTCGCTGAAAAGATTCTTGTCTATTTCAGCAAGCAATCTATCCCTTATTACTCGGTAAAATCAATTTGTGACGTTAAGCTGGCACAGATAAACTCGCAATAATCATGACATGAAATTCAATCGTGGCCATTGATTAAAAGGAGTTATTAATCTAACGGCTAACAAAACAAAGAGAGAGAGTGCTCTGACGGTTTTAGTTAGTGGGCCACTACGCATTCAATGCAAAGGCTCCACTATCTCCAGTGTTTCTCTGTTTTACCCTTGCTGAGAGCTCAAATCGATTGAGTTTCTCACACACCAGAGACACTATATAAAGAAGGAGTTAGAGAAATGACAAAATTCTTTAACTCACATTTCCTTTCTCTGCAATTTCTAGCCTGAAACTACTGTACCTCCGGTCAAAAAGCAAACTATCTCTTTTCGTACAATCTTTCTTGCTCTATATAAGAAATGGCTCCCAAGAGACAGTTATCTAAGTCCTCAAAATCGTCAAAGGTTGACAGTGCTGAAACACGCATTGCTCCGGTGACGGTGACTCTCTGGCCCCAAGACACACGAAAGTTGTGTTGAAAAACGACCGAATCACTGTAAAACCTATGCCTCCGTCATATCTTGACACTGCAAAGTGTGAGATGTTGATGCAATGGGGAGGTTTGCAAAAGAAAAGTACATTAGGTACTTTTATGAACAAGAACTTGATGACCAAAATGAAGAGGCGCTTGAGTTCATCAAGCAGCAAGGCCTCATGAACTTTATCTCTGCTCGCACTAAGCAAGTGAGCATGATTGATACTATGGAATTCTACAACAATGCAGAAATCCAGTCCCTTACAGACAGTAATGGAGTCACTGAAAAAGTGATCCTTACTTATTTCAGAACACGCAAATCGTCCTGAAATGGACTGATTTAGCGGAGATTTTCAGATTCCAACCACTGGAACTGAAGATGACGTCACTGCTTCTGACGAAGAAATTGAAGCTTTCTACAGTGACGTCAGAAATGCAAAAATGAAGAAAGGCGAGATAGCTCCCGTGACTTGGACAAAGCACGTTAAGAGAAAGCATCTCTGCCATTCACTTGGTCTAGTAGCTCTGCTACTGATTAAAGTTCTTGACTCCCAAGTTGGAGGAATTGACCAAGTAGGCCTGAGAAGATGGCCATTGCTGATGCATATCTATGAAAATAAATCGGAACTTAACTGGGCTAAGTACATTTTCAACAGGCTTGTTGATTGTGTTACTAAGTTTAAGGTAAAGGTAGAAGACAACAAGGTCTCACCTTCCTTTCCAGTTATGTATGGAATCAAGATATGCTATATCCTTGAACATTTCAGGATTCAGCTAAGAAACCCATTGCCAATCAAGAAATCTGTGTGCAATGTGGGAAGATCTTTCTACAAGCAGAATGTACCTAAGATTGCTGGAAAGAAAACCAAGAAGACAACAACTGCAAATGTTGTCAGCACAAGCCAGCAAGAAAGGTATACAACAGCTGCAGATGTTACCACTCAGCAACTTAGAGATGAAACTGCTGTTGGTGGTGGTAACACAAATGAAACTGCTGTAGAAAATCAACAAGGTACGTGTACAACAGCCGTTGCTGAAAATGCAACAATAGATGACTCTGGGAAACTGGAGAAATCTAAAAAGAAAAAGAGGAAAGCTGATGATGACACTCAGACTGCAGCGTCATCAGCAAATCCCGTACCTAAGAGGAAACGGACAAGTAACAAAAGAAAGAAGACACTGGCTTCTCAGTCAGTCCCAATGTCCAAGACTCCTCAGTCAATTCCCAGACAAATGCTGAAACGCATTTGCCAGTAGATGTTGCTGAAATAATTACTGAAACATATATCAGCAATGTTGAAGTGTTTGCGGAAGCCTTCAACAATCAACTTAACGTTGATAACTCTACTGAGAATAGACCACAAGGCAGTGGAAATGAAATTCCTGCCCAAGTCCCAGATATCTACATTGTAGATAATCTAGATGATCAAACCATGGAACCAGCAAGCGACATTGCTGCTGATCTGCAAAGAGCGGCACTTGCTGATGCTGCTGAACAGATGGTTGCTGAACAAGCAACTCATCAAGTTGCTGAAACCCAGCTTGCTGATGGACCAGTTGCTGAGATAGCAATGGTTCCAGTTCCTGAAGTTGCTGAAACTCAAGAAGCATTATTCAAAGACGCATCTCTTGATGCTGAGAATACTGGCCCAAGTTCACCCAAGACTTCAATTGACAAAGTCCAGCTTGTACTGGAAGATTTAAGCAAACAAATGGAGTTGGAGATTGAAGAATCATCCAACAAGTCAATTGATCTCTTCATGACAAGCAGTGAGCTTAAAGGTCAAGATGCTTCTGCTCAACTTGTCATTTCAGAGACAAGGGAGATTGCTGAAACCGCACAGCTTTCTCAGTTAGAGCAAAATCAGAAGTCTGCTGAAGAAACAGTCCAAGAAGCTGAAGAAACTGTTAATGCTGAAAGGACTGAGCCACAACCTGTCCTTCCTCAGCAGGTAGTTAATTCAACCATCAGTAAAACTTCAATTCTGAAAATTGTTCTTTTGCTAAAATTATTCTTTCTCTACAGACTTCTCAAGATGCAAGTCAGATGGTTGCTGAAGCCTCTGCACCAGAACCAACACTCCCTGCTCAGCAGGTAGTTAATAATTTTGGTATAAAAACTAAGTTTGACAGCTTAGTACTTGTGTCTAATTTTAATTTATTTCAGGATGAACAAATGGAGGATGCTACTCAAGCTCCTCATGGAATGGAAATTGTACTACATGAGCTTGCTGACTCTCAGCAGGTAAATCATGTTTCAGATTTAAACTCTAAAACAATTCTCCAAACCAATCCTGATCTAAATAAAATTCTTTTTCAGGCTCAAAAGGAGACCACTGAAGTGGTACTCATCACTGAAGATCAGCAAGTAAGTTCTGAAGAACTTTACTTGAGCTTCAAGAGGACAACTTTGTCAAGAGTTGCTAAGTCCGTCAGCAACTGGCAAAGATAGGAGAATGGACTTCTCAGATCTTCACCTTCATCTCTCAAATGAGAAAAGAGATCTTCACTGTTAAAGCTCGAAACATTTGTCCACTCCATCCTTCCTGAAGAAATGACATATTCTCAGCAAATGAGCTCAAATCTGATTGCTCAAATCAGAGAGAATATGAAGGCCAAATTTAAGAGTGCCTCTCCAGCTGAACAAGCTGTGATGCTCAAAGGTCTTTTTGTTCCTGTGGTGGCTGATCCCCACAAATTAACTGAGGAAGAGGAAGTGACAAGTGTTGCTTTGTACAAGCATGTTGAGCTAGTCATTCTGACAGATGATGAAGAAGAAGAAGAAGATGAGAACATTCCCACTGATCCCAGTGATGATGAAGGGAAAGATTCTAAGGACAAGAAAGACGATGATGATGACAATCAAGGTCCAAGTCCTGGTGCTGGTGGATTAAAGTTAACAGTTGCTGAAAATACTCAACTGACAATCAGCAAGCTGAACAACAACAATCTCAGCAAGAATCTCAACCTCCTCCTGCTGCTGCTGAAAATCAAGCACCTGTACAAGGTGCTGATACTGAAGAAGAATACGCCAGAAAAAGGGCTGCCTTGAAAAATGGCAAGAGTCCAGTTTCTGATGCCAAGGTTACTGAAGAAAACCTTGAAGATGAGGATGAAGAAGATGAAGATTACCAACGAGCTCTACAAAATAGTCTCGTGATCCATGCAAGGCATACGCAGGATCTGGAAATTGGTGAATCTTCAAGACCAAAATCAAAGGAAGTTCCATCCCTTCCACTTACTACTGGCGAAACTCCAGTTATTGAGTCTCAAACGTTGCCTTCAGCAACTACTCAATTAAAACTAACTACTGGCGAAACTCCAGTAATTGAGCCACAAACTCAATTGAAACAACTATCTACTGGTGAAACTCCAGTCGTTGAGTCTGAAGCGTTGCCATCAGCAACCACTCAACAAAAAGGAAGTGAAGCTACTGACAAAGGCTCCAAAGTCGCTCAACTTGATGAATCTGAGGATGATGACGACTTGTCAGAAATGATGATGAACAATCCAAGCGAGACCCAAAAGTCGTTCAGATTCCTCCTCCTGATTACATCAATGATTAGACGATGGGCTAAGAGCCGATTGCTGACGCGATGATCAGTTTGCTTCTGAATTAAGGTTCATCCTTAACACCTCATTTAGTGCCGTTCCCAAGAGTTGAGGAGTTTACTCCCAGAATTCTAGCACTAAAGCAAGTCCATGATGCCTGCAAAGCTGAAGATGAGGCATTGCTTGCTGAGAGCCCACTTGACATTGGAAAAATATTGGCTACAGTGCTGAGACGCACTACAACTTTGACATAGCTCAAAGAGACATCAGTCTTTATCACAAGAGCTATGAAGAAGATGTAAGTCAGGCGCTCAAGCTTGCAAAGAATGCTCTTGTCAAAGCTCAGAATATTATGGATGAGAAGGCCGCAACAGAGAAAAGACATGAAGAGAACATGATGAATATTCAAAAAGAGTTAGCACAATGAACTCTGACCAACAAGAAATCATCATGAAGTATAACAGTCTCAACACTCTTGCTGAAAATTGCAATGAGTTTTTATTCTTGCACATCACTCCGATGTTGCAATCCATGTCTAAGGGGGAAAAGAAGACTAGAAAAAGCAATCAAACCCCTCCTACTCCTGCTGCTGATGCGCCACTTCCATTAGAACCTCTTGCTGAAAGAGAGCAAAGTTCTAAAAGACAAGCAGAAACTGAGTTAAATTCAGCAAGTACCAAAAAGAAAAAACCGCTGCTGAAACTCAAGATTTCTGTCACACTGAAAGTCATCACAATCTGAATGAAGATGATGAAGAAGATGATGACAATCAAACAATAGCTCAAGCCATAAGAGCTAGACCCTTAACAGCCATAACTCCGTCTGGCCACTCAAGGCATTTTTCGTCTGACTCTTCAGCAAGAGATCAAGACAATGCTAAATCAAGAAGAAGAAGGCAAAGACAGGAAGAGAAAAGGCTGGCCAGCATTGCTATTGGCTCCGGCATTGAATATACAAAGACCACAATGATGAAACCACTCAGAATGTGATCAGAAACATTCATGGTTGCTGGATTTTAAAGCTGGAAGACTTGCTGGTAAATGAGTTCTTTCCTACAACCATTTTGAATCAATGTTCAAATGGATTGAACTCAAGGTCCAAAGAAAGCAAAGGGAAGAATCCCTCCCAAGAAATATTGCTGGGAAATGGTTGAATCTTGAGGTCTCAGTAAGAAGAACTGCCATTGGTAAGACTTATAGACAAGAACCAATCTGATCAAACCACCTGGCATCGCTTACTATGCTGACCCGGTAACAAAGAAACCTAAGAAGAAACTTGGATTGATTCCTTATGAGTACTTCTATCTCACTGCTAAGGATCAAGAAGAAGATCTTCTCTGGTTAAGAAAGATTCATCCGAGAAACATTTCAGATACACAGCTTCTCCATGCCAGCAATTGGGGCATGCATTTGTGGGTAATTACTACATGGAAATGAATGCTGAAAAGCATCATCATACTGCCTGCAAAAATGCAAGAATTCTTCAACTACAAGTCCGTAGGCTTCTGGAAAACTACGAGAAGGATTGTGTTGAATTCACTGCTCTTGCTGAGAAGAGTGTAAGAGAGATTTTGAGAAAATCCTCTGAAAGAGTTTAAGTCCCTGCAATAGTTTTTGTTAAAGTTTTTGTTTGCTGATTCCTTGTTATCTATGCTTTCTTGTAAACTTCTGAATGATAACTTTCAGCAATGAATTCTTTTTACTCTTATTGGTTTTGATTATGCAACTTACTTATGCTTACTGTTTATTTTATTCAAGTATGCTTGCATTAATCATCTGATTTATTCAACATCAGAAACCTCTAAAAGGGTAACAATTAATTTAGCCATGGATTGCTAACATCAAAAAGGGGGAAATTTGTTAGGAAACTTGTAATTTTGATGAGCAATTAACCATGCTAAATTAAGAACAGTCCAGTAACTAGTACTCTTAAGGTCCATAGGAATTTAGAATTTTAAGGACATTGTAAAAGAGGAACGTTTGCTGATGACTTAGTTTTAGGTTATTTCTTTTGTGTATGACGTATTTATTTTCTGAGAAGAAATAATTTATTGACACTTTTGCGTATGATGTATTTTATTTTCTGAAAAGAAATATCTTATTGATGCTTAGCTTAATGAATCTTATTTTCTGAAAAGAAAATGACCTATTGAAGCATTTGCTGAAGATGTATTTTGTTTATACAAACAAATTATTGAAGCAAATAAGAAACCGGTCAGAATCTTGAAGACTTTTGAAGATCTGAAGACTTGAAGACTTGAAGATTGCTGAAGACTGGTAAGGCACGTGTTGCTCAGAAAGTGAAATTTTCAGCAACAGCATTGCATAAGTGAAAATCTGAAAGACAGAGTAGGTTGTGCTTGCTGAAACTGAGAATGACACTTGCTGATGAACATATGTGACCTCTTGCTGAATGTACGTGATTTTGCGCTCCAATGTTACTGTTTGAATTCTATTCAAATGTGCATTTAATGCAAAGCTTACACGCAAGGACATGAAGACTAGAAGACAAACAAAGTTGCTGCTGAAAGTACAAAGCAAGATAGTGACATGTTAAGGAACAAAAGCCTTGGATTTGAAATTCAAACGGCTCCTTACTTGCACTATAAATAGAGGTCATCCGGCAAAGAGTTGAAGTGTGTCAACAACGTGATCAAACTCTCACTTGTGCTTAAAACTCACAAACCTTCAAAACACTCTTACTGCCATTGATCCGTTCCAAGACTTAAAGCTTGAAAAAGCTACTTGTGAAGAAGTAGAACAAACTCGGCTAAGAAATAGTTAAGTGTTCTTTCTTTCGAACAAGAACAAGTCTTGACACCAGAAACAATCAAACTTGTTTACTGCAAAGTATTCCAAGTTGTGTTTCTTAGATTACTTGTTGTAACTGAATAAGTTATAATTAAGTTATCTCACCCAAAAACTCTCTAACTGAAAATACACCCTTTCAGGCGTGATATTCAGGGGGAACTTAATCGAGCATAGTTTTGCTGATTAAAAGTACCAAGTTTGGTGGAGAACAAGGTTGAGTTCTCTAGTTTAGGTTGGAGACAAAGCAAGTGTGCTTTGGTTTCTGTTGAATCGCTTTAGATAGGAGATTGTAAGGAACCTCAATCATATCTTAGTGGATTCAGTCCTAGAAAGGACAAAGTGGATTAGTTGGAGATTACGCCACTCTCAGATACCACTATAAAAGCGTTTGTGTGATTTACTTACTGCATTTAGCTTTCAGCAAATTTATCTGTTTGTACACAGTCACTCATATCACTTGCTGAAACCCTTTACTTGCTGAAAAAGCACTTATTGTTTCAAAGACTTCCGCTCTCTGATTTTAAGTATCAGCAAACCAAGCTACTGGAAAGTAACTTACGCTTGCTGAGAAAGTTAAGTATCAGCAACCTCATTACTGAAAAGTAATAAGTACTTGCTGAGAAAGTTTTTAAACGACAAAAGTTTGAAAAGACTATTCACCCCCCCCCTCTAGTTTTTCTTGTTGTTTAAAGGGACCAAAATCAATACATGAGCAAAGAACTGAATCTGATGCTAGCCAAATTAAGTCATTTGAACTTAAATGATGTTGACAAGACTCTCCTCCCCAAAGTCATGACAAGATAAAAAATAGTTCATGACAAAGAATCCAGAAAGATGCAGTTGCTCCGGAAGTGCTGAAATTACGCATCTCCAGTGCCTGCTGATGAAATACCTCAATCCAGCAATGCTGAAAAGAGTTGCTGACGAACAAATCTCAACGAGACACAAATTCCCAGTCTAGTACTGAAAGAGTCACATGCTGATGAGCAAACATTCCTGATCCAACACACAGGAAACCTGTAATAAATGGATTGAGATCATCCCCTCTACGGATATTGATTGGCGATATTAATAAACGCCAAGTACTAGATCCAAAGCTACTCAAGGATTGCTGAAGAGTAACTGAAGAGAAAACTGTACGTAGACGTAGAATCTTTATTCTCTTGCTTTGTTTCAGAATTGAACTAAAAACCATAGAAGAAGCTTTGGACGAATTCTGAATGGATAAGGCAATGCAAGAAGAATTGGATCAATTTGAAAGAAACAAAGTCTGGAACCTTGTTGCCACTTGCTGAAAATAAGAAAGCTCTGGTACACAATTTGGTGTTCAGAAAACGCTGAGCGAGTCTGGTGAAGTAACAAGAAACAACGCACGCTTAGTTGCTCAAGGTTACTGTCAGACTGAAGGATTGGACTATTACTGAGTCTTATGCTCCAGTTGCAAGATGGATGCAATTAGGCTTTTCTTGGCCTTTGCTGCTCACAATGACTTCATTGTTTACCAAAATGGCTGTTAAGAGTACTTCTTAAATGGTGAACTTGCTGATGAAGAAGTTCTACCTAGAACACCCCCGTTTTGAACTTCCTCAGGAAATCAAGATTTACAAGCGTCAAAAAGCTGTATATGGTCTAAAGCACCACCCGAGCATGGTATGATACCTTGGCTACACTTCTTGCTGGAAAATGGTTTCAAGAAAGTTTGAAGTTGAGAAAAACTCTTTTTACCATGAACTGATGGTTAAATTAATCTTAGTTCAATTTATGTGGAGACATAATTTTTGGATCTAGGACAAGCAACTTTGTGATGATTTTGCCAAACTCATGACTATAAGTTTGAAATGAGTCTGATGGGTGAAATTGATTATTTCCTAGGGTTGCAAGTCAGCAACTCAAAGATGGAATATTCATAAATCAAGCAAAGTATGCGAAAGAAGAAATGCGCATAAGGTTTAGGATCAAAGAGGAGGAGAGAAACCTGAAATACACTCTGAGTGTTTGTACCCAAATTGGGCTATACTAAAGAGGGACAAAAGTGTTGACGAACCACAGTATGGAAGCTCATTGGTTCCCTGTTGTATCTAACAGCAAGTAGACTGACATTCAGTATGTTTTTTGTGTGTGCAAGATTCCAAATCTGATCCACGAGAATCCCACTACAAAAAGGAATTAAAAAATACTGAAATATGTTAAAGGTACAAGTCAATGTTGGATTCTGGTATCCTAAAGATTCTGGACTTGATTGGTTGGCTATTCTGATGCTGATCATGGTGGATCAACTTTGATAGAAAAAAGTACCTCGGGAACTTGTCAGTTTTGGGGTACTAGATTAATATCATGGTTCCAGCAAGAAGCAAACGTGTGTCGCCAATTCATCTACTGAGTCTGAATACATTGCAGCTGGTTGTTGCACAGCTCAATTCCTATGGATTCAGCAAATTAAGAGAGTTATGGTATTTATGCAAGAAAAACCCCAATCTTTTGTGATAATAAAGTGCTATTGCGATTACGCAAAATCCTAAGTTCACTTAGGACCAAGCACATTGATATTAGACATCATTTCATTAGAGATCATGGGGAAAAAAAGGTGATATTGAGGTTGTGAAGTCGGTACTGGAGCCAGCTGCTGACATCTTTACCAAGCCCTTACCGATATAGGTTCGCATGCTAAGTATAACCTTGATTGAGGAACTACCTAATCAGGCATACACTTGGCAGGAATGCTGAATACCCGAGGTATTCAGCAAGCCAACGTATTTATTGTCCAACGCCCAAGTCCACTGATTTCTTCTAAGA
>CM051455.1:123399384-123695426 GCA_028274465.1 Plantago ovata | reverse complement strand
GGATTGGACTATGATGAGTCTTACGCTCCAGTTGCAAGATTGGATGCAATTAGGCTTTTCTTGGCCTTTGCTGCTCACAATGACTTCATTGTTTACCAAATGGATGTTAAGAGTGCATTCTTAAATGGTGAACTTGCTGAAGAAGTCTACCTAGAACAACCCCCTGGCTTTGAACTTCCCTCAGAAACCAAGATGGTATACAAGCTTCAGAAAGCTGTATATGGTCTAAAGCAAGCACCAAGAGCATGGTATGATACCTTGGCTAAGTTCTTGCTGGAAAATGGTTTCAAGAAAGGTGAAGTTGACAAAACTCTTTTTACCATGAACCATGATGGTAAATTAATCTTAGTTCAAATTTATGTGGATGACATAATTTTTGGATCTAAGGACAAGCAACTTTGTGATGATTTTGCCAAACTCATGACAAATAAGTTTGAAATGAGTATGATGGGAAAATTGAATTATTTCCTAGGGTTGCAAGTCAAGCAACTCAAAGATGGAATATTCATAAATCAAGCAAAGTATGCGAAAGAAATGCTCATAAAGTTTAGGATCAAAGAGGATGAGAAACCTGAAAAGATCCCTATGAGTGTTGGTACCAAATTGGGCTATACTAAAGAGGACAAAAGTGTTGAAGAACACAAGTATAGGAAGCTCATTGGTTCCTTGTTGTATCTAACAGCAAGTAGACCTGACATTCAGTATGTTGTTTGTGTGTGTGCAAGATTCCAATCTGATCCAAGAGAATCACACTACAAAAAGGCAATTAAAATACTGAAATATGTTAAAGGTACAGTCAATGTTGGATTATGGTATCCTAAAGATTCTGGACTTGAATTGGTTGGCTATTCTGATGCTGATCATGGTGGATCAACTCTTGATAGAAAAGTACCTCTGGAACTTGTCAGTTTTTGGGTACTAGATTAATATCATGGTTCAGCAAGAAGCAAACGTGTGTCGCCAATTCATCTACTGAATCTGAATACATTGCAGCTGGTTGTTGCACAGCTCAAATCCTATGGATTCAGCAACAATTAAGAGATTATGGTATTTCTGCAAAGAAAACACCAATCTTTTGTGATAATACAAGTGCTATTGCAATTACGCAAAATCCTAAGTTTCACTCTAGGACCAAGCACATTGATATTAGACATCATTTCATTAGAGATCATGTGGAAAAAGGTGATATTGAGGTTGTGAAAGTAGGTACTGAAGATCAGCTTGCTGACATCTTTACCAAGCCCCTACCGGATAATAGGTTCGCAATGCTAAGGTATAACCTTGGATTGATTGAACTACCTCAATAAAGGATACACTTGGCAGAATGCTGAAACAGGTATTCAGCAAGCCAAGTATTCCTGTCCAAAAGACCAAGTCACTGATTTCTTCTAAGAAATGATAAGTCACAACATGATTGCTGAAACAGGCATTCAACAAGTAATTCCTTCAAAACAGGTATTTGTTAGGAAACTTGACCATTTGCTGAGACAGGCACTCAGTAAAGTGAAAGAACTTAAGAATTGCTGAGACGGGTACTCAGACAATCAAAGGATACTGAAATAGGTATTCAAGTATCAAAGGAATTTTCTGAGACGGGAACTCAGAAAAAGAGCAAAAGCTCATCTCTCAGATTTTACCAAAGGATGTCTCAAGTGCAAAAGAATTTACTGATACGGGAACTCAGAAATGTCTTTTAAACTTAGAAAATATGAGATATCTAAGTAAGGGGGAATTTTCAGCAAGTATCTAGATTGTTAATTCAAACTCGCTGAAAAGATTCTTGTCTATTTCAGCAAGCAATCTATCCCTTATTACTCGGTAAAATCAATTTGTGACGTTAAGCTGGCACAGATAAACTCGCAATAATCATGACATGAAATTCAATCGTGGCCATTGATTAAAAGGAGTTATTAATCTAACGGCTAACAAAACAAGAGAGAGAGTGCTCTGACGGTTTTAGTTAGTGGGCCATTACGCATTCAATGCAAAGGCTCCACTATCTCCAGTGTTTCTCTGTTTTACCCTTGCTGAAAGCTCAAATCGATTGAGTTTCTCACACACCAGAGACACTATATAAAGAAGGAGTTAGAGAAATGACAAAATTCTTTAACTCACATTTCCTTTCTCTGCAATTTCTAGCCTGAAACTACTGTACCTCCGGTCAAAAAGCAAACTATCTCTTTTCGTACAATCTTTCTTGCTCTATATAAGAAATGGCTCCCAAGAGACAGTCATATAAGTCCTCAAAATCGTCAAAGGTTGACAGTGCTGAAACACGCATTGCTCCGGTGACTACTCTGGCCCAAGACACAATGAAAGTTGTGTTGAAAAACGACCGAATCACTGTAAAACCTATGCCTCCGTCATATCTTGACACTGCAAAGTGTGAGATGTTGATGCAATGGGGAGGGTTTGCAAAAGAAAAAAAGTACATTAGGTACTTTTATGAACAAGAACTTGATGACCAAAATGAAGAGGCGCTTGAGTTCATCAAGCAGCAAGGCCTCATGAACTTTATCTCTGCTCGCACTAAGCAAGTGAGCATGATTGATACTATGGAATTCTACAACAATGCAGAAATCCAGTCCCTTACTGATAGTAAAGGAGTCACTGAAAAAGTGATCTTTACTACAGTTCAGAACACGCAAATCGTCCTGAAATGGACTGATTTAGCGGAGATTTTTCAGATTCCAACCACTGGAACTGAAGATGACGTCACTGCTTCTGACGAAGAAATTGAAGCTTTCTACAGTGACGTCAGAAATGCAAAAATGAAGAAAGGCGAGATAGCTCCCGTGACTTGGACAAAGCACGTTAAGAGAAAGCATCTCTGCCATTCACTTGGTCTAGTAGCTCTGCTACTAATAAAAGTTTTTGACTCCCAAGTTGGAGGAATTGACCAAGTAGGCCTGAGAAGATGGCCATTGCTGATGCATATCTATGAAAATAAATCGGAACTTAACTGGGCTAAGTACATTTTCAACAGGCTTGTTGATTGTGTTACTAAGTTCAAGGTAAAGGTAGAAGACAACAAGGTCTCACCTTCCTTTCCAGTTATGTATGGAATCAAGATATGCTATATCCTTGAACATTTCAGGATTCAGCTAAGAAACCCATTGCCAATCAAGAAATCTGTGTGCAATGTGGGAAGATCTTTCTACAAGCAGAATGTACCTAAGATTGTTGGAAAGAAAGCCAAGAAGACAACAACTGCAAATGTTGTCAGCACAAGCCAGCAAGAGAGGTATACAACAGCTGCAGATGTTACCACTCAGCAACTTAGAGATCAAACTGTTGTTGGTGGTGGTAACACAAATGAAACTGCTGTAGAAAATCAACAAGGTACGTGTACAACAGCCGTTGCTGAAAATGCAACAATAGATGACTCTGGGAAACTGGAGAAATCTAAAAAGAAAAGAGGAAAGCTGATGATGACACTCAGACTGCAGCGTCATCATCAAATCCCGTACCTAAGAGTAAACGGACAAGTAACAAAAGAAAGAAGACACTGGCTTCTCAGTCAGTCCCTAATGTCCAAGACTCCTCAGTCAATTCCCAGACAAATGTTGAAACGCATTTGCCAGTAGATGTTGCTGAAGTAATTACTGAAACATATATCAACAATGTTGAAGTGTTTGCGGAAGCCTTCAACAATCAACTTAACGTTGATAATTCTACTGAGAATAGACCACAAGGCAGTGGAAATGAAATTCCTGCCCAAGTCCCAGATATCTACATTGTAGATATTCCAAATGATCCACTATGGAACCAGCAAGCGACATTGCTGCTGATCTGCAAAGAGCGGCACTTGCTGATGCTGCTGAAGAGATGGTTGCTGAACAAGCAACTCATCAAGTTGCTGAAACCCAGCTTGCTGATGGACCAGTTGCTGAAATAGCAATGGTTCCAGTTCCTGAAGTTGCTGAAACTCAAGAAGCACTATTCAAAGACGCATCTCTTGATGCTGAGAATACTGGCCCAAGTTCGCCCAAGACTTCAATTGACAAAGTCCATCTTGTACTGGAAGACTTAAGCAAACAAATGGAGTTGGAGATTGATGAATCATCCAACAAGTCAATTGATCTCTTCATGACAAGCAGTGAGCTTAAAGGTCAAGATGCTTCTGCTCAACTTGTCAATTGAGAGACAAGGGAGATTGCTGAAACCGCACAGCTTTCTCAGTTAGAGCAAAATCAGAAGTCTGCTGAAGAAACAGTCCCAGAAGCAGAAGAAACTGTTAATGCTGAAAGGACTGAGCCACAACCTGTCCTTCCTCAGCAGGTAGTTAATTCCACCATCAGTAAAACTTCTAATTCTGAAAATTGTTCTTTTGCTAAAATTATTCATTCTCTACAGACTTCTCAAGATGCAAGTCAGATGGTTGCTGAAGCCTCTGCACCAGAACCAACACTCCCTGCTCAGCAGGTAGTTAATAATTTGGTATAAAAACTAAGTTTGACAGCTTAGTACTTGTGTCTAATTTTAATTTATTTCAGGATGAACAAATGAAGGATGCTACTCAAGCTCCTCATGGAATGGAAATTGTACTACATGAGCTTGCTGACTCTCAGCAGGTAAATCATGTTTCAGATATAAACTCTAAAACAGTTCTCCAAACCATTCCTGATCTAAAAAAAATTCTTTTTCAGACTCAAAAGGAGACCACTGAAGTGGTACTCATCACTGAAGATCAGCAAGTAAGTTCTGAAGAACTTTACTTGAATTTCAAGAGGACAACTTTGTCAAGAGTTGCTAAGTCTGTCAGCAACTGGCAAAGATACAGAAGAATGGACTTCTCAGATCTTCACCTTCATCTCTCAAATGAGAAAAAGAGAACTTCACTGTTAAAGCTCGAGACATTTGTCCACTCCATCCTTCCTGAAGAAATGACATATTCTCAGTTAATGGGCTCAAATCTGATTGCTCAAATCAGAGAGAATATGAAGGCCAAATTTAAGAGTGCCTCTCCAGCTGAACAAGCTGTGATGCTCAAAGGTCTTTTTGTTCCTGTGGTGGCTGATCCCCACAAATTAACTGAGGAAGAGGAAGTGACAAGTGTTGCTTTGTACAAGCATGTTGAGCTAGTCATTCTGACAGATGATGAAGAAGAAGAAGAAGATGAGAACATTCCCACTGATCCCAGTGATGATGAAGGGAAAGATTCTAAGGACAAGAAAGATGACGATGATGACAATCAAGGTCCAAGTCCTGGTGCTGGTGGATTGAAGTTAACAGTTGCTGAAAATACTCAATCTGACAATCAGCAAGCTGAACAACAACAATCTCAGCCAGAATCTCAACCTCCTCCTGCTGCTGCTGAAAATCAAGCACCTGTACAAGGTGCTGATACTGAAGAAGAATACGCCAGAAAAAGGGTTGCCTTGAAAAATGGCAAGAGTCCAGTTTCTGATGCCAAGGTTACTAAAGAAAACCTTGAAGATGAGGATGAAGAAGATGAAGATTACCAACGAGCTCTACAAAACAGTCTCGTGATCCATGCAAGGCATACGCAGGATCTGGAAATTGGTGAATCTTCAAGACCAAAATCAAAGGAAGTTCCATCCCTTCCACTTACTACTGGCGAAACTCCAGTTATTGAGTCTCAAACGTTGCCTTCAGCAACTACTCAATTAAAACTAACTACTGGCGAAACTCCAGTAATTGAGCCACAAACTCAATTGAAACAACTATCTACTGGTGAAACTCCAGTCGTTGAGTCTGAAGAGTTGCCATCAGCAACCACTCAACAAAAAGGAAGAGAAGCTACTGACAAAGGCTTAAAAGTCGCTCAACTTGATGAATCTGAGGATGATGACGACTTGTCAGAAAATGATGATGTACAATCCAAGCGAGACCCAAAAGTCGTTCAGATTCCTCCTCCTGATTACATCAATGATTTAGACGATGGTCTAAGAGCCGAATTGCTGACGCGTGATGATCAGTTTGCTTCTGAAATTAAGGTTCATTCCTTAACACCTCATTTAGTGCCGTTCCCAAGAGTTGAGGAGTTTACTCCCAGAATTCTAGCACTAAAGCAAGCCCATGATGCCTGCAAAGCTGAAGATGAGGCATTGCTTGCTGAGAGCCCACTTGACATTGGAAAGATATTGGCTACAGTGCTGAGACGCACTACAACTTTGACAATAGCTCCGAGAGACATAAGTCTTTATCACAAGAGCTATGAAGAAGATGTAAGTCAGGCGCTCAGGCTTGCAAAGAATGCTCTTGTCAAAGCTCAAAATATTATGGATGAGAAGGCCGCAACAGAGAAAAGACATGAAGAGAACATGATGAATATTCAAAAAGAGTTGGCAACAATGAACTCTGACCAACAAGCAATCATCATGAAGTATAACAGTCTCAACACTCTTGCTGAAAATTGCAATGAGTTTTATTCTCTGCACATCACTCCGATGTTGCAATCCATGTCTAAGGGGGAAAAGAAGAACACTAGAAAAAGCAATCAAACCCCTTCTACTCCTGCTGTTGATGCGCCACTTCCATTAGAACCTCTTGCTGAAAGAGAGCAAAGTTCTAAAAGACAAGCAGAAACTGAGTTAAATTCAGCAAGTACCAAAAAGAGAAAAACCGCTGCTGAAACTCAAGATTTCTATCACACTGAAAGTCATCACAATCTGAATGAAGATGATGAAGAAGATGATGACAATCAAACAATAGCTCAAGCCATAAGAGCTAGACCCTTAACAGCCATAACTTCGTCTGGCCACTCAAGGCATTTTTCGTCTGACTCTTCAACAAGAGATCAAGACAATGCTAAATCAAGAAGAAGAAGGCAAAGACAGGAAGAGAAAAGGCTGGCCAGCATTGCTATTGGCTCCGGCATTGAATATACTAAGACCAGCAATGAGGAAAGCACTCAGAATGTAATCAGAAACATTCATGGTTGCTGGATTTTAAAGCTGGAAGACTTGCTGGTAAATGAGTTCTTTCCTACAACCATTTTGAATCAAATGTTCAAATGGATTGAACTCAAGGTCCAAAGAAATCAAAGGGAAGAATCCCTCCCAAGAAATGTTGCTGGGAGATGGTTGAATCTAGAGGTCCAAGTAAGAAGAATTGCCATTGGTAAGACATACAAGCAAGAACCAAATCCGATCAAACCACCTGGCATTGCTTACTACGTTGACCCGGTAACAAAGAAACCTAAGAAGAAACTTGGATTGATTCCTTATGAGTACTTCTATCTCACTGCTAAGGATCAAGAAGAAGATCTTCTCTGGTTAAGAAAGATTCATCCGAGAAGCATTTCAGATACACAACTTCTCCATGCCAGCAATTGGGGCATGCATTTGTGGGTAACTAATTACATGGAAATGAATGCTGAAAAGCATCATCATACTGCCTGCAAAAATGCAAGAATTCTTCAACTACAAGTCCGTAAGCTTCTGGAAAACTACGAGAAGGATTGTGTTGAATTCACTGCACTTGCTGAGAAGAGTGTAAGAGAGATTTTGAGAAAATCCTATGAAAGAGCTTAAGTCCCTGCAAATAGTTTTTGTTAAAGTTTTTGTTTGCTGATTCCTAGTTATCTATGCTTTCTTGTAAACTTCTGATTGATAACTTTCAGCAATGAATTCTTTTTTACTCTTATTGGTATTTGATTATGCAACTTACTTATGCTTACTGTTTATTTATTCAAGTATGCTTGCATTAATCATCTGATTTATTCAACATCAGAAACCTCTAAAAGGGTAACAATTAATTTAGCCATGGATTGCTAACATCAAAAAGGGGGAAATTTGTTAGGAAACTTGTAATTTTGATGAGCAATTAACCATGCTAAATTAAGAACAGTCCAATAACTAGTACTCTTAAGGTCCATAGGAATTTAGAATTTTAAGGACATTGTAAAAGAGGAACGTTTGCTGATGACTTAGTTAGGTATTAGATAAGTTATTTCTTTTGCGTATGATGTATTTTATTTTCTGAAAAGAAAATATCTTATTGATGCTTAGCTTTAATGAATCTTATTTTCTGAAAAGAAAATGACCTATTAAAGCATTTGCTGAAGATATATTTTGTTTATTACAAACAAATTATTTAAGCAAATATGAAACCGGTCAGAATCTTGAAGACTTTTGAAGATCTGAATAATTGAAGACGTGAAGACTTGAAGACTTGAAGATTGCTGAAGACTGGTAAGGCACGTGTTTTCTCAGAAAGTGGAATGTTCAGCAACAGCATTGCATAAGTGAAAATCTGAAAGACATAGTAGGTTGTGCTTCCTGAAACTGAGACTGAACACTTGCTGATGAACATATGTGACCTCTTGCTGAATGTACGAGATTTTGCGCTCCAAAGTTACTGTTTGAATTCTATTCAAATGTGCATTTAATGCAAAGCTTACACGCAAAGGACATGAAGACTAGAAGACAAACAAAGTCGCTGCTGAAAGTACAAAAGCAAGATAATGACATGTTAAGGAACAAAAGCCTTAGGATTTGAAATTCAAACGGCTCCTTACTTGCACTATAAATAGAGGTCATCCGGCAAAGAGTTGAAGTGTGTCAACAACGTGATCAAACTCTCACTTGTGCTTAAAAACTCACAAACCTTCAATCACTCTTACTGCCATTGATCCGTTCCAAGACTTAAAGCTTGAAAAAGCTACTTGTGAAGAAGTAGAACAAACTCGGCTAAGAAATTAGTTTAGTGTTCTTTCTTTCGAACAAGAACAAGTCTTGACACCAGAAACAATCAAACTTGTTTACTGCAAAGTATTCCAAGTTGTGTTTCTTAGATTACTTGTTGTAACTGAATAAGTTATAATTAAGTCATCTCACCCCAAAACTCTCTAACTGAAAATACACCCTTTCAGGCGTGATATTCAGGGGGAACTTAATCGAGCATAGTTTTGCTGATTAAAAGTACCAAGTTTGGTGGAGAACAAGGTTGAGTTCTCTAGTTTAGGTTGGAGACAAAGCAAGTGCGCTTTGGTTTCTGTTGAATCGCTTTAGATAGGAGATTGTAAGGAACCTCAATCATATCTTAGTGGATTCAGTCCTAGAAAGGACAAAGTGGATTAGTTGAGAGATTACGCCACTCTCAGATACCACTATAAAAGTGTTTGTGTGATTTACTTACTGCATTTAGCTTTCAGCAAATTATATTTGTTTGTACACAGTTACTCACTTCACTTGCTGAAATCTCTTTACTTGCTGAAAGAGCACTTATTGTTTCAAAGACTTTCGCTCTCTGATTTTAAGTATCAACAAACCAAGCTACTGTAAAGTAACTTACGCTTGCTGAGAAAGTTAAGTATCAGCAACCTCATTACTGAAAAGTAATAAGTACTTGCTGAGAAAGTTTTTAAACGACGAAAGTTTGAAAATACTATTCACCCCCCCCCCTCTAGTCTTTTCTTGTTGTTTAAAGGGACCAACAGCTTTCGATGGCAAGGTTGGCACCAGGATCGCTGAAGACTTGGGACCAAGTAGTAGAGGAGTTCTTAGCGCGATTTATTCCTTACCAAGAGACAATAGCCTTACGAGGAAGGATTGAACACTTCAAGCAAGAAGAAGATGAGCGGTTTTGTGACACCTATGAGCATTTTGAGAAGTATAAACGAGAGTGTACCCATCACCGTTTCGACGATGGGTAGTTGATTTGGCATTTTGTTGGTGGGCTACGTGATGAGGTTAGGCTTAGAGTGGATGGGTTTTGTGGAGGATTGGAAGAATGTACGGTTGAAGAGGCAGAAAAGGTCTTTCGTAAGTGCGCCAGTGGATCCGCGCAGTCTGAGAGACTAGCACCAAGTCATATCACCAGTGAGAAACTAGACCGAGGTGGAACTGAAGGCTTATCTGAGGCGTATGCTTTAAGCACACTTCCGGATGATCGGGAGAATGAAGAAGAAGATATTAGTGAGAAGGATGAACTTGCATATTATGCAGGAATTAAGGCCATTGAGAGTGTATTTGAACTCGCACATGCAGGGCAAGTTGAACAGAACCTTCGTATAGCAAAGGTTTTTGAAGGAGTAGTAGTAACTGAGCGACTAATGGAGGAATTCAGCTTGTTAGAGTGTGAGAAGGTAGAAGAAATTCATGCAACTGAGCTCGGAGAAGAATTCACAGGAAACGCCCCACTGGAGGTGAGGGGCGGTGCGCCCCTCACGAGCAGAGAGTTGGCGCACCCCCTGGCCACCCCAGGCGCACCGCCTGGTGTGAAGGGCGGTGCGCCCCAGACGACCAAAGAGTTGGCGTACCCCCTGGCCACCCCAGGCGCACCGCCTGGTGTGGGGGGCGGTGCGCCCCAGACGACCAAAGAGCTGGCGACACCCCTGGCCGCCCCAGGCGCACCGCTTGAGGTGGGGGGCGGTCCGCCCCACAACACCAGGGAGCTGGACGACCCCAACTCCCCAATTTCACCAGTAATCGACGATCTTCATGTTGCGGAGCACATTCCAGCGGTTACCACCGAGACCACTGAGTTCAAGGAAGTAAACCTACTTCTCCGTGGTGGAAAGGTAACTAAAATTCCTAATTTTGTACGTCCTAAACATGTTAAATCTATTGTGACTAACGATGCAGGGATAAGCAAGGAGAATGAAGTTGGTGAGAGCTCAACAGACTCTCAAGTGCAGGACGATACACCCCGCGCATCTGAAGGAGGCGGCGACGATGGGGAAAAGGGGGACACACAAAACATTGAGGAGGGACTTCATAAGTCCTCCAACCCTTATGTGCCCCCGAAACCTCACATGCCATTCCCCTGTTATAGGATCAAGCCAGCCAAGAAGGATATACAGGAATCACCGCTATACAAGCGCCTCTCTAAAGTCGAAGTTAATGTTCCTCTATTGGAGCTAATCCAAAATGTTCCCGCCTATACGAACTTCTTTCGGGAGGTTAAGAGCAACAAAAGGATTGCTCTAGGGGGGGACGTTAACGGGATGGAGATGGTGAATTCTATAGCGGGGCTTCCTGCGAAGCAAAGAGACCCAGGAATGGACGGTCCACCAAGGCTATGCTCGATTTGGGAGCTAGCATCAATCTGATGCCCTACTCAGTATACAAAGCCCTAGACCTCGGCGAAGTGAAGCCAACCGAGATGGTTGTACAGATGGCGGACCAAAGCGTGAAGCGCCCTGTGGGAATAATTGAGGATATCCTCGTGAAGGTAGACAAATTGATAATTCCTGCAGATTTTGTCGTGATGAAGTCAGTTGAGGAAGGAAAGAGCCATGTTCGCGAACACGTGGTGCTTCTTGGAAGACCATTTATGGCCACTACCAATACATGCCTTGAACTACAAGGAAAGAAAATCACCATGGAGGTAATGGGTGAGAAAATTCAATGGGTAGGATGTAGTATAGTAGATAAAGACGTTATAGAAGAATTGAAGTTCATTGATTGCTATGATTCTGTGATTTCTGAATTTCACCATTGCCATGATAATATTGAACCTCTTGAAGAGTCACTAACCATGCAAGTAGAGACGTGTTACATGTCTAAGGAAGCAAGGGAACTAGTTGAGAGAATGGATAGCACACCCGAAATCCCATTCAGAGAAGAGTTGCTTGAACCCATAGAGGAAGAAGAGGGAGAGAACCGACTTCCAGAAGAGCCTAGCTTAGAATTAAAACCCCTTCATGGGCACCTTAAGTATGTGTACTTAGGGGAAAATGAGAAAAAACCTTTAATAATATCTTCACACCTATCTAGCATAGAAGAAGGTAGGCTAGTCCAAGTCTTGAAAGAAAATTCTGCAGCCATAGGATGGGGAATCAGCGATATAAAGGGGATTAGCCCTACACGGTGTGTGCACAATATCACTCTAGAACAAGATGCCAAACCCATTAGGCAACCTTAGCGTAGAATACCCAGCCATGCAAGAAGTAGTGAAAAATGAGGTGATTAAGTTGCTAGATGCCGATATGATATACCCCATTCCTGATAGTAGGTGGATAAGCCCCGTACATGTTGTACCTAAGAAATCTGGGATTACCGTAGAGGAGAATGAGAAGGGAGAGCTAGTGCCAGTTCGGAAAACCACAGGTTGTCGGATGTGCATTGGTTATAGGAGATTAAATGCCGCCACAAAGAAAGACCATTTTCCTCTCCCATTTATTGATGACATGTTGAACCGCCTCGCGGGGCGGAAATTTTATTGTTTCCTTGATGGCTTGTCAGGTTTCTATCAAATTACGATTGCGCCAGAGGACCAGGAGAAGACGACATTCACTTGCCCTTTCGGAACGTTTGCTTACAGGAGAATGCCATTTGGGCTATGTAACGCCCCCGCCACTTTTAAAGGTGCATGCTTTCTGTCTTTTCTGATATGGTGACTAACTTTGTTGAGGTTTTCATGGATGACTTTTCCCTTTTGTGGTGATTCGTTTGATGAATGCTTGCATAGATTGGATCTTCTTCTGAAAAGGTGTATCGAATGCAATTTAACTCTAAGTTGGGAGAAAAGTCATTACATGGTCAGGGAAGGCATTGTTCTAGGACATGTGGTTCCATAGGGGGATCGAAGTTGATAAGGCAAAGATAGAGATAATTGAGAAGCTTCCCCCACCCACTTGTGTCAAAGAACTTCAGTCATTTCTTGGTCATGTAGGATTCCATAGGAGGTTTATCAAAGATTTTTCGAAAATTGCAAAACCCTTAAGAAACTTGCTTGCAAAAGATGTGAGTTTCGATTTTTCTGAAGATTGCTTAGAGGCCTTTAACACCCTTAAGGCAAGATTAATTACTGCTCCTATAGTTGTACCATCAAATTGGAAACTTCCTTTCGAGATAATGTGTGATGCCTCAAATTTTGCTATGGGGGCTGTTTTATGCCAAAAGGTGGATAAGCAGTATCGTGTGATTTACTATGTTAGTAAGACCCTAGACTCAGCTCAAGTTAACTATACAACTACTGAAAAAGAATATTTAGCTGTTGTTTTTGCTTTACAGAAGTTTAGGTCTTATTTGTTAGGACACCCTGTGAATGTCCATACTGATCATGCTGCTTTAAGACATTTAATAGCTAAACAAGATTCTAAGCCAAGATTAATCTATTGGGTCTTATTGTTATAAGACTTTGATTTGACCATAGTGGATAGGGCTGGTAAGGAAAATTGCGTAGCTGATCACTTGTCTAGAATTCCAAATATCCCTGTAGATGCAATTTCTGTTAATGAGGAACTTCCCGATGAACACTTGATGAGAGTAGATGAAGAGCCATGGTATGTTGATATTGTGAATTATTTGGCTACGGGTATTTGCCCAACTAATTTCTCAGCTTCCGATAGGAGAGCTCTTTCAAAACAATGCATGTTTTACATATGGGATGATCCGAACCTTCTTAGAGAAGGGGCTGATGCAATCTTGAGGAGATGCGTTCCACAAGGAGAACAACGAAGTGTACTGAGTCATTGCCATGAGCTTCAGTGTGGTGGACACTACAGTGGGGCTAAAACAGCCCGTAAGGTGTTACAAGCAGGATTTTTTTGGCCATCCTTGCACCGAGATGCGAGGGAATTTGTGAAAAATTGTGATCCATGTCAGCGAGGGGGCAATATTGGCAAGAAGGAAGAAATGCCCCAGCAAGGGAATCTAGTGGTAGAACCTTTTGATGTATGGGGAATTGATTTCATGGGACCATTACCATCAAGGTCGGGATATGAGTACATTCTAGTCACGGTGGACTACGTAACTAAGTGGGTGGAGGCAATCCCGACCAGAAAGAATGATGCTTCGGTAGTCTTGGGATTCTTGAAGGATGTGATTTTCACCCGGTTTGGAGTTCCTAGAACAATTATCAGTGATGGAGGTTCTCACTTCGTCACCGGTCCTTTGCCTCACTCATGAAGAAATACAGTGTTACCCATAATGTTGCTACACCATATCATCCGCAGATTTCTGGGCAAGTAGAGGTTAGCAACCGTCAAATTAAAAAGATCCTTGAGCGTGTGGTGAAGCCTAGCAGGAAGGATTGGGTTGGAAAACTGAATGATGCGCTTTGGGCGTATAGAACCAGCTACAAAACAGTAATCGGCACCACTCCGTACAGACTTATGTATGGGAAAGCATGTCACCTTCCGGTTGAGCTGGAACACAGAGTGTACTGGGCAATAAAGGAGCTAAACCTTGATATGGGAAAAGCTGGGGAAGAAAGGTTGATGCAACTCGACGAGCTTGATGAACTACGCCTCGGTGCCTATGAGAACGCCAAGCTTTAATTACAAGGAGCGCACCAAAAAGTATCACGACCGTGGTATTGTGCGGAAAGAGTTGATCCCTGGTCAGAAAGCCTTAGTGTTCAACTCCAGACTTCGCTTATTTCCAGGGAAGCTCCGTACTCGATGGGATGGACCATACGAGATTGTCCAAGTTGCTCCCCATGGAGCTGTAGAACTTTTGGACCCGAAGACTGGCGACACCTTCAAGGTGAATGGGCAACGAGTGAAACCATACTTTGAGCTTCCCAGTGATCAAATGGAGGTTGATCATCTCAACCTCACCTCTCCCACCTTCACATGAGAGTATGTAGCTTGTATTCTTTCCTTTTGAATATTTAGTTGTTTTTCCATTGTGTTAGAGTGTGTTTTTGGTGATAAAATAGGTAAAAAGTTGGTATTTTTTGAGTTCGGGGATGATTAACTCGGAGCCAAGGCTCTTCCGCTCCCCTCACACGGGGCGGTGCGCCCGGGAGAGGCAGAATGCCTGGGCGCCTCGGCCACTCCCAGGCGGACCGCCCCTCACACGGGGCGGTGCGCCCGAGAGAGGCAGAAGCCTGGGCGCCCCGGGGCACCCCAGGTGGACCGCCCCTAACATAAGGCGGTGCGCCTGTGGGCACCAGAGCTCCGGGTGTCCAGATTTTCGTCTGGACACCCCGTTTTGTCCCCGTATGCCAATATATTGATTTTTTTACCCCTTTTATCATCCGTTTTTGTTTCTCACAGGTTACAGGTACACGTCTAGCTCTTACCTAACATCCACTTTCGATGTTCGGGACGAACGACGAAGTTCAGGTTTGGGGGGGTTATCGCTGGGTATTTCAATAACTTATTTTTCCCATTTTAACTCGTAAAAACCTTTATTTGCACATTTACCGCTTTCTTAGGATTTAGTTTGTTCGTATGCATTCATCCTTAGTCTAGTTTTGCATGTCGTTGTGTGGAGTTTATTGCCAAATATTTAGAACTGTTTTATTGTATAGACTAAGTGTTTTTGACTATTCACCATACATTGCATCTCTATGGAATAGTTTGAGGTTTGTCTCGCTTGGCTTGTCATATTCGTATGTGCAATAGTTAAACTTGGTAGTCTAGACATCACTATGTGGTGTTTTCTCTACTGCGGTTCGTGAAGGCCTTATAAAATGTTGCGTGTTAGAGTCTTTGGTTGTATTCTCGTGTAATTATGTATTTAAGAGGCAACAAGTCTTCACCTTGCTTTTTGAGATTGCTAAATGCCTAGGAAGGAGGTAGAGGGAGGTGTGTGATCCTTTGTCTGAAACCTATTCTAACAAATAGGTTTGGGGAAAGTATATATGTCCTAGAGACAACCAACATTTAGGACGATATGTACTTTACCGCATTCAGCTTATTGGTATTTATTTATGTTACATTTATTTAAGCATACATAAATACAAATACAATTGGCATTACATTTACTGAATAGATTATTTGGTTGTTTGAATTATTCTGTAAGATGATCCCAAGGACTAAAGATAATCACCAAGTTAGTGGGAGCTTGCGTGTCAGAACTTAAGTCCTAAAATTAGCCACTAGTGGATGGTCATTGAGATATGGGATATCAATTATGCGATGGAGACTAGCATATGTTACATCAGATCCTTCGAGGATGTAGTAGTTCTCACTGTTGCGAATAGCTTGGTTATTCATGATGGACACATGGACACTTTGGAGAGTGTTGGCATACCCAGCCGAGAAACCATTTGGTAAATTCTATTTAAGTCTCTATGGGAGTATTGGATTGTAGGGTGATGTAATAGTCCTCAGACTTGAGGTCAATATGTGGAATAATATACTTTGACCATGCGCAACGCTTGCACTCTGAAAGTAGGGTAGATATGGCATGCGTTGGGTATATTAGGAAGCATATGGTGTGAGTGATTGGACCAAGATCAGGATTCATTCCTCCGAATAGATTCAAGGAGTGAATACTCTACATCTCATATTTAGTGCGATCATTAGTCAGTGGCCACTGCAAAGATATATGTCAAAATGGTGTTTGGACATAATCATCTAGATCGACTAAGAAGATTGAGAGACAATGGATGAGTTATTGGAATAGACACTAATCCATATTCTAGACTCATTCGAGTATTCGAGAATGAAAGGGCCGTATCATCAAAGTACTCTACATCATAGGCAGTTTGTATCTCCTCAACAAACGTTCTTTACATATTAGTATTGTCTAGTGACAATTGTCTAGGAATATTCACTGAGACCTTGATTTGATAATTGCATGATATGTGAGGGCCTATGGGTCATATACAACTAGGTGATGATTCTCCCGATTAAGCATTAGGATAAATTAAATGTCAACTGAATTGATAACATTTGATTTACTATTGTCAAGAACATTTCATTTGATGGAAATTATTAATTAAGTTAAATTTAGATTTATAAATTAATTCATATATTAAATAAATATCAATTGGATTGGTAAATATTTAATTTAATATTATTGAGAATGATTCTATTTGATAGTAACAACTAATTAATTAAGTTGAATTGGATTCAATGGATTAATTTATACTTTTAGAAATTAATTAAATTAGATTTAATTAATAAAAGAAGAAAAGAATAATTAGATTAAATTAGATTTAATTTAATTAAAGTTAGAATGTGCATTTGAACCAATTTAGAATGAGGTTCATGTGTTAAAAGTCCAAAGAAAAAGGTTGCTAGTGATGGGCTTCGAACCCGTGAGACCTCCAGAAAAATAGCATGCACACATACCAACTGAGTCAGGCCCATGTAGAGCAACATATAAGCGTTTTACCTATCTAGGGTTGCGGCTGCAGTGGATAGAAAGTAGTGTTTTGATACGTGTTGTTGTTGTTTTGTGGCTTTGAGCTCTCCTCCTCTCTTGGATTTCTTCTACACGGTTCTATTCGTTCTAACTCATTTCTTTTCTTCTTTGATTAATTCTCATTTTTATTATGATCTTTGAGATTCTTATTTTGCTTAATGTAGATTTTGAATATGGTTTCCTAGCATCCATGGAGAATTCATCAACGAAGAATCGAACTACGTTTGACTTGATCCAGATGGTACGTTGGCAGCTTGGAATTGTTCTGAGTTCAGTCAGATTCTTTAGAAGATCATTAATTGTTCTTTGAAGAACAAATTTATGTAATGGAAGCTCGAAGCTGGATAATGGTACGTTATTTAAATGGAGCATGTTAAATAATCATTCAATCAACGATCCATGTAGAAAAAGTTTCGAATTTCGCTGCTATAACCTTAGACGTAATTTCCTACAATTACTAACAGTGGTATCAGAGCTAGGCTGATTGAATGACTTATTTACATGTTATTTTATGTTTATTGTGATTTAATATTTGAAGAAAATTAATTTGTTATCATTAAATTAAATCTGGGATTTGTTTTGAAATTGGAGTTGGTCACGGATGAACAATGTTGTTTGTGTTATTAATTAGTACTATCAACTTCGTTGATAATTATCGGATTAGATTATGATAACACAATCTTGGATAATCAACAATTAAAGTCGTCTTCTCCCTTCGCCTTCTTGCTTGAACTGGGTTCTTGAGAAATTGACTTTCTCTATCTGCAAAATTGTGTAAACTGGGTTTGGGATCCATACCGGATCCCACTACAAGAAAACAGCCGATTAGAGACGGATGGGTAGCGACGGATGGTTAACCGTCGCTACGGGGCGACGGATCGCTAAATTAGCGACGGATATAGGCGAACTGCGCTTTAAGCTCAGTTCGTCATTAAACCGTCCACAACATAGCGACGGATAGATATTATCCGTCGCTAACTTAGCGACGAATAATCCTATCCGTCCCTAATGTAGCGACGGATAAGGTTATCCGTCGCTCACTGTCGTTGACTATTAATAAAAAAAGAAAAAAAGAAAAGAAAAAGGAAAAATAAAAAAAAAATTTATTAATTACGTAGCGACGGATAAACTCATCCGTCGCTGCGTTAAAAAAAAGAAAAAAAAAACAATAAGACAGCGGATATCGTCGTCTTCGTTATTCACTCCATCCTCTCCCTCTCCCCCAATTCTCCATCTCCAAACCCTAACCCCCAAATTCCCCACCACCACCACTACCCACCGGCTCCAGCCACCACCACCCACCGGCGCGGCTCCATCTATTCCGGTAAGTATGTTCCTCTTCCTCCATCTATTCCTCCTTTTACATTATGATTACTTGATTAGGAGGTTTTGAGGTTTAAATCTTGTGGCTTTGTTAGTTTAATTACTACTAGTGTTACGATTATTGGATCTGATCAGATGATGTATCATAGAATGATGATTATGGTTACTTGATTAAGTTTTGAGGTTTTAATCCTGTGGTTTTGTTAGTTTAATTTCTAGTGTTATGTTCTGTACATTGGTTGCTTTGTTATGAAATATGAATGACCATTGTCAGATGTTCATAATTTCAATGAATTAGTAGTAGTATTAATTTTACTTCTTAATCTTCAATTATGAACTCTAAAACTCGTGTAAAAATTAAAATACCTCAACAAATGACTTGAAATTATTTGGATTTATATTTAGGAATTTTGCTTAAACATCCCTTCCATGGCAACAATATTTGTGAGTTAATGCATCTCTAAGTACTAATCCCGCATTTCAACCTAATTGTGTATGCTATCCAGGGCTAACATGTCTTCTCCAAAACTAACATAAACCAATACTTTATGTTATCTTGTTTGTTTCAATGTTTGCAGATCTATCTATCCAAAACTAACATATTTTATATATGATTTGTGTACATAATGTGTATGTGCAGATCATCATGCCTAGACCGAGGTTGCCGAGATTCTTCAGTTCATCGAGCAGCTGTTATACTAGCGAGTCAGATTTGTATTCTGATGGCCAGTCAAGTGAGGGGTCAATTACTGTGGGGGGATTTGCTGAGTTCTCAGACGATGGTTGTCCGTTCGTATCCTACGAGAAGGGGGCAATGTATATGGAGAAGGAGGTTCTATTTCCGGTGGGGAAATTGTGAGTATCATGTCATCCTTTTAGTTAGACTTGTGCATTGTTATTATAGTGTTTTTGGAGTTGTGCATGGTTTTATTTAGACTTGTGACTGGTGTTGTATTTGTTGTTATTTTAAATAGGTTGATGCCACGTTCTGTTACCAAGACTTTGAGAGCTTTGATTTTCGCTAAGTTGGATCCTCCAAGCAAGGGTGGAGCAATGTGGTCAAATGTCTTTGAAGAAAGGAAGTTAGAGTTTTTCAATGCCCTAGGGGTAAGTTGGATGATTTTGTTGTATGGCTTTTTGATCATATTTCTTGCCAACTTCATCATGTTTTTTATATTGATTGATTATTTTCTTTCATGGAAATGGAATGTTGTAGGATGTGTTCTTCCTCCCGAACCGCATGAAGAGAGAGTTGTGGTATGCATTTGAGCATGACTGCTCGAACATGTATAGGGATTATATCTACGATGCAAAGAAAAATAAAGTTAGGCCTGATGGGATTGGGGAGGATGAGTGGCCCGAGTGGCTCGCTTACTGGGAAGATGAAGAAACTGAGAAGAAAGCGAAGAAGGGCAAGTTAAGCCGATCTACCAAGCCGCGATATGGGACGGGGACGTCAAAGCACCATCTAGGGCGGAAGGGCCAGTTGGAACGTCACTTGGATTCGGTAAGTCATGTAATGTATAAGCCATGTGTATAATTAATTTGCATTGCACTTTTTGTGTCTTAAGCCATGTTTAATTCCTAATTAATTGTCTGTTATGCATGCTAGCTTTACTCTTTAAGTGGACGTTGTTTAATCTAATCTGTATGTAGTGTAGGTCTCTTTAGATTTGTCTTCTCTTGTGTTGTTGATGGTCTTGACTTAATTATGTAATGGTGTTACTTAATCTTTGCAGCACTGTTGTCAAGTGCAAATTCTATTCTTTATGCAATATTGTAGGAAGTAGCCATTCATACTATTAATAATGATCTGTGTTTTTTTTTGGTTGACGAAGACCGCTGCGGGGAAGCAGATGTCGTTGTATGAGCATCTCGAGAATGCCCACAAGGACAAGACAGGGAACTGGGATGACGAATGGGCGAGCTCGATTGCGGTAAGTCCTCAATTGAAATAACTTCATTGTCACATATGACTTCTTTTGAATAATGTCTTCTTTCAAATATGCATGTCATTAATTAAGTGCTCATACTTACACATGTTTTGCAATTTCAGACAGAGTACGAGGGACGGGTGAGGAATCTAGCTCTCACACCCCAAGAAAAGGATGACATCTTGTTGGAGATTGATGGGATCAGCCCCAAGGGTCGTATATACGGCATGGGGAGTTTGGCGCCGAGCATACTTGGAGACGTGTATCCGTCAGGGAAGAGACGGTTAAAGATGGACAAGGAGATCGAGCAGCTTCAGGATGAACTCTTGAAGCAGGGCCAGGAGAATGCTCGGATGCGCGCAGAGCAGGACAAGATGAAGGAATACGTGAGGTAGTTGGCCGAGCAGTGTGGACAGGCTCCACCTCCAGATTTCTAGCTTCCCATTTGCATTACTCTACTCTTATGTCGTACACTTGACTTCGTTAACGTACATTTTCTATTTTCTTTATCGGTGTGGTACATTTGACTCGTTTGTATCTGAATTTGCTTGAATTAGGTTATGTTTAATTGAAGTGTTTCCAGTTGTCCATAATTATTATTCTATATTGTATACAAAAAAATAGGATAAAAATACAAATCAGGGAAAAAAAAAAGAAAATTCTGGGGAGCTTAGCGACGGATAGGCTTTTCCGTCGCTACACGTGAACAGCGGGCGAGGTGCCACGTGTCTCTCCATAAAGCGACGGATAGATTTATCCGTCGATTTATTGCGTTGACCAACATAGCGACGGATAGCGTTATCCGTCGCTATCGAAAAGCGACGGATCGGGTTCATCCGTCGCTTTTTCGTTTAGCGACGCCACTTTTGGCGACGTCCTATTTAGCGACGGGCTTCCCGTCGCTAAGCCCCATTAGCGACGGATCGGGACTAAATAGCGACGGATGGCATCCGTCGCTATTCAGCTGTTTTCTTGTAGTGTCCGACTTCTATCTCACGGAAGTCCGGTGATCGGAAGCTTGGCCTCTCCGCTCCGGTCTTGTGCCTCCCACCGGCGCTTCCTTCATCTCTCCATCAGAATCACTGGAGCTCGGCTCGTTTTCCCATATCACCAAAACTGCGAACGGGAATCGCGTGTTCCATCGCGAAATAGAATCGCGATCTGGACAGATCGATTGGATCGATCATATAAAAAAAAATTGGGCGTTTTGATTCTTCTTGAATTTGATTCGAATTGAATGATGTGTTGAGTGGAGGGATGATGTATAACGGGATATTGATGGTTAGATTTTTGTTTTGAACACTAATCGAATAGGGATTGTAGATTCGGAGTTGAAACTCCATTGTTGGACATAATTGTAAGCTTTGAATATTTGCAGGGACCTGATTGCACAATTTCAAAAGACCAGGGACTGAATTGAATGTAATATAAGTACTGGGGTTGGTTTGAAGGATGCAGAAGATCAGGGACCTCTGTTACAATTTGACAGATTCTTCTGTCTTATTGTGGTTGAGGCCCCTGTACTGTTTAAACTGCCAATTTCAGTTCTTGAAATTTTAAAACATCAATTCAGTCCACTAAACTTAGATTTTGTACTTCTGGAAATTGTGCATTAGTCCTTTAATACTTGGTCTGTTAAATTTAACCCTGATAAGTTTTAGAAACTCCGTATAAGCCCTCTGGAAATTTAAAATGGACCCCTAGAGTTTTAGAAACTCAATATTTGATTTGTAAATAGTTTATAAATTAGATTTGTGTCCTAATATTAGTTTTGGAGACTTATATTAATGTTTGGTAGCATACTTGATGTTTATAATATTTAGCAACTTGATGATTAGTTTATAAATAGTTTATAAACTATGTTTAGATATTAATATAATCTTTAGAAGATTATATTGATGTAGAAACTTGTTCTAAATATTTATAAATGCGTGGAAAATTCATAAATTAGATTTATGACTCATAAATTATTATAACTGAATTTGTAATTTATTTAATTTCTTGGAAATTAGTAGATGTTTTATTTTGAAATAAAACATTTATAAATTACTTTGGAAGTATAAAGATGAGACAAATTATAGTTTTTTGCAAACTTTAACTCACAATTACTTGCTTACACATCTTTGAATGTCTATATGATTTACTTTAAATCAGTATAGCACTTTATGTCCGCTATTTATGGGTAGGCGGCACCCACTAGTTTCCGGACCGCATCTGTCATATGCATGAGTAGGCGGCACTCATTATTTGTTTGCCCGCGAATTGTATGTGTGGGTAGGCGGCGCCCTGTGTTTGATAGTTATCTAAGATCTTGTTTAAGCGATTAAATACCCCGACATAAATGTTCCCCATCTAAGATTTAAGTCAAGATTTGATCGCACGACGTCACCCATCATAATTGAATGATGAATGGAACCATCTAATCTCATGAGTAATATGCACCATAGTGCTTACTCTGTTTGCCGATGGAAAATCTCTTTCATAGGTCCATAGTTGGTACTGTGTGATGGTTGTGACTTACTTGGGCTATGTCGAGTCGCCATAGCATCAGGCATAGCCTATAGGACGTCGATCAAAGTAGCTTTGGTCAACCAAGAGTTGTGTTGTACAATTGGTTTAGATACCTACCTTATTTGGCTATTACAGTGATCAGCCATAGCAGGGGCTGTAGTAGTACAGATTTAGATCTAGGCCATTAAGATTCATATTAGAAATGAATCCGTATTCTTCCAATGGGGTCGGTGAATATGATAAAATTAATGGAACTAAATAAGTCAAAAGGCCTTGATTATTTAGTCGCTGAATGAGGATATTGTTAATTGTTATTTAATTAGAGTTAAATTTAATTCAGGCTTTATTTACATTATGTTTTATAAGGTTGTTGTAGAATGGAATTTGATGAATACTATTAGTTTGATTCATTTACCAATGACATTTTGACTGTACTGTTATTTGCGTTTGATTTAATTAAGTTTGTCTTGGACAGGCACGTACCCAAGATTGTCTTGTGTTTGAATTTGAGTGTTTCGAGTTGGACAAGAATACTTATATTAAATACAAGGACAACTAGGTAACGTATTCGACTTAGGCATGTGTCGTACCCAAGTAGCTTGCACAACATGAGAGTATGAAGACATTATAGAAGATACCTCTTAGAACATGTATGATGAACATTGACTTTGGTCAATCTCTATTCTAGAATTTTGCTAAATCAGTGGGAGTAAAAGTCCTTATGATAGTCAATGTGTATTATCTTTAAATGTTGAAATTTGATTTCTCTTCACAAGCTCTCATATTATTTGGAATAAGAAAGTCAATTGAGGATGTTGAAATTCTTAGAGAATATTGTTTAACATTTCTTCAATTAATTTGTTATTAAGTCACTTCTTGATTTGTATCAACTTCATAGTGAATATTAAATACAATAGAAGTGAGATTGACTAAAGTTGCTTACTACTCATAGTCTTTTATAAGAACATCATCCATGGTAATGGTGCTCATGGTGAGCAGTTCTATTAAACCAATCCACAAGGAATGGAAAGTAGAATGAATATACTAACAGCTGCTCTAAATATATTTCCATTTATCTTAAAGATGACATTGGAAGAAAGAGTAAATGTCTAACGAATAATACACTCTATTGCAATTATAGTAATTCAATGAGAGTATGGGTAGCAAAGTTTGATTCCTTGAACTTAAAGCAATTATGCATAAAGATTTAAGCACATTATTGCGTATTGAAAGTTGGTTATGTCTATGAACTAATTTTAGTATTGGATACTAATTACAAATGAAATTATTCTATTGATTTCATATGTTAAGAACATTGTTTCTGTACTTGTTCAGACGATAGTGGATTTACCTACTATTTAGTCACACTAATAGTATAGAGGTAGACGTCTTCAAGAACATAGATCAAAAGTTCTTAACCATAAGACATGAATTTCCCAATACACGATAAGAAGACCAACATAACAAATCAATTTCTCAAAATTATGTTATTTGTCAACTTGGTTGAACTTGTGAGATAATAATGACAGGTGTTAAGTAAGTTAGACTGTTTGACACCATTTGTTTTGAAACGTATGGATTGTAACCTTATCTTATAATTAATTGGTATTCACTATATCGTTTTGGAAAAGGATGAATACCAAATAACAATTTAAGAAGACACACAACATTGCAAGGCATGTGTGAGCATTCAAATTGGGAATTGTGCTAATTCACCATGTGCTTTATATCTCCCTTGGTCTAAACACTTGCGCTTATGAAGATGCGAGTTCACTGCCCTTGAGAAGTACAAAGTCACAATGCTAAATAGAATGAACATGTTATATGAAGTGTTTTATTCTTTGATTGGGTCAATAGAATAATACTTAGAACATGGTTATGGATTGTTATGAAAGTCCATGGGTTCTCATAGGGTGGAATTAATTAAACCTTATTAGACATGCTTAAACCCATGATGGGTTCCATTGAAATGGAGATGCTATGTTCGACATAGATTAACCCATATACTTTGTTACACGTGCAATTGAAGCTCAATATGTATCATAAGTATATCCTTACTAAGTCAGTCTTAGAGACACATAAAAGTTATGTTGTAAGATTCTTTATTACATAGTTGAATATGGGGTTGTCCCATATATGTATTAAAGTTGTTCATGATTAATAGGATTTTAGAATGTGTTAATTTGTGAAACTTTATCTCTATGCTTATAAGAGACAAATTGGATGTTGTTTCTTGACACATGCTATTCTTTTAAGACTTGGAGTTTACAAGGAATGAATTAGATTGAATTACAATGTTTGAAATGGTGTCAAAACCACAAATTAACTAATGAGGCTGATAACTTGTCATTTAACCATGACAAAGATTCAGAGGAAGAGTCGACAGTGCTTGAAGTTAGTGGGAGTAAGTTACTTGGTAATGCCCATAAGCTAATGAAAGCATTTTGAGAGTAATCTTTTTAAGAATAAGATATTTTCATAAGTCAATATACTGCAACTTAGAAGTTGCACACTCTTCTTTGTGAGGTTAGCATTTGAGTGCTACCTTCATCACTATAACTTATTGGGTGTCCCAATATTAGAGTGCCTCATAACATTCGGGATAATTAAACGAATTCGAAAGCAAATGAACAAACTCCTAGGTTATGTAAATTATCGTGACAAATTGAATTGTATGCAATCCTTTAGAAGGATCACAATTATTTTATGTCATCACAAGGATGAGTTTATAACCTATAGCTAACAAAATGATATTTGATATCGATTTTGAGAGGTGGCTTGAAGCCATAGGATCTTAAGAGATGGACTAGAGATTACTTAAGTTTAGAACTTAAGTAAGTTGATATTTTATTATTACACAGTAGTAATTCTTTCAAGGAAAGAATTATATCAAAATGGAGCCTATGCCTACATAGTGTAGGACAATCAAAATTATATAGTTGAGTCTGGAAGACATACTATATATTATCTATTGATTGGATTATAGACCAGTCCTATAAGATTTTACTTGCATGAGCATCTAATAATTTCATGATATATTCGATTACAAGCCTATACCACTTTCTGAGGAGAAACTTTATTGTAAAGTGTGTTTGACATAGTTATAGACCTTAGTATCGAATTCAAATCATGAATGAATATGCAAATCAAATAAGGCCATTGTGGACTTATGCAAGCCTCTAGGAGTTTGTTTGAAATAAGTAAATTATTTTAACTTATTTCCAAAGTAGATGAATGTTATGTACATCTTTAGAAGTGTTTGTGAGAAGCTCTTATCTATATGATTGAAAATGTTTGACACCAACATCATATGAAATAGTTTCCACATTAACAGTCAAATATTGGTCATTCAAGACTTTCATTGTGAAAGGGGGCTTGAATGAAAGTTTCTAGGATATTCTCATATTGAAACCTTGTTGGATAGGTTCGAGAGAATATTCAAATTCTTCATGATAATCACTATTTTGAATAAATAATGTGTTGATAAATAATAATAGAATTCTAGGAGAATCTATTATTATTATCACATGGTTGTACTGTCAATATTAGATTGTTTTATTGAAGTATGAACTCCGTACATATACACGATGTTGTATAGTGCAACCATCGCCTAAAATGTAAAAATGTGATGCATCAACAGTCAAGGTGACTTAGAATTATCAACGGATTTCATGGACAGTGGGAGCTTAGCTTAGATATATGCTGGATATATGAGTAGTAACTTTTATTATAAATGTGATGATTGGACTTATTGCAATTATAAATTTGTATTCATCTTAGTAATAGTATCATATTAGATTAGATCTAATGATGTATAGATTCAACAACCTATGCCCTGTATGATTATGCTAGAAGGTTCTTAGAAGAACAAGGGGTAGTTCCAAGTGTTAGTAATCGAATTGTGAAATTGCGATTATACTAATGCGACTGCACATGCAAAGGAACCAAAATCTTATGATACTAGCATGGATCTACTGAGACACTATCATTGGTTTGGAAACCACTGATAGATTGCAACATAAACAAATAAAGTAATTTCTCCGTGAGGACACTACGCTGATTCTTTCACAAAACCTTGTCTTTGCAGAGACAAGTTAGCCATTCCAAGAATCTAAATGTTGAACACACATGAGTGATTGACTCTAGGCCAAGTGGGAGATTGAAAGTATATATGTCCTAGAGACAACCAACATTCAGGACGATATGTACTTTACCGCATTCAACTTATTGGTATTTATTTATGTTACATTTATTTAAGCATACATAAATACAATTGGCATTACATTTACTGAATAGATTATTTGGTCGTTTGAATTATTCTGTAAGATGTTCCCAAGGACTAAAGATAATCACCAAGTTAGTGGGAGCTTGCGTGTCAGAACTTAAGTCCTAAAATTAGCCACTAGTTGATGGTCATTGAGATATGGGATATCAATGATGCGATAGAGACTAGCATACGTTGCATCAGATCCTTCGAGGATGTAGTAGTTCTCACTGCTGCGAATAGCTTGGTTATTCATGATGGACACATGGACACTTTGGAGAGTGTTGGCATACCCAGCCGAGAAACCATTTGGTAAATTCTATTTAGTGTCTATGGGAGTATCGGATTGTAGGGTGATGTAATAGTCCTCAGACTTGAGGTCAATACTACTTCATATGTGGAATAATATACTTTGACCATGCGCAACGCTTGCACTCTTAAAGTAGGGTAGATACGGCATGCATTGGGTATATTAGGAAGCATATGGTGTGAGTGATTGGACCAAGATCAGGATTCATTCCTCCGAATAGATTCAAGGAGAGAATACTCTACATCTCATATTAAGTGGGATCATTAGTCAGTGGCCACTGCAAAGATATATGTAAAAATGGTATTTGGACATAATCATCTAGATCGACTAAGAAGATTGAGAGACAATGGATGAGTTATTGGAATAGACACTCATCCATATTCTAGACTCATTCGAGTATTCGGGAATGAAAGGGCCGTATCATCAAAGTACTCTACATCACAGGCAGCTTGTATCTCCTCAACAAACGTTCCTTACATATTAGTATTGTCAAGTGACGATTGTCTAGGAATATTCACTGAGACCTTGATTTGATCATTGCATGATATGTGAGGACCTATAGGTCATATACAACTAGGTGATGATACTCCCGATTAAGCATTAGGGTAAATTAAATGTTAATTGAATTGATAACATTTGATTTACTATTGTTAAGGACATTTCATTTGATGGAAATCATTAATTAAGTTAAAATTAGATTTATAACTTAATTCATATATTAAATAAATATCAATTGGATTGGTAAATATTTAATTTAATATTATTGATAATGATTCTATTTGATAGTAACAACTAATTAATTAAGTTGAATTGGATTCAATGGATTAATTTATACATTTAGAAATTAATTAAATTAGATTTAATTAATAAAAAAAAAAGAATAATTAGATTAAATTAGATTTAATTTAATTAAAGTTAGAATGTGCATTTGAACCAATTTAGAATGAGGTTCATGTGTTAAAAGTCCAAAAGAAAAAGGTTTCTAGTGATGGGCTTCGAACCCGTGACCTCCAGAAAAATAGCATGCACACATACCAACTGAGCGAGGCACATGTAAAACAACATATCAGCATTTTACCTATCTAAGGCTGCGGCTGCAGTAGATAGAAAGTAGGATTTTGATACGTGTTGTTGTTGTTTTGTGGCTTTGAGCTCTCCTCCTCTCTTGAATTTCTTCTACACGGTTGTATTCGTTCTAACTCCTTTTTTTTTCTTTGATTAATTCTCATTTTTATTATGATCTTTGAGATTCTTGTTTTGCTTAATGTAGATTTTGAATATGGATTTCCTAGCATCCATGGAGAATTCATCAACGAAGAATTGAACTACGTTTGACTTGATCCTGAGGGTACGTAGGCAGCTTGGAATTGTTCTGAGTTCAGTCAGATTCTTTAGAAGATCATTAATTGTTCTTTGAAGAACAAATTTATGTAATGGAAGCTCGAAGCTGGATAACGCTACGTTATTTATATGTAGCATGTTAAATAATCATTCAATCAACGATCCATGTAGGAAAATTTTCGAATTCCGCTGCTATAACCTTAGAGGTAATTTCCTACAATTACTAACAGGGTTACCATTGTTATGACTTGTTTTTCGTATAGTTGAGTCATGTTGAGTTTGTTTTTTCTTCTTCTTTGTGATTTTGTGCTCCAACCTATTCTTTCGAATAGGGTTTGAGGAGGTCGTTGTAGAGTCGTTGTTATTTCTTTTCATTGTTGCTACTGCTGGCTAGGGTTGTGCACGGTGCGGATCGGATTAAATCCAATCCGAATTTCGAATTAATCCGATCCGAAAATGCAGGATTTGATCGATCCGAAATCCGATCCGAAACTTTCAGATCGGATTTCGAATCGATCCGAAAATAATCGGATCGGTTCGGATTCATCCATATTAATCCAAAATTTCTTTTTTTTTAAAAAAAAACTCCTCTTACAAGTAAATTTAATTTACGGTTCACGACAACTCAGATCTCTCTACTCGCACAGAAGAAGCAAAAAACTTCTATATATTACTGGAAAAATCAATCAAAACATGGACACCACAGTGGTGCTGGTGGTCACTCAACCGTCGCTCGCCGCCGGTTAGCCGTACTCTCAGCTCACCTCTTTGCACCAATCGATCAATCCACCGATTATATTCTCGATTCAGCCACCTGCTCCGCCGCCTTGTCACCACCACTAAATCTCAAAGGCGCCTAGACTATCATCGATGAGCGTACTGGCAAGAGGAACCAAGTTCAGGTCTCCGAAGAAGGCACCATCAAAGCACCGCCCTTCACACAGATTTTGTTCGGAGAGCCAATGATTTTGATTAGGATTTAGGCATGAAGATTTAGATTGAGGGTAAGAAAGGATTAGGATTAATTAGGCGTGAGTGGTGAGACACAGAGAAGAAATGTGAGTCTGAGAGAAAAGAAATGTAGAAAAGGGGAAAAAGAAAAAGGGGGCAGAAAGTTTAGGGTTTTGTGTGTTTGGTGAATATATATATATATATATATATATATATATATATATATATATATATATATATATATATATATATATATATATATATATATATATATATATATATATATAAATATAGTAGGGGTATTTTAATTAAAAAAAATTAATAACTATAGATCGGATCGGATTAATTCGAAAATCTACGGATTTTAATCCGATCCGATCCGAAAATTCGGATTACTCAAAGTAGTGATCCGAAAACCAATCCAAAAATTCGGATCGGCTTGGTTTGGGCTCGGATCATCGGATTTTCGGATCGGATTTTCGGTTTCGGGGATTATGCACAGCCCTACTGCTGGCTATATACAGAAAAAAAAAAAAAAGAAGAAGAAAAAATCGAAAAACATCTATTTCAGAAATCTCGAAAGAGAAACAAAAAGAAAAGAAAAAAAAAGAATAAGACCCAAAAAAATAAAAGAAGGGTCCAAGCAAGCCAAAAAGCAGATTAGCAAAGAGTAGTTTGTAATCGAGTTGTAAATTCTTCCTTGTGTTTTCGTGTCGCCTGGTCCAAGGCCTGTTCTAGACCACCCTCGGCCTGCCATTCAAGAAGTGGTGAAGACTCTTTGCTCTAAGAGTCGGGTAGAATAGGGGAGTGTTGTCTATTAGGGAGCCCTCCTTCGTTTGATGAGAGCCAGTATTGGTTCGACCCCTCTTGAGGAAAAGTCTCACTTGGTGTACAGTAGTAAGCCCTCAGTTTCATAGGCACGGGGCAACCATTTGTGTTTTAATATGCATCATTGTGTCGTCATTGACCAGGTACAGGTAGAGAATGTTACCAGAGACTCCCTTGTTTAACAAAGTGCATATGTGAAAGTGTATAGGTTCAATCGAGGCATTCTTCAACCTACTTCCATGTTATGATTTGTATGGTCTTTGTTCATAAGCATTTGGTAGATACAATAGATTAGTTCTACTTGTTTGGCATGAGACTCCTCTTTGTGTTGCATGTAGTTTGCATAGCGTCTAGCTAGTTGCTTGAGGACAAGCAAAGGTTCGGTTTGGGGAGTTTGATGACAGTGTTTTTTACACTATTATTAGGTTCTTTTTCACCAATTTAGCTATCCTCTAATATGCATTTTAGTGCATTTGGTTAGAATAGTGTCACGTTTCCATTTTCTTTGTTATTTTCATGATTTAGGTGAAAATCGCACTTTTGGATATGAATCATGGCGAAACATTCAAGTTTTCGTGCAACAAGATCACCCGCGGTGTGTCAAGGAGTACCGGGACATGTTTCCAAGCCAAAAGACCAAGTTTCGGAGCTTAAAGTCGTGCTAAAGACCAAAAATTGAAGACTTGGAGGAAGAAAAGCACGGGCAGAGTTCTGCCCGTGCCAGGCGCACCGCCTGGTGTCCGGCGGTCCGCCTGGGAGCGTTTCGGCAACAGATATATATATTTGTAAAAGTTGCGAATTTTCGTATCTTAGATGATACGTTTGCAGACATAAATCCTAGAGCTTGTTTTGGGTTTTCTTTGACTTAGAACTACTTTTTCTTAGCGATTTGGAGCATCAAAGTAGAGATTTGGACATCTTTTGATCTCACCTTGCTAGAAACTTGTGAGTTTAGCAATTCACCGGAGATTGACAACCCTCGGTGGTAACTTTGTATCTCACCTTTTTCATACTCTATCTTTCAATTCAATTATGTTTTCATCTATGATTTTGCTATTGTTGATTTCGAATTTGATATGAGTAGCTAAATTTCTAGTTGGTGATAGTATGTAAATTCGTAGCTAGGGTTCATATTGTGCATGATTGAGTTTCTGAATCTTTTACTTGTAGAATTATTTTATTCGATTCTTTGATCCAACTAAGCCAAACATCTTCGTATAAAAGTGTTAGAAACACTAGGACAATTCAAGATCATCGATTTCGATATTTACAATTATCAAGTACTGCTTGCACTAAGTCTGACAACCTTAGCCAAGTATTAGTATAGATAGGAGGCTTTCAAAATACATGTCAAAACCTGTCTTTTGGTGTTTGTTAATTCGAATTACTTTTAAAGCAGTACATGTTGCACTTTCATGCATAATTAGAACTCGATGCTTAGAATGAGCATTACTATCACCAGCTCTCGTCATATATTTTTAAGTTAAGCTAAGTTAGTTTGTTTACTGAATTTATAATAGTTATTGTAGTTAAAGCTAGTTAAGTCCCTATAGATCGACACTCGAGGTCATCTTACATCTGCACTACGTGTTTTGTGTAGTTTTGAGTTTTCCTTTGACTTTTAAACAAATTCATTTGATTGTTCGAGTCTGACAATCTCGTTCATCACTGTGCGGCCTTACGGAGAAATATATATTCAAGTAGAAGACAAAAACTTTGTTTGATGTATCTACAAAGATAATCAAACTGTACAACGCTTAGGAGATGATTACAATGAATTGCAACCTAATTCTAGCTAATCCTACAAACAATCTCACTCAATTGAACAGGATCAATAACTAGAACACAACCTAACTCGCTCAAAAGACTCTCAGATAGTAAGATGAATTCTACAGAATTATACGCTCAATCTTCGTGCCTTTAAAGCTGAGATTCTCCTCTATTTATAGTGTTTCGTGCATAGGTCAGTAGACAAGAGTCCCATCAAGTTCCATGTCTGTTGTGAATGGTTGGAATAAATCTTCAACGTCAATCCTTATCCGTCTCGACTTGTTCTTCAAGCGAAGGACTCTAAGTTCAAGTAACTAGGTTACACGCACTTAGATCCTTCTAGAACAGTCAGTCTTTAGTCTTTCTTCTTCATAGGAGTTTCCAATTTGATCGGACTCCAGGTAAGTTCTTCGATAATGCTCTTTATATATAAATATATATCCATATATTTATATCTCCGTCTTTAAATAATCTTCCAGGATTCCTTGATAATCTACACTTCTTTTAACTTGTATAAGAAAGATTTAAACAACCAATTTGATAGTCCAATTTGATCGGACTCCAGGTAAGTTCTTCGATAATGCTCTTTATATATAAATATATATCCATATATTTATATCTCCGTCTTTAAATAATCTTTCAGGATTCCATGATAATCTACACTTCTTTTAACCTGTATAAGAAAGATTTAAACAACCATAAACGTGAAACTAATTAATTAATCAATTAATATATAAATAGAGGAAGTCAATGTCGAGACCAATGTTGAGCTAACATCCAACTCAACATTCATTAAAACATCTCGTCATTATTCCTGCACTTCCAAGTTTGTTGCTTAGGCGAAATCCTTTCTTATCAACATACTCCACTGTCCTTTAGAGTCTATCATTGTGCATGAGTCCTTCTATGAATCTTTCATTTAAGTCCAACTCAATTAAGATTTGCACAAGCATATCTTCGACTTGTATTTTCCTCCAAGCTTCCTTCATGCTATACTTTTCATAACCTGACAAAGATCAACAACTAAAAATGTGGAACTAATTAAATAAGTGAATAAAGGTAAAATCAATAAATGAGTATAAGTGTAGAATAACCAATATTGTAATCAATGTTACACCAACATATTCCACCAAAAGTAAGCATTTGACTTTCTTTGTTCAAAAGTTCAAAAAGTAAGCATACTAAGTTCCAAAGTAAGCATACTAGACGCTTGTAACTCTCAACTACCTTTGTTAAGGTAGGCATAATAGATGACCGGGTAACTAAAATTGAGTTCTTACCATTAACACTTAATCTGGTAATGATCAATTTTTTTGGAAAAAGACGGTGCGGTTTTGAGATAGTTATTGTATTGTTTTGTGTTTGGAGAGGTGATGGACTTGGGGATGAGTGTATTATTTATAAACTCTCTTTTTTATATGATTTTTTTTCAATGGAAGTTTTTACCATTTTTAAAAAAATGAAATTAACGGTGGAACAGTTTTTAGAAGTCAACAAAACAAACGTAAAATTTTATTGGGAATCTACGATGGAGGTTAAAAAAAGAATATATGCATGTCTAAACCTCTATAAAAAATACAGTTTCATCACAAATAGAACTGAAAAATGATTTTTTTTTTTTAATCGGCTAAATGGTGACTCGAACCCCCGACCTATATCTCATAATTGAAAAATGAAGAACATAGTTAAATATAATAAACAATACGTTACAATAGCACACTATAATATTGTAATAAAGAATACGTGAACATAGCACGCAGTAACACGCGCAGCGTGTTACACGAATTCTAGTATGTATATATATACATACACACACACACACACACACACACACACATATATGTATACACATATATATATATATGTATACACATATATATGTATATATATATGTGTATACATATATATATATATGTGTACACACACACACACACACACACACACACACACACACACACATATATATATATATATATATATGTGTGTGTGTGTGTGTGTGTGTGTGTGTGTGTGTGTGTGTACACATATATATATATATGTGTATATATATATATATATAATTCAAAATATTAGTTATGCCACAATCAATTATAATTAACCAAGTTAATTATAATTCTTCCTATAATGTTATGGACAAGCCAGTCCACCATATAATGTGACCCATAGTGCTTTAATGTATTAAGCTAGACAAGACGACTAGGCATTATGGAATTCTCAGACAATTTCATTTGCGATATTAATACATGAGGATGTTTGAGGGAAACCTCAAAACCAACTTTCGTTGTGAAGCCTGTTGCGCTCAATGCTGCGATGGTAAGGTCCTTTCATCTGACTGACTCGAATGCATCTAGGATCGATGAAGTGTCTATCCCAATAATACACCCATGGCGCCTTCAAAGAGTTGTTTGGTTAATGCAATATATCTTATGACCATTCATAAATATATATCCATACGCTGGCCAGCGGCTTTACCAACACAACTATGAATGACTTGAGCAGTTCTCTTCAATGCTACACATGGGAGATGAATCCTCTCCAGGATCACTTATCATCCACATTTTTATTATTGCCATAACCCCATAAGGGCCGTATCTACCTCTTATTCAGGGCGTAAGCGTTGGTCTCCAACCAAAGATCATGGTGCAACAAATGTGATGATAAAGTCCTGAGAGTCTAAGGACGAATGGCATCACTTCGACAACTCTGGTTCCCATAGACACTTTAGTGTAGAGTATACATCGATGGAAATTTCCGGTGGGTACTTCCATTGTTCGGTATCCTCCTTGAACAACTATGCGCAGTTATGGGAACATCATGGACTCGCTCTAACGATCGGTTCCGTGGTCGTAGGATCGACTCACACTTGCTCTAACAAGTATAACATCCACGCATACTAGTCTCGACTGCCTCATTCAGACCCGTACATCCGAGATGAGCTTCAACTAGCGTGCGTTTGGGATGAATGATAATTCACATAGTTCCCACTAATTATTTGATCTGTCAATATTTATCCACTGGGACATGTTTGATATCGATAAAGACCAACCAGATAAAGATATGACATGTTGTATGCCAGGTGTAATATAAATGCATAAGTAAACATGAACATGAATGACAAATACATATTATATTACGTTGATTGTGATGTAGTATATATGTCCTTACGTGCGGTTGTCTCTAGATTTACTATCACTTCTAACAAGTCTCTGTCTCTCAATTCACTTGCTACAGCAACTTCTAAAGCCCTCTCAGAGTCATTCTCATTTAGTAAGCCCATCCCAACTGCTAAATCCACTGCCGCCTTTGCATCTTCTGGAGCCGACCTTTTGATGAAACAAGCATTACAAGATCTAATTTCCTCATCCTCTGGACTGCGTCCTCCATCTATTAAAACTTTCAGAACTTCCACTGGTGTAGAGGCCTTAGTATTACGTGGTTTCCTCCTTTTGATTCCTTTCGATACCACTCCTAACTTTGTTTCCCCTGTTCTTGAGCGAGTACAAGGCCCCCTCTCATTTTTTGTGATTGCAGGCGGTACCTCTTTCGGTTGTTGATTAACTCCCTTGATCGCATTTTGCTGTTGTAGCTTCTCGATGACTTTCATAATTCCAAAAGGGTCCGAAGATACCTGCGGAAGAGCGAGGCCCAGTGGCTGGGGTTGAGAAAGGGCAGAAGACAGTGGATGAATACTTACCGGATTGATAAGAACAAAATCAGACACACCCATCTCCTTCCTCCCAATCGCCAAAGAAGAATCAGAGACAACCATATCAAGATTGGTTGAAGAAACAATCATTTGTGCAATGAATCCTCCTCTTATTCTACAAGCTTCGTCCGCAACTTTATCTGTTAAAGGAGAAGAACAAGTACTCTGGTTCGCTTCAGGATAGAGCGCGATCTGGGGATGAAAGTCTTCCTCGCCTCCAGTTTCCTTTAAAACGCTAATTCCCTTTAGAGATTCCACTGGGCTTTTTCCATACACGAACTGATTACCGCATTCCTCCCACCACAGGAAATATTACCCGGAGCAGCTGGCCCAGACGCAAGCCCAATTAGACCAAGTCCAATAACAGATTCCCTTTGCTGCAAAATAACAGTTGACCCACCATCCTTAAAACACTCCGAAATCCCTTCTTTACTGACCAAATCTTCTTGATCGCCCCGCTGTAAATTTGCCCCCATCTGCTCCTTAGGCGTCTCAACCACCATGGAGATTTTCAGCATCTTCTTTTTGAAAATACCAATTTCCCAAGGTTTGTACCTCGAAATCCTCATCTGCATCAGAATAGTATGAATGCCCCAAAGTACCCTCATCTTCCTCAGCCCAACTACTATCATCTTCACTGTCCTTGCAATCACTGGAGTAAAGTTCCGACTTGTCTCTGTGTCTGAGACATTTTCAAAGCGTTCAGTATAAGAAACAACAATTCACTGAAAATAACTTCAACCAATGGTTGAAGCAGAAACTAACATTGAACTGAATTGTAGTTAGAAGAATTACAAATAAAATTGAGAGAAGGATAGAAGCAGAACAAGTACAGAGAAGACTAGAAGAAGAGTTATTTAAACTAACTAACAAGGGCATAATCGTAAATTTCTATCCTAAAAACTCGGGGTACAACTATCACTGCAGAGAGTACAAGCTAGTATTGCACAATGTAAAAGTGCAACACGTCTTTGTGAATAGAAATGTGATTTCTTCTTCTGCTGCTTTAGTTGGAGAATTGCAAAAGAGTCCCTGCCCTTTGTTCACTTGTTTACTTCAGGTCAGGTACTCTAATACCCCCCTTCAATCTAAACATGGATATTTTTCATGTTTAGATTGCTCATGAATCTCTTGAAAAGAGTACCAGACAGAGGTTTTGTAAGAAGATCAGCAGTCTGATAGTCATTCTTGATGTGGAATAACTTGATCACTTTGGAGTTGATCTTGTCTCTTATGAGATGGCAATCCAACTCTATGTGTTTTGTCCTCTGATGTTGGACTGGATTATGAGCAAGATGATAAGCTGACATACTGTCAGTGTAAAGAAGAGCTGGTTGTGGGTGTTGGACTTCGAAATCTCTGAGAATATACAACAACCACTGAATTTCACAACTTGTTGCAGCTGCAGCTCTATATTCTGCCTCAGCACTAGATCTGCTAATGACTTGTTGCTTCTTTGCTTTCCAAGAGACTAAAGAATCACCAAGATACACCACATAACCTGTAATACATTTCCTTGTGTCTTTACACCCTCCCCAATCTGCATCAGTAAAAGCCTTTAAGTGTAAATCTGAAGAAGCACTATAAAAAACACCTAGGCCAGGACTGCCTTTTAAGTATCTCAAGACTCTATGTGCAAGTTCAAGATGATTATCAGTGGGACAAGACATGAACTGACTCAGAACTTGTACAGCAAAACCAATATCAGGTCTTGTAATAGTAAGATAGAGCAGTTTACCAACAAGACTTCTATAAGAAGAAGGATCAATCAATAACTTTAGTAAAAAGAGAGATATCTGCAAGAGACTGAACATAGCCAATTTTCAACAAACTAGCAGTGAGTTTATTGAACCATTGTCTAGAGGCCTGTTTCAACCCATATAAACTTTTAATTAACTTACAGACTTTGTTGCCTTCAACTTTATAACCTGCAGGTGGTTTCATGTACACTTCTTCATCCAGGTCACCATGAAGAAAGGCATTGTTAACATCCAGTTGTTGCAAATGCCATTTTTTTACAGTTGCAACTGCTAAAAGAAGTTTCACAGTAGTTAGTTTGATAACTGGAGAAAAAGTATCAAAATAATCTACCCCTTTCTGTTGTGTATAGCCCTTAGCCACCAGGTTTAAATTTAGCTTTGTAAACCCATTTTGATCCAATACAGTTTTTCTCAGGTGGTAAATCAACTAGAACCCATGTGTTGTTCTTTTCAAGTGCTGTTATTTCAGCATCCATTGCTGCTTGCCACTCTGGATACTTGCTAGCTTCTTTGTAATTTTTAGGCTCAGGAACACATGTTATAGCTGCAGTAAAACACTTATGCTCAATTGTTAAATTGGCAGAAGAAATATATTTAGAGATAGGATAGTTTGAAACACAAGTACTTGGAGTACTTTCTCCAACGGCCATATTAGCATAATGTTGTAAAGAATTTGGAAGATCCACATTATAAACTTTAAGATGAGATGGAACTCTCTTATCTCTTGCTGGTCTAGTATGCACTTCAGGTACCTGGTTAGGAACTACAAGTTCTGGAGATTGAGGTAACTCTGTATGAAGAACTTGTGTACCAGAAGATGTACTCTGAACATTGGAGTTATCATTGCTTGAACTTTCCTCTAGTGTACCTGTATTGTTAGTCTCAATACTTATATTGTCAATACTACTATCATCCTGATGAATATCATGATTAGCAGAATGATCATGAACAATGTTGTTATCCAGAGGAATATCTAAAACATTCAACTCTTGTGCTTCATTGATAGCAACAAAATTTGCAGGAGTAGTAACTAAATCATAGTCATACAGATTTGATGAATCTGGAAACAATATATCATCAAATTGCAAGTAATCACTGTCAGCAAAGGGATACACATTCTCATAAAATTTCACATCCCTAGAGATAAAAACATGATGTGTATTAAGATCAAGAACTCTGTTTTTTTTTTTTAATAATTGAACCATTACAATTTGACAAGTAGCATTACAAAGCTAGTAATAAACTATAAATAATCCCGCACTTGGCGAGAATTGAACCTATGAACTCTGTAACCTTTAGTACCAATAGGATAACCCAAAAATATGCATTTAACAGCTCTCTTTTCAAATTTGTTTCTACTATGTGCAAGAGTAGAAGCAAAACATAAACAGCCAAATACTTTCATGTGCTCATAAGTAGGTTCCATGTTGTAAAGCAACTGAAATGGTGTTTTTCCCTTTAGCATAGAAGAAGGAAGTCTATTGATAACATGAGTAGCTGCTAAAATACAGTCAGACCAGTAAATTAAAGGAACATGAGATTGAAAAAGTAGAGCTCTTGCTACTTGTAACAAATGCTGGTGTTTTCTTTCAACTCTCCCATTTTGTTGGGGAGTATACACACAACTGGTTTGATGTAGGATCCCAGTACTATTATAAAACTCTTTCATCTGAAACTCAGCACCATTGTCAGTTCTAATACATTTAATAGAGACATTGAACTGTGTTTTCACCATTTGATGAAAATTTTCAATGTGAAATCTTGTCTCAGACTTGGTTTTCATCATATACACCCATGTACATCTTGAATAATCATCAAGAACAGTGAGAAAATACTTGAAACCATTATGTGAAGTAACAGAAAAGGGTCCCCAAATGTCCATATGCACAAGTTCAAAAAGAGAAGAAGCATATGAAACACTTTCAGGAAAAGGAAGCTTTTTCTGTTTACTAAAATGACAAATTTCACATACAAAATTATCACTGCAGTTTTTCAAATTGAAAGGCATGTTACGGAGTTTTCTCATAGAAACATGACCTAGCCTTGCATGCCAAAGCTTACAAAGCTCATTATTACTAGCAACTGAATTACAAGAAATCAAACTGCAACTTGTCACAGGAACAGAATTACACATATCAGAAGAACTTGGCATTTTAAACTTGTAAAGTCCATTTTGTAGCTCAGCAGAACCAAGTATTCTGTGGCTTTGCACATCCTGCAAAATACAAGTTGAAGAGACAAAATTTACCTTGACTGTACCTGTCTTGGTAAGATGTGATACTGACAATAAATTGTAAGAAAAACAAGGCACGTACAACACATCATGCAATATCAAATAATCATGTATTTTCACACTTCCTCTCAAAGTTCCCTGAATTACTGTACCATTAGGCAACTGAATATCCACACATACAGATACAGGTGCAGAAGTAAATAAAGATCTATCACATATCATATGATCAGATGCACCAGTATCTATAATCCATTCAGGGCAAAAAGTAGAAACAGCTAAAGCAAATGTACCTTCATAGCTGTTTGGAGCACTAGTATGATCAATAGAGGGTTGAACTGAGGAAGTCTTGACCACTGCAACAGCTGCATGATGGTCTTGTTGTTGCACCTTCTTCATCTTAGCATACTGAAGAAACTCATTGTAAACAGCAGGATTGATGAAATCATTATCAGCAAGTCCATTTCCAGCACCACTAGACTGATCAGAACCATAGTCATCATGAACAACTTCAGCAGCATTTGCAGTAGCCCTATTACCCTGATTCTTGTAATGACCTCTCTTGTTACCACCCCTTCCACCTCTCCAGTTTGGTGGAAAACCATTTTTCTCATAGCACCTATCTTGAGTGTGACCAGTGTTCTTGCAAAATGTACAGTAAAGAGGCTTTTTCTCTTTAGTGTAATACTTTGTTGCTGCATTCACACCACTCATGTCACCAGAAGACTGAGTTAACATAGCCATAGCATCTCCACTTACTCCAGTAGTAACAGACCTAAAAGTCCTCTGACTTTCTTCTTGAACCAACAGATTATAGACTTGTGACAAGGTAGCATTAGGCATTACCAACAACAAATTACTTCTTATGGTACTATATGACTTATCCAGACCAACCAGAAACTTCAATATCCCATCCTTCTGCTGTAGTGTTTGCATCTTAGTAGATACATCACACTTGCACCCGGCACACTCACATTTAGGAATAGGCCTAAAAGAAACAAATTCATCCCAAAGCACCTTAAAGTTGTTGTAGTACACACTTATAGAATTACTACCTTGAGACAAATTATGCAACTCATTCTCAATGTGTAAAACACGAGTACCATCATCCTTGGTATAACGAGACTTCAGATCATCCCATATCTCCTTAGCAGTAGTGAAATACATCAACGAATTACGAATTTCCTTAGTAACAGAATTAAGAAGCCAAGATAATACCAGAACATTGGCACGTTCCCAAGCATCTTTATCAACCTCATCTGCATCATCTTTCGGCTTGGTGATCTTGCCATCAATAAACCCCAACTTCTTTTTGATAATCAACTGATTCCTGACATTACAACTCCAACCGAGATAATCTGAACCATCGAACAATTCTGCAACCATTCTAGTACCACATCCATCACCAGGATGTATGAAATAGGGAGAAGAAGGATCATCAGTAGGCAAAGGCTTAGTAGTCATGTTGAATCGAAAGGAAATATGGGAAAACTAGGGTTTCAAGTAACCAACAACTTCTGAAATTGCAAAATTGAACGCACAAACAACTAGAAATCCAGATGATTTACTAGCAGATAACAACAAACAAACTCCAGAAATCAGCAACTTGCTGAAACCAACAAAACCCTGAAAATTCAACAGAGATTATGCACGCGGAAGAAACCAAACCAAACAGGATCGAAAAACAAACTTGAATCTGTACGATTCAGCGATTGATACCATATAAGAAACAACAATTCACTGAAAATAACTTCAACCAATGGTTGAAGCAGAAACTAACATTGAACTGAATTGTAGTTAGAAGAATTACAAATAAAATTGAGAGAAGGACAGAAGCAGAACAAGTACAGAGAAGACTAGAAGAAGAGTTATTTAAACTAACTAACAAGGGCATAATCGTAAATTTCTATCCTAAAAACTCGGGGTACAACTATCACTGCAGAGAGTACAAGCTAGTATTGCACAATGTAAAAGTGCAACACGTCTTTGTGAATAGAAATGTGATTTCTTCTTCTGCTGCTTTAGTTGGAGAATTGCAAAAGAGTCCCTGCCCTTTGTTCACTTCTTTACTTCAGGTCAGGTACTCTAATATTCAGACCTCAAACTGAACGTCCCACTTGACGCCGATAAGAAAGCCAAATCTGACTCCAGTTCTTCCACGATACGGATCGTGAAGATTTCATTTTGACGATGCAACATAGAACTCACTCTAATATCTCCTAGTTTACTAGTTTCGATCGAAACTTTACCCTTGCTAAAATTTTCCTTCCTGCTGGTAAGTGGATGAATTTCAGAAACTGTTCCAACCTTTTACCCCAAGCTCCTAAATGTCGATTCCGACCAAAGGTGTACCCCGCAGATAGAAACCCAAACTCTTCTAATTTTCACGGTTTCCCTAGAGTTCCAAGGGCGGATGTTCTTAAACCAACTGTTAAGCCACATTTTTTCCTCCTCCAAAAACAATTTATGGGCTTGCTCCTTAGGTGGTTCTAAAAGCCATGAATCCGATAAGAATTTGGCTACATTGAAGTCTTTGTGTCCGTTTACCTCTAGCAAGTTGATGAGCTGTTGAGGTTTCAAAGCTTTAACAACTTCACTAATTATGCAGTTTTGCGCCCAATTCAGATTTTCGAAGTCCGAATCCGACTGAATGGAGTTACCGTTTGGAATAAGAGCAGGAAACCGTTATTGAGACAACAGACCACAAATAGCTTTTGTACCCTCAACTGGTGTACTTGTTTGGCCTCTGTCCGTCCCCTGCAGCTGAGTAGTAGCCACCTGAATCTGTCTATTTGAATGTTCATTACCACTTCGAAGAGAAAGCAACTGGTTTACCGTTTGCTTTCCTCTAGAAGTAGCAGATACAGTTCGCTCATGTCGCCTCTGAGAATTCCCAGCGCCCCCAAGTCCTTACGAATTTCCTTTTCGTTCCATTCATCTGGAAAGTTAGAGATGTATAGGTTCAAGAAATTTTCATTGACTCTAGAATTAAAGATTCTTTCTTGCCTATCTTGCTCTCTCTGCTTCATGGACACCACCTTGGCCTAGCCACCTTCTTGCCTATCTCTGTTAACCCCATGGTGATTTATGCTCCGGCGTTGTGAACATCCGCACCTGTACCTCCCTGAGTGGTGCCGGCAGTAGCTCCTTCCTTATCGTCTCGAGTCAACACCACTAACTCCATCTTGCCCCTGTATTCTACCCGTGAAAGACTTCTGAGTCTAACTCTCTCTCCCACGTGCTAAGGTCATGTTTGAAATCACATTTTAAGGCTGATGGCAATTCCGTAAATACTTCATAGTCGACCCAAAAAACTCTATTTTTGGCCTATTATGTACTTATAATTGATAATCTAATGGGGTCTTTTATGATATTAGGTACCCCTATGGTGAGATAATCTCTATCAAAAATTTAAATTAAATAATATTTTAGTGTTTGATTAAAATAAATATAAGCATTTAAACATTAACAATTTACTTTGTTTATCATTATATTGTCATTCCCTTATTTTTAAGTTTCACATGCTTTTAGTATCTTACGGCACAACAGTTAATCTGCTTAATTTTAAAGAACAAAAAATATAAGTAGAAAACGCAAACACCAAAATATTTCTTTTTTTTTTTCCACACCAAAATAAATATAAAAGTCAAATAATCACTTTAATTTAATTAAGTATTTACAAACACTACCGAAAATGTCATGTTCAAACCAATTTAGCACCTGCCCGATCTTACTTGAAGCCATGGAATTAGCATTGAAGACTGCGCATCGACTGGTTCCGAAAAGAATGGAGAATGTTAATTTATAAAATAATAACATCAATTACTCTTATTATATTATATGATAAAAATGTGATGAAATTATATTATAAAAATTTGTGGTCCATATTTTAATGATATAATTAATTTCGTTAAATCTTTTATCATTATATTTTAAAAATAAATTATAATCAAAGTAAAAAAATTATTGTCTAAAAAAATTAAGATAGGATAAATTATAGTGAAACGCCGGAGCTACAATATTCTCATACGCACGGTGGTCATTTATATTAATTCTCAATATTAATTCACCACGACTGATACCATGATAAAAATTCAAACTTTTCCAAAAATTTAAGTTGTTAGGGAGAATGTAGTCATTTATATTAATTCTCCAACAATGCTAACCTGCGAGAGGGAGGGTATTAGCTAGACCATTTTAATCACGTACGGTCTTATCTTAGAAAATCGGATCACTGATTCAATGGTGGTTGAAAGTATAAACCCCGGAGCACCTTTTGTATATGGATAATTGGATGGTAATAATTAGAAATGTGTGCTTCATTGATTGATGGATTTAAATCACTTCATAATTATGAAGGTTTCTTTGCGGCTTATTTGAGGTTTTAATTTCAAAAGAAGTCCCAAAAAATCTTCAATTGGGGCTTATTAGGGGCTACTATTTAGTAGTCGATCGCAAAGGCCTACTAATTAGTAGCCCCAGATATGGGACCCACAAGGAAAACTCCAAATAATATATACTAATGTCTTCCATTTTTACTCTACAGATAGCATATGTGACACACAATAAAGTCTCAAATAAGCTCCAAACCATTGGAGACTATATTTGTGAGGGGCTTTTTTGAGACTTCTAATGTTTAAAAGTATCTATTTAAACCCCAACCATATGGAATGCTCAGTCTTTGTGGAAGATAACAAAGGACACAGTACGATCCCCTATGTTTTCCGGACGGGACTATGTATCTTTGTCAGTTCTAATGATGAGTAGGATTGGAGCACCTTGCCTCAAAGTGTCAGTGCCCTCGAGTTGGTATGGTGGGCCGAATCTTGAGTTCTTCATCAAGGAAGATGATCGAAACAGCCACAAAAAATTAGCTGTAGTTGTGGCCTAACATAGTAGTAGAACATACAATTTATAAAAGGGGACAAGTAACACTATCTTAATGCAAGTTTGAACAAAAAAAACTGAATTCCTAATGTGACATTGGCTGAACATATCCTCCAAAATTAGTAGTTAGTACCATCATTTCATGTTTCTTGATTGTTACACAAGTACTACAATTTGATCACAACAACTCATTCATGTTTAATTTGCCCTGTTCTCTCATTGTTTGAGCCCCCCTCTAGCATGCATTCTACATAGGACGTCCCCTCGTCGAAGATGATCAGATTACCCCCAAATTCTAATATGAACCCGAACCATGCCATCAAGCATAGTCCACGCCTTGTCGCTACAAACTTAGCACCCTTTCACTGTCTGTTATCTCCATTTTTGGCCGGCCAGAGACAACTTTAGGACTTAACTGACACTCATTACCAGCAGCCAACGCGTCCATGACTGGCCTAAGCACCATGATAAACTCTGCCACTGCCATGCAAAATGCTGTGAAAATAAACATGACAAGCACCACACAACCATACATAGGATCTTCGGGCATCCACACCCATGACAATGCCAAGCATAGAACTTGAACCGGAAGAGCCACCATAACTGTCGTTGCCAGTACGTTGATCCGATACCTTATCCTTTTATTGATCACAAAGGCCATAACCCGCCAGCACGACACCAAGAACCCTATCCCGTAAGCCACTGCAAATCCTCCAAAGATAATGCAGCTGAAAAGGGGATAGAGGCAGATAACCACCCTGTTATCGAATTCATCCATCCCAACAACGTAGCTGCTGTGCATGAATTTATGCAGCTGAATATTCAAAGGCCTGCTATACACAAAAATGATTTGCAGAACCAACATTGGACAACAAACCATCAAGATGGAAATTAAAGACCAAATTCGACAAGGGTTGCGTTTCTTGATCGAAACATTGACCAAGAACAAAAGGGTAATCAAGAAACCCGGTTCCAAGAACCCAAGAGACAATACAACGTGGAATTTGCAAAGATCGGCTTCTTGATCAAGGGTCATTCCAGGGTAATAAGGGGCAATGTACTTTCGTCGCGCAGATGGCAGGCGTAAAATTTCGTTAAGGCCCCAAACGAAAATGAAGGAGATGAGGAGCAATCTGACTGTCCAGAGATGATTAAAATTCTGGAGACGATGCAAATAGCGTGACTTGAGGCATAGGTGGATAACAAATCCGAACGAGATTAGGGAGAGGAGGAGGAGATTAGCGACGAAAAAGAACGTCGCTATGTCAAAGACACTTTTTGTGACAGGGATCAAACTGAAGAAGAAATTGTGGCGGGTGTCCAATTCGGTGTGATAGGAGACTGGAAAGGGAGATGGAGAAGGCGCGAAGGGTGATGATGGAAGAGAGTGGAGGAGATTTCTCATAGAAACGAGGAGGTGGTGGTGTTATTACGGTGGCACAATCAAACTCGACGGCGGCGGCTTTGGTGGCTGCGGCGGCGGTGGTGGTGGTGTAATGTGACAAGATTTGCATAGTTTGGGAAGGTAGAGGAGAGGTATATTTTTGGTCGGTATGTTTAAACTGTAAATATTTCTTTTTTTTTTGTTTTCCTTCCAGTTGGATTTTGGTTTTCCCTCTCCTTTCTCCAAGCCAATGGGGAAAGGAGGGTATGGGGCAAAATAAGAATGAGATATGATTTGCAAACAATGTGACTCTGCAAAAAAAAAGTGGTGGAGGAGGAGGATTGGATACAAACAACAACATGCAATACAATGTTCCTTCTATTTTTGGCATGTTCACCAGAACAAGACATCTGTGTTGTGTTCTATGACCTGATCAGGGATTAATCAAAACAGTCAGCAATTTACTTTAAACTAGTTTTTTTACAGGAAATAGTGGTAGTAGTATTCATCAAATGGAGGAATTACAAAAGCCCTTGACCTGGGACTAGTCTAGGGTATGTGTTTGTTTTGTCCCTAAGTGCATAATTCGCTGGCCGATTCGGACACTTGTCCCAAATTTAAAAACTACTCGTATGATCAACTGTATTGCACCAAGACATAGCATGTCATGCATCTTTCCGGCCAACACTTCATGACGACTTCGACAATTGTCAACTACATTCGCAGTTTGACCAGTTTCCCGATAGACAATACTCCACCTACATTCCTCCAATTGATCCACCAGCTGTTGTATTTTCCTGAGTAGTAAAAGATGAGACTGCTCCTGCGCCCTCCATCCGCAAAAACAATGTAATACATACTGGGAATCAGATTGGATACAGAGCTTTTGAATGTGTAATTGCACAGTCAAGATGAGCCCTTGTTTTAATGCTTGTAACTCTGCAGTTTCATTACTGCAAGCAGAAGCAGCCCTAACAAAGTTGCATGAGGAATTTCGAAAGATAATACCTAATCCTGCCGGTCCTGGGATATTTCTAGAAGAACCATCAATATTCATATCAAGAAAGTTGTCGCAGGGTGGCATCCATTTGCACGAAATAATGTGCTTTGGTGTGAGAACTTTGTGGGACAATAAAAAAATATTCTTCATAACTCTCGTGAGATGCAAATACATACTCCTACCATTGAACACTTTTTTTTTAAAATAAATGCATTCATGTATTGCCAAATCATCCAAAAAAAGTGGACAACAATAATTGTGAGTATAATCATTTAAAAGTAAAATCAGTGATAACTTTTTCTTTTGGTACTTACTATGATTACTATGAGAAATTTACAGAATAGGGATCTCATGTGAGGGCTAATAACAAAAACAACCTCGTTAGTCCAAAATGGCATTTTAGTTCAAAATTATGTTTTGGAAATTGACTGATACTTACAAATTTGGCATTGCCTCAAAATATCAAAAACAAACGAGTCCTTAAGCCAAGAAATATAATTTTTTTTTTTTTAAAGACATTAAAGAAATGCAAAACTTAATAAAAAATAATGAAAATAACAAAAAAAAATTAAAAACAAAATAAAGAACAAAAAGTAAGTGTGGTGGAGCTGAGCTCCACCTTCTGGGAAAGCTCGAGCTCCGCCTATTCTGGGGGAGCTGAGTCCGTCCAGATTTGCAACTAAGCCATTTATGGCGGAGGTAAGCTCTGTTAGTCTGCAATAGATATGTATGAGCTCAGCTTCACAATTAATGGCAGAGCTAAGCTCCGCCAGTTCCGATTGAACTTTCAACTACTCTGATCAGAGCTTCAACTATTTCAATCGGAGCGGTATATATAGCTCTGATCGGAGCTTCAGCTGTTTCAATCGAAGCGGTACATATAGCTCTGATCGGAGCAGTATAACTCCAATAGGAGCTTCAACTGCTCCGATCGTAGCAGAATAGCTTCAATCGGAACAGAATATAGTTCCGATCGGATTCTTACTTGTTATATTTTCGAAACACTACTTCAACAAAACATATAAGTTGTATAGTACGTCACAATGTTGAGATCTTGGCATCGAGAGTCGACTAGTGTGTTCGTTGATAGTTAGTTGTATAGCGTTGATGAACGTGTATTTTACACTTTCATTCGAGTCTTTCTTCACCAATTTAGCTATCCTCTATGTTAATTTAGCTATATTATAGTGAATTTTATTAGAATAGTGTCACGTTTCCCTTTAGTTTGCATTTTACAGGTTTTGGGTGAAAAACGTGGTTTTTCGGACAATTATATTGAAGAGAACGAAGAATTGGTGTTCCGGAACATTTTTGGAGTATCTAGAAGATTCCGGATAGGATTTGAAGTCTACGGGTCGAGTCTGAAGGCTAAAAGGTCACTAGAAGGCAAAAACCGAGTCCGAAAAGGAAAAGAAATCCAAAAATGCGTCGAAAACGCGTCGTTTGCCGACTGCACCTCCCGGACGATTCGCCCGGGACGTGGGGCGGTTCGCCCCACACCAGGCGATTCGCCCGGTGTGTGGGGCGACTCGCCCCACACGATCCGAAACCCTATATATAGTTGCTCAGTTTTCTCCATTTTTTCATACTTTCTGAGACCTTTTTTCACACCTTTCTCATTAGTTTTAGGTAGGAATTCTCCAGAGCCTGTTCTGGGGATTCTTAGCATAGGAGACACTTTTACTTATCGATTTGGGGTTTGTGAGATCGCGATTCTTCGCAGATTGACAACCTTCGGTAACATTGTATCTCATAATTTTTCTACTTTATATTTATTTATCTTTCAACATGTTTTCATTCGATCTTGCTATGATTTCTGTTGATTGCATGACATCTATGAGTAGCTAAATTTATCGTTGGTGATAGTATGTGATTTCTTAGCGAAGGGTTAGTAATTATGCTGATGGAGGTAAAGCGAATCAGACTTTGAGTTATTGCTTTATTTCTTTGATCTATCTAAGCCCTCTATCTTCGTAGTGTTGAATAATAACGGAACACGTTGGACAATTCATGATCAAAGATCTCTATGCAAAACGATCGGGTACTTCATGCATGATTATTAACCCACTATGCTTTGAATGATCATACTATCACTAACTTCCATTATCTTGATAAGAAAAACCTGTGCTAAGTCGTTTGTTGATTTTATAGTTTAAGTTAGATTAGATAAAGCTAGTTATAGTCCTTAGAGATCGACACTCGAGGTTATTTTACTGCTACACTACGGTTTACGTTGTAGTTGTTAATTGCCTTTGGCTAAATACAAATTTATTTGATTAATTAGAATCTGACAAATTCCGGTTCATCAAATTGGCGCCGTTGTCGGGGACTATACTCCTTTTTTCTATTTAGCTTTTATATATTTTCTGCATTCAATTCCTAGTTTTAGTTGTTTTTATTTTTTCTATTTAATCTCTCTGATACTCCTTTCTTAGCTTGTTACAGATAGTGTATGCGAAGTACACAATCTAGGGGAACACCGCTTGCTGAATCGATCGCTGAAATCGACAGAGTCTACCACCAAAGAAGGCGACTACTTCGAAGACGTGAAATTGAGGAAATAGAGGATACCGATTTCTCTGAATCTCTACACAATCTTTTCAAGGAAATCGACGGAATGGCAGAAGCTAGACCACTGAAAGCATGGGCTCAACCCTCCAAGGATCGTATGAGGGGACCGGCGATTGTTCTTTCATCTGCAACTCGAGATCTGGAAATCAAGAACCACGCGTTCCAACAACTTCCGAGGTTCTATGGCTTAGCAAGGGAAGATGTGATGGGGTACTTGCACGATATCGATGATTTCGTCAACCAACTCCCACGATCCGGAGCTGAAATAACAACGGACGAGTTGAGGATGAAGGTTTTTGCTATGGGACTTGGCGACCGAGCCAAGTCATGGTTGAGTTCTCTACCGGCGGGTTCGCTGGACACTTGGGAAAAGGTTTTTTCAGCATTCATGGAGAAATACTTCTCTCACACCTTGACTACCGCGCTTAAGGCGCAAATCACTGGGTTCAAACAAGGCTATGATGAGACCATCTACACCGCATTTGAGAGGTTCCAAGACCTCATGAACATGTGCCCTCACCATGATTTTGAGCTTTCGGATCTTGTCCAACACTTCTATAATGGACTAACCTTTGAGAACCAACAAGTGGTGGATTTCCAATGCCGTGGCAATATTTGGGAGGAAACCGCGGAAGCCGTCTGGGCGGTTTTCGAAAGGCTTGCTAAAGGTTCGCAATTCAAAGATCCAAGAGTAATGGTTAGGAGACGTGGACCTAAAGCTCCACCTACTCAGGAAGCCCCTATGTATGGGGGGAATGGGGATCGATTCGAGTGCTTTACCAACAAGTTGAAACAAGTCCTCAAGAACTCCGCAGGAACAGCTATGTCAAACGAAGTTTGCCGAATATGCAAGAACTATGGGCATGGAGCTCATATGTGTAGATCGGAGCTTGCATATGATGATGGCAATTGGGTTCAAGGAGGCGAAGATCAGGAAGCCTTTGCTACGGAATTTGGTACTCAAGAAGCTAGCTACGGACAAGATGGTAGGAATCCTCGAGGTGGATTTTGGAGAAGAGGGTTCTGGAACAATCAAGGATATGCACCGGCTAGCCAAACTTATGGCCCTAACCAAGACCGTAGTAGGCTTAACTATGGTAATGATCACTACAAAAATCTCGCTCCGAAAGAGCAACCGAAGTCGAAGATAGATCTACTGATGGAGAACTTGCAGAAGATGGTTGATCACGCCCAAAGTTTTCTTAAGTGTTATGAAGAAGATTCAGAGAAGACTAGGTCGAGGCTTGATCGATTGGAAGAAAGCACTAGGCATGCTCATCAGAAGTTGCAAGAGTTGATTGACCGTGGAGCAAGTAGGGAGCAAGGGAAGCTGCCTAGCAACACTGAGAAGTCGATGTCCATTACCTTGGTGGGTGATCTTCCTGTTGAAATCACCATCAAGAAGGTTGCTAAGTGTGAAAGTTGTTCGGATGAAGAATCCCCACTAGCCAAGGAAGAAGAGAAGGACCTTGGTTCTGATGAGAGTGAAGAGGAGCAAGAGGATCCCGAGCCAATCCGTCAAAGTTTCGATGTTAAGGTCGGGATTGGTGCACTTGAAGATGTTCGTGCTACACTAGATACGGGATCTTACTCTAATGTGCTCCCAATGAATGTGTTTGAGAAGAGTAGCCTTGGAAAACTATCTGATCATAAGGCTATTGTGCAATTGGCGGATGGATCCTTTGTGAGATCCAAAGGCGTTGTGAAGAACGTATTGGTTAAGATTGGTGAAGCTTCTGTGTACACCAATTTTGTAGTTATGCCGGCGTCTACACCTGGGATGGGGGATGTTGTTCTCCTGGGACGAACATTCTTGACTAAGCTACGCTCCGTGATAGACATCTACCGAAGAACTTGCACCATTGAAGTGGATGGCAAGCGACATGTGTTGCGAGCCATATCTGATCCACATAATCACTTCAATGCTTCTCACACCATTAACTACTTTGGTCTTGCTGTCTATGTTCATTCTCATTCACAGGTTCGTGGCATGAGGAGGAGATCCATGAAGGGGAAGTCTAGTACCCTCAAGAAGAAGAGCTAGAGCAAGTAGGAGTCGAGTCTAAGATTATAAACAATGGCGCTATCCGGGAGGCAACCCGGAGTTTTTATCGTTTTTTTACCGCTTTATTGCATGCGTTCATACATTGAACAATTCGCTTTTCTTATGTGAATTTGTTCGTCTCTGTGTCGCTTGTGCTTATGTTTATGTTTGAGTGAACTTCTTCGTGTGGTTTTATGAGTAAAATGGTTTTTGGGGATTAAAAACTGGGTTTTTTCGAAAAAATTCGTCTCCCTACCTCTGAAGGTGGGGGGCGAATCGCCCCACATGGCCAGAGAGCTTCACGCTCTCTGGACGTGGGGGGCGATTCGCCCCACGTATGGGTCGCCCCGCACGGGGCGACTCGCCCCGCATAATCTGAAGGAGAAAAATGGGGGTCACCCCCCATTTTCCTCATTTCTCCATCTTCTTCACTTTCTTACTCCAAAAAATCCCAAAAAATCAAAATTTCTTCAATCTTTCATAAAACCTTCAATGTTCCACCAAATTGTGTGTTCTTTAGCTTCAATCGAAGCCCATTACGTGCTCTTTCTTTTCATCCGAACAAATTTCTTCCTAGTCCATTCATTCTTCAGATTTGAGGTAATCTCATATGAACCCTAATTTTTCAAATTTGGGGTTTTTTGATTTATGCTTCAATTAAGCTTATATGATGTATGGGTTGATGATTTGTGTGATTAGAAACGTTATTCACTATCAATTGCATGTTCAATTATGCTTGGTTTGTTGGATTGAGAATTTTGCCTACTAGATGTCTATGTCTTAAGGTGCAATGTTTCTTGTCCTTTCATTCCATGTTTAAAGTTGTGTTTGTTGATGTGATAATGATGGGCATGATGGTAGAATGCATGATAGATGAAGTTGAGGATTTATGGTACTAGATTTTTTGCTACTATGGTATGAATTGAGCCTTATGATTTAAGGCTATTTGTTGTCTAGCTAGAGCTTAATGTGATATGTTACATGTCTTCGATATGTTGGTATGTTGCTTTTTAGTTCTAGAAGTAGCTAGACTAGACATGGAGGTTTTGAGGAGTTCGATTGTTGTAGATATCACTCGTGTGTTCACTCTTGCATTTGCATATGCATAAATATGTTTTGTGTCATACAAGATACTAATTGCTGTTTGTAGGAACCCTGGCTCCACGAGACAAGAAGAAAGCTGGTTCAAGCAAGAGGGGTAAGGGGGCAGCATCAAGCTCCCAACCTTCCCACGAGCTGTTCGACTTGTCTCTTTCCGCAATCGACGTCCGACAGAGGCTCGAAGCGGAGGTAGCTCAAGGTGGGCGATCAATTATACCGGACAGAAGGATAGACATTTCGGATGGACTTGCTCACAGGCCAGGTTACAAAACGCTCTCCCGTCTGGCAAGGAAAAGGAATTGGGGTTGGTTCACTTCCAACCGATTTAAGGGGTACGATACGAGCCTCCTCCATGAGATCTATGTTGGGTACACTGATCTTGAGGAGAAGGAGGGGGTACTCGTTCAAGGCATAATTGTGCCATGGACACCGGCCTCAATTTCTGCATTCATCCATTTAGGGGAACGGGAGTTCACCGGAAGCAACCACTCCTACGTGTATTCGAGGGCCACTAGGGGGATCGGAAGTGCCATCACAGATGTGATTTGCAACAGGGAATATGTGTATCCAAATACCGGAGCACAACCTGGACGGATCCATCAGAGTGACCTTAGTATCAAGGCTAAGGTGGTTATGAAATTCTGCATTTTCAACTTGATCCCTAGAATGAATGACATGTGGATACAACCAAATTACGCCGAGCTCCTCTACTGCTTGATAGGCAAGCATCGAATAGACATCAGTCAGATCATGTATGCCGAATATGAGTGCCACTGGGAGAAGAAGTAGAAGCCCTTCATTTTTTCCGAGCTTCATCACAGCATATTGCAAATATCACGGGGTTGAGGACATTGATGAGGGAGATTGCGAGGTCGCTGCCCTTTCCCCTTCGACTATTGATGTGCAGCTGACTAGGTATCAAATGAAGAACCCCACAGCTGTTGCTGCTGATGTTGAAGCTTCCCTCCAACGAACTGATTCTGACAATGATAATGATTATGAGGAAGCTATGGATGGCCGAGTTCCTATCCCGGATATTCCCTTTGTCCGTAGAGCACCACATGCACCGCCTCGAACACCACATGGGTCTCAAGGTCTTGACTTCTCTGATTTTCGAGCCCACTTCGATGCTAGTGTTGCAGCCTTGACCACTACTGTCCAAGGAATGCGACATGACCTTGATGGACACATTGCCCAACGCAACCGCGATTGGGAGATGATTGAGGAGCATCGCCAGAATGAGATGCAGATAATGTAGGAGCAGCAACAGCTCATCCGTCAGCAACAGGATCTCCTGTCTGACATGTGGAGAGACTATTATGGGGATTCCAATCCCGATAATTAGTCTTTTCACATGTCCGCTCTCAGCCGACCGAGGCCAAACCGTTCGGTAACATCTAGTATCACTTTTTATTTACTCATTCTCTTTTGGTAGGGACTAGCTTAAGTTTCATGAGGGAGATGGGATGTGAACCATGATGTTAAGTATTGTTTGGCTTTGTGATGATGAGCATGGTGTCTTGTTTTTTGTTTGCATTTGCACGTTTACCGCTTTCTTAGTATTTAGTTGCATACACTACATTCATCCTAGGATAGTCTTGCATGTTTTATGTGGAGTTTATTGCCAAAGTTTTTGAACTTTTTTATTGGGTAGATTAACTAATTATGACATTGATCATATGCTTCATCTCTATGAATTTGTTTGAGGTTTTTCTCGCTTGGCTTGTCACATTTATGTATTGCACTCAGTTAAGCTTGGTAGTCTCGACATCACTTAGTGGTGTTTTATCTATTGCGGTTCACGAAGGCCTTTATAATAGGATGATGCATGTTAGGATCTTATGGTTGTTTTCCCGAGTAATTATGTACCTAAGAAGCAACAAGTCTTCACCTTGCTTTGAGATTGCTAAATGCCTAGGAAGGAGGTAGTGTGAGATTGTGTGATCCTTTGTTTGCAACCTATTCTTTCGAATAGGTTTGGGGAGGGGACTACGCTATCATTAGACTTGTTTTTCAATTTTTAGTGTGTGTTGAGAGTTTATTTTCCTTTTTCGTAAATTTTATACTCCAACCTATTCTTTCGAATAGGTTTGGGAAGGTCGTTGTTGTCACATTGTTTCTTTTTCGTTGTGCTACTACTGGCTAAAAAAAATCGAAAAAAAAGAGAAAAAAATTCCAGAAAAAAAAAGAAAAAATCTGGAAAAGAAAAAAAAGAAAAAAGAAAAAAAGAAAAGACCCCAAAAAAGCAAAGAAGGGTCCAAAAAAAAAAGAGCCAAAAAGCAGTTTAGCAAGGTGTTTGTCTCATTTTTTCATGTAATGTTCGTAATCGAGTTGTAATCTTTGTCTTTTGTTTGTTTGAGTGTCATCTGTTCTAGACCACCCTCGTCCTGCCATTCAGGAAGTGGTGAATAGCTTAAGACTTTGCTTGAGAGATGGGTAGAATAGGGGAGTGTTATCTTTTTTAGGGAACCCTCCTTCGTTTGATGAGAACCAGTATTGGTTCGACCTCTTTGAGGAAAAGTCTTAACTTGGTGAAACAGCAGTAAGTCCTCAGTTTTATAGGCACGGGACAACCATTCGTATTTTAACATGTTTCATTACGTCGTCACTTACTAGGTCCAGGTAGAGAATGTTACGAGAGACTATCTTGTTTGACATAAGTGCTTATGTGAATGTGTATGAGTCAATCGAGACATTCTTCAACCAATATCCATGTTATGATTTGTATGGTTTGTGCTCATATGTTTTTTGATAGATTCAGTAGATTAGTACATTTCATTTGGCATGAGATTCCATTTTTTGTGTTGCATTGTTTTTTGCATTAGAGTCTAGCTTAGTTTCTTGAGGACAAGCAAAGGTTCGGTTTGGGGAGTTTGATGAACGTGTATTTTACACTTTCATTCGAGTCTTTTTTCACCAATTTAGCTATCCTCTATGTTAATTTAGCTATATTATAGTGCATTTTATTAGAATAGTGTCACGTTTCCCTTTAGTTTGCATTTTACAGATTTTGGGTGAAAAACGTGGTTTTCCGGACAATTATATTGAAGAGAACGAAGAATTGGTGTTCCGGGGACATTTTTGGAGTATCTAGAAAATTCCGGATAGGATTTGAAGTCTACGGGTCGAGTCTGAAGGCTAAAAGGTCACTAGAAGGCAAAAACCGAGTCCGAAAAGGAAAAGAAATCCAAAAATGCGTCAAAAACGCGTCGTTTGCCGACTGCACCTCCCGGGCGATTCGCCCCACACCAGGCGATTCGCCCGGTGTGTGGGGCGACTCGCCCCACACGATCCGAACCCCTATATATAGTTGCTCAGTTTTCTCCGTTTTTTCATACTTTCTCAGACCTTTTTTCACACCTTTCTCATTAGTTTTAGGTAGGAATTCTCCAGAGCCTGTTCTGGGGATTCTTAGCATAGGAGACACTTTTTCTTATCGATTTGGGGTTTGTGAGATCGCGATTCTTCGCAGATTGACAACCTTCGGTAACATTGTATCTCATAATTTTTCTACTTTATATTTATTTATCTTTCAACATGTTTTCATTCGATCTTGCTATGATTTCTGTTGATTGCATGACATCTATGAGTAGCTAAATTTATCGTTGGTAACAGTATGTGATTTCTTAGCGAAGGGTTAGTAATTATGCTGATGGAGGTAAAGCGAATCAGACATTGAGTTATTGCTTTATTTCTTTGATCTATCTAAGCCCTCTATCTTCGTAGTGTTGAATAATAACGGAACACCTTGGACAATTCATGATCAAAGATCTCTATGCAAAACGATCGGGTACTTCATGCATGATTATTAACCCACTATGCTTTGAATGATCATACTATCACTAACTTCCATTATCTTGATAAGGAAAACCTGTGCTAAGTCGTTTGTTGATTTTATAGTTTAAGTTAGATTAGATAAAGCTAGTTATAGTCCTTAGAGATCGACACTCGAGATTATTTTACTGCTACACTACGGTTTTCGTTGTAGTTGTGAATTGCATTTGGCTAAATACAAATTTATTTTATTAATTAGAATCTGACAAATTCCTGTTCATCAAGCGTACGTACGTGGTGTCCTTTAGACATAACTGGCTTAGAAAGGGAATATTGATGATCAGCAACAATAGAAGATTCCGAATGTTCAACACGGAACAAGGCAATGAAAAAATCGAATGAGGATTTCAGGGAAATATCTATATTCATCACAAAAACAGTCAATAAAACACAGAGGCACAAATCCAGAATATCCCTTAAGAGTTTCCCAAACTTAATTTGGTTATGTTAATGGGCAGGATCCCAAAAATAAGTCAAGGTGTAAACACCATAGGGAAAAACCCATACATGCATGAGACTAAGAATTGCCCTGCCTATCCGCACCAATTTGGAAAGTCTATATACCCTATAAAACACAAAACCACTGCACAAAAAATGAGAGAAATATGCACAATCAAATGAAAGCATAAAGCTCAAGAATTATGTTATATTCAGGTAACTCATGATCACAACTATAGTAATTCTATTATCAATTCTACACTTAGTCTGCAATCTGCAAATTAACTTCTGGGCTGGGAAATTGTTGTACAATAGTTAGGAATGTGTACAAGAACCTCACTAAAGGCCATTTTGTTTCTCAGTTGCCAAATAGCAGCAATGACACAACAAAACAAAGTAGCTTTAAACTCCAACACATTACCATTCTTCTTTGTAGCTTCATCATATAACTCCAAATGAATTAAAGAATTCAATTGTGAATCATATATATATGAATGTTAGACAGAAACAAGTGTAAATCTGTCGAGTAACATGACAAGAGCAAAATATATGGTCTTTCGTAAAACGTGTAAAGGTCATCTTATATCAAACCCCACTTATGTAGCCTCTGCTTTGTAGGTAACCTATCAAGGCAAGATAGCCAAGCACAGAAAGACTCTCTTGGGGCAGCTATCTTGTTCCACACTATGGTCTACCAAGAAACAGGGCCAGTAGAGGGCCAGAAGTGCTCATACAGCTTCCAAACTCTTTCATGTGAGCTCATATTCAACAACCCCTCAAGATCCATTTCAATGAAACCAGTCTTCAAACCATCTTTAGGATTCAGGATATAAGTCCACCAATGAATGTCCACACTTCACTACAAGAAAATCTGGATTTAGTGACGCTCCCATGCGTCACTAAACAGCTCCTCATGCGTCGCTAAACCCATTAGCGACGCATAGAAATTGCGCCGCTAAATGGCGAGGCGACGCATGGGCCATGCGTCGCTAAATTAGCGACGCATGGGCTATGGGTCGCTAAAATTAGCGACGCATGGCCCATGCGTCGCTAAATTAGCGAACCATTCTATGCGTCGCTAATTTCTGGAAAATTTTATTAAAAATAAATTTTCCTCTCTACTCCACCTTGTGTTTCCTAGTTTTCGAACCTAGGACATCCTTACCCAACACCTTACTAACCCAACACCCTTACCACTCGGCTACCAATACTTGTGATAATTCTCGTATAAGTTCTAGATAATATATATTTATTGCTCTTCATAGTCACTTCCATATGTTTATATTTATAAACCGTTTATATCTTCATACGGTTTGAGATATCTCAATTACTAAGTGGACTATCTAAGGAATAGGTCACTAAATTTTAATTTTTCTTATTTATTTCTTAACGGTTGAGTTACTTAGACACTAATAGTTTATTTTTGAACGGTTGGGGTTACTTAGTTACGGACTTCAGTTTTGGTGTTATTTTATATTCTTTGTGCACTCCTTATTTCTTAAGTGTTTTTTTCTTTTAGTTTTGTAGAATAGTGTCACGGTTTGATGTTTTTCATGTTTCAAGCACTTAGGTACGAAACTGTGATTTTGAGCTTAAAACGCTGCAAAGTGATCTTGTTGAAGTTTCTCGATCTCCATGGATGTGTTCGTGAGTGACCATAGTTCGATTTAAGCCAAGAATTTCATTTGGGAAAAACTTAGACTTACCTTAGAAGCACATATTCAGAAGTTCGGATAAAGGTTTTGGAGTCGTTCAAGTGTGCAAGATTAGTGCAGTCTAGCCATTTCATCCATAACTCCTTCATACGATATTGAATCAATCTCAAATCAACGTCCACGCATAGATAACTCAACGAGGTATCCAACGGTAGGTTATGCGCACCAATCCGATAACAGATGAGCCCTATAGCTCCAGTTGAATGTGAGGAGACCCACCTGAAAATTATGCAATTTTTGCGACCCATAGCCTATGCGTCGCTAATTTTAGCGACCCATAGCCCATGCGTCGCTAATTAGCGACCCTTGAGCTTTGGTCGCTAAATTAGCGACGCATGGTTATGGGTCGCTAAAATTAGCGATGCATAACCATGCGTCGCTAATTTAGCGACCAAAGCTCAAGGGTCGCTAATTAGCGACGCATGGGCTATGGGTCGCTAAAATTAGCGACGCATGGTTATGCGTTGCTAATTTGCATCACTAATCTCAGTTTTTCTAGTAGGGCTTGTCTTACTCACTGTCCACACATTGATATTTTTTGGTTTATAGAAAAGCATCCATTTATACCATAAATAAGTGACAACACTATGAGCCATATCAAAAATAATGCAAGATAGAGAAGATTTGTTCCGAGCTAGCAGCTCTTTGAAATCAAGTCCACTATTCTACTTAACTAGTTAATTAACCCGTCAAGTACTCGACGGGGCATAAAAAAGTTGTGCGCACACTTGTTACTATATAAATTTGATTATGTGGAATAACAAATAAAGAAAGATATTGCTCATATGTGTATTGTTACACAATTGTTTATCTCTCCATCTCGGTCTATGTTTATCATAAGCATTACCACTCATCAACTCTTAACTGGAACATCTTATAGTATCCAAAAACTTAATAGAATGTATTTTTTTCATTGAATTAGAATGTCATATGTCAATTTAATATCTCCCCATTATCATTTTCATTGGCATTGGTACTATTATCGACCTCCTACAACCATCGGTACAATGCTATTTTCGATATGAATGTCTTTCCTTTGCCCTATGAACATGGTCATATAATACTCCACTTTTACCAAAGGAAAAATGTTGAATTTACAAAATACTTAACATGATGTATTTTTCATCTTCAAACTTAACACGTACATGCATAATATTCATATGTGTCATAATTAAGACTGAGTGTAATGTCATCCACATGAATGTCTTTTATTTTCCCCGTGACCATGAACTTATCATGGATCATGTATCACCTTCGCTCTATTTTCCTCAAATTAAATGGGTTCCAATATTGGAGTTCAATAGTCATTCAACAAAACCCCTAATATGTTGAACTTCAAAATAGAATAAGCAAGAATACACTTATTATAGATAGAGAGCCTATAGAGTAGTCTCATCTATTGTGATTGTTATTGTTAATTATCACATGAGTACACCAATCGAACACATCTACTGTTTCAGCATAATTAAGACCGAGTATAAAGTCATCCACATGAATGTCTTTCATTTGCCCCGTGATCATGAACTTGCCATAGATCTCATATCACGTTCACCCTATTTTCCTTAAATGCGTTCCAATATTGGATTTCAATTCTCATTCAGATTCAGCAAAGCCCTTAATCTTTTGAATTTCAAAATAGGATAAAGACAGTATACACTTATTATGGATAGATAGCCTACATGGTAGTCCCATCAAATGCAATTATTACTTTAAATGTTATGGAACACAATGAAACCCATCCACTATTATAAATTATTTCGGCATAATTAAGACTGAGTATAATGTCATCCACATGAATGTCTTTCATTTTTCCCGTGACCATGAATTTGTCATGGATCCTATATCACCTTCGCTCTGTTTTTTCCTCAAATTAAATGGGTTCCAATATTGGAGTTCAATAGTCATTCAACAAAACATCTAATATCATGTTGAACTTCAAAATAGGATAAGTAAGAATACACTTATTATAGATAGAAGCCTACATGGTAGTCCCATCTATTGTGATTGTTATTGTAAATTATCAAATGAGTACACCAATCGAACACATCCACTGGTTCAACATAATTCAGACGGAATATAATGTCATCAACATGATTGTATCTCATTTGCCCCGTGATCATGAACTTGCCATAGATCCCATATCACGTTCACCCTATTTTCCTCAAATGCGTTCCAATATTGGATTTCAGTTCTCATTCAGGAACACCCTTAATCTTTTGAATTTCAAAATAGGATAAAGCCAGTATACACTTATTATGGATAGATAGCCTACATGGTAGTCCTATCAAATGCAATTATTATTTTAATTGTTATGGAACACAATGAAACCCATCCACTATTATAAATTATTTCAGCATAATTAAGACTAAGTATAATGTCATCCACATGAATGTCTTTCATTTTCCCCGTGACCATGAATTTGTCATGGATCCTATATCACCTTCGCTCTGTTTTTTCCTCAAATTAAATGGGTTCCAATATTGGAGTTCAATAGTCATTCAACAAAACCTCTAATATTATGTTGAACTTCAAAATAGGATAAGTAAGAATACACTTATTATAGATAGAAGCCTACATGGTAGTCCCATCTATTGTGATTGTTATTGTAAATTATCACATGAGTACACCATTCGAACACATCCGGTGTTTCAGCATAATTAAGACTGAGTGTAATGTCATCCACATGAATGTCTTTCATTTCCCCCGTGATCATGAACTTGCCATAGATCCCATATCACGTTCACCCTATTTTCATCAAATGTGTTCCAATATTGGATTTCAATTTTCATTCATCAAAACCCCTTAGTCTCTTGAATTTCAAAATAGGATAAAGCCAGTATACACTTATATGAATAGATAGGCTACATGGTAGTCCCATCAAATGCAATTATTAGTTTAATTATTATGGAACACAATCAAACCCATCCACTATTATAAATTATATCGGCATAATTAAGACTGGGTATATTGTCATCCACATGAATATCTTTCATTTGCCCCGTGACCATGAACTTGCAATAGATTCTATATCACCTTCACTCTATTTTTCTCAAATGCGTTCATATATTGGAGTTAATAGTCTTTCAACAAAACTCCTACAACATATTTGGATTTGGACTATAAAGGCCTCTCGACGTCTATAATTGACCTTACATTTGAGTTTCAGTTAAAGAGGCACCAGGTACTGTTCACATTTTGAGAGACCTCTCGCTTTTTTCCTCTCATTTCCCTCTCTCTAGTTTCATCTTTCTCTCTTTATTTTCAACTTTCTATCTTCCAATCAATAATCAACATCTCATGCTTCCACTCGTAATATTCGAATAAATCTATTTTTGGTAATCCAGAGAGCGCCCGTGTCCAATGTATTTACTTTATTGTAACACGTTGCCAATTTTGATACTTTTTCAATTTGAATAATTCAAGCATGGTAACACATCCGACATATCGAAAATAGTGAATAAAATAAGAATTAAAAAATTGCAAAAAAAAAAATGAAAAATGGACGGGTACTATATACACTTTTGGTACTTTGGAGTACCAAACTGGGATTTTAATGCATTGTATAAGACATGTCAATTTTCCTATTGTCTTGAGAATTTTGGTCCCTCAAGTGAGTGGCTATCACACGCTTGTATTGTTCACATTTTTTACGTTAAATTGGAAAAGTACCAAAATTAGTCAGTGTGTTAAAAACTTGCAATGAAGTATCTAAATTGGTCAGTGTGTTAAATTGAACATGGCGCACTCTAGACTACCTAATTTGGGCAAGGGCACTCCGGAATAACTGAAATGAGTTTTACCCTATACAAAGCAAATGATAAACTTATACAGGGACGGTGGTAGTATTAAATAATAAATAAATAACTATTTTCTAAAATAATTTTTATGGATAAAAAGTTTATATGATAGTACCATCATTGATTCGAATGTTATTGTAGTTCTTATTTATTGCGGAATATACATATCAAACATATCTTTCGTTCTAAATTACCTAAACGCTAAATAAATATCAAATAAAATACATAATGATATTTTCTTTCATTTTCATTGATAGACACATTCAAAATAGTATCACCAAATATGAGTGTTATTATAATTTTTTGTGTAATACACATGGCAAATATATCTATTATTCTAAATTATTGTTGAATAAATTCATGAGTAGTGACATAAATACAAAGTAATTAAAATATTATACCTTCTTTTTCTGTCATTTTTTTTATTTTTTAATGTATACATGAAATTTTCGACAGAGGAATCAAAATTTTGATTATAAGATAGAAATTCTAGTGTTAATTGAATTTGGGGAGATTATATTTTCACCACATTTATTTTCAGGAATACGCTTAGGAGATTATATTTTGAATTAGATTAATTATTTTTTGGCATATGCTTAGTTGAATTTTAATTTTATTCTATTTTTAGTCAATGTTTTCCAAGTGAATTTTAAAATAAATTTATTCCAATTAAATGAGAAATTGACACGTCAGCATGAACTTGAATTGAGCATTCTGATTGGTTGATATTTTTAGAATGTGAACTCTTCGACAGAGGAATCAAAATTTTGATTATAAGATAGAAATTCTAGTGTTAATTGAATTTGGGGAGATTATATTTTCACCACGTTTATTTTCAGGAATACGCTTAGGAGATTATATTTTGAGTTAGATTAATTATTTTTTGGCATATGCTTAGTTGAATTTTAATTTTATTCTATTTTTAGTCAATGTTGTCCAAGTGAATTTTAAAATAAATTTATTCCAATTAAATGAGAAATTGACACGTCAACATGAACTTGAATTGAGCATTCTGATTGGTTGATATTTTTAAAATGTGAACTCTGCTTTTATATATTATATAGATAGATTTGACGAATCCCCTTCCAGGCTACCATACTCCTTCTACCCTCCTCTCTTCCATACCACAAGAAGTTTCTAAAGATACTTGTCACTTGTTTTCATCACACTAGCTGGAATTGGTAGAACTTTAGCCAAAAATACATAAATGCTATCCAAGATAGATTTAAGAAGTAACCTGCCTACATAGGTCATGTTTTCAACACTCCAAACCCGAATTCTGCCTACTAGCTTCTTCACTAAAGGATCATACTCACTGACCTGCAATCACTTAGTAAAGGGACATTGCCCTTCAGAGATTAACCCAGTAATATTGATCATCAACTCTTCTTTCACATTCTCATATATACCTCCAAAGTAGATGGAACTTGTAGCTTTGTTAATTTGCAGACCTGAAGTAGCTGAAAACCTAGCTAAACGTCCATAATGACTTTGATAGATACGATTTCATCTTTGTAGAATACCATCAAGTCATCAGCAAAACCTATTTGTATTATGCCAAATTTCTTACACCGGATGGAACTGAAATCTAGAGTTTAGAATTTATTCTTCAACATCCTAGTAAGATAATCCATACACAATACAAACAAGTAAGGACTCAAAGGATCACTCTGTCTCAAACCTTGTTTACCTTTCAAGTTACCCTCTAATCTACCATTAATATTGAAAGAAAAATTGACTTTAGACACACACATCATGACTGTATGTATAAACCAAGCACTGAAACCATAGCTCTGTAAAACTAAAAACTCAAATCTCCAACTTATAGAGTCATATGCTTTCGAAGTTTTTTTTTTCATAAGGCATCTAGGAGAAACATGCTTCAAACCATACCCTTTAATTAGTTCTTGAATCAACAGAATGTTCTGATGTATGTGTCTTCCTTCAATTAATAAAAGTACTTTGATTATCGAGTACTAAGTGTCGCATCATGTGTTGCATTCTTTGTGCAAGAATTTTTGTGAGCAACTTAAAGAATATTGCAACATGCAGGCTATTGGCCTAAAAAAATTTGGCATACATAGGGTTTTCTACTTTAGTAACAAGTAAGACTGAAGTTGTATTTACCCATTTTAGAAGTTGGCCATTCCTGAAGAAATCATCCACTGCTTCAAAGATTAGATCCCTTGTTATACTACAAGAGCTCTTATAGAAACAGGCGTTAAAGCCATCACGCCCAAGAGCCTTTCTATAATTCTATCCCCATAGAAAAGATAGTTCTTTCACTTCTTCTTTTGTGGCTATCTTACTATGGTGCATATTAATTCCCTCAATTAATATATGAGACTCACTAAATAAAGCATTATCAACCAGTGTGATAATCATGAATTTTTATAACCTACAAATAAACATTAAAAGAGGCAAGAAAACATGGAACATGATTTTATTGATAACTTGTGGGTTACGATCTTCGTTGATCTCTTGATTCATCTCTCTAAAGGTATGGACTTGATTATCGGGGTCAAATGACTTGTTCCGGATTTGATCTAACCTACAATTTGGTAGTAGGGGTTTGAATTTGGAGTTTACCTACAATTTGGTTGTATGGGGTTTGATGAAGCCGTTTGTGACTCCATCTCTACTATCTAGCTCTAGCCACCCTCACATATTTATAGGTAGGTAATTACTTGGTGGGCAAGATAAAATCATGTCTTAGAGATATGATTGGGATATCATCCTAATCTTTTAAATATTATCACATATTTTTTGTGATAATTATCTCTAAATACAAAGATATCCTATCATAGTAAAACACCATAATTTACGCAATTTAGGTGTTTACAAATGCCTCCTAGAGACGAGTTGTAGAGACTTGATAACGGATGCAACTGGTCTCGAAATCTTTAGCAAGCCCCGAGCTATTAATTTAGCCTTCACATGACCTAATGCTGAACTTAATTAATTAAGCAATTAGCTGAATTAGCATGATGATAATTGGGCCTTTCTTGAATTCATCCACACAAACCCAAACCTATTTCCACAACTCATGAGATGAACACGGTCCCAGGCCGTCATAAATTGAACCTCATTCTTGCTCGTCTTATTTCCCAAAAAATCAACGACTCCGAATCTAACTCAATTTGCAATGAATTCTTGATTTAGCATGCCCCCGAGGGTGATTGAACATGCCTCATGAATTTCTACGAACATGGATCTTGAGAGAGAGGAGATGAAGAGCGAAAATGGTCCCACTGGGAGTGCCAATTTGTTAATCATGAATTTTTATAACCTGCAAATAAACATTAAAAGAGGCAAAAAAAAAAAAAAAACATTGAACATGATCTTATTGATAACTTGTGGGTTACGATCTTCGTTGATCTCTTGATTCATCTCTCTAAGGGTATGGACTTCATTACCGGGGTCAAATGACTTGTTCCGAATTTGATCTAACCTACAATTTGGTAGTAGGGGTTTTGATTTGGAGTTTACCTACAATTTGGTTGTAGGGAGCTTGATGAAGTCGTTTGTGACTCATCTCTAACTATCTAGCTCTAGCTACCCTCACATATTTATAGTTGGGTAATTACTTGGTGGACAAGATAAAATCGTATCTTAGAGATATGATTGGGATATCATCCTAATCTTCTAAATATCATCGCATATTTTTTGTGATAATTATCTTTAAATACAAAGATATCATATCATAATAAAACACCATAATTTATGCAATTTAGTTGTTTACATGGTGTTGTTACTTTAGATGTCCGAAATAGCTCCTTATAGAAATGAAGAATATGTTGTGAGAGACTGGTCAGTAATCCTGTTCCCTAAGTCATCAATTAACAGCACCCCAGATGTTCATTTTCTACCTTTGATTCACCTAAGAATAAAAGAAATTGGAGCTGGTATCTTCGATGACTTATAGAAAATGATTAAATTATGTTTTCATAGTCATGTCAGCACATTTAAATTATCTATAATCATATTAATTACTCTAGAAGAAAATTATAATCAAATATTTTCAAGTTGTTATCATTTATGTTTTCGAAAAAACTCTCCGTCTCCGAAATGTGATTTTGGTTGGAATAGAGGGAGTTATTGTTAAAATTAACTTAGACATGTGATTGGAGCTATATGAGTCCGACACGTAAATGATCAGGTCATGTACCTGTGGGCAGAAGTCGGATTATGGCCGGTGTTCTGTTTCCGATGGATTTGATGGATCGCCAAATCGCCATGTCCAGCTGTACTTGGTGACAATGAGTTGTTTCCTTAAAGAGTTAATCATGGCCGTATAAAACAAATGGAAACTAATGGTCCAACAGAATTATAATAAGTACAATTGCCCGCAATAATAATAATAATAAGTTTATATTATCATCGTCTGAAAAAATATAAATTGAACTGATCTGATCTGAACTGAACTGAACCGAATGGGTCTGAACTGAACTAAACTGAACTTATTTGTAGTACAAAATATTATTAGCTAAATCTGAACTGAACTGAATTTAATGCATCTGAACTGAATTTATTTTCATCAATTTCCAGATGAAAAGAACAGAGCCTAGGTAATATATATAAATATATATAGTGTGAATATTAATATTAATCTCTTGGTCACGGCTCACAAGTTAAATTTCGCATGAGGGAGAATTTATGGTTATGTCATTCTTGTTTAAAGTCTACCGCACTTATACGATTTAACTCGATTCACACCCGAAGGCTAGCTAACAGATGCACACTTATACGGTTTAACTCGATTTACACATAAATAAAGCGGATGTGGGCTCCCAACCATATCAACAGAAAGAGAAAATACACTAGTAATTTTTAACGTAAGAAACTCAAATTTTCTTACAGACAGATTGATGAAAGACATCGACAAGTTAATAGTAATGGTAAGCTCAAAACTAGAAGAAATCACAAATTAATGTCGATGGATAGATGTGGAAACTGAACCTCAAACCAGCATTATAGGATAAAAGTTTAATCTAATAATACAAAAAGAAAAAACCACTTCACGTAATGTCATCATTCATAATTTCATACTGAGTAATTAATTATGTTTATCTTATCCGTGATTGTGATAGGGGTAGAAAAAACTGGACCTACACCTCTAATACAGGAGTGACATCAATGATGTTTCCAAGTTTTCTAATTATACGAGTACGTCACTACGTCAGAACTATTTTTGTTTAATAGACTTACAAGTGGCATAAATCATCTTATTTTAATAGTTTGCTTAATTGAACTGATCAGCGATAAAATTATGAAGATGAAGCATCAGCATTTTGAGACCTGATAAAAAATTACTCGTGAGTTTGTTTTACTTCATGATCTAGCTAGCCAGTAGCCACTGTGTTGACATATCACGAACTTTTAATTAGAATGGTTCTTGCTACCTAATTGCTTCAGTGTGGAGATGAGCGGTTTCAAGGTGGGGCAAAATTCCAAAATATAAAAAATCTCACATATATTCTATTTGGTAGTTGTCCCTTGTGTAAGAATTAATTACTGAAAAGCTCACTGAATAGAGACTGACAAGTACTCAAAATGTTTTCATTTCTATAGTGGTTACGAAAGACTCACTGCCATGGCTAGAGTTTAGTAAGGAATGAGCTAGGTATATAAAGTCCCAATTATGGATATTAGGAATGGGCCAGGGGCACCCGCCATGGTTGTGGGAGGAGTTAGATGGCTCCATCGTCGTATTTTAGCATACCCGCCTGAGTAATATGTTGTGAGTTAAAATTAATTATAGGGTTTATTACATCAAATACTCCTGATAAATGCTCTCATTGCATCTAGGCTTTTCAATGGGTTGGGTTCAACCCAACCCAACCCTAACCCCGTCAAGACCCGATCCTTTATAATAATTTATGGGTATGGGTTGGGTTAAAACGCGAACCCACATTGTACCCGTAACTATAATACCCGAACCCGAAACCGAACTCAACCCGATAAAATGACATGAACCCAACCCGACCCAACCCATACTAAAACTTTAATCCAACAAACCCGCTAACCGACCCGACCGTTTTGCACATGACCCATTCTTCTTCACCACGGTCAAACTTTAGAATGTCATTACGACTTCGTTTCTTAACGAAATCGCATGATTCTAACTCCATTGGATTCGTATTGACGTCTTCTACATGTTCCAACAAACCGTTTGAAGTTTCATCGCCTTTTTGAAAATCCGCCATTAATGACTTGAAGCTTTTCGAAAGCTCCGTACAACTTCGTTTCCCAACCAAATTCATTGATTCTTTTGTTGTTGAGCCCGTCTTGACCTCCTCTATCATCCATGGGTAACCAACCATCAATTTAGAACAAAAATTCAAATTCACCATATTTGAAGAATTTGGGTTTTTGTTCAAAATTGATGGTTGGTTATCCAGGGATGATAGAGGAGGTTAAGACGGATTCAACGACGAAAGAATCATCGAATTTGGTTGAGAGATGGAACCGTACGGAGCTTTCGAAAAGCTTCAAGTCATCAATGGTGGATTCTCGGAAAGAAGATGAAACTCCTAATGGTAGGTTGGAACGTGTAGAAGACGTCAATACGAATCCAATGGAGTTGGAATCATGCGATTTCGTTAAGAAACGAAGTCTTAATGACACTTCGCCAAAATGAAGAAGGTGTGAAGAAGGGGTCCGGGTTCTAAGGGTTTTAGAAATCATAACCCGTACCCAACCCATACCCGTTAATTATTAACGGGTTGGGTTTTAAACATTTTCGAGTTGGGTTCGGGTTTCAACCCGTTTCTTAAATTTTCGGGTTGGGTTGGGTTGAACCCAACCCATTCAAAAGCCTAATTGCATCTATGTCCAGACATTATTATCTATATCTAAGTCCAAAATCTTAAAATGGTTGACTAAGAAAAACAGGGCACTCTTCATTATGTGTACACCAAACATGGCCTTAGGAATAATTTTGATCCCGAAGCTCCGATCAGAGCTTATACAACTCTGATTGGAGCTGTAATGCTCCGTCAGAGCTTACCAGCTCCAATCGGAGCTTCAACCAGAGCTATGATTGGAGATTCTTTTATTTTATTTTATTTTGTATTCTAATTTCAAGTTAGTTTGAAATATAAAATGTGTTAGGGATTATTTTACAATTAAATTTTAGGCCCTTTTGAAATTCTAAAAAGTCATGTGTATTATGTTGAATTATTTATTGTCATTTAAAATTGAAACAATTTGAGTCAAGTGTGTAATAAAGCAAAATTTAAGTTGTTTGTACCGAATAAAAATCAAATATTTCATGAGGGATAGCTTCTCCGGCTATATGGACTCTCTCTTGTACTTGACGTTCAGTGATACACCTTGTATCACGATTGGGGCATACCCCTCTTATTCTTGTACACCATGTTTTTTGGGTTTAACGAAATTTTAGCTGCTTCAAAAAAAAAAAATGTACTTTCATATATTTAAGGGTCATTTGCATATGGTACCCCTCTTAGTATTTTTAATTACGTCGAGCCCCCCTTAGTCCGGAGTTTACATCCATACCCTGACTAGATGAAATTAATTACATTTGAATCCACGAACTTGACTTTTCGCGAACTTATTCATTGAAATTACTTTTTTACCCTTGGTCAATTATTAGATTTTTAAGTTGACCAAACAATTTGAGATTTTGTTTATTACACTTTTAACTCAAATATTTTCATTTTTACAAACTTAACACTATTTATTTAAAAACGAACCCACATAATTTTATAATATTTCAAAATGGTCTAAAAACTTATTTAAAAACAAACCCTATAAAAATATATTTCAATATAGTCCTAAATTATTAAAAACAAAAAACAAAAAAAACAAAAAAAAAAAAAGAAAAGCAATAGAAAAAAAAAATAGTCCAACTCCGATTGATTTGGAGCTGCAATTTGCAGCTCGAATTCGGAGTTGTTAACAGCTCCAGATCGGAGCTATTACAGCTCCAAATCGGAGTTGTACAGCTCCGATTTGGAGCTGTTTACAACTCCAAATCAGAGCTTTTACAGCTCCGATTTTGGGGCTATACAACCCCAAAATGGAGTTGTTACAGCTCCGACGCGGTACCGAAATTGATGAAGAAGAAGATGGGAAAAGAAAAAATAAAAATAAAAATAAGAAGAGTTAAGGGTATTAAAAACTTAATTTTTCTTTTTTGGAGCTAAGGTCGCGTTTGGATGAACTGGAATGAACAGTGCCGCTTTTTTTGGTCAACACAAAATGGGGAAAATGGGGCTATATGTAATTATGGGACTAACGGGGTGGTAGATGCAAAGAGGTGTCCCAGTAGGGGTACCATATGATATTTACCCTATATTTAATTCGTGTAAAGTCAAAGCCATGAGTTTAGATGTAATTACATACTGCTCCCTCCAGTTTAAATAAGTTGTCGTTTTAGTAATTTTCTCATTTCACAAATACATATCGATATATTGATGTTGACTACTATAAATAGGTTTGTCCCTATATTGACTACTATTACCAACACAATTTTTTATACTATGAATATTTTATACTATTAATAGCTATTAGCCTTCATAATTGGCTAGAATAGTGGAAAATACATTTTTCTTAATATGTTTGCAAGTGTCTAAAACGACATGTAACTTAAATGGGAGGGACCGAGGGAGTATCTAACAAGGGTACTCGATATAATTGTTGAACTAACAGGGACCCAAATGTAATAAAACGAACTAATGAGGGTATCAGATGTAAAAAGTCCTAGCATATGATGAATGTGCTTCATCGGAGGCCGAAGCCAGATTGACGAACAATAAGAAGAATGCATTACGTGAGCGCATGCGAGATTATGAAGAATACCCAGGCGGGCATAGACAATGCGGTATGTGTTCAGCTCCAAATTGCTGAATTTGAATCATTGAGTATAAGTGAGTCAGAGTCTATTGTTGATTATTGTACGAGAACTTTGGTAATTGTAAACCAAATGAAAATGCTTCGAGATCAAATCAAAGGTGTTCGAGTTGTGGAGAAGATCTTGAGGTTATTAACCGGGAAGTTTGAACACGTACTCGCAACAATTTATGAACCTTGGACATGAGTACAGAGAAAACGATTGCAGCTACTGGAAAGAAGAAAGAAGAAGTAAATACATGGTTTAGAGCAGGGAAATGTATGAGAGCTTCAAAGCGATATGAAAAGGATATTGGCCTCATCAATTATGATGCATCTTTTGGTGAACAAGAGAAGGATCAAGCAAAATTGTTGAAAGTCTCCTACATACAATCTTAATAATGCAGTTTGCAAACTTAAACTGAAAGACTATGAAGAAGCCAAGAGACTCTGCAATAAAGCACTTGAAATTGATCGTAATAATGTGAAAGCGCTCTATAGAAGGTCCCAAACACATATGCATCTGGTGGAGTTGGACTGTAAGAAAATATGGTCAGAATAATCCCTAAGGCCGTGCAGCAGAATTTCAAAATTTTCTTAACATGCATACTAACGGATTATCCATGTAACATATATTAAACATATCAGAGTTAGAATACTTACAGTTGCTCGAATGCAAGAACAACGATTGATTTGGGTGCAGGAATATTGTCATCAACAAGATCCTCGTAGTAATCAGCAAAATCTTCTCCTTCGGTGAAGTCGAAGATGTCTAATTCGTCTTCTTGATTTCCTGCAAAACAAACGTTAGTTTCCAGCCTTGGTTTTCCTCTACCTTGGTATCCACGGATGAGCGGATGGCTCGTCGGAGAATGCTATGATATTCTCGGAATCGAACTCCTCCTACTACTACAGAGTGGCGCACGGCGGCGGTGAAGGGAGAGGGAGGGAGAGCTTTTTCTCTCTTCTAGAGAGAATAGAATGATTATTCAAGTGTGTTAATTATTTCTCTAGTCACCTCTATTTATAATTTTTATTGCAAGCCTTTATATAGAAGCCAATAGAATCATGGAAGGAATAAGAATTTCAATTCTTATTGCACAAGTAAATCTAATGCAAATGTGAATGTGACAAACCAAGCGAGACAAACCTCAAATTACTTGCATAGTGATGCAACATATGGTCAATGGTCATAACCACTTAGTCTACTCAATAAAAAAGTTCAAAAAAATTGGCAATAAACTCCACACACAAACAACGTGCAACAACTATACTAGGGATCAAATGCATGCAAAAAGGGAAAAACACAAACTAACACGACGAAAGTCACACGGGCCACAACTACTAAAGAAATAAAAGTACAAGAGTCATAAGTCACAACATCATACAACCAAATCGAAAATGTCATAATCATCCAATCATATATACAACCAGATCGAAATAGCAAAAGTATCAAGCCAACAATAGTACACGAGCCAAATCAAATGGTACAACTCCACGACCCCCTCCCCAAACCTAGTCTAAAGCTAGTCTCTAGCTAAAAGGATAAGAAAACAGAAGTGGAGGTGTACTACCAGTAAGATATGGCCTCTGTCGGCTGAGATCTCTAGAAGAAGGGATTATAAGAAGAATTCGGAGGAGCATTTCCACCACTACTACCGGGCTGATCAGGAAACGGGTACCCCAGAATGTAGCGAGCTAGAGCATTCTACCGATGAGTCATCTCCTCGGTGTGAGCTGTCCATCTCCTGGTGTTCTCTGCTGGGAAGTCATCCCAACGCTTGTCCTCACGCATTTGGAAATCTTCCCATCTCTTGTCATCTCGCTCCTCCCAAGCCTTGAAGCGATTGTCTAGGTGAGTGGTCTGGGCCTCCAACATAGCGGTTTGGTAAGTACCAAACTGATTGGTCAAGTATTGAGTGAGCTCCGAGAAGTCGAAACTCCCTTGACCGACTGAAGGTGGAGGTGGAGGAGGCGAAACATGGCGTGTAACCTTCTCGGGTGGTGGCGTTCCAGTCTGATTACACCAAGCCTCATTTATTTCATTGTACGTGACAATGTCGATGGGTTTCTTGGGCTTCCTATTGGGGACAATATCAGGGACTCCGGCCTTTTGGCACATGGCTGTGATCAGATTGGGAGAGGCAAGGCGCCTCCCCGCTTTCCGACGGAGCTTAAACTCCTCAAAGATGATGCCACCGGGAGTGACGGGCAAACCCTTCAGAAGGGCATAAACTAGAATGCCATAGTACCTCTGAACGTCCGTCATATGAGTGCTAGGGATTAGATTGGTGACGACAAACTTCAACATCATTCTCGCCTTGAAAGTCAAGTCATCGTAGTTCAAGATATGGGGCTGCTCATGAGGGATTTCATAGTCGTCGTGAGTGAGACCATCTATCAACGCTGGCGTGTGAAACTCCGCTTGGCGATTGTAGACAGAGACATCCTTGGGATCGTATTCCGACCTACGAGGAATTGTGTTGGCATCATGCTCTAAAGGTTTCTTCAACTTCATCAAGAAGCTAGTGATGCGTTGGACAAGGTATAAGCCTTAAATGTGGTTGTCTCTGACAACAAGTGTACGTTTCAGGACACCCGAACAAGTATGGAATACATGAATTAAGAAAAAGAAAGAGTGAAGAGTGAGTTAAGTTAAAGAAAGAGTGAATAAGAAACAAGAGTGAGGCTAACAAGCAACTAAACTATATACTGAGAGATAGAGCAGCAGCTCTCTCGTGTGTTTGTGTGTGACCATATTATTTGCGTGCGAGTCTTGTGACAAAATATTGTAATACTTTCTTGTTGATGCGGGTATAAACCGGATGGGTCCTAGGACATCATCTCTCGTCCCATGGAGGTAGATGGGCAGAGTTAAACTTGAGAGGTTCCGAGTCTTTGGCCTGCATGGAAGGTAAGGGGTTAGGGGACGTAGGTCCGATCTGCCTTAGTCAGATCGGTGCCGATTTAACGTGAGAGAAAAAATGGGCAGCATGGGTGCATGTGTATATTTTCTGTGTGTGTTTGAAGGTAATAAATACGCATATATATAGGATACAAGGAGCGGGACCCGTTGGGGCTGCATGGGGAGCTGGTTGACAGGGACAGCGCCAGGCGTGTCAGTACTAGGTAGTACTATTGGTCCCCTTCGAGGAGGAAAGCATCTTTCGATCTTGGGTCCTCAGGACGGCGGGCATCGTTAAGCCGGCAAGTGTCGTAAGTCTTTCGAGGCTTAGAGACTCCGAGGTAGAGAGATTTCGAGTGCGACCCGGATGTCCCATTACCTCCTTATCATAAGTCCCCCCACTTTCGAGAGACGAGGTCAAGTCGTCAATCGAAAGTTATGACGGCTTTTTCGACCCGAGTTTTGGCGGGATTATGCTTTTTCCTGAATTTTGAATGTGTGGGGGGCATAATTGGTATTTCGCGTGCCCTTAGTGGGGGACGCCGGTTCGCTTTCCTTCCACGTGTCTCTTCCCTGTCCACTCGCTTGGGGCCCCCCACGTATCGTTTTTCGTGTTAATGGCGTGGGGCAGTTAATGAAGGTTCAGTAAAACCGATCTTTGTTCTCCTCTTTACTCATTTCTCACTTCTTGCTTCCTGTCTCTTGTTATTCCTGCTCGCCGTGCCGTTGCCGTCTCCGTTTTTGCTTGAAGCTTAGACTACCGGTTTTTCCCCGGTGCACCGTTCATCTTCCTTCCACTTCCAGGTACGTCTGCTCTCATTTTCGTTTATCTTTACATAATTGCTTGCGGTTTTCCGGTCGCCGGTTTTACTCCGGTGGCAACAGTGCGGTTTTATCATCACTTTTCCCTTTGTACCTTCTTCTTTTTTCTTTTTTCTTTTTTCTTGAGCTTGTACTTAGTGTTCGTTCCGGGTTGGGGTTTCTTCTGATTGTTTCCTCCATGTAGAACTTTGGGAGATGTCGAAACGAATCGATGACCAACCCGGTGCCGGTGGTCTCACGAGAACCACTAGATCCAATTCTTATAGCGTAGATAGGCCCTCACTAGGAAGAGATACTGAACCCTTTGGCCCCTCTGATTCGAACCCCTTTTTAAATTCGAACCAGGTTTTCCGAGGCCGTAGGTCGATCTCTTCCCTTTTTCACCCAAGGATGGCACGTGCTCGTATCCGCACTCCTAGCAGTAGCGAACATACCGCGTCGGCTGAATTAGGCGGCCCCTCGAATACCCGAGGGGTATCTAACTCGAATAGGTCGGGTGCTGCTCCGGTAAATCTTCGGGTGTCTGCCGTTCCCACCGAATCGAACGCCGATCAAAGGCTCTCGAACGAGAGTAGTACGGTTTGAGCCAGAGAAGCCGAAGCTTTGTTTGACCGTTATGGCATTCCGGAAACTTACGAGATCATCCTTCCTGGTTCTGATGATCGAATGTACAACCCCCCGGAGGACTGTTTGTGCCTCAATTTCTTGCATTTTGAGTACGGGTTTCGCCTGCCGGTGTCTGCCGATGTGGCCAAGGTTTTGCGTTTATTGGGTCTATGTCCGACTCAGCTCCTCCCCAATGCGATGGGCTGCTTGATTGGTTTTGGCATATGGGTCCAATCCATTGGCCGGAAGTTCACCGCCTCGAACTTCCTTCATTTCTTTAAGGTCGTGGAAAGCTCCGACGGCGGGGGCTTTTACTACTTTTCGCCTATTAAGGGTTTCGAGATATTCTCTCGATTTCAATCGTCACATGGGGCCGGGTACAAACGGCGGTATGTGTATGTGCGGCTTCCAGCGAATGAGGACGGAACTCCGGGGGAGGTTCCGACCCCCAGACTGTGGCGTCGGGGTCGAACTGTCCCCGAGATTAGGGATGCTGATCGGGCGAGTTGGCCTAATCAGTACAAACTAGTGGCTCCCGAGGATCGGATCAACCCTTACTGTCTCTTGGTTGAGCCGATCTTATTCCTTGCAGGAGTTTCGTCGGGCTCCGAGCCAGAGATGAGGGGGGTCCGAGACTTGGGTACGTAGATAACTTCTTTCTGCTTTTCAAATTGCTAAGTTTAATTTTCTCTTCGAATTTGTCGCTTTCGAGCTATGGTCTAACATGTGTGTTTCATCCGCAGGTTATTGGATCAGAATGTCTCAGAGGTTCCTCGAGCGTCGAGCTCTTCAGTTGGAGCTGAAAAAATCTCAGGTGAGCAAATACACCGAGGCTCAACCTGTCAACGTTGCGGAAGTGATTCCGAAGGGGTTCGCCCCCGACATTGAGCCCCCTTCTGGCGGGGCGGGCTCTGCAGTTCCGTTTGCTGGTGTTGCGGGACCGACTGATGGCCCCGAGGTTGAAAGGGTCGAGGAGTCTGGTGGGCTCGAAACTACTGTGCCCCAAGGTGGGGGGTCGAAAAGGACTCAGTCAGCACAGCCGTCCACCTCCGATAATCGGGGTAAAAGGCAGAAAATGGTGGTTGTTGAGATCCCCGAGTCTCCCCCTCGTTCCGCCCATCTCCGCGTGCCCTCTGCTGCCGAACTTGGGCAAGCGCGCGAGGGAGGTCGCGAGGTCTCTTTTTTGAACGGCGATGCTGGAACTGCTCTCGGATGGCGAGAGATGATGGCCTCGAGGGCCGATCAAGCTGAGCTGGATCGCCTTTCCGAATCCGAAATCAGGGCTAAAGAGGCCCTTCTGCAGTTACAGGTATTTTTTCTGTGAATTTTCCATCTTAAGTTTTTCGTTCGAGTGCTTACTTTCTTGTACCTCCCATGTGCTTACTTTGCTGCCTCTCTCGCAGCTGATGACCGTTTCGAAAAACATCTCGAGTCGGTTAGATCGAAAGAAGAACTTGGCCGGGGACTTCGAGGCAAAGGTCGAAGAAGAGAAGAGGGCTCGATCGAGGGCTGAGGCGGCTCTGAGGAGGAAAGCCGAGGAGGCAGCTAGGTTGTCGAAGCAGGTGGGCGAGCTTCGGGACCAAAATGGAAAAATTCAACAGGAGTTGACGTCTGTCGGGGAGAGAAGCCTGTCTTTAGAGGCTCAGGTCGCTCAGCTGACCAAGGAACGGAATGGGTTCGAGGCAGCCTTACGGAGGACCCGTGAAGAGGTAGTTCGCTCGGGAAAGTTTTCGAGGGTCAATGCTGTGGAGGATTTCCTCAAGTCTCAGGCCTATCAATATTTGCTCTCGAAGAAGGATGCTGGCAAGATGGTGGAGACTCGGGACAAGGTAGTGGGTCAACTGCGGAAGCGGGGTAAGCTGGCTGCGGATTTCGACGAAAGGGTCGACCTGGACCTTACCAAGGACAAGAATTTCGAGGACCCCCCCGCCGAAGACGAGGGCGATGCCGATGCTTACTTCGCCGCCTTAATGAGCGAGGAATTTTTTGCCGTGGCGCATCCCGAAGAAGCCGAGACCTCAGCGCCTCCGATGCCTTCCTTCGTGGGTTCCTTATGCGAGGTAGGGAACGATTGCCTCGTTTCTGCCGGTATTGATGTTAACAGCTACTCCCACCGAAATCTATCCTCAGTGATTCGCTCGGTGGACGAGTTTTTCGCCACGAGGGAGAACGTGGATGACACGGCGAACAGTGGAGGCCCCGAGCAGCCTCGGTGATCCCTTATGGTCCAGTGTTGCTTTGTTTTGAAGGCCCGGTATGCCGGGTAGCTTTGTAGTCTTCTTTGAACAAATTCTGAATTTTATTTTAAATTCATGCCTCGGTATGCCGAGTGAATTATGTATATTTTTGGACAAGTATTTGGTAGATTTCGACTGCGAGGATTCCGTCGAAGGTCACTTTAAGTGTTTAGTTGACCGATTGGAATCCTCCGTCTTTTGCTCCTCTCGGAGTTCGAACATGTCATCTCTTTCCTCGATCTTTGAAGTTGAATGCTAACCTATGTTCTTTCTTCGACCATTGAATGTTGAATGCTTTCTTCCTTTGATCCTGAGACTTGATGAACTTTTTACTGTCGTCATCTGAAGGTTTGCTTCGAATGATAGTTTTCTCTTTGTTTGCTTTTAAGGTTCTGCATTTCGAATGGTCGTCATGTCGAAAGTAAGATCCGTCGATCATCTTTGACTGCAACATTCTTATCTCGAAGTTCCTATACTTCGAGGTGAGTTTTGTTGATCGATGCATGGTATTCCCGTCGAAATATCATCGCATCGATCTTGGAAACCCTTCCGTATTTTGGCGGAATTTTGGTTCGAATGGTGCGAATAATCGTTGGACAAAGTACCAGTACCCGTCGGTTAGTAATTGTCGAAGCGTTATTCTTGATCCGTAACTTTCGTTAAGTTACGAGCTAGAAGGGGTCTGTGAGAAGGCATCATTTCCGTCGAAATGGCGTCTTTCGTTAGACTTGCTTCTTCTTTGGTGGGGCTACGAGTGTGTTTATCGTATTTAGTGTGTAAGAACCTGTTCACTTGAAATTTCTTCGAGAATAAACTCCGTCGACAGTGACGATCCTTTGATGGGGGTGGTTTATCGGACGGTTTACGTTGGAATTTCAGAATACATTGGCCCCCTATCAGTGACGACCCTCGAGGGGGTGGTTTGCTAAGAGGTTCGAACATGTAAACAAAAGTTCACCCTTTGTGGGGTTGATTGATCCTCTGCCAGTGACGACCCTCGATGGGGTGGTTTGTTAAGAGGCTCCAGAATGCGACCAAAAGTTGGGTTTGTCGGACTTGTTCATGTGTAGTACTTCCTTAAGTTCTTGATGTTCCATGGCCTCGCAACAGGGTTCTTCTGTAGATCTTCGAGCCGGTAGCTTCCGTTTGAAAGAGCTTCGGTGACTCGGTACGGGCCTTTCCACGGTTCTTCGAATTTTCCCACATTTTCGAGGATGCCGGCTTTTCTCAACACTAGATCTCCAACGTTGAGGTCCCTTCCTACGAGATTTTTGTTGTATGCTTTGGTCATTAGGGCTTGGTATCTCAATATTCTTCCTCTGGCTTTCTCTCTCTTAGCATCGAGCATATCGAGTTCGAAAGCTCGGACCTTTTGGTTTTCTTCTGGGTCGTAGGCTTCGATTCGAAGGCTTTCGACGGCTATCTCACACGGGATCACTGCCTCAGATCCATACACCATGCAAAATGGTGTTTCTTGTGTTGCGGTCCTCTGCGTAGTTCGATAAGCCCACAGGATTCCGTGTAACTCGTCTGCCCAATCGGCTTTGGATGAACCTAGTCGCTTTTCGAGGTTCTCAACAATTGTTCGGTTGGTAACCTCGGTTTGTCCATTCGCTTGGGGGTGGCCTACGGAAGTGAAGCTCTGCTTGATACCCAGCTCCATGCACCAAGCCTTTATCTTCTTTCCCGTGAACTGGGTGCCGTTATCGGACACGATGTTTCTGGGGAGGCCGAAACGGCAGATAATGTTGCGCCAGATAAAGCTTTTGACCACTCCCTCGGTGATTTTTCCGACAGCTTCGGCTTCGACCCACTTGGAGAAGTACTCCACGGCCACAATTAGGAACTTTTTCTGGTTTGTTGACGTCGGGAGCTTTCCTACAATGTCTATGCCCCACCTATCGAAGGGGCACGACACGGGTGTTGCGATCATGGGTTCGCCGGGGGCGGAGCAGTTTCGAGCGAAGCGTTGGCATTCGTCGCACTTCTTCGAACGCGCCTTCGAATCTGGAATGAGAGTTGGCCAGTAAAATCCTTGTCGGCGGATTTTTTGGGCTAGAGCTCTACCTCCTGAGTGATTGCCGCAACTCCCTGCATGTACTTCCTCTAGGATAATTTGGGCTTCTTCCTTGTCGACGCATTTTAGGTGCGGGCCGTCGACTGATCTTTTGTAAAGGTTTGAGCCGTCCCAAAGGAATCCTAGTGCTCTCCTACCGATTCTTCTGGCTTCATTTCGGTCTAGCGGAATTCGCCCCTGTTTGAATTTCTGAAAAAACAAAATCGCGGTGAGTTGTTACCCCGGAATGGGGAGGTGTGTTGGAGGTTTTCCACCTCGCTGTTGGTTTTCGAAGGGATGGTCGAAAGTACCTTGATGTCTTCTAGCCAAGTGTAGTTGGCGTCAAGAGTATTGACTTCTAGTGTTCGTTTTCTTTTGAGGTTGTTGTCCCCTATGGTTGGTTTTTCGACCGTCATGAGGGTAACCTTCCGTGAATGCAACGAATTTTGATCATTGAGTGTTTGGGGGATTCGTTCTTCACGAATCGTGTTTTTTAGGGGGAGGGGGGGAATTAGTAGATGTTTGGAGGATTCGTTCTTCGCGAATCGTGTTTGAGGTTTCACTCTTTGAAAACATACCTGCCGGGTGCTCACATTCTGCGAGGAGCTCCCGAATCTTGCTAGCCCGTCCGCTATCTTGTTGAGGCTTCGAGGTATCTGTGTGATTTCCAAACTTTGGAACTTGGTCGCCATGGCTTGAAGCTCGGCGAGGTAAAGCTTCATCGGTTCTTCCTTTGCCTCGAAAATGCCTGCGTGCTGCTGGGCTACTAACTGCGAGTCCGTATGTACGAGGACATGTCTTGCTCCTCCTTCGAGTGAAAGCCTTAGTCCGATGAGGACTGCTTCGTATTCAGCTTCATTGTTTGTGGCGGGGAAAGCTAATCGGATCGCGAAATCCAATTCGACACCGTCGGGGTTTGACATGTGGATTCCCACTCCACCCTGTCCTCGCGTCGAAGATCCATCGACATATAGCTCCCAGCGGGCTTCGAGGTTCTCTCCCTTCTTGGCTTCCTCGAGTGTGAGTACGAGGTTGGTTTCTTCTTTGACTCCGAGGAAGAAATCAGCAAGGACTTGTGCTTTTTTGGCATTTGGCGTTTGGAACTCGAGCGAGTACTCCATGAGTTCGACTGCCCAACGTACCAATCTCCCCGATAAGTCTGGCTTACCCAAGATCCTCTTTAGCGGTTGTGTGGTAAGTACCACAATCTCGTGTGCTTGGAAATACGGCTTGAGGCGCCGCGAGGCTAGGACGATACTGTAGGCGAATTTCTCGATCTCGAGGTAGTTGATTTCCGCCTTCGTCAGGACCTTGCTTAGGTAATAGATCGGAAAATGATGGCCCTGCTCCACTCGGACTAACACCGAGCTGACGACTTCGAGGGAGACCGCTACGTGTAAGTACAGCACTTCGCCCGGGTGGGGCTTCGAAAGCAAAGGTGGTTTCGACAAGTGGTCCTTGAGCTCTCTGAGGGCTTTCTCGCTCTCTTCTCCCCACTCGAAATGCTTGGCATTTCTTAGTACTTTGAAGAACGGCAAGCTTTTTTCTCCCGATCTTGCTATAAAGCGACTCAGAGCAATGACCCTTCCGACTAGCTTTTGGACTTCGTTGACATTTCGAGGGCTGGGGAAATCAATTACCGCCTTGATTTTATCTGGGTTGGCTTCGATGCCTCTCTGAGTAACCATGTAGCCCAAGAATTTGCCCCCCTTCACCCCGAAAGAGCACTTGGCTGGATTGAGTTTCATGCCGTACCTCCTTAGTATCTCGAAACATTTGCTCAGGTTTGCTACGTGGTCTTGGGCTTTTATGCTTTTGACCAGCATGTCGTCCACGTATACCTCCATGGTGTGGCCTATCTCTTTTTCGAACATCATGTTGACCAGCCTTTGGTATGTGGCTCCCGCGTTCCTTAATCCGAAAGGCATTACTCGGAAAGAGTAGACGCCGGAGTGAGTGACGAAGGCTGTTTTGTCTACGTCCTCTTTCGCCATTGGGACCTGGTAGTAACCTTGGAAAGCATCCATGAAGCTGAGGCGCTCTGCTCCGGCTGTGGAGTCGACCAATTGATCGATTCGAGGGAGGGGGTAAGGATCCCGGGGGCACCGCTTGTTGAGGTCGGTGAAGTCGTTGCACATTCTCCACTTCCCGTTGCCTTTGCCGACCAAAACGACATTGCATAACCAATCCGAAAACTGAGTGGGTCGGATGTGGCCTGCTTTGAGGAGTTTGGCTACTTCCTCGTCGATTATCAAGTTCTTTTCTCGGCTGAAAGTCCTTTGCTTTTGGCTTACTGGTTTGGCCCTTGGGTCGACGTTCAGTCGATGCACGATTATCTTGGGGTCGATGCCTTCGAGGTCGATGGTTCCCCATGCGAAGACGTCGGAGTTCCTTTGGAGGAAAAGCGATAGTGCTAGCTCGAGCTCTTCGGGGAGGTCTGCCGCTACTTTGGTGACCCTTTCTGGTCGACTTTCGCACAAGTGAAGGTCCTTCACTTCGGAGCAAGGCTCGATGCGCTCCTCAACTTCTTTTCGAGTCATCGGAAACTCGAGGGGGTCGTTTCCGACCAGATAACATTGCCTTTTCGGGGGACCTTCCAAGTTTTCTTGTTCGGGTGTCTTGCCTGGTGATTGTCCCGCGCTTTTCGATCCTTGCGCCTTAGTAGAGGTGCAGTAGCACTCCCATGCTTCTTTCGGGTCCCCTTTGACTTCTCCTACCCCATCTTTGGTGGGGAATTTCATCTTCAGATGGTAGGTCGACACAACGGCTTGGAACTGGTTGATCCCGGGTCGTCCTAATAGGACATTGTATCCCATATCATCCTCCACAACGACATATTGGCAGTGGTGAGTTGCTTTCGCGGGTTTTGACCCGAGCGAAGTTAGTAGCCAAATAGTTCCAATGGGTTTGACCACCGCTCCACCGAATCCCGATAGGTTGGTCGAGATGTCGGAGAAACCGGTCCCTTGGATCCCCATTTTCTTGAGTGTGGATACGGTGATAACATTCACGGAGCTTCCCGTGTCGACCAGGACTTTGCTGACCCCGAATCCCGAAATTACCATCGAAATAACCAACGGGAAATTGGGCCCTTGATTCCGTGTGACTCGAGGGTCGGGGGCGTCCGATTGGTCGAAGCAGAGGGGAATATTCTGGGCTTCGAGGCATCCCACGTTGAACGCTGGGGTTCCTTCTGCATAGGAGTTACGCATCCTCCGAGCCGTCCTGTCCCTTTCTCTTCTGGAGTCACCTCCGGTGGGACCGCCTGCGATGTAGTTAATTTCTCCGTGGACGGGGTCATTTTCGAGGTCATCCTCGGACATCGTTCTTCTGGACTCCTGGAAAACCGCCGATTGCTGTGGCAATGGGGGTCTTGAGACAATCGGGGCTTCCCTGGCTGCCTGTCCCGCGGAGCGGACGGTCAAAGACCCGTTCGAGTCCCGGCACTCCAGTAAGTACCCTTCCTCGACTCCTCGGTCCAGTTCCAACATCAGTTCTATGCAACGATCCGTATCATGTCCTTTTTGTTTGTGGAAGTCACAGTATTCCTTCGAACTACGGGTCGTATTGGTCTCTTTGTGTTTTCGAGGCCATCTGATACCCGGCAAGCTTTCGATGATGGAAAAGACTTGGCGTTGTGGGTACCTAATGACTCCCGGATTTTTCCTCGGGGGTCGACGCTCTGGGAAACTTCTCTCCTTTCCGGTGTTCCTCGCTGGTTCCGTTCGCTCCCTCTTGGGGGATTTCTCCTTCCGAGGCGCGCGCGGCAAGTCAAAAGCTAATCTTGCTTCCTTGATCATCCTCTCCTCTTCGATATATTTGTTTACGATGTTGGACAGTTCTTCCGGTGTCTCTGGTTTTTCCCTCGAAACTTCGGACGCGAGGCCCCGGTTTCGCGTGTTAGTGTAGAGCGTTTGTCTCCGGAAATGCATGGGGTGGTCGTCAACTTGTAAGGCCACCGCGTTGAAGCGCTGCCACCATCGCCTGAGAGGTTCATCCTCCTTTTGGATGATGTCTTGCAGACAGCTGCTAGCTTGTCTGGACTTCTTGTAATCCGTGAAGTGGCCTAGGAATGCGTGGACTAAGTCGGCGTAGGATCGAATGGACCCAGGTGCCATGTTGTAGTACCATTCCGTGGCCACTCCCTCGAGGGTGCCCGGGAAGACGATTACCATGTCTTTTTCGTCATGTCCATAGGTCTGCATCATGTTCTCAAACTTGACTCGGTGTTCGTGCGGACAAGTGGTCCCCGAGTACTTGGGGAGGTTCTTGGGGATTCTTTGGTCCGGGGGTATCGAGTGTTCCATCAACTTTTGGGACAGAGGATTGGGAGCGAATCCCGTCTCTCGTCTAGCCTTGTCCTTCCTCGCTGGCTCTCTTCGAGCTTCTCTATCTTCTCGTTTTCCTCTTCGAGGGCTCGAGCGAGATCTTTTGCCCCTTTCCTTAGCCCTTTGGTCATGAGCTCGAAGAAGGTCCTCGTACTTTTCCATTTTCCTCTTAATGGCCTTTCGATCTACGTCTCCCCGTTCCCGTGAGGAGTCAGAATCGCCGCTGGATACGTGGATAGCTTTCCGAGCTCTCCGTCGTTCTGGCGATTGGTCTCTCGACGGGGCGCGTCTCTCCCGGGGGGTGACGACCGAACTTTCAGCCAGGCTATCCGTTTTCCTCTTGCGAGTGGCTCGAGCTTGGCTGGGAACTTGGCTGTGAGTTCCTTCAGTCCGCGCAGACCGATCGCTTCGGCTGAGGCGGTTGCTTCTAGTGGAAACACTGGGGCGAGATTTCTCCTTTACTACCACCGATGCCAGACGAGTCTTTTCCGCCGGCACTCGGATATCTACGACCGTCTCACATACGGTTCGCACGAACTGGGTCAGCTGGTCCTCTGTGATGAGCATCTGGGGACCTGTAGGTACAGGAGGCGGCGCTGTGTGCTCCTCGGATCGGAGGGTTTCTTCACGACTGGACTCCGATGATTCTTCATCGTACTCTCGCCCAGTTTCCGCGTGTGAAGGCTCTGGGACAAGGTTCTCTTGATTTCCAACTTCCTTTGCTGGTTTGGCCGGGATCTTTCTTCTCTTCGTCATCGTTTCTTCCCCAGAGTGGGGGGCTGGCTTCCCTACTAAGTCCTTTTCCTAACGCTGTAGTGGCTTTTAGTCTCGGATTCCCACAGACGGCGCCAAGATGATGCGGGTATAAACCGGATGGGTCCTAGGACATCATCTCTCGTCCCATGGAGGTAGATGGGCAGAGTTAAACTTGAGAGGTTCCGAGTCTTTGGCCTGCATGGAAGGTAAGGGGTTAGGGGACGTAGGTCCGATCTGCCTTAGTCAGATCGGTGCCGATTTAACGTGAGAGAAAAAATGGGCAGCATGGGTGCATGTGTATATTTTCTGTGTGTGTTTGAAGGTAATAAATACGCATATATATAGGATACAAGGAGCGGGACCCGTTGGGGCTGCATGGGGAGCTGGTTGACAGGGACAGCGCCAGGCGTGTCAGTACTAGGTAGTACTATTGGTCCCCTTCGAGGAGGAAAGCATCTTTCGAGCTTGGGTCCTCAGGACGGCGGGCATCGTTAAGCCGGCAAGTGTCGTAAGTCTTTCGAGGCTTAGAGACTCCGAGGTAGAGAGATTTCGAGTGCGACCCGGATGTCCCATTACCTCCTTATCACTTGTGTATTATAAAATTTATATTTCCCGTTGCACCAAAATAATCGATCCCGGTACCATAAGATGTTAAACGTCCAACAAATATGAATATAAGTGTTTGCTTACCAACTCTCCTGTTGTTCTATTCTGGGGGATCTTTTGCTACTAAAACCATCCCCTACTAGAACAGAGCAAATAAGTTTTAAGGAAGAAATAGCTCTCAACTCAACAACCATAATATTTGCGCAATTTTATGTTCTTACACTATCCCTTATTACATATTTCCTTCGCTGTCCCGAGTTTCCGTGTTTGGCTCACCCGATGTGCATGAGCTAGACGGCTATGGACAGCAATTTAGCCTTGGTACAGTGAGAGTTTGGCCATGTATGTACCAAACAAATATATAGTCGAGCATTGCATTGGTTGCATACTACTATTAAAGAACTAGTAGTAAAATATAAGAGTGACAAATTTTAAAAGTTTTTCTTTGAATTAACGTTGTTGAAGTTGAACACACTAGATGACACCTTGTAGAGAGTAGTACAAGATACATAGTAGCTTGCAAGAAGTTGATGTCAAAATAAGCACGAAATTGGAATTTAATAAATATGATACATACATACGTGACGGGTTAAGAAAAACGACGAGCTATCAACTAAAAAACCAACACTTATAGAAGAGCCAGATGACTCCCCACGGTTTATTCCCCATCACAAGGCCCACTCCTTTAGCAGCTTCTTATGACTAATAAACATAAACAAACAAACCCACACCACTTTTATTATTATTATTACTACTAGTATATGATATGATACATCTCTCATCATCTCACCAAAAACAAACAAACAAATATCTCTCAACACAACACTCTTCAACTGCTTCCTTCCTTACACATGGATTCAGCACTGGCTGATTCAAGTTCGGACCAAGATGACACCACCATGAGCTTTCAGAATCCCAAGAAGCGTCGAAACAACAAGAACGCTAAACGGTTCACCGACGACCAGATTAAGTCTCTGGAGTCCATTTTCAAGATTGAGACAAAGCTTGAGCCCAAGAAGAAGGTTCAGCTGGCTAAGGATCTCGGGTTGCAGCCGCGTCAGGTGGCCATTTGGTTTCAGAACAGGCGGGCCAGGTGGAAGTCGAAGCAGATTGAGCAAGACTACAGAGTGCTCAAGGCAAGTTATGATGACTTGCAGTTGCAGTTTGATGACTTGAAGAGGGAAAATCAGTCTTTACAGATGCAGGTTTGCCTCATTAATTCATCCTTATTGCTTTACATATTGTCTTTAATATGTAAGCTAAAATACTAGTTTCCGTTCAGTTCAATTGAGATTCATTAAATTCAGTTCAGATTTCTTGAAACGGATAAAACAGGGCCTAATGCTAGTTAATAAAACAGGACCTAATTGATAGTCAATCAGATTACAACTACCTTACCAATCAACTGAACTCCATCTATCTAAATCATCTAACTTATCAGCTCAATTTTCAATTTTCGGTCACAGCTTTCTCTGCTCTCAAGCTAACTCATCGGCTTTCAATTATTATTGAGATTTGCTAAACGTAGGCTAAAGAGCTAAGTTGCGGTTTTTTCACAGTTACAAGAGCTGGGAGGACTACTTGACAAGGTCGATTTGAGTGAAAGAGGTGCTGAATTCAAAGGCAATCCAAGCAGTCAGAACGAGGAGATGGATCGAAACGATAGCAAACAAGTGATCGGGAAGCTGGAAGAAGAAGAAATGCTGAGTTGGGATGAAGAGCAAGAGATCAGTAACTTAGCAGGACCTCAAACATGGTGCAGTCTATCATCTGCTGGTATATTTGATCAGTCCTCAACCACTTCAGAGTGGTGGGAGAATGAGTAGTAGCAGTAGCAGTACTATTAGTATCCGCTGAAAGATTAATAATTAGGTTACTAGCTTAATTAGAGTGGTTATGAGATGTATTTAACTTAAATTCAGGATTAGTTGTTATTAAATCTAAATAAACTTAAACTGGCTTCTACTTACCGTTGGGGACTGACTTGGGGGGGTCCTTTCTCTATGGGTCTTTTTCTTGTACTAGATAAGCATCAAAACTTAGCAATCTTCCCACAAGCAAGAAAATAGATGATCATTAATAGGAGTATGTTTCAATCTTAATAGTACACTTTACACACTTTACACACCCATGTAATAGTACGCCTTCACGATCTTTCCTAGAAGTTAGGAGGTGAATAGTGGTACTTAGACTAATAAAATGTGAGGAACTTGTGTGGGAAGGGAATAGGTATGTTCAAAATACATACCTCTAGAGTACAAAGACAAGCCATACCAACAGCACATGAAGAGCAAAGCATCTTAACTCAAACTAGGTTGGTTAAGGAAAGACAGGCCTGCCATGAACAATAATGGAGCCTATAAATATAGGTCCATCTCATCAATAAACACGTGTGCTCTCATTGAAGGATGAGATATCGAAAGCAGAATTGTTTTGTTGGGACCTTTTAAGGGAAAAAGGCAATACATTAATTACACCATAAACATTTAACCAACTCCACAGATTGGTACAGGCCTACAGAGGAACCAAAAGTAAGAAATGGTAAAACCGGTCAGGTAGGTAACCATCATTAATAGATCTACATATAATCTTATATATTCCAGGACAATTTCTGAAAGGCCATTCAAGTTTTGTAGCACTGCATTAAGGCAACAAGCCTAAGCAAACCTTCATAAACTAGAACAGTATCTCACGTGCAATGTTTCCATGAAACATTTTGTATACCGAACAAAACAATTAGGCCGTGTTAAAAATAAAAAGCAAGCAGGCATGTAGATTAACTTCTTTCAAAGAAACCTACAAGTACATGCGCAGAAGTGATGCTTGATTAATACAAACCAGAACAAATGCTAATAGTTCTCAAACGAGCACAAAGTGAACAGGATATAGAAACATATCTCGCACAAATTTAACATCTTTAATTTGTAAACTCAGTCCACAGTTCGAATTTTGGGTACTCAAAAGACAATGTATAGAAGCCCAATGCAAAATGAGACCATCAAAGAATAAAACTAAACACAGATTAACTCTAACTTGAAGCAGACATTATTTCCTTAATTATGTGAATTAGGAATTCTAGTGTAACAATAAGAAGCATCACCAACACCAGCGAAGCGAAATAGCTACAACAGAGGACTTGGTAACTCAATGTCCATAAGCTTAAACATGAGGAGAGTGCCTCCAGTGGAGGAAAATGAAACGACTCAGGTCACTCCTGCATACAAAGGTGGGGACTTTTTTACAGAAATGGCAAAGAATGGAGCACACACACCTTCCGTGGGACTTGGTCTCAGTGGACAGAGTCAGTCAAGTGAAGCACAAACCCAAGGAATAGGATGACTAGGATGACTGAACTATCAAAAATCGAAGGCAAAGGCAGGGTCAGGTAAGGGAAGCACAAGATATCCAAGGAATAGAGCAATGTAACTATAAAAAATTTAAGGCAAAGGCATGTTTTTGATAATGGTGAAGAAGCCTATATGGAGACTAAGAAATATGAAGTAACAAATACAAGTACACAGGAAAGGGTTGTTCCTAAATGAATCCTGCCAATAAGAATCAGTAAGCAGTGCAAACTAGACAAATCCACACCATACAAGTTGCATTCATATCGATCTAACAGAGCAGCCAATGAACTGAAATTATAAAATGTCTAATCCATATCAAATTCAGAGAACTGAAATAGAATCATTTTAAGTTACATAGCTAACAAAACTTCAGAATGTCTATGGCAAAATGCCACACAATTTGTTCAACAGACAACAATTAATCTTAAAAAACAAGTAGAGATAGCAGCTCCCACGGCGAGCAGTCTACTTGATCTTCTTCTTGGGCCTCAACTGCAGAAACATATGCATGAAATTGTCAAGCAAAGAATACAGACGAAAAAGAAAGTCAAGAGCCAAAAATACGTTATGCAAAGCATGTACCTGGTTGCTGTGTCCACACTTCTTCTTCCTGCAGTTAACAGCACGAGGGTGCAGACGAGCATAGCACCTACAGTTTAATCAAATACATTATTAACAAAATAGCAACCACCGAAGATAAAAGCGAAAAATGAAACAACGTCCCCAGTGATACTGTAGAAAACATGGATTACTATATGCTCAATTAGTTTCAATACCAACTCTAGCATCAAGCAAAATTTAAATGTATCACAGACCACCTGATCACAATTTTATTCTAACATCTAGCGAGAATTTGAAGATAAAAACATAGCATCAAAACAGAAACATTCCATTTTTGAAGTCCAAGTTTATAGTATGCAACAAAACAATTGACAGTGCTTTTGAAACAGAAAAAATAGCAAATAAAAACTTACTTGCGGCAGATCATCTTGTCCTGATTGTACTTACGGGCCAGCGCCATGAGAGAAGGCTCAATGATTCCACCCCTAAGCCTCAGCACCAAATGGAGTGTAGATTCTACAACATTCATTCAGTAATTCAAATCATTACTCATCCACACATCATTTGAGGTACAAACAATGCAAACTAATAAACGATAACCATTACGAAATGAATATTCAAACAGCAAATTAACCTAACAAATTCAGGTGCAAAATCCACATCATTTTTTCAGGTACAAACAATGCAAACTAATAAACAACGATAAGAATTAGGAAATGAAAATAAAATCAGCAAATTAATCTAACAAATTCGGGTGCAAAATCCATATATCATTTCAGGTACAAAAAATCATTTCAGAATAATTTGACAGTAAGAACAAGCAAACAGATAATATAATAATATAATCAAGAAACAACGGAAATGGAAAAGTACCTTTTGGATGTTGTAATCGGCAAGGGTACGACCATCTTCGAGCTGCTTTCCGGCGAAAATCAACCTCTGCTGATCCGGAGGAATTCCTAAACGATGAGAAAAAGGGTTGTTGTTAAGATATCATAAAATTTGTTAACTGGAGAACCTTGAAACAGAGTAGATTTGTACCTTCCTTGTCTTGGATCTTAGCCTTGACGTTGTCGATCGTATCGCTCGACTCAACCTCAAGGGTGATGGTTTTGCCGGTCAAGGTTTTCACGAAGATCTGCATTTTTGCTTTCCTGTTTGTGTTGCCTTCAGCCTACAGCAGCTCCTCTTTGAAGACGACGCAATATCTGTTAGGGTTTTGGGATGGCACAACATATACTTTGTTCTACGGCAATGGGCTGGACTTCCTGAGGGCGTGAGCCCAGGTTAAGGCCCATTAATCTTTTCATGGCCCAGTTCTAGTGCTGATAGGCCTGGACTTCGTACCAAGTCCAAATCGGGTACGAAGTCCAGTTCATGTCCTTGAGGAGTTATTCAATTCTATTTAGCTCACTAGAATTTTACACTCGATTCAAGCGCATACCCTGAAGAGTATCTCAACCCTCCCCTACCAATAAAAAGAAGCCCACTTCAGGCAAAGTTCACAACACGGAACTAGTAAAATCTATCTCAACAATCTCATAGTATCTCATGGAGGTTGATTAACATTCGAGTCAACTAAACTCTAAACGTGTATGATCAACGAACACTCGTCAACAACCTTTAACTCGATCATCACACCAAACTCAACCTCCTGTGGAGCTCAAGACCCTAGCAAGATTAAATCTCATCCACGCTCTCTTCTACTTACACAAATTCAGGGTAAGCCAATTCATGGTTAATCGTCGGCACCAACTTTGGAACCTTACGCTCAAGTGCGCTCATGTTACCTTGTAGGTCACCGGTGCCTTTGCAACTCAACTAACTTCAATGGTAGGGTTTATGAGCATCTACACTTATCTTATCAGATTTGAATCATCTATTTATCTTATCAACTATCGATCACATTATCATTTCATTTTATCAAATATACACTTAATCTAACTCTAACATGATTACTATCATTTTTTTGTAACCTTAACACAATTACCATACTAATATTGTAACGCCCGAAAACCAAAATATTCGTGCGTTCGGTCGTGAATTGTGAGATGGACCCACGCCAACACGAAACCTCTACTTTAAATCCTCAAAAATAAAAAAATCAACTCGAATGGTAATACATAGAAACTAAAACCCAATACAATTAAAGCAATTTACAACTAATATCCTCAGTAACAAAACCATCCGATAGTACAAAAAATAATACCTCAAAATACAATTAATATTTGCATAAATACTCTTGAATCCAGAATCCATATATATTCTATCCCGTTTTACTTCAACGAAATTCCTCAAGCTTGCACAATCAACAATTAACTTAAAGGGGGAGTGGGGTGAGCTGGAAGCCTAGTAAGAATATATCTCCACACCTCCACCCGAATCAAGCATAGTGTTTAAAACTACATACATATATACACACACAATATATCAGACGTACATAAAAATATTTAGCATGGATCAATGTACTCTTAAAACACTTAGGCTCAAATCAGACACACACTATGTCCACTATTATAAGTCCGGTGACACGGAGTCAGCTTACACACACATAGCACTGTGAGTTCTCCAAAGGACAACAATCCCCCGAAAAGACCCAGACATATTGATGAGCTCAAATATACACTTAAACCATGCTTTTTCACAAATCACTTCACACACCACAACAAAAATAACTTTTGGATCCACACACTTGTGATAGTATGTATGTCCTAGAGACAACCACTTTTAAGGACGTACTATTTCACAATCAACGTAATATAATATATGTTTGTTTATTCATGTCCATGTTTACTTATGTATTTATATTACACCGGGCATACATCATGTCATATTTTTATCTGGTTGTTCTGTATCAATATCAAACATGTCCCTAGTGGATGAATGACTTATCACATAATTAGTGGGAACTATGTGAATTATTATTCATCCCAAACTCTCCCTAGTCGAAGCTCATCTCGGGTGTAGGGTCTGAATGATGCAATCGAGACTAGTATGCGTGGAGGTTATACTTTTAGAGCAAGTGTGAGTCGATCCCACGACCACGGAACGGATCATTAGAGCGAGTCCATAATGTTCCCATAACTGTGCATAGTTGTTCGAGGAGGTTATCCGAACAATGGAAGTACCCACCGGAACTCCCATCGATGTATACTCTACACAGAAGTAGACCTGGCAAAAGCCATCCGAATCCGAAATCTGACCCGAAACCCGAAGCCTCACCCGATCCGAATTAAATGTGAACCGAATTCTTTCAATCCGAAATGACCCGTATTTTTAATTTATAGGGAATACATAATTATTTTCATTTAAAATATTTATTTCATATATCACTAACTTATAATAAAGATTTTGAAGTTGTAATATTTCATAAATTTTCATTATAAAAATAATTTTGAATTTAAATATTCAATCAACATTGAATCCGAATTGGCCCGATCCGAATTGACCCGATCCAAAATTGATCCGATCCGAAAATGTTTTGAAATTTATAATCCGAATAACACCTGAACCCGATAAAAATATGAAATTCGAACACATCTGAATCCGGCCCGAACCGATCCAATCTAAAATCACCTGAAACAAGCTCACTAACTCGAAATCACATGATCCGAACAATCCGATCCGATCAACCCGTTTGCCAGGTCTACACTATGGGAACCGGAGTTGTGGAAGTGATGCCATTCGTCCTTAGACTCTCAGGTCTTTATCATCACATATGTTGTGCCCTGATCTTTGGCTCAAACCAAAGCTTGCACCTGAAACAATGGTAGATATGGTCCAGCTGGGAGCTTGGCAATATACATAGGGTTGGTGATAGTTGGTCTCTGGAGAGGATTCATCTCTCATGTGTAGCATTGGAGAAAACTACTCTAGTCGTTCATAGTTGTGTTGGTACAATCGCTAGCCAGCGTACATATATATTTATGATCCCAAACAACTCACTAAAGGCGCCATGAGTGTATTATTGGGATAGACACTTCATCAATCGTAGATGCATTCGAGTCAGTCAGATGAAAGGACCTTACCATCGCCGCGCTGAGTGCAACAGGCTTCGACAACGAAAGGTAGTTTTGAGATTCCTCTCAAACGTCCTCATGTATTAATATTGCAAATGAAACTGTCTAGGAATTCCATAAAGCCTAGTGTTTGATCTAGCTTAATACATTGAGGCGCTATGGGTCACACTGTGTGGTGAACCGATTTATCCGTATGACTGTAGGAAAAGAATTATAATTAACTGTGTTAATTATAATTAGTTATGGCGCAATTAATATTAAGAAAATATTAATTGAATTAATTGTATTTATGAAAATACAATTATAATTATATTTTACAAATATAATTGTGGTTGGAATTAAAAGGATATATTAAATTGAGTTAATATATGCACATGGGCAAAATCTAATTAGAGATTGAATTGCTCTAGACTTGCATGTGGGTCCCAAAAGTGGGACCCACCTCCCCTCCATATGGCGCGGCCGATTGGGTAATCGAGAAGGAGTTTGACTCCTTCTTCCAGTCCAACTTAAGGGACAAATTTTTCTAATTGAGTTATGATTTAATTAGGAGATGAACCTGGACATAAAAGTTTACTTGTGCAATAAGAATTAGAATTCTTATTCCTTTTAGGAGTCTAATAGAAACTTCCTAAGGCTTCCATCCCCAATTATATAAGTAGATGGTTAGGAGAGTTTTATTCATACTTTCTCATTCATTCTCTCATCTATTCTCTCAAGACAAAATAAACCTCTCCTAGTCTCCCTTCCTCCACCATACCACACGCCGCCGCGCCCCCCTCCTGCAGTCAAACCTGAGTTTGACACGAGAATATCCTACCATTCTCTCGATAATCTATTGTTCATCCGTGGATACCAAGGTTGAAGATAATTGAAGTTGGACACTAATCTTTGTTGTTTTGCAGATAATCAAGGAGACGAATTAGATATCTTCGACTTCACTGAAGGAGAAGATTTTGCTGATTACTACGAGGATCTCGTTGATTGGAATCCAACACCTAAATCTGTTCTAGTTCTTGCATTCGAATTACTGTAAGTTCTCTAACTAATGTGATTCAATTCATGTTATATGCATGATCAATTAGTATGCATGTTAAGAAAATTTTGAAATTCTGCTGCACAACTCTAGGGGTAATTCTGACCGTATTTTCTTACAACTTGATCCTTATAAATTCTATTATATTACGCCCCATAATTTGATATAATAGTAGTAGTTCACAATCATTAAAAATAATAATAATAATAATAATAATAATAATAATAATAATAATAATAATAATAAAATAATAATAATAATAGTAAATTGTTAAATCGAAATTCTCCTTGGGGACTTTTTTGATATTTCTGAAAGTGTTGCTCTGCTTTGCAATTTACTGTGGATGGTATTTTGGTAATTTTGGATCTGAGTTTAAAAGTGTTTTCTAAAAATTAGTGAATAGTTTTCTGTCTTGTTGAACCTAATTACCTTCTAGCTTAATTGGTTAAGGGTTGTGTGACTAACTTAGAGGTCCTAAGTTTGAGTCCCTCCTTTGCCACTCCTCCATCATCCTTCTAATTTTTATCCGTTTAGCTTCTGTTCGACTTCTAGTTAGTAACTAGACACTTTCAGTTTAGGTGCTCTGTCCGTTAGCTCTTAGTTCGTTGTGCGTTTGTGGACCTTTGATTGCAAGCTTAAGGTGAGTGTTCACCCCAAAGCTTATTTATTTTACAAAATTGGAAGGCAATCTGCTAAGCATGTATATATATATATATATATATATATATATATATATATATATATATATATATATATATATATATATATATATATATATATATATATATATATATCTATATATATATATGTGTGTGTGTGTGTATATACATATATATATATATCTATATATATATATGTGTGTGTGTGTATACACATATATATCTATATATGTATATATATATATATATATATATATATATATATATATGTTATGTATTATGTATGCTTCCGCTTTTAAAATACTCATGTCCTAAGTATGACTATTTTACTTTATTCTGTTTGATATTACTCTATTCTGTACTAAATCTTCTGTAGATTATTTCTCGATATCTCGAGCAATGTTTGTTATTGATTGTATGCTATGTTGTCTGCTCTGTCTTTCTGTGTGGCCGGTCGATTAGGTTATAATTAGGTAGACTTGGATAGTGAGGACTATCGAGTTAATTTATTTGATTATTTTCTAATCTATTCTCTTTTAGACGCGAGGCAGAAGTCGCTGAGGTCTATTAGGGTCGTAGGATCTGTTTCCTCAAAGTACACGGGACTCTGTCTGTCTAGAGAAGGCCATCTGTGGAGGGAGTTACAAGGGCAATCTGGGAGTAGAAGCAATAAGGCGGTCTGCACCAACGAAATCTGCTTTGTTCTGATATCTGCATGTCATCTCTGTTTTGTGATCAGTCTCTATATGTTGTCTTATGTGTTACGCTTTATTTTAAAACTGTTAATCTTTTCCGTCTGTTAAAAATTCATACCTCACTGAGATCCTTTATCTCACGCTCCCTTTGTTTTAAAACTTCCTTCCTTCCAGATTATGTTGAAGGCGAACAAGAGTACGCATCCAGCGAGTGAGCGATGGGACTTGGACTTTATTTGGGATTTTTATGTCTTTAAATAAGAAAAAAAAACTCTTCATATTCTTCACTAGCCGTTACTTCTTTTTGTTTTTGAATTTTTCCAATTACCGTTGGATAGTTGATTTTGAATTTGTACGCGTCGTGGCGCCAAAGTCTGTTTTCGCATTTATTGATGACCGTTACTTTTGATTTATTTCAAAATATTTTATTTTCCAAGAAAAATATTTTATTTTTAAAACATGTAACCGTATCGGTTTTTAAAATAAAATATTTTGAAATAATTCAAAGGTAACGGTCAGCAATAAATGCAAAAACAGACTTTGGCGCCATGGCACGTACAGATTCGAAATCAACTATCCAACGGTAAGTAGAAAAGTTTCAAAAAGAAGGAAGTAACGTATAGTGAAGAATATAAAGAGTTTTCTTCTTATTTAAAAACATAAAGTCCCAAACGAAAGCCCCAGTCCCTTCGCTCAGTCGTTGGATGCCTACTATTGCTCGCCTTCCGTTGAATCTAGAAGGAAGAAATTTTTAAATCAAAGAGAGCGTGAGATAAAGGATCTCGGTAAGGTTCGAATTTTAACAGACAGAAAGATAAACAGTTTTAAAGAAAAAATTCGTAACACACAAGACAATAGATAGAGACAGAAAACAGAACAGAGAAAATCGACAGATATCAGAACCAAGCAGATTTCGTTGGTGCAGCCCGCCTTATTGCTCCTACTCCCAAATTGCCCTTGTAACTCCCTCCGGAGGGTACGACTTTAGACAAACAGAGCCCCATGTACTTTGGGGAAACAAAATCTACGACCCTAATAGACCTCAGTGACTTCTGCCTCGCACCTAAAAGGGATTAGACTAGAAAATAACTAAATAAACCCGATAGTCCTCACTAATCAAGTCTACCTAATTACAACCTAATCGATCGGCGACCACACAGAAAACAGACAGAACAGACAAACAGAGCATACAATCAATAACAAAACAGTGCTCGAGATATCGAGAAATAACCCTGCAGAAGATTCAGTACACAATAGAGTAATATCAAACATGAAAAGTAAAATAGTCATACTTAGGACATAATTACTTTAAAAGCGGAAGCATACAGAATACAGAACATATATATATATATGTTTAGTTGATTGCCTTCCCGTTTTTAGCAAATACTTCCCTTAAATAGTTTGGGGTGAACACTCCCCTTAAACTTGCAAGCAAAGGTTCCACAAACGCACAACGAACTAAGAGCTAACGAAAGGAGCACCTAAACAGAAAGTGTCTAGTTACTAACTAGAAGTCGAACAAAAGCTAAACGGATAGAAAAATAAAAAGGTTGGTGGATGACAGGTGGCAAAGGAGGGACTCGAACTCAGGACCTTTAAGTTAGTCAGACAACCCTTAACCAACTAAGTTAGAGGGTAATTATTAAATCAGCTTCAATAAAACAGGAAGCAATAACTTCACCAGCTTTTAGAAAACACTTTTAAACTCAGATTTCAGAATTACCAAAATATCCTTCACCGTAAATTGCAAAACAGAACAATACTTTTAGAAATATCAGAACAGTCCTGAAAGAGAACAACTTGTTTCTCGGCTGCCCACTAATTTTGTGTAAACTTTCGTTGTTTTTTATTTATTGAATTCCACTTTTATAATAATAATAATAATAATAATAATAATAATAATAATAATAATAATAATAATAATAATAATAATAATAATAATTCGTACTCGTGGAACCTCTTGTGGTCGAGATGGTCTGCGAGCTCAACACTTATTGGATTGTCTGGGCGGTGCTGTTGTTGCTCTCTGTGATGATTTGCTCACCTCTATCATTCGGGTGGTTTATCTTTTCTTGGAGGGTAAGTGCCCGCATGTTTTGGGTGAGTATATTGCTAGTGCTCCTCTCACTCTGTTTGTCAAGCCGGGTGGTGGTATACGTCCTATTGTTGTGGGTACTGTCTGGCGTCGTCTGGTCTCTAAGGTGGGTGCTGTTTTGGTTGGCCCCTCTTTATCTGGGTATTTTGACGGTCTCCAGTTTGGTGTTGGGGTACCTTGTGGAGGTGAGACTATTCTTCATTCCTTGAGTCGGTTTGTAGAGGCGAGAGGCAGTGAGGTGGGCATGACCATGTTGTTAGTTGACTTTCAGAATGCTTTCAACATGGTGGATCGTGCGGTTATGCTGCTCGAGGTTCGTCGTCGTTGCCCCGTTCTTTCACGTTGGGTTGAGTTCTGTTATTCTACTCCGACAAGGTTGTACTATGGGGAGCACATTCTTTGTTCTGGTCAGGGGGTCCAGGAGGGCGATCCTTTGGGTCCTCTTCTTTTCGCTCTAGTTTTACACCCGTTGGTATGTAAGATCAAAGATTCGTTTGACTTATCCTTGCAGGCTTGGTATTTGGATGACGGCACCATTGTCGGAGATACCTTAGTTGTGGGGAAGGTCTTAGAGCTAATCTTGGAGGATGGCCCACGTTCTGGACTTCACCTTAATGTTCACAAAACTGAGATCTTTTGGCTGGTCGAAGATCCGAGGAGTAGGGTTCCTGGTGTTTTCCTCCTTCTATCGCCAGGGCACTCCGTGGGGTCAAAGTCCTTGGTGGCTCGGTCAGTGTGTGTCCCGATTTCAGTAGTGAGCTTGTGGTGAAAAGGGTGAACAAGACCATCGAGCTTATGGACTCTGTCGCGAAGTTTAACGATCCGCAGTGTGAGTTGTTGTTGCTTCGTGCTTGTACGGGTATTTCGAAGCTCTATTTTGCTTTGCGTACTTGCCCTCCGGGTTTCTTTCAGTCGGCTCAACTTTCTTTTGATCGGGCTTTGAGATCTTCTTTGGAGCGTATTGTCACGGCGTCGGGCCCCGGTTTTGGTGATTGGCAGTGGCGGCTTGCTACTTTGCCCTTTTCTTTTGGGGGCTTGGTGTTTATACTGCTGTGGATGTTCGTCATTATCCCTTCCTTGCTTCTCGCCTTCAGTCTGCTGGTTTACAGGCTAAGCTCTTGTGTTCTTCTGGTATCACTTCTCTTGGACCTGCTTTTGATGGTGCCCTGTCTTTGTTTGTTGAGACCACAGGTTCTGACCTTTTGGGTAACCCTAGTGAGATCGCTGCCCCCAGACTTATGAAGAGACTGGCAAATATATATTTCACGAAGGTTGCTGCTTCTGTAGAATCTGTTTTCTCTTTATCTCCCCGTCAGGTAGCTCTTTGGAAGTCTCAGCGAGGTGCCCATTCTTCTGATTGGTTGCGTGTAGTTCCTATTTCTGGTTTGGGAAGACTATGAACGGGAGGACTTACAAGTGTGTTCTGGGTTATCGGCTTGGTGTTGCCTTGTTTCCGGTGTCTTCGCCCTGCTCTACTTGCTCTCGGGTTTTTGTTGGAGATGTGTTTGGTGATCATGCGGTGTCGTGTGCTGGGGTAGTGGGTATCAAGCACCGACATAACCTCGTTCATGACACTCTCTTGAATGTCTGTTTCCGATCTGGCATTTCTGCTGGCAAGGAAGTGGATATTGGTTTGAGTACTGGCGGGAGTGACAGGTCCATCCGTCCTGCAGACATGCTCCTTTATGCTTGGGATAGGGGGCGGGATGTATGTGTGGATCTGACCGGGTCTTCCCCTTTGACTCGGTCTGGGATGGTGGACTTTGTTCCCAGACATGCGGTTGCTGATGCTGCCAAGCGCAAGTGTGCGAAGTATCGGGACTTGTGTGCAGCTAAGGGATATGGATTCCTTCCTTTCTCTTTCTCGACACTTGGGGAGTTGGGTGTTGATGATGTTGAGTTGTTTGTCAGAGTCCGAGGTTTCGCTTTGGCTCAGGATACTGGAGCGCGTGTTGCTCATCATATTTTCCCTAGGATTAGTTTTGCTATTGCTAAGGGAGTGGGGGCACAACTTGTTTCTCGGCTGCCCTCTAATTTCCTGTAAACTTTCATTGTTTGTTTTTATTTATTTATATAATTTCATAATAATAATAATAATAATAATAATAATAATAATAATGCATATATATAGTAATACGAAAATAGAAATCTTTAGTGCGAAGAGATCCTCTTACATTACATCCGCTACTAATTGTCGAAGCTTCAAATTGTGATAGTATGATACACCTCAAATCTCCATAGGTCATCTAAGATTTTTGTTCACGTAACAAAAGCCATCGTCATCGAAACGAAATCCCGCAAGGCGCACCGCCCCCAGTCAATAACTTAAGAGTTGATTAATATAAAATTCCAATTCCTTCAACTAGCCACCACCGTAACTACACCATCAAATTACTTCAAATCCATGAACCAACTCGTGACTAATAATTATAATCAACTACTAGATCAAATACTTACGTGAATGTCACCAAGGCTGCACCGTTCCGTTTCTTCTGCAATTCTATCATCGAAACTCTTGCAGCTTAGCAAGATTATAAACTTTCACGTACCTAACCTCAAGGTGTCTCGCACACTTCCATGTATTTATATTGACGACTTCTTGGTTGATTCCAGCCAGAATATAATGGTACGTAAATCAAATAGGTAGGTTTGGCCTTAACCTCGACTGAGAGTTTTTGTTTAATAAATAACCATCTAGGCTTATCTTTATTTATCGGTCAATCTAACCCGTCAATTTCAGTTCATAAAATTAAACTAGTAAAGTTTAACTCGTCAACTTCAGTTCATAAAATTGTTAGGTCAAATCCATCAACTAAATTACAAATATAATTTCCAGCTCCAAAATTATAATGATCAAATCCGGTCCGCACAGTAAAATTCGTATAAAAATGGTACAAATATGGATTATTATATTCCCTTCTGTAATTTCATAATTCACTTTCATAGTTGCACTAGAAACTTAGATTAACCTTGTATGCACCGTCCGCTAGCTTCTGTCAGTTTAATTAACTTGAGAAAGAATACAATTCATTTTTGTGATGTTAGTTTATTACTATATTTTTCGATCGAATGTTTTTATACTATTAATTATCTCCTCCGTTCCAATTAAATGTTTTATAGTCTAAAAATATTTGACATTTAAATAACACTCAAAGAAGAAAAAGAGTAAGTATATGGTAAGGTAGATCTTTACTACTACCTAGCAAACATGCACTTGATTTATAGTTAAAAAACCACCATCCAAAAACGGAAATGGTTTTGTGAGAAAAATTAAAAAACTCGCTGCTATATATACCCCTAAAACACGGCTAAATCACAGAAACAACGAAAACACATAGTACAAGGTGTGATTGTGTGTTTTTCGCACGATTCCTCTCAAAATTGATCGTATCTCGTCGGATTTTCACCGGAATTACACCGATCGAGCTCGTACCATCAGAATCTCAACCGGTACAACTTTTATGGAGCTCAATCAGGTTAAATCAATATCGATCTTCTATTCTCTATGCGTAATTTCAGAATTTATTGTGTTTTTTGTGCATTTTTTATGCATTCAGATCTGTTTTCTTTTTCTTTCTGATTTTCGAGTGTTTTGTGTTCCTATTTGTTGATGGAACTTGGAGATTCAGTTGATTCGATACACAAAACAACAGATCGACAATTGTGAGGAAGAATGCTCATCTGATATGGAAGTAATTGGGGAAATTCAGCTTGAGCAACAATTCAGTATATTCGTAAGTACTTTTAAGCATTTTCGGTGTGGTTTTAAGTTTTTAAAATACTTTTCTGCATTTTCTCATTGAATAACGTCGTGTTATGGTTTTAAGAACATACATTGTGGTTTTAAGCAGTGGTGTTGAGGTTCCTTGACATCAATTTTCGCTTCAGTTACATGTCGTAGGTTTAAGGTATGTTGATATGGTTTTGATTACAATTATTGTAGTTTTAAAAAGTCGTGTTAAGGTTGTAAGCATCCTTTAGATGATTTTAGCTTCAGTTGCATGTTGTAGTTTTAAAATGTTTTGGTGTGTTAATTACAATTGTTGTGGTTTAAAGAAATATATAATGCTACTTGTATTGGGTTTGTCCATTATATAGCTTTGATGGGACATGGTGTGGTTTTAAGGACATATGATGTGGTTATAATATCATGTGTTGTGGTTTTAAAATATGAATAGGTTGTGTTGCATGATGTAATTTTGAGACATCTTGGTATTGTTTTAAGGGAACATGGTGTGGTTATAAGTGTCTATAGTGTGGTTTTAAATACTGTTGTTGTGGATTTTGTCCTTTGTGTGACTTTAAGGGGACATGCTATGGTTTTAAGAACATATGTTGTGCTTTTAAGAACATATATTGTGGCTTCTAACAAAAGTTGATAAGCTGATGAATACTTTTAAGCCTTTTTGTTGTGGTTTTAAGCTTATGTAGTATGTTTTTGCAGTATATTGATTAAATAACATCGTCTTATGGTTTTTAGTATGTATGGTGTACTTTCATGGAACCTTGTTATGGATTTAAAATATCTAGTAATGATTCAAAACATCATTGATATGATCTTTTAAGCTTGCATTGATCAGTTCTACTTCTACTGATATGATATAGTTTTAAGACATATTGGTGTTGTTTTAATTACTATTGTTGTGCTTTTAACACCTTATGTTATGGTTTTAAGCATGTTTGATATGGTTTTTAGCTTCAATAGCATGTTATTGTTGTCTCATATTTTAAGAGATATTGGAGTGGTTTTAATCATATTGTTGTGGTTTTAACACATACATAATGCTACAATGTTGGTTTTGAATAACGTCGTGTTATGGCTTGTTGTATGTATACTGTACTTTTTATGGAACCTTGTTATGGCTTAAAGATATCCCGTATGATTCTAAGCATCATTCATAAGATTGTTTTAGCTTGTATTCAATGCCACGTCTACGATACAGTATTAATGATTGTTGGTGTGGTTTTAATTACTTTTGTTATGGGTTTAAAACATTGTGTTATGGTTCTAAGCATCATTGATATGATTTTTAGATTCAATTGAATGTTATTGGTTTGGTTTTAAACCCTGTTGTTGTGGTTTTAAGTCATATATGATGCTACAATGTTAGTTTTTTTTTTCTTTCTTTCTTTCTTTCCATTATATGGTATTAAGACGTTTTGGTGTGGTTATAACTGTAGTTGGTGTGGTTCTAAGGAAGGTTATTATGATTATAAGGCAACTGGTGGTGCGCTGATACTGAGGATGATGATGAAGATGGAGATGATGGTGATTCCAAATCTGTGAAAGGTTACACTGTAGAAAATCGAAGATCACAAACAAGTTTAATCTCAAGAATCCAATTTCAAAGACTCGGATTTTATTTTCATCACAAACACCACCTGAACGATTGTTGTAATTTTGTTGCTTTGCTGATACTTGAGTTAAAACAATAAAGTGACCGAATGATTCAAATTATCGTATAAATGAATATGTATTCAATTTTAAAATGTTTGATTGCAAGGTCTAATATATCCATTATAGCAGTTTGTGTGGTTTTAAGTAACCATCTTGTGGTTTTAAGTACCAATGTTGTGGTTTTAATAGTATACGAGGCAATGTTAAAACCATGTCATCAGTAACCAGTTGATGTGGTTATAAGTGCCATTGTTGTGGTTTTAAGTATCTAAGTTGTGGTTTTAAAACAAACTCGAGAACATAAAGTTCATTAAAATATAAAAAGATAGATTCATACATCAAAACACGAAACACAAGAAAATCATAAAGAAATCATATAAGTATAATGTAGATGGTTAATAACATATTATAACTATACCATCCACTCTTATAAGCACAACATCTACTCTTAAAACTAGAAGATGATATCTTAAAACCATACCATCCAGTACTCTTAAAACCAAAACATAAAATTTTATAAGCACAACATCTTACTACAACATGAAATCAACAAACCATACCTATCTTCAGTTTCTTATGACAATTAAATTCTCTTAAAAACCACAACACGCTATCTTAAAACCATACCATATATCATGAAAAATACATTACATAGCCCTACTTCTTGAAATTGTCATTTATCTTAATTCGAAAATTATGAATCGCTTCGTCAACTGTGCCCGGGTCATCGCAATCTAAATCATTACCAGCTCCATCATCAGCAGCAGTAGAAACATGAGCCGGAACATCTTCCCTCCTCTTCGATCTTGTAATGTCCCGCGTCCCACATCGCTTGAGAGTGAGTGGAATAAAGGGTATATATGTTAGACCACCACTCTCACATGGTATGAGGCATTTTGGGTGTTACGACCCGACCAATACGGCTGGCGTGGTTACTCCTGGACGGACCCACACACGTCCCAACAGTATGATATTGTCCGCTTTGAATCTGAACCCGCACGAATTTGCTTTCGGAATAACCCAAAATGCCTCATACCATGTGAGAGTGGTGGTGTAACATATATACTCTCAAGCGATGTGGGATGCGGGGCATTACAGATCTTCTCTCCCTTATCAGCTTTTCACTTGCTTTTGTTTCTTTGATCATTGGTTTTTCCTGCATCTCATTAACTTTAATCAAATTCTCCTTGGTGTCTTTCTTCTGCTTCTCCTTTTCTCTCATTTTATTCAGCTTTGAGTCTCTTCAGTCGTTTCAACAACTTTATTCTTCTTCTCTAGAGTGGCTTCCCCCTTAGCTTCAACTTTCATCTTCAAACCCAACTGCTTGATCATTTCATGCTTATGACATGAGAATTCCGTAAGCAGCTGTAAAAATATGAGTTCTATTCTCTAGTTCATGTCGACGAGAATCAAAGTAGCTACCATTTCAGCTTTGAATAATTAACGCCCAGAAACCTGAAAACATTAGCATAACACCTTAAAACCACACCATGTACTCTTACACCCACACCAACACCACTTAAAACACTACAAGAAATCTGAGTTTTAGCCACGGATCTATCCGTGGATAAAAAGACCGATCCGTGGCTAAAATGGCTTAGTCACGGATAGATCCGTTGCTAATAAGCTCGTCGCTAAACTTGGCGTAGCAGCCTACTAGCAACGGATAAATATTCGTGGCTAAACTAGGCCACGGATTGGTGATTTTTGTGACAGATAAAGGGTTGACCGGGTTGGATCCGGGCTTCGGACTTAGCCACGGATAGATTTAATTCGTGGCTCAATTTGATTTTTTTTTTAAATATTTCTTTTAATTGTTTTAAATTGTAATACACCTACAATATAATAAAATATTAAAATATTAGTTTTTCGATGCAATAAGGGGGTGCTGCAAGAATCGAACTCGCGACCTCTCACATTTAGGGAGAATCATACCACTAGACCAAACACCCATTTGCCTAGCTATTGATGGACAATGCCCCAATCTAACAATACATATGAAATACATCGTACAATAGACAATGCCCTAATCTAACAAAGTAACAATACATATGAAATACATCGTAGAATAGGCAATGCCCCAATCTACATGACTTTTGTCCAGAAAACAACATATGCACAAGTGATCATAGTATATGCATCATGTAAATCATATATTTACCTATGCCACATCTTCAGAGAAGCCAACATGATCACGAAGAGCATCCACTACACCTTTCTTGGAAGAGACCTTGAAGAATAATCAGAAACAAAAACGTTGAAAGAGGTGTCAATGTTTAATAGGGTAAGTAACTAGCATGTCGGAAATAAATACGATCCTCTAGTTTAATAAATATACATACACACATAGAGGGTGTTACTATATGCAAAAAAAATAAAACTTAGATAGATCATGTAGAATAGATATACATGCCAATATATATACTTAGTAGATTCACAAATCATAAACTTAGATACTGTATCAACACATGTGAATTATTAAAGTATAATCAACCAAACTTACACTACTTGTAAAAATGAAACTACATGAACTCCCCTAAATGAGTCTACGTACTCACCCAAAAGAATAAACACATGAAGCACCAAGTAACTTTAGCAAACACCTCCTCCACAACATACCAAGATAAAAAAACCTGCACTTGAAACCACAAAAACCAAAAGAGCACCCAACTCACACACAAAAGGACAGTCTTGGCCATAAATAATTTTAAGGGCTTCTTACATATAGTACCCTTGCTAGTCCTTTTTATTACAGATAGACCATCGTTAGTCAAACAATTACATCCACCTCCCTCACTAGTCGATTTATTTACATGCAGGCCCACGATCTTGACTTCTGGCGAACTAAATCAATGAAAATACATTTTTACCCTTGGTCAAATATTCAACTTTGACCGTGACCAAACAGCTCCAATTTTTATTTATTACACATTTGCCTCAAATCTTTTTAATTTCACCAATTTGACACTTATTAATTCAACATAAGGCATATAACTTTTTTAAATTTCAAAATTGTCTCAAATATTATTGCACACTGAACCCTAATAATTTTAAATCTTAAAATTAACCCACAAGGATTTTAAAAAAAAATAAAAATAAAATAAAAAAGAGTTGTACAGCTCCGACCTGATCGGAGTTGTACAGCTCCGTTCAGAGCGGAGCTGTAAAGAGCTTTACAGCTCTTTACAGCTCCGCTCTGAACGGAGCTCCACAGTTCTGTTCTGATCGGAGCTGTCAGCTCCGACTAGATCGGAGCTATAAAGCTCCGATCTGAACGGAGCTACACAGCTCCGTTCTGATCGGAGCTGTCAGCTCCGACTAGATCGGAGCTGTATAGCTCCGATCTGAACGGAGCTCCACAGCTCCGTTCAGATCGGAGCTTTCTCACAGCTCCGATTGACCGGAGCTGCAACTTCGGTCTCCGGTCACCGGAGCTGCAACTCCGGTCACTGGAGCTAATAGATGAAGAAGAAGGAAGAAGAAAGGAAAGAAAAAAAGAAAGAAAAAAGAAAAAGAAAAAAAAATGTAGAGAAAATAGTGTAAGGCCGCGTTTGGATGAAAGGAAATGAACAGTAAGCTAGAAGCTGGTCAACGAAATAAGTAGATTTTGGACCCATATGTAATAGATTGACTAAGGGGGGGTTAGACGTAATTAGAGTGTCTAGTAGGGGTAGTGGATGTGAAATTCCCTAATTTTAATCTATTTAGCCACTTACACATGTTCATGAGCTTTTGAAGCATATCTCGTTACGAGCTTTCCACGTACAAAAGCCAAAGAGTTCCTAGACAAACAAAGATGCATGAATAAGAAAACAACATTGTAGGTGGAAAATTATAGTACTAAAACACATGTTGTAAATTAAACAATTAACTAACTAATATAATCTAAGGTCATAATTTTATCAAATCATTATCATTATCTTCATTCAAAATTATATTTACAATAACAACAACAATAAATTAAATTCCATTAATTTAATTTAATCCAAAATTAAATTAAACAAAATTAGAAAACAAGAATTATTTTAATATATCATCAGTCAAAATTAAGTAATCCTGAATCAATCAAAATATATTAATCAAAATACTAATTTAGATAATATCATATAAACTAGGATAATTTAACTAAATTTCATATTTAATGAAAACTAAATGAAACTAATTTCCAGATTTAACTAACTTATCAATATTAACAATTCAAAATTAAACTAAGACATACATATTATTAAGTATTATAATCAAATTCAGAATCAATTTTTGCTAAAAAAAAAAAAATCCCCAAATTTTAGGGTTTAGGGTTTGTGATTCATACCTGGAGATTAGTGGTGGTGGCAGAGGAGAAAACAGTGGAGCAGTGGGTGGTCATGGTCGTGGTGGAGCGTCGTGCCCGTGGTGGTGGTGGGCGGTGGTCGTGGTGGAACCCGTCAATGGTCGATTCAAAGGGGGTCGTGGTGCCGCGTTCTTCTCTTAATTTGTAGCGGTGGTGGATGAGCGGTATGGAGGAGGAGGTGAGGAGGTGGTGATGTTGACGTTGATGTGGTGGCGAAGATGGACAGAGAATTGGGGGAGAAGTGGTGGTGAATTGGGATTTTGGTGAAATGGAGGAGGAGGTGAGGAGGTGGTGATGTTGACGTTGATGTGGTGGCGAAGATGGACAGAGAATTGGGGGAGAAGTGGTGGTGAATTGGGATTTTGGTGAAATGGAGAAGGAGATCTCGTTTCCAGATCTATAATCAGGTTTAGCCATTGATAGAATCTATTCGTGGCTAATTAGTCACAAATAGATTTATCCGTGGCTAAAATTAATTTTCATTTTTCTTTAATTAAAAAGGTCAACAGGTTTAGCCACGAATAATTTATAATAGAATCTATTAGTGGCTAAATCCCGCGAACTCGGGCCTGGACACGCACGAACTGAGCGTCCAAACTCAGTTCGTGCTTATTTGTGGCTAAATTTAGCGATACGAGTGGTGGCTATTTTTTCAGGATTTCTTGTAGTGAAACCGCAATAACAGAAACATCACCATCTAAAGATACAAATAGATCCCCCTGCTCAAAACGAACACCTTAAAACCACACCATGTAATCTTACAACCACACCTACACCACTTAAAACCACAATAACAGAAACATCACCATATAAAGATACAAATAGTATCCCCCTACTTAAAACGATAACATAAACCCTTAAGACCACCGCAAAAAACCTGAAACCCATAACAATACACATTAGAATTCCTAGCAAACCAGAAACACTTCAAAACCTTATAAGCATACGAAAGACACTTAAAACCATACCACAAAACACTTAAAAATATAGCAACACAAAAATCAAAGCAACTAATAACACAATATTTCTGCAAACCCTTACAAGCACAACAAGCTACATAAAAACCACAATAATACATATTCACTATTTCAGCCACAAAACTGAAGCACCATAACATTCTTAAAAAGCATACCAAAAGCAACTAAAAATATAACACGAATTACATAACCCATACCCCTACCGGATGAAGCAGGCCTCTGTCGACAACCTTCACCGGAACCAGAATGTCAGGAACACCGGAAGAACCCTACCTCTTCGCCATGCTTCAAATTGAAAACTATGTATCAGACCTGAGAAACAAGCAAAGCCGAAACTCTAGATCTCAGGAAACACCATGAGCACACCACATCACACACAACACAAAAGTAACGAAGAAAATAGGAGAGCAATCGAGTTGTTTCTTTGATCAATTTGAGGAAAAAGTGTGAGATGGGAAAGAAGAGAAGAAGCGAATTTGCAGAGAGAAAACACGTTGAACTATGTGTTTTATGTGTGAATATCTTTGTTAATAGATAGACTGAACCTGTTTTATTATCAAAATTCGGGCGATTTAACCAATTAATAAAACCAACGGGATTTTGACAAAACCACTCTTAAAACCACCGAGTTTTTGAGAAAACCAGACCTTTTTCGTCATTTTAGGAAAGGCCAGCCTCCCCGTAGACTTTAGCAAAGAGTAATTAATCAGATTAAATTATAAAAATCTAGATACTATATTTTTATAAATTAATTTTTAGGGTCCATAACTTTTTAGGGGCCTCTTAGTGCTTCTAATAACAAAATAGGCCTCATTAGATTATCAATTACATATTAGGTCACGAATTTGACTTTTGGTGAATCAATAAGAACTAAATTAATGTAGAAATTTTAGATTCTTCAAGAACCAAACAAGCCTTAGATTTAAAATATAAAAAAATTAAAAAAATAAAATAAGAATTGAAAAAGAAAAAAAAAGTTGCTCTCCGGTCAGAGCACAGCGGCTCCGATCAGAGTAAAGAAGCTCCGGTCGGAGTTTCAACTGCTCCGATCGGAGCCGTGCTTCTCCGACCGAGCAGAAGGCCCCAATTGGAGCGTTTCTGCTCCGATCTCTCCGATACACCATCGGAGCAGCACTGCTCCGATCGGAGTAGAAATGATCGGAGTATCAGAGCAGTTAATCCTCAAATTGGAGCCAGAAAGGCTCCGATTGGAGCGTTGCTCCGATCGGAGTAGAAATGCTCCAATCGGAGCAACGTGCTCTAATCGGAGCATCAACTGCTCCGATTGGAGCAGTCTGGGCGGAGCCCAGCTCCGCCTCGCCATGGCGGGGCTGAGCTCTGCCCGGCCCTTTAATTTTTATTTATTTCTTTTTTTATTTCTTTTTCTTTTAATTTCTTTTTTGTTTTATTAAAAAATAGTTAAAATACTTAGAACATGTTTGTTTTGAGTGAATGGCAATTTTGTAAATAGCTCTAAGTCAACCCAAAATCCACATTTTGGCCTAATCTGTAATTGTTAATCTAATGAGACTTTTTTTGTTATTAGGTGTTCTAAGGGACCCCTAGAGTGATATAACCTGTTAATTTTTATTATGGTTTAGACGGAAATAACACGGATTAAAAAATCTAAAAAAAAAAAAAAAAGCAAATATTTCATTGGGATGGAAAACTGATCAATATTAGCCATTTGAAAATTCTAATAGTAATCGCAAAAAGCAGGCAAGGTCACTCTCCCGGAGAATCAGGAAACTAGAGCGTATTTCAGTTTCATACTAGTAGAAATCCAAAGAAAGAAAAAAGTGAGTCCCATTTTATTACTACTCCCATACAACACCAAATCCTCTTAATTATTACAGTTCAATTCGCATCAGATACAGAAAAACCACACCCGCAGTACATTTATTATTTAGAAAGAAAAAAAAAAAAAAGAACTCCCATGACACTAAAGCTTTGAAGCTGCTCCTTTGTCTAAAAACCAGGACAGCTCCCCTTGTGGGGCAACTAGTTGAACAGGTAGTACTTCAGTATTCGATACATCACTCAATGCTGTATGAACAGCACCAGCTTTACCTGCACCCGCTACAACAAGTGCGATATTTGCTGAAGAGTTAATGACTGGCAGAGAAAAGGAAATTCTCTCCGGTGGAGGCTTAGGTGAATCTTTGATAAAACAGACCCACTTCTCTTTTTCTTGGAGAAGAGAATGTCCAGGAAATAAAGATGCAATATGGCCATCAGGTCCCATACCCATTAGCATAAGATCAAATTTGGGGAATCCAGTAGTCCCGGATTTATCAATTACTCCACTACTAACTAGATGCTTGATGCACATCTCATAATCATCTGCTGCACCCTCTGCTGATAGTGCATCATTTATGGCATACACGTTTCCAGTAGGAATCGGAATCTGTATCAGAAAGTGTTGACCATCAGACCATGTACACAAATGCAACATGCTTTTCACAAGCAACTCAAGACTTTTCACATTCAAGCAATGCACAGTGCGTTGCTTGTTACTTTTATACTAAGACAGGTAGGGTGGAGTTAAAACAATAATCAAATGATCACGTTAGAGCAGTGTGACTCAACTAAATCAAACTTTAAAGTATACTAATGGAACATTACACACAGCCCATTGCATAAATACACTAAACAGCAAATGGTCCGAAATCCAGTGTTATAATGCAACTGGTTCCATTGATCAGACGCACACCCAGAATTTAAGGTTCATCTCCAAAAATGCAGAACTAAACATCTTTCATGTGTTGGGAACTCAACACAAAAAGAAAAAAGGGACCATATTTTAGGATACAGAAACCTCATCAGTCATCAGCAAGTGCAACCTAAGTTTCTCACTAAGCAACAGTGATAGACTCATCACTCATCAGTAACAACTGGTGTGAATAATTATTATCAAAACAAGGAGATATTACTCAGTCAAACCATTTAAGACCTCTGCTGTTCCTATTTGTAAGTAAAGCGCACTATAAGCTGCATATTTCAGAAATACGAAAAGCCACCGTGTGTTTGGCATGGTTGCATCAAGATTCAAGACAAAGCTAATTTTCTTGTTAAAAAGGACAATTATTTGTCAATCCCTCTAACATAAGTATTCTAGACTGAACTGGGTGAACAAAGTAAATCCGATGTACCTTTACTCTTATAACACATTATATCCAACTTGGAAACCAATTTTGAGTATTAACATTTAACACAAAACTTGTCATAGTATACATGCAGCCTTATCATAGTAACACTGATCTCCCCAATGAATTTAGTCAAATGTCGATTAGCTTCGTCCCTAAATTTACAAGTGATATTGAATGACTTGAACAACATCAGCCCACAATAACATCTATTCCAGTTCAATTATATAAAATGAAATTAAATTATGAAATTGTATGTCAATTACTTTCATAATACGTAGTATAATTTTATTAATTAATTACATTATATAATTTGAAATTAATTTACTGTCAAAGTTGGTCAAAATTTCGTATTTATTAATGAAATGGGGAAGTAATACCTTGGATAGAAATTCATGGTAAGCAAGGAGATAATTGCTATCAGGATGATCCTTGGGAACGACTCTCTCATCCACCCAAAACACATGCCATTTAGACCAATCCACTGAATCAACATACGGAGACTCCACTAATTTCCTTCAATCAATTCAAACAAACTAATTAATTCAATAATTCAATAACGAACTAATTAAATGATTAAATCAATTGTTGATATTTTGAGTAGTAGTACCTGAGAGACTTGACAAGAGAACCACCAGAGAGAACGACGGTGAAAGAGCCTCTCGCCTGGGAGATTTTAGCTGATAGATCGGCAGTGTATTTGGCGAGTGAAACAGCGAGGTCTTCCTCAGTGTCGAAAACTTGGACTTTGCTTCCTTTGCTCTTGGGCGTGACGATCTCAGCCATGGAAGCCCTAGGTGCTAAAACACAAGTTAGTTTTGAATGGCGTTTGAGGGGGGAGAATCGAGAAGTGAAGGAGGGTAGGGATCGGGTGGAATAAGGGCTGGGGAGAGTAGTGCGCAGGTTAGCGAAGAGAGAATGGGGAGAGGAGATGGCCATGCGCCGGGAGTGTTGTTTGACTTTTTAATTTTATCGAGTTGGAGTTAGCTAGCTTGCATGTTTTGTGTTGTGTACTTGTGTTGTGTGTTTTGGATGGATTGGACCGGATCAAATCCAATCTAATTTTATAATGATCCAATCCGGTTTTTCCATTGCATAAGACTATAAGACTAATGTTCATTTCACCTTAATTTCAGTTCAAATAAATTCATAAATTCAGTTCAGTTCCAGTTCAGTTTAGAATTATTAAGTTCAATTCAGATAAATTAAGTTCAGTTCAGGTTTGATTAGTTAAAATTTATACTTCAAATAAGTTCAGTTCAAATTTATTAAGTTCACTTTAGATTTACTAAGATCAGTTTAGAAATTTTCAGGCGAATCCGACAACAAAGCCTAATTACATATTACTCGAGAACATAATCAATCATAATCAGTGAAGCAAGCGGTTGGTTTTGTTATGAATAGTAGCAAATAGTATGATGAGCCTGTTTTGAGTGTGTGAGTTGGTTGCTTGATTTGTAAATGTGATGATGAGCATTTTCAATTTCAAGTATTAGTACAAGGCAAAATAACAACATAAAGCAGAAGGCAGCATTATTATGTTAGTATATTGCTGAAAAATAGAGAGTTATTACTATTTTGTAGTCTAATGACTGTCACTAAGACATGCAGCAAAACAAACTCAACACTAAAACCTAAGTAAACTAAGCTGCTGCTAATAAGGATATTTCTCCTCAGCTAAAACAGACAAGATTTCTATAATAACCACACTCCTCTTGCACTGCACACTCATATACATATACATGTAAATGTTCCGTATAGATACAAAAAATAAGACCTATAGTCTCATAGCACCGTCCTGAGATAGGACATGACTTGATGCAGAACAAGAAAGCTGCACTATACAGAACAATCAATCCCACATTTGGCCTTCATGATCACCGTGAGAAGGCGGTGCGGTGATCAGAAAGATGCACTCCAGAGAGTTTTCTCACCTTCCCCACATCTTCGGTGGACCTCCTTTATCCTATCAGCTGAATTGCAAATCCCGCTGCAGCTCCAATCGAAAGAAGCAACACAGATGTTGCCTGCCTGTGCTTTCCACTCACAATCTGCACATGCAAAAAAAAAAAAAAAAACAGAAATAAGCATCTTTTTCAATACTCTGAACATGATAATCACATCTCACATGTATAATGCTCCTATTTTAGTGTATGCAGTTAGAGTCAGATGAAGGTAAAAATACGTTTCTCATGTGTCACAACCACATCATTACCCTTCCCTTGTTACTTGATGTTTCAAAACATATGCTATTTCAAGAAACCTTAGTCAACTATATATTTTACTTCTTCAATATGGAGAGAGTCCAATAGAGAATTATCAATAATGATGCCATCCATATAATTCATAGAAACTAGTACAAAGATGTAGTGCGTACGAAGAGGTTATGACATTCACCTAAGGTTGTGTTGACATAGCTACACTCGTAAGACTTTCGAGCTAATTTGGTAAATACATCTATAATATTTTCTTGTTTCAGAGGGAATGGTGTCATTACAGGCCCATAACAATTGACTATTTCCCTTTTGCATGTGTGTGTGTGTGTCTCTAAGAGAAACGTTTTTACGAATGAAGATAACTTAAACGGAACGGAGCACATTAATAGAAATCTACATGATCAGAAATTCTGGTAAAGTGCGCAATTGCATATTAGAATCTTGAACTAAATTGATAAGTTTCACATGCTTATATAAGTAAAAGACCTATCACACAAGCAAATGATTCTCCTCATTTATTACTTGGAAGGTGATCTAGTGTAAATCATAACATATTCATGAATGCAGTTTCTAATACCTGGTGGTGTCCCACAACATAACCGTCGGTCATCTATATGCTCCACATCCAACCCAATGAGCCAAGATCCAAGCGACACATCCTCGTTCGTATATTTGTGCAACAAATGCCTAACAAAGAGCAATAAATGATTAAATGACAGACCAAATTGCATAAGATGTGAAACAAACCAAGAACAATACTTACTGGTTTAGTGATATATAAGTAGCCAAGTCATTCGATATAGCATAGAGTTGTCCTGTAGCGTGACGGAAATATTTGTTTCCTTGTTCACCAAATTTCCAGTACTCAGGTTCGTGATATCTTACTCCCCTGTCAGAAGAATGACAAGCAACGGCTGGTAAGGAATATGAGTATAGCGGGACTACAACCAAGACTTATAGCGTAATACTAGCATATTAATTACACATAGAACAGACGCTCCAACACTTGTGCTTACTTCTGAGCCAGGACAGGTCCTGATTTCATGCATCCAATATACACCCTTGGCTTTGAACGGTGCCTAGCTAGAGTTGCCCCAAGGGTTGCTGCATGGGAAACATCATAAATGCAAGGCGTTGAAAATATTAAAATATGACAAGGCAAGCTATTGGCCAAGTAAGTACCTATATTTACATGCACATCATCATCAACTTTAACGTAGAAATCTGCATCCCACATTTGAACTGCAGTCGTAAAATATGTCTTCGTCTTGGCTGATAGTTCAAGGTAACCCTCAACATGATCCTGAACAATAATAATATGTAGTATTATATAGCTTAATCGCCTAACAGAAGTAAACTGGTTTAGCAGGTGTGGGAACAGAGCATGTCCATATTAGGGAAGTCCGAGGAAAGGGGTATAAAAGATGAGTTTCACATTACCAGTCTCATAAAATCTCCGTGTTTCCGATCTTCAGCTTCTATAGCTCTATCAAGAATACCACCTGAAGTCGCACTGGTGAAAAGTGAAAGACAAGGAAAGAATTACACATAATTCTTTAACAAGTTCCACGTGCATGCGAAAAAAGAATGAGAATATATTCAATAAATAAAAGTTACTTCATGCAAAAGAGTAAAGATAAGAGTCATATTCTGGCCCAACCTGTGACCAATCACAAATCGAATTACAATGCCTTTTTCTTCCTCAAGCTTTTTGCGTTTATCACCTAATTTACCAACGAGAAGGAATAACTACATTAATCGAATGAGCAATGCACAAAGTTCTCAACATAGATATGAAATAATAAATCTAAAAGAACAACAAAAAAAAAAAAAGAAAGAAGGTATCATTAAAGTAAAAAGAACCTTGTGGAATCCATGTTGCACGTACAGAGTCTCGCCTTTTTCGACTGCTGAATGCAGTGTTTATGCCCACCACCATCAAGTATTTCCTTTTTTTAGTCAATTCAGGAATTTTCATGTCTTCAGAGATGGGAGAACCACTGAGCAAGGAATCCTGTACTGCCCTTGCTGCAGCTAATTCCATCTCCAAGTGTGAAATTGTTTTATCAAGTTTCCTGTGTGTTGCAGGTAGCTATGAGTTTTCTGTTCGCAGGGATAAGAAATGCATAATGTATTCTAGGGCCTGACGGGGCTTACTGTATATCATTTGTCTTCAAAACTTCACTTATTGTATTCCTGGAGTCGCCTTTTGCACTTTCCTATATAAAATAAAACATTGAACAAACAATCAATTAGTTATTTGTTTTTACAGCAGGAATATCGCAACTGTGCTTAAAACTACGCTTCAGCTACATCTTCGTGTTCACAACAAGAAGCAATATTAAATAGTTGTAGTCCAAGTACTCACAAGTTTTGGATCACAACCATCTGAAACTAAGTTAAGCTTATCATCAGCAATCGCTGTTGTCCTGGATATGTCTTTTGCTTCTGGCACTGTCCACATTCTGTAAACAACAAACTCAAATAATCATAGAAGGAAGTTTAACATTGCATACAGTTAGTAAACGACAAAGTTGTCACAGAAAAAATTCCCGTATACGCCTACACTGTTATTCAAAATGCTTCCGTGTCATTATGATGGCAGCAGATTTATCCACTAAGACCAAGGGAGGTGCAGAACAATTATGAAACCACCACAAGGCGAGAAATCGAGTATACGGTTAGTAAAGGACAAAGTTTTGAAACGGAGAAGCTTCCCATATTCGGTTATACTAAACGCTTCCGTCATTAGAAAAAGGTATTTACAACATAGAGAAGTACGGAAAATTTTCTACAAGGATGCACAAGTCTACCTACATTAATAAATAGTCTATATATACAATTGTAAAATTTAGACTCTTAGCAAGAGAAATACTGAAAAAGCAAACAAAGAGTTAGATTCCTGCTGTAGTGCTGTAGGCACTTGAGCATGAAAATGTCTTCACTTGAATTTCAAAAGACAACTTTCAATCACCAAGAATTGCTCCCTCACAAGTGCCCAACAAAATTTGATTTATAGGAAAACAAGAAGAAATATCTGCCTTTTTTAACCCAGTAGAATAGATTTCCAAAATAGGTCCCAAAAAATGAACTTTGTGGACAATTTCATCATTACAATTAATTTGGTTATTCTATCTATTAACCTATCTAGACCTTTTTACATAATCTCTGGATCATTATCTCTCTCTCATGTGGTCCATATATGCCCCCCAAAACAAAAACTTAGTTCTAACTTCTAACCCCCCAATTTTCAACAAAATCAAGAAGATGGAAAGATTTTCAGTAATTTAACAAAAATCATCCAAAACACTAGAATCTTCATTTTAGGCCAGCACAGATCATCATGCAAGCAGAATTAGTATTACTAATGCCCTCCATAGGAATAGGATTGCCATTACCATATCATATAGCCACAAAACAAAATCTTTGACACATTAAAGATACAAATTTGAAAACTAAATAAAAATAAAAAAGAAAAGTAGCAGCAAAATTTACCTGTCGGTGAAGAGCATCCCAGCACAGAAGCATCCAATACAAAGGAAAATAGTGAGTTTTCTTGAAAGAACATTTCTTGAATCTCTGTTCTTCCAAGACATCCTTAACCCAACCCTCTCACTAATGTTGTTCTTTTTCTTCTCGATGGGTCAATATTGCTTAAAATAAGCAAAAGCCCATCTCAAATCTCAGGTCTATCAACTCAAACAGATCTTAAAAATCAAATTTTCCACACAAACCAACCTGCTTCAAGAAGTAAGAAAAGCAAGAAATGTAGTAATCACTGTTATGAATTAAGTATCACCTAATAATTAGCTTATTATTGGAGTAGAATGGGAGTTGAAGAAATGTCACTATCTAGTAGAGTTTATGTGTAGAGAGAGAATATTATGTTAAGTGTAGAAAGAAGAATTGGGGAAGAAGATGAAGTAGGAGGAGGACTGGAATTTGAGTAGAGTTGAAATATAGGAAGGTGGAGGACCAACTGCCTAACCCAACTGCATTATTCATCTGTTTCATCTTCTACTATATCTATTTCTATTTTTGTCATTTCCATTTTTTTTATTCAATGAATGGACGTTGAAAATCAAAATTTTACTATTAGAATGTGTGTTTATAAAATTGAGGGAGTCTTAAAAGTAAAAGAAGATGTACTCCATGATTCCCCAATTAAATTCAATACTCTCCAATATAATTTCCCATTTAAATTCAATCTTTTTCATTTAATTTTCATTTCAATTAAAAAATTAAACTTTTAACAAAATTGAAAAAGTAGAAGTAATAAAACAAACGACAAAACAAAAAGATTGAACTCGATGAGAGTCTCATCTCGGGATGAGTCTGTCATCCCAACTCACACGTCAACAGTGTATGAACATAGATGACCTAACTCATATCCAACCGCTCACATACCGGTGCAAAAAGCCTAAGTGGATTCTAGAGTAAATAGTGAAAGGACGGATTATTCACTCATAGTGTCTAAGAGGCGGTATATCCGGCCTCTCCTAATCTTAATATTGGATGACCAAACATTCTAATACTACTCCGAATCTTGGAGTATTAAACACTAATTTCGAAATTCGATGTCCCATTTTTTCATCATAAGTGAACGAGTCTTTTTCCATGGCATGCTTATTTTTTGCAATTTTGGCTTGTTGTTCAATTCATTCTCACTTTGTGTTGGTTTTTCAATTGATACTCGGTATCTTATGTTGATCAATATATTCTTATTGGCATGCGATTTTGTTTTCAAACATCAATGTTGCTCAAACTCACTACGATTTGAAAATTCAATTCTAACTACTCTAATCCAGAAAAATACATTTAGTTAGAAGTGTTATTAGTATATGAGTTCCATCTGATCATTAGTTCTGTTGCTGTTTAACCGTAAGTTAACATCAGTACGTACAGGATTTGAGCTATAGGCCAAATGTCTTGGTCAATAGATGATCCCATTTTACCTCGGATCGGATGATTATATTGTCTCTAAAACCAAGTACTAACTACTCCTACTACTCCTACTAATCACCACTTTACCATATTGCAATAATCATCATGTGCAATCTCATGGTGGCTTTACCGCTTTAGTACAATCTAATGTTGTTATTATTTTGTCCTGATATATGGGTGTTTGTGGCGTTATGCTTGTTTAAAAGTGTACTACTACTAAAATAATCATTCCAAGTGTCTAAAATCTAAGAGATGCATGATTAATTTTACACATGGTGCACGTGTATGCAACGTGACTGCATGTCTTCTCAATCATTTTATTTTACAGATCACATACTATATACTGAAGCCCTTTCCCTCCTCAATCCTCGTCGACCTTGGTTAGTTACGCTCATTGTCTGAGAATTCAACTTAATTTATTTATGATATAAAAAATAATTAAGTAAATTAAATATGAGTTAAAATAAACTAATCTAAAATGTTTAAAATAATAGAATATTAGTAGCACTAAGTATTGACTACATATCCTAATCATTAATTTGCATATCGCACCTATCACTGTCAGGTTAAAATGGAATGAGATATACTCAGCGATTTCTTTTTCACCCTAAATTGTTTTTCTTCTTTTTTTTTTTCAAAAAAAATATTTATCTCATATTTATATTGTGTTTTCACTGCAAGAATCGCACTGAATAGCGATGGAAATTGCTATGGCAAAGGGCCTCGGTGATGAAGCGGTTCTACAATAATTTTAATCATCACAATTATACAAATTTCCTAAAATAATGTTTTAAAATCAAACATAAAGTATCTAAAATAGACAGGGTATTATATATGTGTGATGTACGTGGTGTGGTGTCGATGTACTTTAACTTTAGCAAAAATGAGACAAATGTTGCTAAGAATATTCTGTTGTTTTAAGTAGAAGTGTAAAGCACCGATGGTTAACAAAATATTGTAATTTTAATTTTGATATTCTAAGAAACAATGATATTTTTAAGTAAAATTCAAATAGCTTCGGTAAATTATCGGTTGTTTTTATTTTTCTAGACTTCGTAGGAGAATATATTTACATATATAAGAATTTAGAAACGCTTAAGAAAATTCTCTGGTACAACCGTAGAGTTAGAGTGCACTATTAGAGTATGACGACGACGTATTCAGAGTGATATTCTAATGGCATTGCTGGTTATAAATAATGCGGCATTAGGTAGCAAGTAGTTCGTCGACCTGGACCTAGTGAGTGGGTATCGTCGGTTACGCCTTACCAAACGCCGGCCCATTGACTTGGACCAAAAATCAACATAAACAATTATGGTTCTTACTTCACAAACTGTTAATTTCACAAATCATTAATCAACTAAGTACCATTCAAAGTCTCCTTCATATATATGAATTACTATTATTATATGATGTCATATATACTGACCAGAATTATTTGTTTTTGATGCGAAAGTTAATTAGACACAGTTATAAAACTGAAGTCCAACACTCCAACCTATTTTAATGGATTTAGCGACGGGGACTAACGTGACCAATAAGTAAGCCTCAAGTATATTTTCTCTTTCTCGGCTGGCTTAAAACGAAACCACAAGAAAAATATCGAATTGGATCCAAATTGACGGGAATTAATTGTACTACTAGTAGCTTTGTTTTCCAAACTTTTCAATCCCATTTGCATATTCGTGTCGGATACTCAATAGCCGGACATGTGTAAGTTGTACATGTGTAATAAGAGGGTATGAGACACTTCAGTTTAAGCTAAAATTTGAATTTATTTCTTAAAATAATTGTGTCCCACATGTCGGTGCGAATCTTCTATCCCACTTTTTCGTGTCCCATTTCATGTACCACTCTCCTACATGTGACATGTGACATTTTAATTTTACTTATCTAAATTAATGACTTACTTAACTACACATGCATTAATTTAAACATAAAATTCAACACACACACATATATATATATATATATATATATATATATATATATGGCAAATTACATTTGGTACCCCTGCTATTTTCCGCTATTACAGATTAGTCCATCTGTATTTTTTATTACGTAATCCTCCCTTGCTATATAAACCTAATTACAGATGAACCCACGAATTTGACTTTCTGCGCTCTAAGGTCTGGAAATGACATTTTCGCCCCTGCCGGAATTTCTAATTCCAAAAAATGCCAAACAACATTAAGTTTTGGTTATTACAAATTTACCCTAAATATTTTAATTTTTACAATATTAACACAAACTAATTAGAAATTAACCCATGTAATATAAATATACTTCTAAATAGTCTACAAAATTATTTTAAAACAAACCCCTACAAAAAATTTCAAAATCAGTCCCAAATAAATTTCACAGCTCCGATCGGAGCTCATACACAGCACCGATCGGAGCTGTGAAGAACTCCGATCGGAGCTCTACAAAGCTCCTTAGCTCCGATTGGAGCTTTGCACATCTCCAATCGGAGCGGTGTAACAAAGCTCCGATTGGAGCTCTGCACAGCTCCAATAATCGGAGCTCTGCAAAGCTCCAATCGGAGCTTTGTTACACCGCTCCGATTGGAGATGTGCAAAGCTCCAATCGGAGCTTAACACAGCTCCGATTGGAGCTGTGCAAAGCTCAAATCGGAGCTTAGCACAGCTTCGATTGGAGCTGTGTAACTCCGGTACCGGAGTTGGATTTAAAAAAAAGTAAAAGGAAAAATGAGAAAAGAAAGAAAGAAGGAAGAAAAGAGAAAAAGGAAAAAGGAAATAAAGAAAAACAGAAAAAAAAAAAGGAAAAATTAAATAGTTAAGGCCGTGTTTGGATGTTAACTTTGGAGGAGAGAGAGAACGCCGGAGTCAACATCGGACGGTGACTTGGTTTTTTTTGTAATTTTCCGCGATAGTTGGGTTAGGATGCAAAGTCGCTGTTTAGTGGGGGTACCAAACGTGTATATATATATATATATATATATATATATATATATATATATATATATATATATATATATATATATATATATATATATATATTTGCTTTTGATTTTTCTTTGTTGTTTCATAATATAATTTCAAATATTGATTTTCCGCAGTACGATTTAGGATTAATGTGGAGTCAAATATTTTTTATGCTCTTTATTTTTTAATGAAATTTAACCAATTCAAAAAACAAAACAAAAAAATATGTATAATTGATTCAATATTTAGTGCAATCGATTCTTTTTGCCAACTTGATGATGGAGATTAGAGAATGTAAATTTTGAAAAAAATGTGAAGCAGAACATGGAGAAATAATTGAGTAAACAATTTCCTAATTATTTATTAGGAGTGAGATGGTTTAAAAAATACTCAACCAGTACATAGTTAGAAAATAATAAAGTAAAATTTATAGGTAAAATTAATGAAGTAATAGTTTTCCTAATTATTTGGAGAAAGAGTTATGCTTTTTAGTTGATAAATACTATTACCATAATTTAATTCATGTATATATGTATATATAGTTAAATAAAATATCATTGTAGTTAAATAAAAGTGACAAATAAGTGGGATAGAAGATCGGCTCCCCTCACCGGTATGTTCAAGCAACATAACTACACTAGTTACAGCTAAATAAGCTCCAAACTAGGATGAACGTTCCTTTCCTATGAAGATAACAAACCACCTTGGAATCAACAAGGAACCAAACAAAAGAACAGACATGCCACATTGCAAATGACTCAATTTGGCAGAACTGAAGGACAAGATTGATTCCTCTGCTGTTGCTTTAATTTGTGTAAGTGTGAACGTATGTGTCCATGTGGTATGGGGTAACTGTCTGCCTATCACTTTACTCTTTTTTACCATCCTCAAATAGGCTTCTTTAAGCAACAAATGTCAGAGACCATATGTGAATTCCAAACAAGTGTCAATACCACCTCAATACATCATTGATGGGGGCAAAGAATCATGCTCAAAGAAATGAATAGTTATGAGTTATATTGATGGCATTGTGGCATATCCGCCGCTCTTCACTTCACTTTCTAGCCAGAATGCTCGATTTACAAGTAATATAATGGGATCATAACAAAAGCATCAAAATCAAAAGACCCCAGTGATCTCATATGTCATACAGGTTCCTATGTAGAGTGACAGAACAGACTGTAACACAAGAAAATGGTATTGTATATAAGCCGGCCGGCTACAATTCGGCATCACTAGTAGAAAATTGCTTACAACTTACATGACTCTTTTAACTAACATGCATATACAAGATTCATACGAAACGGAGAAAGATGATATCTGTAACGGTAAGCTCCACCAGAATACAAAGCCTGAACACACAATAACTTACTGTTACAAGTTCCTTAAGTTGGCTGATTTGGTAGCCTGTGAAGCAAGTGCCAGTGCTTTCACTCTCGAGTTCATCATCATCCGTTCTCTCTCAGCACGACGTTGATGTTGTCTTGCATTCTTTGCCCTCTTTGGGGCTAATCGAGTATCTCTTTCTACAAATGCTAACCTAAATTTCTCAGCTATGGATAATTCAGTTGCATCTGAAACTGGTACATGAGAAGCTCTTGGAGTGAAGCCAGATACTTCCCATGTTTTTGGATCAATGTCTTTCACAATGGGGTCATCTAATACAGAATCCGGTAATGCTTCTTGGGGAACTCCAGCACCTCTGAAGCCCAAGGGCGAGGGCTTTGGATTTATAGTTATACGAGGGCATTCAATGGTCAAGCTCTCGTGTGAATCCTTGTCGATTTTTGGCTGAAGACATATTTGGCAAATCATCAACACATGTTAGAGCAGCAGAGCTTCTCTGTGCTATGTCATGAAACAACCACCCCTCTAGAATGACATAGCCCAGGGGGATTTGAGAAATACAAGTATATAACATAAACAGGGGACCTGGGTGAGGCAAATTGCTGGATTTTCCAAAATTTATTGACAAAAACCAAAACAAAGTTTCAATTAGCAATACAAGAACCCACAATCTTTTCAAGGATGTGACCACTCTAAAACGTCTTACACCGGAACAACTTATTCGATTTCTTACAAGAACAGTTGCTTAAAAATATGACTAAACCGTGACATGCAACACTGTCCTAATCATAATTCATAACCAAATTCTAAAATATTGTTCCTTGAATACTAAAAGTTCTTCCCAGCACAAATAAGTTTCCTAAACTGAATCTAGAGAATTATTGATACTCTTGAATTAATGACTGGCATATAAATTTTGTGAACACATAAAAAACACAGAGCAATCTGAAACATTTTAAACATCATACCCAGACAAGCCAACGCAATGATTGAGCACCTTGTGTCAATTCTGTGGAATCAAGCTCCTCCCAGGATTCTCCCTCGACATTATTGAGGCTTGGCTTTAAGAGGCCAAAGCATCTACGTGCAGTCTGTTCGCTCCTTGGGCAACCCCTGCAAACATTAACTTTCACTCATTACTGTTATGAGGTTTACCCCCATGTTAACCGAAAACAGAAAAGAAAAAGTGAAACCCAAAAAAACCGGCCAGTTCTGTACATAAACATTCTATAATAGACTGCTTGGACGAGTTGCCTTTTAGTTGTGAGGTCATGTAATTTGAAAAGTTGCCACTTGCACAGGTAAGTATAATCAGAAATCCAAACAAAGAAACATGGAAGCAAAATAAGACACTCTACAGTCTACAGACTCTACACCGAAGGCTGTACCCAATTTTTTATCGACTTTCTTGCTCCATATGTCATAAATTTACTTGCATACAACCAGTCAACAAATTTACTGATATGCGTATAGTACTATGTTTAGCAAGCTGAGGAAGTTTCTTATAATCATTCAAGAGCTATCTGCAATGTCAACTATGCAATGTGGCCTTTCAGTAGTCAATGTTTTACTATATTCAGTTTACATTAATATACCTTGGTGTATATATATATATATATATATATATATATATATATATATATATATATATATATATATATATATATATATATATATATATATATATATATAAAGTTGTTAGTTTGATGACCAAATAGACAACTTTCACATTATTCAGTTTGGTTGCCCAGTTGGGTTAACATAAAATTTTCTTTAACCTGAACGTATTGCATATTAAGTTTGATGTAAACTAAGTTTAGAGAATTCAAATCAATGCCTTCATATTGGTCAACTTTTTTATTCTATTGATGATAAGAGTACTAGATACTCACAAATTCAGTGATGACGGTGCCAAAATTAGAGGATAAAAAATTCAGATTGCAACAAGAAATGGAACAATTTAACAAAACACAAAAAAGTGATAATTGAGGGCTGAGCGCATATAAATTTCATTTAGGCCACCTTACAGCAGGGAAAGACAGGAGATAAACTCAGTGTGACGTCCAAACGATCCAACAGATCTTGTCCCGCAAGCATTTGATGGCTCACATGAATTCTCCAAAAGACACGGAGAAAGACTATAATTCTAGAAAATAAGGGACTATCATGTAAAACATAATTGTATAGAATATAGTAGTAAACTCTCCAATGTACATGGTAGAGTGGTAAAGTAGAACATGGTAGGTGATGTAATATAAATAGGTGGGGAGTTTTATTTGGAACTCACAAAGTGAGAGCAAATTTAAATATATAATTTTCTTGGCAAGCTAGTCTACCTTTTTTTGCTTACTCTCTTTCAACAGACTAGTTACTTATGGGAAAAGTTGGATGGGTAATTTCGATTAGCAAAGTTTATATCAGATAGTTTAACTCTAGCATAGGATTCATAGTATATTGTGGGATGATGTCTTAACACGTCATAGTTTGATTTGTAGATCGATTCTCACAGAAGAAAAAAAATAATAATTATAATTATATTGGTGATAAATAATACAGTTATATAACATTGCTTATCATCTTTGTGATGCTCGTAAATGTTGTATTTAATAATAAATATATAGCTCTATTTAGGTTTAGTTAATTTTTGGTATTTCAAGTTCGAACTTAATCACTAAAGGGTAATTTCAAGTTCGAACTCAATCACACAAGGGTAAGAATAAATAAGTTAAAAACAAAGAACATTTAAGAAACTATTAAAAAAATTATTATAAAAACAGCAGAGATAAGAGTCAATTCAGATATAAAGAGTCGAGAACTTGAATAAGGAAGCGGAGTATCGATATCGATGTCGATGGACATTGGAGTAAAATTAAATAGTGTTGACCATTAGAGTAAAAGCATATTAATTAGTAATTAAAGAGTAAATAAAGAGTAGACCGCATAAATTCCAATTTAATTTGTATAAGAAGCTCAGGGTGATTCTGGACGAGAAATCTAAAAATAAAGAACAAAAATAAAATGATAAGAGTACTCTTGTGTATCATAAAAATCATGGCTTTGTTGAAAAAGAATAAAAGGGGTTGGAAAATCAGAACGAGTCGATCAAGAACTGGTGCTGGCTCCATTCAGCATTCAGGTGATTAGATGTTATTATATCACATACGGCTCGGAAATTCGAAGCAAACTTCTGGAACTTGGTGAAAGTTTTAAGAGCATAAGTACCATAATATAACATAAGATTTATCGACCATTGGAGTAAAAAAATGAAACATTTTCAGTTTCAGTAGGTAAATAGTTGACAATAGATTTATAAGGCATGTAATTGTTTTTTTGCATGAGTGGTTATACAAGAGACATCAAAGTCGAGATCGAAATTGATAGGGATTAGGGGACAAGATTTATTAACAATTTGGTAAAAAACATTTTATTATCTAGGTACATCCCTTCCGAGCCTGTTATCTGAGCCAGTTATAATTTATAGTCATTTCGAGTAAAAATGAAAATATCCTTTTTATGAGTCCGGAATAGAAGAGGTGGCTTATTAGATGAATTAGATGACAAGTAAATATTGTTTTAGTATATGTGATTAGGTGAACAGATGTTGTCATCAAATGAACGAGAACTCAAAGGTTGTAGTACAAATTTAAATTTGAATGTACAACTGCACCTGCCAGAGCAAACAAATGCACAGGAGGGGCAAAAGTCAAAACCGTAGGGTTCCACATGAGGGTTCCACATGAACGAGACATCGTCCCTATCTATATGCAACTGATATATTTATGATATTAAACCACATAAGTAAAAGTGGTGATCAAAATCTTGTTTATCACAAGCATACCCGACTAATACATATCAAAATCTGTGGTCCATAAATAGCCTTAAATTTATTTAAAATACATGTTTTCAAGTCCATCTGAATAAAGCAGAAATAATGGATCCCAGAAAAAACATACCACTATAGCTGCAATACGCATCGACACTAAGCATGACATTATGCCCAATACAATTTAACATAAACATAGTTATTTCTTCGGAATAAGCTCGTCACTAGAATTTTAAAGGAACCCGTTTTCCTAGTGGCCCTTTGTTTAGATTGTTGTTGTTGAGCTAGACATTGACCATTGGCCTAGTAGTATTTGTTTGGTAAAGTGCCAGCTACTCTATAAAACATTTTGAAAGTAAAAAACTTGATACGGTAATTGATTAGGATTTGTATTCATGATTCTGCGATTAACATTGATCATATTGATAGCTTTTGTTTAATATTAAGCTAATACATGGTGTTCAATTTCATCTAGACAAAACAAAAACAAACAAAGTAAAAAGAAAAAAAAATGCCACTATAGCTGGAATAAACACTAACACTAAGCAAAAGAGCTAACACTAAGGAGAGACTATAGTTGCAGTGCCTACTGACATTAAGTGGGACATTATGCCCAATACAATTAACATAGTTATTTGCTTGCAATAAAGCTATCTCGTCACTAAATTTTGAAGGGATACAACCCCGAACATCACAACATGAAATTGTCCAAAAGTCATACCATTCAACAAAAGACCCAAAACTACTGATATCATAGAACACATCAAATCTAAATGTTAAGGCTACAATTACAAGAGTTCAGTCCAAAATTTCCAAATTTTACAAAGCATATAAACTTGTCAAGCCATATATCATGGACAGGAAAGTACCACCAAAGGACAAACAAGAAAGTGAATATACCTAGATTGGTGCCCCTTTCTACACTTGGACATCAAGATTTATATACTCTCAAATCACAACCACCACCGGTGTAACCTAATCCTACTTATTAGGTGGTTTATTTCATTTCCAATTTATGAACATTTCAGTCAGCAAAAGTGCACAACTCAGCATTTTACTTGTTACTTCATTCCAATTTATGAACAATTTCAGTCAGCATAATTGACAACTCCGCAATTAAATGTTGCACAATTGCAATAGTTTCAAGTATAAGTAAGGAAGAGAGCAACTATTCGGAAAGTGTGCGTACCCCCATCTTAATATCTCAAGAGAATGGCATCGCTCAATAAGTTCTGCAACTCCACTATATGTCAGCCCACTGCAACGACTGTACACAAATAACCTCTCATAAGAAAAACAAATTCTTCAAATTCTTATGTGTTTTACATCGGCTACAAAACAAGTCTATAACCCACTCCATGCTTTACTGAAACAAGATACCAACAAAAACAGCAAGAAAGTTTCAATGAAATTACCTAATATCAACTGCTCTCAAGTTTGGACAGATTTCTACAACCTGACAAAGCCCCGAATCGGTAACTTGTGAACCAGATATATCCAGTTTATCCCAGGAACCGTCCGCCAATGCAACAACAACATCATCATTGAGTAACTTTCTTCTTCTTGCAATTGCTAGTAAAACTATCTGTTCATTTCCCAACATATATGTCAAAATGGCATCTACCTACCTACCTACAGGCTACATCAAATATAGTATAATAGTAAGAGATGGGAACTTTTGCGGTACCTTAATATCTGAAGGGAAAGTGAGTGAAATATCAGACAAGTCATCAATAATGTCCTCTAAGTTTGCACCCACAACTCCCAAACACAAGCTGAACAAGCTCGGCGGTAATAAATTATTACTCCTTTTATTATTTCTTGACAAAAATTCTGCTCATGAAACACAGCAAAATCAGACAAAACATACATACATCAAATCGAATATATACGGATAGATATAGATAAGAAGAGACTTACGGGATTGAAAAGATGAAGAAGCGATGATGGTTTGAGTCGGATGATTTGGATTGCGGGAATTGTGGTGGTTTAATTGGAGGTTATTGTGTAAATAAGTGGATATCAAGCTTTCTGTTGATTCCTTGATTTCCTTCGATTGCCCTTTTTCCATGAAAATCTCTCTCTTGAATCTTGTATGAAGTATCTATCTTCCTCGTTGATTTTCGGGTTTTCCCTGTTTTTCCGTTCCAGTTTGAGGAGGATTTGCTAATTAGAGCATGCGTGCGTGAGTACTGAGTAGACATGGAAAAATACGAATACGAAACCCGACCCGATTCTAAACCTGAAGTTTCACTCGATAATTTGTGGCCAAATATCCGAGCTTTGACCCGAAATCTGACTCGAATTCATCCGATCCGAAACTACCCGAATTTTTTTTATCAGAATTAAACAATCCGAAATTTATCGAATAAATTCAATCTAAAATTGATCCGATCCGAATTAAATGTAACCCGAAATCTTCCAATCCGAAATGACCCAAAGTATAAATCTGGAGACTAAATTGAAGTAATAAAGTAGTATAGGGGTGAATAAGAAAGTCTTGGAAAACATATGGGGCCAATGTATAAACATGGCCTTTCTTCAAGTCACAGCAAGCAACTGTGAATTTTTTCAAAATATTCCTTCATTCTTCTTCTGTAGCGCCTGCAAAAGGCCTCTCTCCCTTTTCATCTTCCAGCCAGGTATCACTATCAGTATCAATCTACCTCCATATTTTCTCTAAAACTTCACTCAATCAGTTTAATTCGTATTTACTGTGTAAATTGAAATGCAGGTTTATTAGGTTTCCTTATTGTTGATTAATTTAATTAAGTTAATTAAGCCATGGCAAAGATATATGCCTCCCAGAATCTTCCGGCGGACGTCAATTCAGTGATGGATCAGCTGGAGCGCCACTGCCTGGCTCCTGATGGATCTCTCGTTTACAAATCTGCCTATTACGATCTCCACCTCGTATGTCTCACATTTATAATTTGTTACTAGTATTTTACTACATTTTGATTTGGTGAATGAAATAAATGTAGGCGAGAGAAGAAATGTGTAAGGAGAGGCAGCGTTACTTGGAATCGATGGTACTGCTTTCGTGTTTAAGTGTTGCGATTTTACTGAGTTTTAATCTGTTGGAATTAATTATTGGACTGGAATTGATTTTAGGCAGTGTACATAGAGGCCGTAGCTATGGTGGAGGAGTATCAACAGGCAGTTTCTGGGGCGAATGTTCGTGATATGCAGGGCCTTTATCCTCAGCTTGGTTTGAGGAACTCACCTCAGGTTCCAATTCTGCAAATTTCAGCATTTTGTGTTTTACTGCTTTTTGTTCAAGTAGGTAGAAACTTGTTACATATGACTCGTGTAGTGATTGAATTGTATAAGCTGCTGGAGTTCTTGATTAGTCTGTCGGCCCAAATATGTTTTACTCTTTAAAGTGTAGCATAGTGGTAATGCATTCATGTAGTTTGATTTTGAATATTTAAGTTCTGTTTTCTTCGTCTGAACTGAACTGAAATTAACGAAGCTGAACTGAACGGAACTGAACTTAACGTGTCTGAACTGATCTGAACTGAACTTAACTTAATGCATCTGAATTGAACTGAACTTGATGCATCCTAACTTATCTGAGCTGAACTTAAAATAATCAATTTTCAGACGAAGAGAACAGAGCCTTATCATGGGCAAAAGACTAATGGTTGAAAATGTTTGTAACTTTGTAGGTTTACGAGGCCCTTGAACACCGAATGGTTGTTGCGGAAGCTGCTCAAAAATTGAGACTGCCACTCATCTCCAAAGACGGTGAGATTCATGAGGAAGATATCGAGAAATTGAGTGTTGTGTCTAGAAGCTCACTGGATAGTACGACTACCAGTATCACAATAAACTCAAGCACAAATTCCACCAATTATACAAATGCATCTACCCTTGGGCCTGGGCCAGCAACACATACTGATGCATCAGAGCCTGAAGTTGGTGGCGTTCCAAATAGGTTTCTTGGAATAACACCTAACTATTTATGGCAAACACAACTTCAGCAGATGCCTCTTTCTATGGTATGGTTCCACTTTTACTGATCACATACATATCCTAAGGATCTTTATGGTTGTTTGATGATCATGACTGATTTCATAATTCATATACTGCAAAAAACAGAAATATAGTCCTTTTTCCTGGATTTGAGAGTTCATGATTTGGAATTTTATTCATTTGTCTAGGTTACTTTGTGAGTAATTTAGTGAAAGAAAACCTAAAGTTATTTCAGCATTTATGGGCATGCAGGACGCTACAGAATACCAGGTTTTGCTTGCCCGTGAAATTGCCACTCGGTTAGATGCTAAATGTGACAAGTTAGCTGATGCTATTATCATTGATGACTTTGGTTAGTCTCAACATATTACTTTTTTAATTTTCTGTATCTGATCATGCATCGCTGCATACAGAATGCTTGCATGCATGTATAATCCTCCATTTGCTGTTTATTACTATCTTTTTGTTAATTCTCCTTCTACCACCCCCTCCAGCATGACTCTTTTTCTGGTGGCTTGCTATTTTGTAATACATCAGTTGGTTAGTAGGTCATTATTATTCAGTTTGCAGATGCATGCTCTATGCTGAAGCAATTTATAAATCTCAGATTTTGCTTCTTAATCTAGGACTGTCACACATAGAGAATGACATCTATACTCTATTCTATAAGCTGATTTTTTATTTATTTTTTTAATTTGTCAGATTCATCGACTAGTCATCAGACTTTGACTTCTCGACTTCCAGAAAGGTCTCTCTCTCTCTCTCTCTCCAGCTTACTCCAAATGAATGAATTCATACTACACCAGTCATAAGATAACTTTTTATAGTTCCCTTAAAATCTACTTTAGATTTGGACTTTGCTGTATGTAGATTGTAACTGTCCTCTGCGTATTTTTGCCTCTATATTCTTATCAATGACATTTGTTCATTAAAGTTTTTGAGTGATACTGATGTTGATGAACATGTGTCCTCATGACTTGATAGAGTTTTCTCATTCTTCATCTCTGACTTCTCCCAATGATTATTTTATACAAGCCTGAGATCTCTGAGAAGCAAAAGTTCTTAATGTTTTCAAGTTGCATCTGTAGTTATATGTTAAAATTTGATATATTTACTTTCTGTTCAGAACAAGATAAATTATATGATCTTATGCCCAGGGTAAAGTTGATTATTGAGGAAATTGAAAGAGAAGAATTGGCATGGAGAGAGGATCTCTATTCTTCGGACAGAAAATTTGCGGAATATTATAATGTAAGCAAGAACTGGATGTACCTTCCTTACATATTTTTACAGAATTCCATCAAGAACTACTTCTGCCCTGCAAATGTTTGTATCTGTCTCCTAATTAAACTGTCTCCTCTAGGTCTTAGAGCAGATTCTCGGGATGCTTATAAAGCTTGTCAAAGATATAAAACTGAGACATCAGCATAAATATGTAAGCTTCTTTCACTGATGCATTAAAAGTTATTTGAGCCATCTTAATAGTGATTTCTGTTGATATCGGGAGTGTTATATTATTGTGATGTTGTTACCTTTTGATAAGAGTTATTATAATATCTCTTATGAGTTTTGTAGGATGAACTTCAAAAGATTTGGTTATGCAAAAGATGTGAAACAATGAGTGCCAAATTAAGGTGCATATTCCATGTGAATTCCATAAAGAACTACCTTAATGTTTGTATATGTTTCTAATATTCTTCGAAACTTACAGTGTTCTTGTTTTTATGTTTTGTTTAAGAGTTCTGGAACATATTCTACTGCTTGAGACCTACACGAAGGAAACAATTCCAGCACTCCACAAGATTAGGTAAATTGATATGGTACATTTTTAATTATCTATTTTGTCTTTCGAAACATTAATCTTTTCTTTACACAGGAAATATTTGGTTGAGTCAACTGAGGAAGCTTCACTTGCCTATAACAAAGCGGTACACGTCCTTTCCTTCCTATTATAGCATTTCTGTGTAGTTGCTCATTTTAAGTGGCTAGTGTCTACTTTTGGAAATCTGCATAGATCTGGTAATTTCGTTTCTATGAAACTTCCATTGTTGGAGATATCAACCATTTGTACTGCATTAACATATCAATTATTTTTTGGTTGTCAATTACTATTGTTAGTTTATAACTGTTACATATTTATTCTATTAATATTATGTTTTAATACACAATCACCACATTCAGATAAATTTACATCAAGATGTAGTTAGGCCCTGAATTTCTGTGATAAATCAGCATTTACTATAAGCTAATTTGGTCTGGGTAGGGAGTTGGTTACGATCTGATGTATTGTTTGTTGTATAAAATACATATCCAATATTTCCTATTGGAAAAAAAGCGAGAACGAGAGACAGATAGATGAAAAAATAGCAAGAGTGACAGTGAGCAATAGGGAGGGAAGTCTGAGGTGTAGGCTTTAGTGCTGAGGTGAACATTTGTGTCCTTGGCATCCTTATGCTTGGATTATGTTCTGTTCAAGATTGGAACGGCTCTTGGATTGAAGATCAACCTTAACTTGAAACAAACTGGCTGGATGGAGTTCATGAATTCAGATTGAAGTGCTGATATGTTCTCAAGTTTATCATGAGAAATGGGATTTTTGTCCCAAATAGTGACCCCACCATAGTTTATGGCCAGATGAATGATGCTCAGCACTTAGTGGTATCTTTGTTTTGTTTGGAAGATAGAATCACAGTTCTTATCTTGTGTCATGGAACTAGATAGAAGAGCCACTTGTTTCCAGTTATTGGTTTCTGTATTGTTAACCTGTTCGTGTTCAACATGGGTCTACGTTGGGCCATCTTGTCTCATCTAGTCGTAAGAAACTCTTTGTGATGCACTTGTTTCAGTTGGAAAATTGGACTTGGAATTGAGCTTGATTTGTTTTCAAAATCTGTTTACCAGGTGACACGACTCCGTGAGTATCAAGGTGTCGATCCTCACTTTGATAACATTGCCAGGCAATACGATGACATAGTGAAGGTATTATTATGGTCACATTCTTTTCTTTATGTCCTATTGTATGGTGAAATAGAATTCTAAGTAAAAGAAGCTTTGGCTGCAGAAATTGGAAAATATGCAGTGGACAATTCACCAAGTTGAAATGGACCTGAAGCGTTTGCCTGATCACCCTAGCGCCTAAATGACCTCTTCTCTCATTTGTGCTGTATGTATGTATCTAGCTTCCTTTGCTGTATTGATAGTTGGTACTTGGTAGGAAAAAAAGGCAGTAGCGTGCGTGTTGTTTTTGTGAGTTAAGTCATTTTTGTGATGATGTATCAAAAGCCCAGAGCTTGAGATACAGCATTGTCTTCACATCTCCGATTGATCCTAAAAATGATGATTGCAATTTTCTTTCAATTGCTTGGAAGTATATGACTACTATATATCCCTAATGATCTCAGACTTTGCATTTGGAATGCTTTCATTATTTGTTATTTTGTTAAAAATTGAAATTTCCCCTTTTGTGCATACAAATTTGTTTTGGCTATGCTGCGTGTTGTATTGGCATTTAAAAGAATTATATACTTTAATTAAGTATATTTTGCACTATATTTTATTAAAAAATATATACTTCGTATATGTTTCATTTAACATTTATTCTTTTATTTTATTTGTTATTTTTTTTTTAAAATACTATAAATTGAGACACTATCATTTTATATACTAGACAATTGTTATATCCAATTTATATATTAAATGATGGCTACATGTAGTGCTGTTTAACGAGTCGAGCCGAGTATTGCTGAGGCTCGAGCGTAAACGAGCCGAGCCTAAGCTCGGCTTGTTAACGGAGCGAGCCTGATTTCAGGCTCGAGCTCGAGCTCGTTAACAAACCAGCTGAGCCTAGGCTCGGCTCGTTTAACGAAGCGAGCTTAATTTCAGGCTCAAGGTCGATTCATTTGGCTCGAGCTCGGCTCGTTAGGCTCGGTTTGTTTCTTAAAATACCATGAAAAATATGTTAAAATATTAAATAAAATATAATCAAATTCAATATTATACATTACAATCAACTCCCAAATGATGAAATCATTAAAGTCGAACAAAATGCAAATATAATATATAATCAATTCAACCCAATAATCTCAAACTTAAATCATAACTTATAATACTAATACTACTAATAATCTACATGATATCGAGCCTTAACGAGCCTTACCGAGTACTCGCGAGCCGAACCTAGTTAGTGGAACGAGCCTAAGTTTAGGCTCGAGCTCGACTCGAAAACCTTATCGAATCGAGTCGAGCCAACCCGAGTACTCGATAAGGCTCGATTCGTGTAACAACACTAGCTACATGTCCGCTCAAAATACCGAATATATAAGTTAGACAGGTAGCTATTATATAGTACTCCCTCCGTTCTCTCAGAAGTTTCCTAGTTTGATTTTTTCGGTCAACAACTTTCAACTTTGACTGTCGATTACTCTTTGTAATGATATTATCTTGGATGATTCTGCCCTTGAGAAAACTTGGCTGAGTGTGTGCAATAAGACGAGGCATCATATCTTTTAACGCATGGTAATGCACTTGGTCACAAATTTGTAAATAACAGTACAAAGATATATAGGACGAACTTGAGCAATACTAACCGAGTTGGGGATTTTAGGAATCAGGCAAATGTATGTTGAACAGATTGATGGATTGAAATTTCCCATAGTGAAGGCTCCTTGCAAAAAATCCAGTACTGATGGTCCCACGACATCCCAAAATTTGTGGTAGAAGAGAGCTCGTAATCCGTCCGGACCCGGTGCCTTTCCCAGGTGGCAAGCCCACACCACGTCTTTCATTTCCTTGGCAGAGATTGGAGCAGTCAGTTTGTGTGCTTCATCAGTAGATAGGACAGCCTGATAAATAGAACTCGGGAGGTGCACCCCATTTGAACCGGCCAGATTAGCATTAGGAGAAAACAGAGATTTATAGAACTCGACCGCATGAGATTGCAGCTGATCCTCATCCTGAATCCAGTCCTCTCCGATTTTGAGAGTTAGGATTTTATTTGGTTTGCATCGAGTAAGAGTGGCTTGGTGGAAGAATTTTGTGTTACGCTCCCCTTGTGTAACCATTATATCAACATGTAACACAATCACACAAGTAGAAATCTAGCAGTAACAAACTATATTGAACAAAACCAGAAGCTTTGTTCTATTTATCTCATTAGTAAGCACAACAAGCATAACATCAACAAAAGAACACATAAGGTAGTATTTACATTAGTACGTATAACAAAAGCAAACATAGATCTACATAATAACATATAATTATGATTCATTAAGTAACATGCAGGGGGTACACACCAGGAGTAAAATTAATTTCAGTCTCTGCCTGGACTACCACCACCTTGCCTGTTGAAGTCTGGGATGGAGTAGTAATGGTGATTATCTCTATTCAAACCACTTTGCTCACCTCCTTCTCCCATCACCTTTTCCGGGGTGTGATTACCCCTTTCGCGGCATTTAGCACACCCTCCCTACTTTCACCAACAAGGAGTTGTCACCATTATTATCAAGACTAGAAACAAAAACCATTCTCATTTTCACCATTTTGATTGGTTGCGCGTGCATATATAACCTGCAATTTCATCAGTCACTTGGTAAGTACCATCAAGGAAAATGAAGACATAAATACATTGGCGGACGCTGAAAATTTATCAGCTGGGCACAATTATAAGATACGTAACATTAAAGAAAATGTAAGTAGTTTGAATTATGTAAACCAATAACATCACTTATGAATTTTATATGACTCATAATGCATTTCATTAAACAATAATAATTTTGAAATTCTAATTAAGATATTTTATTCATTTCCCTTCAAAGAAGTAATTGCAAAGATAAAGCAAACAAGAAGCTATATTTATCATACGTGCTGCCTTATGTAACTTCTGATCAGTTGGATCAGATCAACATGTCTTAAGACTTGAGTGAAAATGTTGTAGGAATAGAGTGATACAAAAGACGGTATATATAGAGGTTGCATTGGAGATTAATTTTGTTATTGGTATATCCACCAAAAGAGGCAAGATTAAGTGGGCTGCCCATAATTTACCCCCATTTTGAGTATCAACCAAATTATTGTGGTTCAGCAAATTACAAATATACAATTTCTAATCAACAGGTTGATGATTCCATGATGCAAAAAATGATTAATTTGAGCTAAAAGTCAAAAGGACATAGTGAAATCCATGTTATTTTGATTTGTGATGCATGTATGAACCGTGAATTGTGGCTAAATTATTTGTAAATATACTATTTTCCGTCGGAGACTATTAATAAAATTAAAAAGAAAGATCATATTTTATTTTAATTGATTTTCATTAAATTATTTTGTAAATTTTTCGTTAAATTTCGACGGACTATTTGTTATTTCAGAAAATTACATAAACCAACCACTTTAGGGTACCTAATTCCTAAAAAAGCTAGTTTAAATAACTAGTTACAAATAAGGCCATTCTAATTTATTTGGCCCTAATTTTCGCTCATTCTTTCAAATTGTACCCCTGCCCCTTTCTTCCTCTGCAAGCCGGCAAATAAAATCGTATTTCAATCTCACAGCTCGAAATCAAATTTCGTTCCATTTTCGTACGGATTTTTTCCTTTTTTTCGTTTGAAATCGTGAATCGTCTGCGTTCTTCGTGTTGTTTGCTATGGATTTGTTGATTTCGTTGAAATCGAACGGGTTGTGTTATGCGTGGATGGTGAGGGGTGAAATTTCATTTTCTGAATTGCTTGATATTGCGGTGTCAAAGCTTAATCTGAATGATTTGGATTCGACTCAGTTCCAGTATTGGATCGGTGAGAATCGATATATTGTTTTCAGTGATGACGATTTGAAAGCTATGATTATGCTATGTTATGCCAATGGCATGAAATTTGTCAATATGGATGTTTTGGTTGGGTTGGCTGATTATTGCGTTGAAAAACCTGTGAAACGAGCTAGATTGAGCATTGATGGTGAGGCAGTAGATCTGTGTTGTCTGAAACTAGGGTTTCAGTGGGTGAAACTAGCTTTGGTGTTGATACTAGGCCTGATCTGCTTGAAACTAGGGATACTATTCTTTCTCTGGTTGAAACTAGGACTGAGATGTTTGAAACTAGTGATAAATTGGTTGAAACTAGTTGTGGTGTGGTTGAAACTAGTGCTGGCATGGATGAGAATGGGGGAAGTAGGATTGCTGTGTTTGAAACTAGTATTGGGAGGTCTGAAACTAGCTCTGGTGTTGCTTTAACTAGGTGTGGTGGTATTGCGTTGGCTGAAACTAGGCGTGAAACTTGGGCTGGTGGATCTGAAACTAGGCTTGAAACTAGGGGTTCATGTTCTACGGTTGGTAAGGTTGTTTATGCAGGTCCTAGCAGGTTTGCTTCTGAGGTGATTGTGGCTGAAACTATTGAGGATCTAGTTTCAGGTCATGCTGCGCTGGTTTCAACTGATGTTCCTTTTAATAATAATGTCAATGATGTTGCTATTTATGGAGGTGTGCCACATGCTAGGGAGAATGTGTTGTTGTCTCAAGGGTGGCATAGGGAAATTAGGGAGGTCGGGCAGTCGTTTCCTGGAGGTCTGAAGGCGTTTAGGATTGCTCTTGCTAAATTTTCGATTGCACTTGATTTCAGGCTTAAGATTGTGAAGAATAATCCGCAAAAACTTAGAGCTATTTGTAGCAAACATGCTGTTGATGGGTGTCAATGGATGGTTTGCGGATTGCTTTATATTGCTAATGGCTGGTTTTACATTAAGGATTTGGTGAATGAACATACATGTGTGCTTTCGCCTCTTCTCGATAAAGGTGATCTGTTAGCTACTACACTTATGGCGGATTTGATCAGGGATTCAATGACTATCACCTCTGCTACTGGTGGCAATGAGATAAAGAAATTCTTCTGGGATTTATACAAGATATATAGAGGTTTCGTATAGCAAGGCTTATAGGGCATTGGAGAAGGTTCGAACTGATGTTTTTGGGGACTACCATCTGTCATTCAATGAGCTTGGTGGTACTTGGAGGCTCTGAAGTGCACGAATCCTGGTACTTATGTTGCTCTCGATGTGAGTGAGTCCGATAACCGTTTCAAGAGGTTGTTCATATGCTTTGCTGGCTGTATGGAGGGATTCGACCACTGCCGTCCTATTCTCTTTCTTGATGGTGCTCATCTGACGTCTAGATTTAAAGGGTGTTTGTTAGCTGCTACCGGGAAAGACGCAAATGATGGTATGCCTTTCTTTTTATTCTCTTTGCGCTCTGAAACTAGCTTTTTTGTGTGAGCTGAAACTAGCACTTTACTAGCATTTTGGTCTTGAAACTAGTATTTTGGTCTTTGAAACTAGCATTCTGGTCTTGAAACTAGCATTTTGGTATCTGAAACTAGCTTTGAAACTGGCATTCTGGTCTTGAAACTAGCATTTTGGTATCTAAAACTAGCTTTGAGACTAGCATTCTGGTCTTGAAACTAGCATTTGGCATCTAAAACTAGCTTTGATGTCCCTGAAACTAGTATTGTGTGACCTGAAACTAGCATTAATATCCCTGAAACCAGTTTATGTTTGTGTTTTTTATCAGGTATATTCCCGTTTGCCTTTGCAATTGTCGATGCAGAAAACAATGAAAACTGGTTGTGGTTTTTGGAGAACCTGAATCAGGTTTTGAGAGAGAATAGGGTGATTGCGATGATATCTGACCGTGCACCCGGGCTAATCCAGGGTATCCCAGCCGTTTTTGGTGAGAGAGCTCACCACTTTTACTGTCTTGAGCACCTGAAGAGAAATTTGAGAGATTCTTTTGGGAAGTGTCGCATAGAGCATAGTTTGAGGGAGACATTTGTGTTCCGCCTGAGTGAGTGTGCTTATGCTGTGAGTGATGATCTGTTGCAAGAGAAGCTGGATATGTGGCGTGAGGAAGGGTCACATGCTCTTGTTAGTTTCATTGATAGCGTCCCACTTGATCATTGGACAAATGCATTATCTCCTTCGATTCGCTATGGCGAGATGTTTTCGAATGTAGCTGAGTCTTTCAATTCGTGGATCAATGCAAGCCGTGGTCTCCCTGTGAAGCATCTGATTGAATTTATACGTGAGAAGGTCATGGTTCTTTATTAGAAGAGGAGGAATCAGTCTCTAAACTGGAATGGTGTTCTATGTCCCGAAAGGGATAAGAAGTTCAGGGATATGGTGAGTGAGAGTCAGCACTGGTTGACTGTGACATCGAATGTTAATGTTGTGAGTGTGTATTCTAATCCCAGCGTCACAGTCGATCTGGATGAACGTACTTGCTCTTGCAGGTTTGTATTTCTTATTCATTTCTGGAATGAAACTAGCTCTGAAACTAGGATTTTTTTTGTTGAATGAGGTCCTGAAACTAGCATTTTAGCACCTGAAACTAGTTTAATGATGTCCCCCTGAAACTAGTGTTTTATTGTGTTGAATTTAGTGGCTGAAACTAATGTTTTTCTTGATGCAGGTGGTGGACAGTTAATGGTTTCCCTTGTGCACACGCTGTTGCTGCGATGAAGAGGTCGAGGATCAGGATGGATGATTTCATTGACACGTATTTCCATGTTACTTCATACAGGACATCGTATTCCTTCCCCATCTTCCCTGTTCCGTCCATGTTGAAGCACCAGATATGCATGGAGGTTCCACCCAAAGGTATCAATCCACCGATTACCAAGAGGCCTCTTGGGCGCCCGAAGAGTAAACGTATCAGGTCTAGGGGTGAGGTGGTGCAGACGAAGCGATGTGGACGTTGTGGTCCTAGTGGGCACAATAGGAAGACATGCACTGCTCCTATTTATTGAAGGAGTTCTGTTTCCTGTCTTGTTGTTCTTCGTTATGAAACTAGAGATTTTTCGACTCTTTTTTGGTTATGTGTTTTGATGATCTGTATGTTTGATCATTTATTACCTCAGACCTTTTTATTACTCTGTTTTATCGGATCGTATCTTTATGAGACAATTACTTTCATTCATTTTTTTGTGTTTTGATCTGTGTTATGTTATACAATCCTGAAACTAGGGTCTTATGATCCTTTGAAACTAGCATTTTTTAGGGGTTTATGATCCTTTGAAACTAGCATTTTTAGTTGTGAAACTAGCTCATTTTGGGGTGAAGGGTTCATGTCACTTGCATCTATCTGAAACTAGCTGAAACTAGCTTTTTTAGTTGTGAAATTAGCATTATGAGTAGCTGAAACTAGCTCATTTTGGGGTGAAGGTTTCATGTCACTTGCAGCTATCTGAAACTAGCTTTTTTAGTTGTGAAACTAGCATTATTGAGCATCTGAAACTTGCAATACATTTAGAGAAACTAGTTCATATTACTTTGCAAGCAAACACCTGATGTTCAACAAACAAACCAGAGTACATCACACACATACTAGCAATTAACGTGATACCCTACGAACTAATAATTGTTTATACGTGATTCAACATACTACACAGCTACGACACTGATTAAGCTAACTAAACACCCCATAGCAGCACTTTTTCACCGCGCTTCTTCATCCAATGTCTCCTGGCTGAGATCGTACCTTTTTCCTTCACAGAGGAACGTCCTGATGATTTGTGCTCTGTACCGACAACATTCTTCGAACGAGAAGATATGATCTTCAGAACCTGTTGATGTTATGCTCCAGACCTCATTGCCATTCACTCTGGGTCGATGATCTTGAGGATCATTATACCGCATTCGACTCCTACTTGTTGTGGGCAATCATCATGGTCCTCGGATGTGAATGAAACATCTCTGAATCTCTCGTAGTAGATGTCAGCATCTTCATCACCAACCGGATTGTCCATTCTGGTCTTTATGATTCTCTCGACAAAGTTGCGCTGTGGGAAATTGTAAATGTAAGGAAAGGGCTTTTTAGATTTCAGAAATGATCATGAAACTGCTTTTATGTGGCCTGAAACTAGCATATTATCAGTTGAAACTAGCAAAATATTGCAATGAAACTAGCCTTAATTACCAAACAGTCATATAGAATGTAAAAATACACACACATACCACTTTTTCACTTGCTATGTAGTATTCGTCAGAGTTGTCTGCTTTGTGTCTGAGAGTGTTGTAAAGGCGGAACTGTGATGTTGTTGTTTCCAACTCAAGTAACACCCAGTGGCCTTCAATGATCAGCGGGAAGAATAGCACCTCTTCAACTGTGAGTGTTTTGAGTTTTGTGATTACGCCATTGAGCACATTCTCTTCCTCTGCTGGGGTCATTTCGTAGTTGAGCATTTCCTGCAATACATTTTTGTTTCTTCTTTTAATTAGGTGTCATTCTTTTTTTGTTAATGCAATGTTTAGTTCGTGGACTTACATAAAGCAGTGAGTCGAAAAAACCAAACTTGTTCTCCTTTGCCTTTTCATTTGCTTGATCCACCAGACAATTCCCCCAGATCTACTGTCTGCATTTAAAACGAAGTCGTTATTTTCAAATGAAACTAGCATTTTATACACTATAAACTCCTGAAACTAGCATATATTGGCATATGAAACTAGCATTTTATACACTATAAACTCCTGAAACTAGCATTTTTCACCATACAATATCATGAAACTAGGAGACAACCTCATGAAACTAGTTTTTCATATCACACAATGTCTTGAATATAAACTCCTGAAACTAGCATATATTGGCATGAAACTAGCATACCGTGCCATGAAACTAGCATTTTTCACCATACAATATCACACAATGTCCTGAAACTAGCATTTTAAGTCACAGAATGGCCTGAAACTAGCATACAATGAACAGTTTTTCCCTTACCACACTGCTTATGCAGTCTTCTCTGATCAGGTATGCTACTTCCTTCATCGTCATCCTCTCTGTTCCTTTCTCGTATATCCAACAACTGTTTTTTCGGAAATAAGAAAGTATTATCAGATCACATAGACACAGTAATTAATATAAGTGATTTTTTTTATATGATTTTAAGTGATGAGCATGCTGACCTCTTTGTGTTGTAGCTGTTTATCTTGACCAACCTATCTCTGTCATTCTGGTCGAGGTACTTTGTTGTCCTGTACTTGTTGTCGAAGGTGAGTCCTTCAACTTTACTGCTTGACTTGTGGTATTGTGTTGCCATTCCTGAGATGCTCTTGCCGGGGTTGTTGATTTGTTCCCCAGTCAACTCAACCAAGCTCTACGACGCCGAAACTAGCATGTCCTGACTCAATTGTTCCTGTGAAGATAGAACAATTGCATCCGACATCTTCAAATCTTGCACGAACTGATCCTGAGAAGAGACGACCATTGTTGTGTCATGTGATGTCTTCATCTTCTTTTTATTGTCATTGTAGACAAACTGATCGTCCCTCTTCGCCGGTTGTCGATCTTTTTGCTTTATTCTCTGCACGTACGATGCTGGTTTCGATGTAGTGACAGGAATTGCTTTTATTGGTGTGGTGCTTTCATCTACATCGTCATCAACATCGTCGTGTTGTGCCCTTCCTCCTCTCCTTCCTCTTCCCCTTCCTGTCCTTGCTCTCCCTCGCCCCTTTCTTGTGTGTCTCTGTTGGTATCATGCACCATTTTCTCGTACTCACTCGCCTTCATCTCTAGTGACAGGTTTTCATTGCGCAAATCAGCTGCGACTTCCTCCACTTCAACCAACTTTTGATGCATCTGTGCATTTGTTTCTTCCAGGCTTTCTATCTTTCGTCCCATCTCTTGCACACTATTCTTGAGATCTAGATTTTCAGCCAATGTCTCATTTAGTTTGGCTTGAAGGGTATTGGACGAGTTGTGTGCTTGCTGGATACGGTTATCTTTCATCATCACACCAGCTAAAGCTTTCAGACTGCTGATCTCTTTATTGGCTTCTTCGAGCTTAGCTTTCAGCTTCTTGTTTTCAGCATCGGTTCTCGACACTAGGTTCGACAATCTCTCCCTCTCACCGTTGGATGAATTTAGCAAGGCTTGCATCGTTGCTCTTTCTCTGTTTGCTTGTTCAAACGATGCTTTCATCGTAGTATACATACTCCTCATCATTTCTGTTTGTCTTATTTGCTCCACATACTTTCCTTTGTAGTCCTCCTCCTCCTCCTCCTCGTCATCTTCCTCCTCGTCATCCTCCTCCTCCTCTTCCGAAGTGTCTGAAACTAGCAGAGATTAGCATGAAATTAGCTTTTTTCATATCATACATTCTGAAACTAGCATTTTACACCGTACAATATCCTGAAACTAGCATAAAGTGTCATGAAACTAGCTTTTCTTATCACACAATGGGATGAAACTAGCATTTTACACCGTACAATATCCTGAAACTAGCATAAAGTGTCATGAAACTAGCTTTTCGTATCACACAATGGGATGAAACTAGCATTTTACACCATACAGTCTCCTGAAACTAGCATACACTGGCTTGAAACTAGCATTATAACTCACATAATGTACTGAAACTAGCATATAATGGATTGAAACTAGCATTTTATTGCATATAATATATTGAAACCGACATATACTAGCATTATAAGTACCACATACCATCATCCTGCCCCTCTTGTTGATCCTGGCTGTCTTGCGGATCGAGTTTACCTTCTTCCCTCATACTGGCTATCACAGAAGTAGTGCTGTCGAAGAAATCGCCGAATGCGACCGATGGTCCAGGAGTCAAATTTATTGGTTGTGCATTCATTGGCGGCTCTTCTTGCTGCCTGCTCTCTTTCTCAGCCACAGTCGCTAGTCTGTCGATACCACTAGTTCCAGCTGGCTCTTCTTGCACGCTCTCTTGCTCAGCCTGTGATTCTTCTTGTTGATGGACCTGTTGTTGCTGTGCTCCTTCAATTCCGAGCAATTGTCTTTCCATGTCTGTCATTGGTTCCTCATCTTTTAACTGAAACGAAGAGCAAAAAAGAGGCTGAAACTAACATCTTGATATTTAATTTTGAATCCAAATCCAAACATATAATATGTTTTCCGGAAACTAGAACACATACCAGATTGTCCTCAATTTCATCCATAGTTTTCCCTACGATTGCACTGTACAAATACCTGAGATCCCATTTCAGGCATCTTGGGAAAGCATTTTCTGTTGCTTCCTCTACGAGATGGGTGTTTTCGCATATGAGGTACTGCATCAAACGAAGTAAGACATTTTATTAAAAAAATGGACCCGAATTAAACTCGGATGTTTTTGTATCAGATAATGTCCTGAAACTACCGTATGAAATTAGCATAAATACACTTACCATCAGCATTTGCAGACATCCGACGTGTGTTGTGCTGTGAGGATCGAGAGAATCGTTGAAGTACTCGAGTATCCTTTGTGACCAGTTGTACTTCCTCTCGGTCAAGTCACTGGCGTAGTCGATGTACTTCCAAGGCAAGTTATTGCCCTTGTTTACCATGAGTCCTTCACAGAGGAGGTACAAGACCACGTTTATTGCGAAATCACCCTTGTTCATTCGTTGCCTTTGTCTCACTTGATTGTTCAACCTTGCCTCTATCGTGGCTTTTGTCAGTTTGAAGTTACTCCTTGAATTCTTTTCGGGGTAGTTTCTGTTCACGAATTCGGTGTTCTCAACAAGCATGCCCCGCTGCATTTTTATTTTCACTGTCCCATCTATTGGACCGAAGAAGAGCCTCACTTTTTCCTCTGTTAATCTCACCCTTCTCGTACCAATAAGCAGTGTGCTTGTGGTCTTGTCATAACTGGGAATCACCCGCCTCAGAGCATCATTGTAACGCCCCAGATTTCAGAAGCTTAAAAAGGGTTGAGAACGCTACTCATACCATCAAGGTGCACTTTTCTTTTCGGGAATCCACCTAGAAGAACTTCAGAGTTAAGCGTGCTTGCTCTCGAGCAATTCTAGGATGGGTGACCCACTGGGAAGTTCCCGGTGCGCGCACGAGTGAGGACAAAGTGCGCGGATTTGAACCCGTGTTGGTCTGTGGGGCCAGCATATTACCCCGGAGAGCGCCCATGAGTAACCACGCCGGCCGGATTGGTCGGGTCGTTACAAATGGTATCAGAGCCTAGATCAACCCAAAGCCCGCATCGGGTGGACGGTTGGTAAATGTTATTTTCAGTTTGTTACCCCCACCACTTAAGGCGCTCGACGAGGACGTCGAGACTTTAAGGGGGGTAGATTGTAACGCTCCAGATTTCAGAAGCTTAAAAAGTGTTGAGAACGCTACTCATACCATAAGGTGCACCTTTCTTTTCGGGAATCCGCCTAAAAGAACTTCAGAGTTAAGCGTGCTTGCTCTGGAGCAATTCTAGGATGGGTGACCCACTGGGAAGTTCCCGGTGCGCGCACGAGTGAGGACAAAGTGCGCGGATTAGAATCCGTGTTGGTCTGTGGGACCAGCATATCACCCCGGAGAGCGCCCATGAGTAACCACGCCGGCCGGATTGGTCGGGTCGTTACAATCATAGTTCTTGAAGAAGTAGTTCGTCTGGACCTTTTTGTGAATGAACTTCTTCAACAACACCGTGAATGGTGTTCTCATTAGTGGCTCTTCATTCTCTTTTAGGGGCAGTTGTGCGAGAAATTGAGTTGTCAATCGCAGATCCCCTCGATTGAATATAGTTGGCACTGATGGCCCTGAAACCAAGCAGAAGAACTTAAGATAATGCAATGAAACTAGCAGATATCAAATGAGCACGCACCGAAACTAGCCGAAATCAAAGGAAAAATGCCGAAACTAGCCGAAATCAAAGTAACAAACAATTGAAACTAGCATAAACTAGCAGAAATCAACTGAAACTAGCAGCAACCATCTTCTCATTGCACTGAAACTAGCAGAAATCAACAGAAACTTGCAGAAAACAACTGAAACTAGCAACAACCATCTTCCCATGCACTGAAACTAACAGAAATCAACAGAACTAGCAGAAATCAACTGAAACTAGCAGCAACCATCTTCTCATGCACTGAAACTAGCAGAAATCAACAGAAACTAGCAGAAAACAATTGAAACTAGCAACAACCATCTTCCCATGCACTGAAACTAGCAGAAATCAACAGAAACTAGCAGAAATCAACTGAAACTAGCAGCAACCATCATCCTATGCACTGAAACTAGCAGAAATCAACAGAAACTAGCAGAAAACAACTGAAACTATGTTTACACACTGAAACTAGGCAACATTCATGTTGATCGGCGTTTGGAAGTGACAAAATCGGGAAAAAAATCACTCAGAAACTAGGGTTTCGTACCTTTGTCATCTCTACCGCTTGTTGTTGCCAATTGGTTGTTCGATTCTGCCATTTTCGTAGTTGGGTTGTTGATTTTAGTACCTTTCGAGTTGAATTTCGTCGGATTTTGTGAGAATTTCGTGTCGTTTCGTCTGTGTTGGAGAGAGAAACGGAGGTTTAGCAGAAATGAATTTTGAGAATGGCGGATGTGAGATGTCTGTAAGAAGCGAGAAATGAGGGGCAGTTTTGTCCACTCATACACGCCTGTTAGTGGTAGCGAGATTTTAGTAATTGGTTTCTTAAGATGGCTTTTTTTGTAATTAATGTGTCTTATTGATTTATTTATGTATTTTTTCCCTTGTTATTTTCTAGAAAAGAAAAACACTTTTAGTTTGTGAATGAGTGAGCGAGATTTTAAATTTGTTTATTATCTTGCGTAATTATGTATATCATGTTTTCATCGATAAATAGATACAATAGGTATATTTAAAATTACACTTAGTGCTGTTTAACGAGTCGAGTATTGCTGGCTAGAGCTCGAGCTCGAGCTCATTAAACATTAGTTAGGCTCGAGCTCGGTTAGTTGGATCGAACGAGCCGAGCCTATATTAAAACAAATATGTGAAAAATTCAAATATAATATTCATCTGTTTTTTCATAATGTTTACGTATTCCTTTTTCGTCCGTTTTTTAGATTGTTTACGTTTTCTTTTTTGGCCATGTTCTATCTCACAACTTTATTGTGATTCCTGACAACCAAGCACTACACTCATCACACCAACCTCCCAAAAAATCGTTCCAAAAGCAAACGTAAACAATCTAAAAAACGGATGAGTATCAAAATTCAAGTATTCAAGATTACTCATTAACAATCAATATTAGAATTCATAAAGCCATAAAAAAAACTAACAAAATGCAAACTTAAACCTTCAAATCTAATGTTAAAATCCCCGATAATTGTATAGATATTAAATCTCACGAGTTTTAATGAGCCTTACCGAGTACTCGCGATTAGTGGAACGAGCCTCATGCTAGGCTCGAGCTCGACTCGAATACATCGAACGAGCCGAGCTCGAGTCTTATCGAGTCGAACTGTACAATATCCTGAAACTAGCATTTTACACCGTACAATATCCTGAAACTAGAATAAAGTATCATGAAACTAGCTTTTCTTATCACACAATGGGATGAAACTAGCATTTTACACCATACAGTCTCCTGAACTAGTATACACTGGCTTGAAACTAGCATTATAACTCACATAATGTACTGAAACTAGCATATAATGGATTGAAAGTAGCATTTTATTGCATATAATATACTGAAACCAACATAAACTAGCATTATAAGTCCCACATACCATCATCCTGCCCCTCTTGTTGATCCTGGTTGTCTTGCGGATCGAGATTACCTTCTTCCCTCATACTGGCTATCACAGAAGTAGTGCTGTCGAAGAAATCGCCGAATGCGAACGCTGGTCCAGGAGTCAAATTTATTGGTTGTGCATTCATTGGCGGCTCTTCTTGCTGCCTGCTCTCTTGCTCAGCCACAGTCGCTAGTCTGTCGATACCACTAGTTCCAGCTGGCTCTTCTTGCCTGCTCTCTTGCTCAACGTTTGATTCTTCTTGTTGATGGACCTGTTGTTTCTGTGCTCCTTCAATTCCGAGCAATTGTCTTTCCATGTCTGTCATTGGTTCCTCATCTTTTAACTGAAACGAAGAGCGAAAAAGAGGGTGATACTAACATCTTGATATTTAATTTCGAATCCAAATCCAAACATATAATACGTTTTCCTGAAACTAGAACACATACCAGATTGTCCTCAATTTCATCCATAGTTTTCCCTACGATTGCACTGTACAAATGCCTGAGATCCCATTTCAGGCATCTTGGGAAAGCATTTTCTGTTGCTTCCTCTACGAGATGGGTGTTTTCGCATATGAGGTACTGCATCAAACGAAGCAAGACATTTTATTAAAAAAATGGACCCGAAACTAGGATGTTTTGCATCAGATAATGCCCTGAAACTACCGTATGAAATTAGCATAAATACACTTACCATCAGCATTTGCAGACATCCGGCGTGTGTTGTGCTGTGAGGATCGAGAGAATCGTTGAAGTGCTCGAGTATCCTTTGTGACCAGTTGTACTTCCTCTCGGTCAAGTCACTGGCGTGTTCGATGTACTTCCAAGGCAAGTTATTGCCCTTGTTTACCATGAGTCCTTCACAGAGGAGGTACAAGACCACGTTTATTGCGAAATCACCCTTGTTCATTCGTTGCCTTTGTCTCACTTGATTGTTCAACCTTGCCTCTATCGTGGCTTTTGTCAGTTTGAAGTTACTTCTTGAATTATTTTCGGGGTAGTTTCTGTTCCCGAATACGGTGTTCTCAACAAGCATGCCCCGCTACATTTTTATTTTCACTGTCCCATATATTGGACCGAAGAAGAGCCTCACTTTTTCCTCTGTTAATCTCACTCTTCTCGTACCAATAAGCAGTGTGCTTCTGTTCTTGTCATAACTGGGAATCACCCGCCTCAGAGCATCATTGTAACGCCCCAGATTTCAGAAGCTTAAAAAGGGTTGAGAATGCTACTCATACCATCAAGGCGCACCTTTCTTTTCGGGAATCCACCTAGAAGAACTTCAGAGTTAAGCGTGCTTGCTCTGGAGCAATTCTAGGATGGGTGACCCACTGGGAAGTTCCCGGTGCACGCACGAGTGAGGACAAAGTGCGCGGATTAGAACACGTGTTGGTCAGTGGGGCCAGCATATCACCCCGGAGAGCGCCCATGAGTAACCACGCCGGCCGGATTGGTCGGGTCGTTACAAATGGTATGAGAGCCTAGATCAACCCAAAGCCCGCATCGGGTGGACGGTTGGTAAATGTTATTTTCAGTTTGTTACCCCACCACTTAAGGCGCTCGACGAGGACGTCGAGGCTTTAAGGGGGGTAGATTGTAACGCCCCAGATTTCAGAAGCTTAAAAAGGGTTGAGAACGCTACTCATACCATCAAGGTGCATCTTTCTTTTCGGGAATCCACCTAGAAGAACTTCAGAATTAAGCGTGCTTGCTCTGGAGCAATTCTAGGATGGGTGACCCACTGGGAAGTTCCCGGTGCACGCACGAGTGAGGACAAAGTGCGCGGATTAGAATCCGTGTTGGTCTGTGGGACCAGCATATCACCCCGGAGAGCGCCCATGAGTAACCACGCCGGCCGGATTGGTCGGGTCGTTACAATCATAGTTCTTGAAGAAGTAGTTCGTCTGGACCTTTTTGTCAATGAACTTCTTCAACAGCACCCTGAATGGTGTTCTGATTAGTTGCTCTTCATTCTCTTTTAGGGGCAGTTGTGCGAGAAATTGAGCTGTCAATCGCAGATCCCCTCGATTGAATATAGTTGGCACTAATGGCCCTGAAACCAAGCAGAAGAACTTAAGATAATGCAATGAAACTAGCAGATATCAAATGAGCACGCACCGAAACTAGCCGAAATCAAAGGACAAATGCCGAAACTAGCCGAAATCAAAGTAACAAACAATTGAAACTAGCATAAACTAGCAGAAATCAACTGAAACTAGCAGCAACCATCTTCTCATGCACTGAAACTAGCAGAAATCAACAGAAACTTGCAGAAAACAACTGAAACTAGCAACAACCATCTTCCCATGCACTGAAACTAACAGAAATCAACAGAAACTAGCAGAAATCAACTGAAACTAGCAGCAACCATCTTCTCATGCACTGAAACTAGCAGAAATCAACAGAAACTAGCAGAAAACAACTGAAACTAGCAACAACCATCTTCCCATGCACTGAAACTAGCAGAAATCAACAGAAACTAGCAGAAATCAACTGAAACTAGCAACAACCATCTTCCTATGCACTGAAACTAGCAGAAATCAACAGAAACTAGCAGAAAACAACTGAAACTATGTTTACACACTGAAACTAGGCAACATTCATGTTGATTGGCGTTTGGAAGTGACAAAATCGGGAAAAAAATCACTCAGAAACTAGGGTTTCGTACCTTTTTCATCTCTACCTCACAACTTTATTGTGATTCCTGACAACCAAGCAATACACTCATCACACCAACCTCCCAAAAATCGTTCCAAAAGCAAACGTAAACAATCTAAAAAACGGGTGAATATCAAAATTCAAGTATTCAAGATTACTCATTAACATTCAATATTAGAATTCATAAAGCCATAAAAAAAAACTAACAAAATGCAAACTTAAACCTTCAAATCTAATGTTAAAATCCCCGATAATTGTATAGATATTAAATCTCACGAGTTTTAATGAGCCTTACCGAGTACTCGCGATTAGTGGAACGAGCCTCATGCTAGGCTCGAGCTCGACTCGAATACCTCGAACGAGCCGAGCTCGAGTCTTATCGAGCCGAACCGAATCCTCAATAAGGCTCGGTTCGCGTAGCATCACTATGTTTATTGTACCATCAGCATTGCAATGTGCATTGGTGATAAGCCCCTCTAAATCTAATCATCAAACCACTCAATAAAGGCTTCATAGAGCTGTTTTAAGATTTGAATTAGTTGACATTGAATTTGTCATTTGGAGCATAACATTTGTGTAACCATTATTGACAGTGACAAACCTAGTAACAAAACAGATTGCCAGAACATGTCTCATTGTTTAAACTTTCTTCATATAGTAATTTAATCATAATGATCGTGAAGACTTGGTGTTTATTTAAAAATCAAAATGCTTCATAAATAAAACTAATTAAATAAAACTAATTAAGATTTACAAACATTGTTCCTTAGATTATCTTGTTTAATTTGCATTGTTTAATTACCACTATGGACTATGGCAGCTGCTACCATGTCTATTCTCGGCTATTTTCCGTATGGTGGATAACTATGTCGGAAGAGATCACGAGTTCCAATGTCCCGTCGAAGTAAAAAGGGCAAGAAGAAGTTCGTAACGAATTGTCCAAGCTCGCGGTAGGGGATAGTTCAAAATTAGTTCAGGAAGAGATGACGCGCCCCTACCAATCTGTGGGCACTAAAGAAAGGCGTGCCTTTCCTACAAGTGTACAGTATTCATAGTCAATTCGGCCCGTCCGAATTCAAATCATATACAGTACTAACTAAACATATATTAAAATTGATATTAGCGTCTTACTGTTCTTATTAGGCTCTGTTTGATTCGTCTGAAAATTTCTAAACTGAACTAAAATTAATAAATCTATAGTGAACTTAACTGAACTTAATTAATCTGACTGAACTTATTTGAAGTATAAATTTTAACTAAACAAACCTGAACTAAACTTATCTGAACTGAATTGAACTAAACTGAATTGAATTGGATTTGAGATGAAATGACCAGAGCCTTATATAACAAAGTAAGGCTAATAGCTAACCTAATGCGCCAAGCCTGTATAATAAAATGATCTAGAAACACTAATTTGTTACAAAATATTATTCTATGGAGAGTTACAAAATATTATTGTATAGTGAATGCCATGAATGGACCTATCTAGTATTATTCATCACAATCTTTATTGGTCCTTCAATGTAATGTAATGAGTTACTTTTACCATGCTTAGTTTGAAGGTTATAAATAGACCTCATAGGACATTGTATGTGGTGGACTTTGATAATGGAAAATCTATTCTCCCTACTTCTCTCTTCTCTTCTTCCTCTTTTGGTCTTTATTTTCAACACGTTATCAGCACGACTCTACCACTACTGAGTCTTCTACTCCACAAGTAATTCCTCTCCGGTTAATCTTGATTTATCATACATTTGTTAAACTTTCACACATACGGGTCAATGGTAATCGATCGATGTTTGATGGTCATTCCAATTTCCAATGATCCAATCCTACGAACCACACATGATGCTCATGGTTGCTTTTGTGATCCTTTATATGGAAGTTTTATTTGTGATATATAGACTAAATTTTATGAAGTCCTTCATTACTTTACATAATGGTGATCCATTTTTTGTTTGAAATTGTTTTCCTTGGTTTTTATATGTCCCATGATTAACTTATTCCTATGAATACAAGTGCAAGGTTGCTTGAATTTGGAGAATCGTTTGGCAATGGATCGACACTACAAAGATTTATTGGCCAAGTTATTCCGACTCCTAGTCGTTAGTTTCTTCCTAGTCATATAATATAAAGTTCAAAGAAAATATTTAGGGAGATCGTGAACCCGTGGACGAGTTTTAACGGATTGATCTACATATCGTTTCATCATCGATCAAGATAAGTTATTTTATTTATTTACCTCATTTTGAATCTTCTTTTAAGTCAAATTTAATACCCATGAATAGAATTGTTGACTAATGTTTCGAATAATATTGAAAATAATTTACCTATTCCCCGAAGTGAATATGGGCTAGAAACATTATGCTTTTTGCCTCAATCATATATCAACTTTGATTCTTCTCTTATGAAGTTGTCCATTTCTTGAAGTAAATAAGACATCAAAGAAAGTATAGCACTTGGAAGTTGCTATAGATTTGAAATAAGAAGTGAACAAAAAATCAAACACATGGATATTTTTGATCCACAAAACCACCTGGAGTGGTTTGAGAAATGATTGTATATTTTTCCATAAAGACGTTTCATTTATACAAAAGTTATGATTTTCTAATTCTTTGAAGTGAATGTGAATATTTTGATAGTTATGTGTATCGAAACAATGTATGTAACTCATTCCCTGAAGTGAATGTTGATATTTGAAACACTACACATATTGTAAAAAAAAAAATCATGATTATAAACATGAACATGATTTCATATAGTTTGTACGTGGTATTGCAACTCATGGCATGGACCATTTAGATGAAATAATGATGATTTCCAGTTTGATTGTTATTTTGCTAAAATTTTCACTAGAAGTGAAAGTGACATGAAAGGAGAAGCATTGCAAGTTTGGAAATGTAAAAATGGTGTAATTGGATATTTATATCATGTACACCACGACAGTATCAATCAACAATTCTTAAACTCTACCAAAACAAATGGTTGAGCATATTATTATAATGAAACGATATTCACTATTTACCTGGTTGCGATATAGTTGCTAAAGTATATGTCCAACAGACATATCATGTGATTGTTCTAATGATAAGTGAAATATTTCCAACCTGAAGTTGGTATAAGTAATGCATAAAATATTGGTGATATTGCAACTCTATTTCAAACATTGAGTTCCAAATTATATAAAATTAGTAACAAAAGTTGATTATTCAACTTGTAGTTGAGATATGATGATGTTTATACTAACTATGATGATGCTATGAGCATTCAAGTGGAGCATTACAAGAATTTGTTTAAGAGTGAATGTTCATTAGCATCCTCCTTATTTCATTTGATCATGTTTTTGTGAATGTGACAATCAGTTTATTGTATACATCTATATATGTAGTTAGAACTAGCCATGCATTTTCAAGTCATTTTCGCTCGCGTATTGATGAAGCGTTAGAACTTGTCAGATTCTAATTAATCAAATAAATTTGTATTTAGCCAAAGGCAATTCACAACTACAACGAAAACCGTAGTGTAGCAGTAGAATAACCTCGAGTGTCGATCTCTAAGGACTATAACTAGCTTTATCTAATCTAACTTAAGAATATAAAATCAGCAGACGACTTAGCAAAGGTTTTTCTTACCAGATAATGGAGATTGGTGATAGTATGGTCATTCAAAGCATAGCAGGTTAATAATCATGCATGAAGTCCCCGGTTTTGCATAGAGATCTTTGATCAATGAATTGTCCAGTTGTGTTCCGTAATTATTCAACACTACGAAGATAGAGGTTTTAGATAGATCAAAGAAATAAAGCAATAACTCAAACTATAATGCGCGATATAGCCATTAGCATAATTATTAACCCTTAGCTAAGAATTCACATACTATCACCAACAAGAAGTTTAGCTACTCATAGATGTCATGCAATCAACATAAATCATAGAAGAAAACATGTTGAAAGATAAATAAATATAAATAGAAAAACTGTAAGATACAATGTTACCGAAAGTTGTCAATCTCCGAAGAATCGCGATCTTACAAGCTCCAAAACGCTAAGAAAAAGTATCTCCTAAGCTAAGAACCCCAGAACAGGCTCTGGAGAATTCCTACCTAAAACTAATGAGAAAGGTGAGAGAAAAGGTCTGGAAAAGTATGAAAAACGGAGAAAACTGAGCAACTATATATAGGCATTCGGCAGGTGTGGGGCGAAGGGCCCCACACACCGGGCGATTCGCCTGGTGTGGGGCGACTCGCCCCACGTCCCGGGACCTTTTTTCGGCTGAAACGCGTTTTCGACGCGTTTTTGGATATCTTTTCCTTTTCGGACTCGATTTTTGTATTCTAGTGACCTTCTAGCCTTCAGATTCGACCCCTACACTTCAAATTCTATCCGGAATCTTCTGGATACTCCAATTAGGCCTCCGGAACACCAATTCCTTGTCTACTTCAATATAATTGCCCGGAAAACCTCGTTTTTCACCCAAAACCTACAAATACAAACTAAAGGGAAACGTGACACTATTCTAATAAAATGCACTAAAATATAGCTAAATTAACATAGAGGATAGCTAAAATAGGTGAAAAAGACTCAAATGAAAGTGTAAAATACACGTTCATCACGTATTTTTTGCACAACCTGAAGTTGAATGAAACTATTCGAGACAAATAAGTGAAAGCTCCAGAAGAGCTTGCCACTACTTCGAAAATTTGCATAACCTGTTACATATTTTTTTATAACATACATGTTATTATTTTACATAACATTTGTTATTTCCTAATAATACTTGATATCGAAGGGAGGCCGAGGAGGAGCTAGTAATTGTGGACGCCACCTGTCAAGTAGCACCCAACGGTGGTCATGGATCCGGCGGTGTAATCCAATCCGATCAAACTTGACATCTATAACCACAGTATAGTTTTCGATCCGCGGGTTATCAGTCAATGGATCGTATAAGCTAAATCTTTTTGTATATTTAGCACGAGAGAACGCCCAGGCCCTAATAGTATAATTTCTTGGCAGATACTTTATTCTATACACATGTACATAACCAGGTTCTACCTTGACCGTAGTTACTCCTCTTATCCCTACGTTGACAACTTCAACATCAACATATGCTCCAGGAAATAATCTGTTGTTAAGCCTGATTATCACAGGGCAATAATAGGGCTCTTGTACTGGTGCTGATGATACTATGATGAGATGATAAAAATGCGTAGCGAAAATAACAATAGGAAACATATTCCACAACTTTGAGGCCATGGTTCTGGATACTATTTTTCCGGTTGAGTTCAGGAGCTAATTTATAATACTGCTTGGTGTGATATCTTCCCTTTATTATTATGCACTTTGGAAAATTATTGTAATATCTTTTTGCCAATGATAATGCCAAAATCAAAAAATGTTAATGCCAAAGCAATTAACTTTTATAATAGGAATATAGAATATTATGTTGTTAGTTTCCTATAATATAATTCATACTCCCTAATGAATTACTACTCCTCAACCACTTATTAATTCCTCAAGCAAATATTTATGAATATAAGAGCTAAAAAATCTAACAAAATTGATTCTTCAAATTTTCTTTTATTGTTAGTGTTATTTATTTAAAAATAATTTAGATTTTTCCTTCTAATACTTTTAAGGGAAATTTACATCTACCCCCTGTTATTGTTTTTAATTACAGAATCTTCCATCTTAGTTAGACAATTACGAATCTTCCCTCTTAGTTAGACAATTACATGTAGCCCGATGTTACACAAAAACAATTACAGATACGCCCACGAATTTGACTTTTTTCGAATTAAGGGCTGGAAGTTATAATTATGCCCCTGTCGGAATTTCAGAATTTGAATTGAAACAAACAAGTTAAGTTTGCATTATTTACACATTTGCCTCTAAATTATTTTATATTACAAAATTAACTTTAATGTATTTCACATTAACCACAAAAATTATATATATTACAAAATGAACTAATATTTATTCTATAAGAACCCCAAATAAAGAATTTTTTTCAAAAAAGCCCCAAAAATAAAAAAAATAAGAAAAATAAACTCCTGATCGGAGCTGTTTAACAGCTCCGATTGGAGCTTATTAACAGCTCCAATCAGAGTTGTTTAATTGGAGTTGTTAAACAGCTCCGATTGGAGCTGTAATAAGCTCCGGTAGGAGCTGACCGGAGCTGTTTAACGGCTCCGGTCTACAGCTCCTGTCGGAGCTGTAATTTTTCCGGTGCCGAAATTAGTTCTGGCACCGGAATTCTCATCTTGGAGAAGATGAACAATAAAAATAAAAAGGAAAATAGAAAAGATAAAAAAAAGAGAAAAGAGAAAAGATAGAAAAAAGAAAAGATAAAAAAGAAAAGAAAAAATCTGTATTGTTTGTGCTAAGGGCTTGTTTGGCCGGACAAAAACCAAAACTGAATAACGGGCAAGTCAACTTTTTTCCGGTGACTGGGGCTACTGTAATTGTTAAACTAGCGAGGGAGAATCCGTAATATGAATTTCTAGTGGGGTGATTTAATGTAATTTACAACCCTACTTTTAAATTCAAGTCCTTCTCGAATTATTTTATTCCTGTTCATGTATTTATTTTTCTAAGTTAATTTGTATATTGTAATAATTTGAGATTTTATATATTTACATATAAAAACTTAGGCCCTGAGCTACATGTACAAATAATTTTTTAAATTATTTATTAGCAAATATTTGATTTGGAATTGAAAAAAATAATGATATGAGATTGATTTAAAATTATATAGCCAACGTATATAATATAGTAGATTCAATGGGAAATAATGAGCTTGATTTATTAGGAAACAATTAATTAAGAATTATGATTTTATAAGAAAGTAGGAATATAAGGCTTATTATTACCTTTTATATGATTCAATTGCTTACGCCACTGGCTAACTCAGTAATGATTTGCATAACGATAGCAGTTGGATCTTGATGGATTCGATGGTAACCAGACATGTTCTCCATACTGTAAAAAATTATAGCATCACAAATACAAACACAAAGTAGAATACCGGAGAAAACATATATAAAGTGCACATAGAACACAAAAATTATAGCATCACAAATACATACACAAAAATTCTTCTGTTGTAACTTATTTTGTTCACCGAAAATGTAACACAATGTTCCACCAGAAGTCGTCATTTATTTTGTCACAAAAAACGCAATTAATTGGTGCGTCAGGAGTAAATATTAGACTTAATGAAAACAATATATGGTAGACTTCGGAAGAAGCTATGTTTTGTATCAAATAAAACGCAATATGTGGTTCAACTAAAAACGCAATACTGTGAACATTTAGAAGACGTTATGTGTTAGACTTCATAAAAGATTCAGACTTCATAGCAAAAGACTGAGAACACAAAGCATTAAAACACACATAAAATTCAACACAAATAAAACACAAAGCATTAAAACACAAATAAAATTCCACACAAATAAAACACAAAGCATTAAAACACAAATATGAAGATTCTGCAATGTTAACATGAATTCCGCACATAATCGTATCTAGAGGGAGTTGAAGCCCAAGGAGAAAGCTCGTGAAGCTGAGCGGGAGAAAATGGGGCTAATCAGTGCTGCCAACAAGCAGGCGAAGGAGAATCTGAAGAAACAACGAGACCAGTTTAGTGAGCCTTTCCCAATGGGTCCTCCAGGTCTCTATTTGATTACACTAGGGTTTGGTCGCTAATGATGAAAGGAAATTGAAGGTTTGGTCGATGATGATGGGTTGAGTAAGTAAGAAGAATAAGGCTGGGGTTTAGTAGCAGAGTATCTAGTAGTACTCTTTGGTAATTATAACTCCTTCATTTTGAGTGTTTCTATATTTCACATTTTATTTTTACTCTTTTATTTGTAATTAATAAATTAATAGTTATTAATTTCTCAATATTTAATTCCCAAAACATTTTAATATTATTGTTTACACTCATATGTATCTTCTGTGAACATTTCAACAATTTTTTGGTAATTAGTTAAGCTATATGCCAAACTGCAACATTTTAATTAAATACTTTTTAGATAGAAAATTATAACTTCGTTTCATTTAGATAAAAAATTATAATTTGAATAATAGCTCAGGTATTAAGGTGTAGATTTGTTTTTGTTAGTATAAGCAGAAGAGTGCAAAAACCCTGTTGGCACTTTTTTTTTCCTTTGAATTTTGTTTTAAATTATATTAGAGTTTTTGTTTTGTTTTTTAACCAAACCACTAGAGTAAAAATGAAGTAATGTATTATTTTTTAAAACTTGTACAGAGAGTTCATACGTAGTATCGTAATAAGAATATGAACTGATGTAATTAAACATAATGTAAAAGTAGACAAAGTTAGTTGTGAAAATATTGGTAAGAATCTTGGCACTAGTTTTGTCAATGACAAATTTGGAAGTAATATAACTCTCTCGCGTTTTTAATATGACAGATATGATCCAGACAATGTTACTACTATTGAAAAATAAAAATGGTATGTCATTTGTATATCCAGCTCTGACTGTGTTGTACTTCTTTTTTTATCAAAGTGAAACAAAAATGAAGTTGAATAGCCACAATGGTAGCATGATCTAATTCATCATCCAGAGATCTTTCAATCATACCTAACTCTTGAAGTGAGTATATTTCTTCTTTCAAATAATTCAATACAATCTTGAATTTCTAAACAATTTTAAGGTATTCTATATAGATTTTAGTTTAATTTTATATCAACTTTTTCTTTTTTTGTGTTCAATGTTTTTGAAGTGGTAGATAGCAATCTAAGTGGATTATGAGCATGGATAGCAATCTAAGTCTATGGAGCATGGACATATCTTGAGCACAAACGTAGCCATATAATATGCGCCCAGAAACTGAAACGTTGTGGCTTAAACAAATTCTATTAGTTTCTTCCAGACTTTTTTATGATATATTCATGTTCTTCTATTGTACGTTCCTGTCGGTTGCTTTTGACACACACACACACACACACACACACATTTGTGTGTGTGTGTTCCTTTTATTACTTTGTCTATAGTATTTATGTGAGGATTTTATATTGTACAAGTTCATGGACAGTCTCAATTCAATGAAGACTTTTAGCTAATATATTCACAGGGTTATATTTTATTTTTTGAAATTTAGATTCATCATTTTGGAATTGACGGTGTGTTGATGAAGACTACCTTGGTTTGCTTCTTTTGGCAACGCTTTCATTGGATGGCCTATGTTTCTGTAGTTTTCAAATTGAGTACTAGTGGATTTTGTGCGATGCTCCTTTTGGGGTTTGTTGTGTTTTTTGCGATTGCTGATTTCATTGATGTATCGTTTCTTTGTAATTCTAAGATTATTTTTTTTATACTCGTTGTACAGCTGGTATTCGTTGATTAATTAATAAATTCTTTTGGCTGTTTCAAAAAACAAAAAGAATAAGTAATATATATGCATCTGTTTCTTTAATTTGATTGTGAATAGTTCATCATAAGTTAAGAATTTTAATACATATGGAATATATTAAAAAATATATAAAAGTTAAACGTTTTTCTAGTTTTTGCTTTTTTGAATCTTGGCATTTCCATGTATCCGTTTCGTATTCGTTTTCAGGATTCCTAGATCTAAGTAAGGTTTATAATGTATGATTATTTTGTAGATCTTTTTTATATCATCGTAGGAGAGGCATAATAGATCATGGATTTTCAGAGTATATGTTACTGTGTAAATCTTTACAAGTAAAATAAAGTTTTATTTCTATATTTTTTTCTCTAAGTTTTCATATATTTACGAACCATTTTCATTTGTATACATGTTGACATGTATTTCTATGTTGTGAAGATGTAAAATATTAGTTTATGTACATATGATTTGTTGATAATACATATTTTTTTAAGTTGTATTTGACTTATACACATGAATGCAACATGGCGACTAGTTTAGTACTTTAAAGACATAGATATCTTCCAACCTTGAAACGAAACCCATCTCCTCTAAATATTGAAAAAAATATTTAAACTTGTTTATTTGATTGATTGTTTTTATGCATAACTTTCGCAGATTGGACAAAATGGATAAGGAAGAATCACATACGCAGGAGAGACAATCATATGGTCACGATGAAAATGAAGATGAGAAACTCGATCTTACATTGAGATTGGCTATATCAAGTCAGGTTGATAACATGGCAGAAGACAATCATGTCTCCAACATGTATGATTTTTTTAGCTTGGGTGGAACAACCTCAAGTAATAAGGTACTCGCTACTCTAAGTTTAGCCAATCATATGTATAACTTTGGGAGTAATAAGTTTAGTAGATAGTGTGGAGAAAACAAAGTATGTTTTTCGTGCAATTACCTTTTTTATTATTATTATTATTTTTTTTTTTGTTACATGCCAAAGGTAGCAAGTGGTCCCCTCAAATTTTCTAGATGAAATTACTATTATACACATGTTCAAATATAAGTGGACATAATTTTCTTGGGCTTTGGGTGTTGTTCGTTGTTGTACATATACATGCAGTATCGAACTTATCGGCTACTTCTCTTATTTCTTATTTTATAATGAGCAATAACTTTTTATTATGAGTATACTTTGTAGTGTAAGATTATAATTTTAACAGATTTTTTCATGCCATTTATCTTTCATGACTCAAATTAAAATCTTCTTAGTTTCATTCTCTACTTTAGTATATATTACGGTTGTACTCAAGATTCATAGTTTATTTATCTTATTTTTATTTATCCGATAACTTATTCTTAGGTTATTTCTATATACACCATTTTACTTTATTGTCTCTACATTAAGATATAGTAACTTTCTATTTAGTCACGCCAAGAGTACACAATTTGTTTTGTTTTGCTAACTTAGATTTTATATTCGGATTCGGTTTTCTTATCTAATAAAGGTAACATATATATAATGCAATGCACATCTATATGTGTTTATTTTATAGTGTTCACTTAATAGTTATCTACTTGATACTTCATATTGCTGGATAAATATTTTATTTCTTTTACACATTTTTCAAAACATGTATGATACTATTGTATATATATTGATTAAACATGGATTTGTTTCATTATTATTCGTCATGTCTATATTGTAGAATAACTTCTTATTTAATTACCATAAAAAAAGCTATACCTTTAGCATTTTCGTTTATTAACACACTAATGCTATTTTTCATTATTATTTACACTATACTTTCGCAATTAAATTTAACTAATATTTTACTTTTTTTTAAATATTCTTTCCTAATCAAAGTGTTTGCATTTGCCCTGTAGATTGTAGTAGTATGTATATCACTATAATTGCATCAAATTGATCATTGTATTCCACTAGAATAAATTTTGTTAATAAGAATGTCCTCCTTATTATTTGATTACACTCCATCAGTATTTTGATAAATTTTTTTCTTAATAAAAAGGGATGTTTCTCATGCGGACCCTCTATGGATTATCAAGGTGTGTCCAATGTGAGTGGAACTGGCACTATTGTTACACCTTTGAAATCCTTGGCAGTCCCTGCAACAAGTGGCCTTGGCTCAGTGCTCTCATCCCATGACAAAGGGGTTTTACCGATAGCTAGCTCAGCAACACCGAGTAGCAAACAACCAACCCTAAATGAAAGAAGAGTTTGCAAGTTTTGTGGGTCTATGAGCTCTCCTCTATGGAGAAAAGGCCCCAACGGTCCCCGGGTTAGTATACATCCAAAATATTACTAAGTTTTACTATATCTAATTCCACACTTTCCTTTTCATATAATTATAAGCACGTTGAAATCCAAATGCTAAATTTACTTTTTGATAACAATATAGGTAAGAAAAATTAAACATTTGAGTTTTTAGTGTTTGTAACACAAAAGTTACATACATATTCCCAAGCTTCTTACAAAATTCAACCTCATATTGAATAAATTAATATTTTTAATGATGATGTAACATACTTCTATGAGTTCTAGCTAATATATATTGTTGCATGTTTGTCATGCAGACTTTGTGCAATGCATGTGGCTTGAAGTATGCTCGAAGCTTGAAAAAAGATTCTAAATGAGATTAATTATAGCTTTATGGTCATTATATGAGAGAGGAAAGACATGATTATCTTCATATTACAAGCAAACATTTTAATACCTACTCTATGCAACTAATTAAGACCATCTCAGTATTGTGGAAATTTTTAATTAGCTCTTACTATTGCATTTGCAAAATTATATGCATACAAATTCCAACAGATAAATATAATATCTTGAACAGTAGTGATTTCAAAGTATTGGGCATGTATTGCATTTACTTCTAGGAGAATTACTTGTGTTTGGTCCATTGTTTTGGGAGCTCACTATATCCACAGTAGATGCACATGGAGTATGGTGGTAGGTCTGGCAAAGAATGGAGGGAGAAAAACATTATCCGTCCAGTTTGAAAGGGAAAGGAGAAGACATTGGAGAATACATGTCAGCGGCGCTAGCCAATCACATTACTTCCCCACAACAATTCTCCCGGTCAGCTAGAGAATTTTCTCCTTCCATTCCCAGACCAACAATCCAGAGATAAGTATTAGACAATAATTTATTCTCTTCAGTATCCACCGAACCAAACAACTTCTATGTATGGCTACTCCTATCTCTCTCTACACTCCCCTTTCCCGTTTTCTCGCTCTGTTCACCAACCCTTTACATTTTTTTCTCAATTCCTCTCTCTATTATCTCTCAATTACAAAAGGAGACACACAATTTCCCATATATTCCCTCAATTTCTCAAACATTCCAATCATTTTTCCTTCCAATCACAATGTACACGGATTAATATTCCCTACCTATACCCCATATCAAACATAAAACTTCTTACTATTTCTTGTAAACCATAATGAATCGAAAATATATATAATTAGCTTGTACAAAATAGGAAATGCAAAGAAATAACGAAATAAAAAGAACTCTCTTCCTGTTTCACAAAACACATTTGCATGAAGATTGAATTCGAGACCTGCACGGACGCAGTCTCCTTAAAGCAAAATATGCCCTCTCACTACGGTGTTTGAGACGTTGAGCGGCTGCTTCCCAAGATACAACGAATTCCGAGATCACTTAGCCGCACAAGCTAGCAATCCCCAGCGAACGAGATAATGCCTGGATTATGCACAAGGGGAGAAGAAGAGAATAGAATAGGGAGGGTTTTTCTCTTCTTCTATTTCTTTGGATATCTTTCTTACATGTCTTACATCTCATATATCTTGTATATGTTCTATATGTTTACATGTAAGTGAGACCTCTTTATATATGTGAGCATGGAGTATGTAACTCCCAAGTCCTTAAGTGCCTTTCATGTCATCTCATAAGTGTCCATCAATATAAAATATTTGGAGCATTATGGATGACAACAAATGTCATGTAAATGACAACAAATGCCATGTTAAATATTTGTAACTCCCATGAGTTACAAAAGCTAACATGGGTCAACATCCTTCTAGAAGATCTTGAGAGGTTGAACCAGCAAAAACTCGGTTCGGTTCACATTCATGTTCGAGGGTCGAGATCCACTCGTACACAAGTCCTCTAGTTTCGTGTACCAATCTGATCAGGATTGTACTCAACTCATCTAGCTACACCACTTGGACACCAAGTAGTAACTAGTAGATTATAAACTAGAGACTTCACTTTATCTCAAGCAATGTGGGACACACCCACACAACCTTCTTACTTTAAGCACTTATTTATCAATAAACCCAAAGTCCATTATGGGTATCTAATATATCCATTTGAAGCTCATACGAAGTAGCTTTCGAATATATATTACTTTATCTTAATTACTCAATAATTAAGAAATGGTCTCCAAATAAATAAATCACAAAAGGTATTATTTATTTATTATTTTTCTTCATAATTTCCAACAATCCCCCACATGAAGAAAACTTCATGGCACAATCCAACGATTGATACCTGCATAGGATAGGTAGGTGTCGCCACCTTTGAACCTTCCCTTTTAAAATATACACCTTCTTTACTGGCTAACAGTAGACAGCGATGTCCTTGAACTGATCTGCCGTTTGTTTAAATGATAGTGCATACTACACAGATACATCTCTAGCATCATTCCGTTCTCATGGTTGTGTTCATTTTGGCCGTGAAACACCGTTTTGGTTCTGCGAGAGTTTACAAGAATTTGGGATCTAATTCTTGTTGAAGCGGCCCTCACTTCACTCTAACATAGATGATTCTCTATTCCATGTAACTATATTACCAATAGGAATCATTAAAACCCTTGCGGTTAACCTCTTTACCTTGAGTATCTATATAGGTGAAACCCCCACAGTGAACTCCTTCCTTGATGCAATTAGGTTGTCCCTTTTGAACCTAGATCTTGGGATCTCCAGTCAACTAGGTTGGGTTTTCCTTCGCATCAACAGTTGGTCAACGTCTTCAATCCCATTCCAAGAAGACTTTGCCACCATCTCATGACATAAAACTATAGTTAGTGTACGGATCCGCTTTATTATCTTTAGACCTCACAAGCCTAGCAAGATAATCTCAGTCATGAGAATTTGTGTAATGGCCTTATGTCTAGACTTACCGTTATACAAATTACTTTGATCTCTACCAATTACAAAATTTGTTGTACAATGCAAACTTGTTGCTTGGCACAAGTTTAGGCCAACATGGAAGACTCATATAAATAGCAACTCGGCTTTCTTTGCACCTAAGTCCAACACAATGGACTTTACTTCCATCATGGATCCTTCTATAACATCTTGTTCATAAGATTTTCAAGAAATTTCTCACCCCCACAGGTGAAGACATTATCCATTAGTGGAGTTACAATTCTTGGAACTCGTGATCCAGTTTGCATCTACATATCTTTATCGCACAACTTGCTATTTTGAACAATTTAGCCCACAATCCCGATACAATCTCAAGTACTTTGGTACTTCTCGTTATAGTCTTTCGCGACTCACTTCGGGATTTTTCATGTGACGGCTTAGTTCACTCACAACAAAGGCCAAACCATGCCTTGTGCAATTTTATCAAGTCCAATAGGCTTTCACCTTTTCTAGAGTATTCAACACATGAGATACTCCTTGACCAATGTTCTTAGCAAGATATACATTTTAACCAAAGATGTTCTAGTCATTTCATGACTATCCTTGTTAAAATTCTCCATAACCTCAACCACATGGTGAGATTAGCTCAACAACACCCATCGGTTGTTTATAGAATACCAATCCCCAAGGATTGCTTCAACTAGACCGAAGTCCTACATATGAAATCTAGATATTAATGTATCCTTCGTAGATTTGATCATCATGTCATTACTAATATAGTCAAATCGTTTACATAAAGGTATAAAATGGGATAGCCACTTTTCAACTCTTTCATGTAAAATTACTTATCATTTTCATAAATGACAAACTCCTTTCCATCATGGCATTAGGGTTTCATATGCCACTAATTTTGTTTCAAGCCACATAAAGACTTAACCAATTTACAAATCTTCTTTTCAAGTTCACGTACAAGAAAAGTCTATGGTTACAAATCTCTTCTTCTAAATTATCATTTAGAGAAACCATCTATACATCCAATTCAATTGCCCAAAGTAGCAATTATCTTTCATATGGATATTACTCTTGACACAATCAAATTGAGTCACTATGGTCTCAACCATCTTTAGCGGTAAACTAGTATCGCTTTATGTTTATCAATAGTTCAACTTGTTTCAATTTCCCTTGAAAGACATACTTGGAAACTAGTAGTTTTCTTATTTGAGGAAGATCCAATAGTCTTTGAGTATGAATTTCTCAAAATTGAATTACTTCCACTATTGATAGCTTTTTACAACAAAGTTTTCCAACCAAGGTCTCAACCTTTTTCGCAACTTTGAGGTTCACTCTCTAGCATGTAAGTCAAGAACTTAGGATCAAACCACTTTTTCAATTCTTGCTTATTTTCTATGTTTCATTCTAACCATGTATGTCACACCATGTGACCATTTAGAAAGATATTTTGTAACATCTTCTAATTTCATGTGGAACCACATCCACCAAGAATGAAACTTTATTCATTATCATATTCTTGTGCACATCTATAACCATAGACTTCACCACCAAGAATTGATAAACAATATTTCTATATGCATATCCAAGGAAAATGCACTCAACAATTTCAAGTCCTTACTTAACCTTTAAAGGTAAAGGAACCACACATCCCTACACTCACAAGTGTATCTCAAAGTGATTTTTCTTTTTCATGCCTTGGCATGTAACTTACCCCCACATTTCTCGAATTATGGGAGAAGTATGGCATTTCATAATTCTTTCAAATGCCATTTTGGATGGAGGGGCTAATGAGCATTAGTCTCATATTTTATGCAACTAAGTGCATAAATATAAACAAATGGCGAATCAACTTCCAAACCACGATTACTCCTATCACTTAACCTTCTTGTTAAGTTTCTCAACATCTTTTTTATAGAGAACAACTTCTCCATAATTTCATTTTTACTCTTTAGAAGATGACCGTAGTGTCATCATCTACAAAAGTAATAACCTTTTTACTACCACACATATTAAACAACACACACTTGTATGATTTAAACAAAGTGGTTTAGTTTTCTTTTCAACACAATGAAAAGAATAATTCATCAACATCATACATTCACATGTATCAATCAATTCAAGTTGTTACATTTCTCCTTTCAACACATTAAAAGGAATTTGACAACTTTTCTTTGCCACATTTTTCACACTTGGAATGTGATATCTATGTGCAATGAAATTGAACATTTCAAGTTAATCATTGTACTCAAGATAATTAACATGTCCAAATCTTTCATTTCCAAAAGCATCAAGCAATTAGAATTCATAACTTTTACATTAGCTTTAATGCTAACATCATCACATTGATTTTGAACATGCCTTTAGCAATATAATCTTGGCCAACATAAACACTCTTTCGTGGTTTTAAGAGACTAAAACAAAATACATATGTCATACTTGATTAGGAGAGAATAAATTTTTCATAATCTTATAGACATACAATACTTTGTCAAAACCAACTTGATCCAAGATGTCATTTCAAAATCATTTTCTCATGACCTTGATGCCATAAGGTTTCAATTCTCTATGTACCATGTTTTTCAACAACCTCAATTTCGTCCAATTGAGTAAACATAGTTCTTGTCAAACGACACATGACTAGTAGCACTAGTGCCAATGAACCACCTCTTAGTGTTCAACCTCACAATGTTCACCTCATGTAAAACAATACATAGGATTCACAATCCATGGCCTTTGCCAATCCAATGTTACACTCACACTCAAGAGCTACACAAGCCTCTATGGTGAGATAACACATAAGACCCAACATGGTCAAATGTTCATCATTTGTTAAACTCATCCACAAGAGCTACAAAAGCTTCTATGATGAGATAACTCACGAGATCCAACATGATCAAGTACCCATAATTTGTTGAGAATTCACAAGCCATCTTGATGTATGAAACACATTCTCAAATGGTATAATAATCAACATAACCATATTGTCACTTCTCATTTGGAATTCACAAGAATACTTTAACAAGAATTCTACAACATAAACTTCAACAAAACTTTTCCAAATAGTGACAACAACAAAAGCTTACTAAAATATAATCTCATGCCTTGTAATTCCAAAAGGATTTTGCAACAACAACAAAGAACAACAATCCTAAAATCCATTTACATGGCAATTACAACATGCATACTAGATAATCTTAGTTTCACAAGAAACTACATCTACTAGATTACATTTCATAAAAACTTTTAAACGCATTATACCAAATGAATCATGCTCAAACCAATCAACCATATCATCAAGTCTTGTAAACGAACTCAAACAAATACCCAAAACAAGAAATACTTACTTGACATCCATTCAAGAATTTTCCCTAACCTTTGTGTTTGGCTATTGAGATTAGAGTGTTCATGACAATGATCCTTGCACCATCGATCAACCAACCTTATCAATCTTCATATTGATCCTTGCACTATGGATCAAATCAATCTTCCATAAATCATTATGAGAATACTCCAAATGTATATCGACAATGATTCTTTCGCCATTTCCTATCAAAGAAAACAATCAAGTTAGTATTTTCGAATCAACAAGGGATTAATCCACTCAAATCCAAGGATAAGAGAAGACTAACATTATTTTGCTTTAAGATTGTAAACCATAATGAATCGAAAATACATATAATTAGCTTGTACAAAATAGAAAATGCAAAGAAATAACAAAATAAAAAGAACTCTCTTCCTGTTTCACAAAACACATTTGCATGAAGATTGAATTCGAGGCCTGCACGGACGCAGTCTCCTTAAAGAAAAATACGCCCTCTCACTACGGTGCTTGAGACGTTGAGCGACTGCTTCCCAAGATACAACGAATTCCGAGATCACTTAGCCGCACAAGCTAGCAATCCCCAACGAACGAGATAATGCCTGGATTATGCACAAGGGGAGAAGAAGAGAATATCATAGGGAGGGTTTTTCTCTTCTTCTATTTCTTTGGATATCTTTCTTACATGTCTTACATCTCATATATCTTGTATATGTTCTATATGTTTACATGTAAGTGAGACCTCTTTATATATGTGAGCATGGAGTATGTAACTCCCAAGTCCTTAAGTGCCTTTCATGTCATCTCATAAGTGTCCATCAATATAAAATATTTGGAGCATTATGGATGACAACAAATGTCATGTAAATGACAACAAATGCCATGTTAAATATTTGTAACTCCCATGAGTTACAAAAGCTAACATGGGTCAACATCCTTCTAGAAGATCTTGAGAGGTTGAACCAGCAAAAACTCGGTTCGGTTCACATTCCATGTTCGAGGGTCGCGATCCACTCGTACACAAGTCCTCTAGTTTCGTGTACCAATCTGATCAGGATTGTACTCAATTCATGTAGGTACACCACTTGGACACCAAGTAGTAATTAGTAGATTATAAACTAGAGACTTCACTTTATCTCAAGCAATGTGGGACACACCCACACAACCTTCTTACTTTAAGCACTTATTTCTCAATAACCCAAAGTCCATTATGGGTATCTAATATATCCATTCGAAGCTCATACGAAGTGGCTTTCGAATATATATTACTTTATCTTAATTACTCAATAATTAAGAAATGGTCTCCAAATAAATAAACCACAAAAGGTATTATTTATTTATCATTTTTCTTCATAATTTCCAACATTTCTTCCCATGTCATGAAAAGTCACGGTCCCCTTCTCCCCATTCTTAAAATTCGATTCTAATTTGAACTCCAACCATATTATATATTTTATACTTTAACAACTCCATTTCAATAATAATAAAAAACATACATCCTCGTTCCCAGCACACTTCACTATTTTATCATTTTCGGCGTTTCGTCTAAATTACACCATTTTATTTCTTTGGCATATATTTTGCATAAGAGTATAATAATTTTTTATTCTATCAATATATTTCATATTTTACTCCTTATATTTTATATTTTATGTTCAAAATTAAACAGTGAAACATGGATGGACGAGTATTGGAGTAATATTTATTACTTCACTTCGTATTAAATACATGCTAATCTTAGATGCAAGAGAGAGTGACATACATGCTGATTTGATGAAATAACTTGCTATGCTATAGAAAGAGAGTGAAATTGCTCAGGCACTATCGGAATTGCTTTGTCCATAGCGTTTCCCTAAAACCTCTTCCACCTGAGTCGAGAGAATAAAAAAAAAACAGTTAAATAATACGAGTACTAATTAATTAGATCATCATTCATCATCAGCAGCCACATAAGAAAAGCAAAACCAAACCGAGAAGAAAGAGATCAAATCATCAGTTTGGTTAATGGTGGATAATCTACTGCATCATTCCAAGGGCAGAATCGTCAACGCCTACGTCCACCCGATGCTCGCCGGTAGTGCCGCGGTGGTCGATGCTATTGGCTCCAGAATCAATCAGCTTACCTCCAATGGCGCCGCCGGTACCCTCGCCTTCACTGCGTTTGCTGGTATCGCCATTGCCGTTGCCGTCTTCTACACCACTCGGTATAATAATAATAATACTACTAATAATAATCAACAGTAATTCTATTACCAGCAGCACCATCAGTACTTAGAAGAAAGGCTTTTCAAATTTGCCCTAGAAATAGGAATTTTACAGTAACAAGTAGAATTAACTTCTATGATGCTAGTAATTTTCCTCTTTTGTGTCATTTTACCTGTTAATTGACCGTAAATGTTGTTTGTTTAACTGGTTATACAGTTAGTTCACTTTAGTTCTATATGTTGTATGTTATATATTCTATGAGATGGCTATGAGTTTTGGTGAATTGATGGTTTCTAGTATTCACGAGTGTTCGATAAGACCAGCATTTTAGTTAAGAGTAGATGAGGTTTTCAGTTTCGGTGTTGCAATTAAGATACTATCCTTTCTTCTTGAGATTTTTATCCTGGGGATCCTTCTCTTGCTGAATGTTTCTCAGTATTGACGAGCTTTTCTATAAGGTTGTAACATCTCTAATTTTGGGCGATAGTTTCTCGAATACAACAGCGTTCTTAGTTTTCGAGCAGTTGAAATTTTGCTATGTTAGTACTATGCTCATATGCTAGGATGGTTCTATCTATCGAATGGTGTCTACAGCTGTTAAAAGCACTTTGGTGAGAATTTTGTCATGTCTTTATATCTTTATATGCCCTCCCCCCCACCCCAAATCCGGAGTACTTGTCCCGGTGCTGATGAGTTATGTAGAAGGACTCCATTCCCAAGATTTCCAAAGATTTTGGTTCACTCAGAAATTACTTACTCTTTTCTTATCCTCCCCATATCCGTAGTTGAATTGAAAACTAACTGTAAAAAATGCCAATTTTTTTGTGAATTTATCTTAATACTTATTATCGATGGTGAGTGCTAGATTTTGTGATGCACGTTGAATAATAATAATACCCTTGTACAAGGCTACAAGCAATATGTGTGTGCGTGTGCGTGTGCTCGACCTGTTCCAACTTGAGTTTTAGTCTGGGAGAACTTTGTGCTCTGTGGTCTTATTAATTATGTTGATATACCATCTCTGTTCCTATAAAAAAAGAAATTGTGTCCAAAATTTTGTTTCTAATTATTGTCACTTTGAAGATATCAATTATGTGTTCTTTTTCTTTTATAAGAAAGATTTTCTTTCTTAAGTTTCTCTCGTGGTTAATTACGCGTTTCCTTCAAGCTTACTTTCTTTCTTATTCTTAGAGTCAGTTGGACAATTCACATGTTCTATTTGAACAAATATTAAACATTCGTAACTTTGTTATACGAGAATACGATTGCTTTCTTGCAAAAGGATGCTCTCCTAAAATAATAAAGTTCATGTGAATTTTGGCTATCCTAATTCCTAAGAATGATATCTTTAATGTTAAATCATTCTTAAAGTTTATCTCATGGTATATCTTCTCCTTGTTGGGTTAATCAACAGTCATCCGTATAATTGATTCATAGTTTGAGAAGCTTAGCGAGTGGTTTCCGATGGAAAAATCTTGCATACTATATATTCGTTTACATGGTCATACTTTTTTATCAAAGTATAAATGTATCATCAGTACCGTTTCCAGGGGTCGGCGCAAATCACCATGGTCGCGAAGAAAAAGAAAACAAATTCTCTCACCTGAACAATGGAGAACAATGTTCACACAAGATGGAAGGCTCCATGACAATGGATCAAAGTTTCTGAAGAAAGTTCGAAGTGGAGTGAGTTGCACTTTTATGTAGCTTTACTTTCATCTTTAGGGGCCTTCAATTGTGTTTTATGTGACGTAAATGACTCTGACACTTTACTTTCTCTCTGTGTATAGGGTGTTGATCCAAGTATTCGAGCAGAGGTTTGGCCGTTTCTCCTTGGAGTGTAAGTCGGTTCTTTTGGAAATTTTGATGACATGTCAAAACCAAAATCTGAGAGACGCCTTTGCATATATATATATACATGTTGGTTTCCATTTCTTCTTTGCATATGTGCATAAATGTCATTAGTTGCCTAATGATGCTCTTTGGATTTGTTTGTACAAAACCTCAGAAAACTTCTTGGAAAGGTGCTTAATGGTCACTGTTGTAACTGAATTGCAATGTTTTTTCTTGTATAGGATCTGTGGTTTGTTAACCTTTAATTTCCAATGGTTATCATTATAGGTGTGTCATGATTTCTTTTATTCTGTTGGTTTATCAACACTTCCTTCCTTAACCTTCGACGCCCCTCAATTCCTCCATTTCAGATATGTAATTCTTTGAAGAGCCAAAATCATTTGCTTCTTGCACGCATATTAGTACCAGTGGTCAAATTATGCTCTGTTGTTTCGACATTTTAAAGATCAATGTTTCAAGAGCATAAGTTGGAACCAGTTGCCCAATTCTTTCAGAAACTAATTATTAGAAATTGTAACATAATGAAAAATGGGTAAACCTTCTTATTTATTTATTTATTTATTTATTATTATTAATTTATTTTTATTTTTGGGGGGGGGGGGGGAGATGGTGATCATGGCACATAAATTTTCAATTATTATTCTATGGACTCCAGTGCACTATGGGAATTTCTCTGCCATTTTCCTACTATTTGTTTCAGTTGTGTGATTAATATTCGGTAACTGGTGTTTAAGTAGGATGATATAATGCGTAAAAATCTCTGTGTTTGACTATCTGTTTCCGTAGATTTGTTTCTGAAAATCGACTTGCAGCAAAGCCATTTTCGCAATGACCGTTTCTTTATTTTGCAGCTACGACCTAACAAGTACTAAAGAAGAAAGAGATGCAATTACAACTCAGAAAAGGTAATGTCACGAACTTCAGTACAGCTTTGAACTTACAACCTTGAAAGAAAGCATATGGGACAAAGAGGGGTCATTATCTCCTTGCACACTATTTTGAACTTGCCTTTGTATCGCTCCCATTTAGTTCAGTCTATGATGTCAAATTTTAATTATATACACTTCCTTGGCACTATGCACTGCAGAGAAGAATATGAAAAACTACGAAGTCGATGTCACCAACTTCTCAGACAGAACACCGAGCTCTTCAGTATGATGAAAACTGATGAACCTAAAAAACGTGATAGTGGGAGTCTTCCTGTGGGCACGGAATCTCCTGACAATGAAAATGCGGGCTCAAAAGAATTACTTGGTAGCGAGGAAGGATTAGAGTCTAAGGAGACAGACCAACCTACCAGCCTGGTGGTGGATGAAGACTCTAGTTCAAAGAAAATCAGAGATCCATCTGTTTCCTCCAACTCTGACTCTTCAGACTCAGACTCCTCAAATGACCCTGAAGTTAGTGAATCTTTGAACTTTACAGAAAACACAGAGGATACTGATTTTCACCAGTCCTTGATTGAGGATTCATCTCCATCCAATATGGAAGCCCAGTCAGAAGTCCGAAATTTTGAAGATTTCACTACCTGGCAGCGAATTATCCGTCTAGATGCCATTCGAGCTAATGGAGAATGGATAGAATATTCCCCAGCACAAGCAGTAGTATCAGATGATAAGGCAAAGCGTGCAGCCGAAGCTGTAGGATTGAAGGATTATGATCATCTAGATTCTGGAAGGATCTTCCATGCAGCCCGTTTAGTTGCCATTCTTGATGCCTATGCGCTTTATGACCAAGAAATTGGCTATTGCCAGGGAATGAGTGATCTACTTTCTCCCATAATTTGTGTAATTACAGAAGACCATTTGGCTTTCTGGTGTTTCGTGGGATTCATGAAAAGAGCTCGTCATAATTTCAGGCTTGATGAGGTGGGTATTAGAAGACAACTGAATACTGTATCAAAGATCATCAAGTGCAAGGACTCTCATCTTTACAGACACTTGGAGCAACTTCAGGCAGAAGATTGCTTTTTCGTTTACAGAATGGTCGTAGTTCTCTTTAGAAGGGAACTAACCTTCGAACAAACTCTGTGCCTTTGGGAGGTCATGTGGGCTGATCAGGCTGCAATTAGGGCTAGAATCGGGAAAGCTGCATGGAGCATGATAAGGCAGCAGGCTCCTCCCACTGAAGATCTACTGCTTTATGCTATTGCAGCTTCGGTGTTACAGAGGAGGAAACTGATCATAGAGAAATATAACAGCATCGACGAGATTTTAAGGGAGTGTAATGCGATGGCTGGGCAGCTCGATGTTTGGAAGCTTCTAGATGATGCATCTGGGTTGGTGATGAGACTCCATAATAAAGTAGAGACTCCCTTGTGATTTGTGTTGAGCTGACCTCCAGCTTGCTAGATTGCTGGCTTGTTATACATGAAGAATCGTATTGAACGAGGTGAAAGCAGCAAAGTTACAGACTTACATTGACAGGCTGCCCAGTTCGTCTTGTTATGACTTGTACCCGATGCCTGCAGATTGTCGTCAATTAGAGTGTTGGTTTGAGTAGTTTTTTAGCCGTTTAAAAGAAAAAAGAAAAAAAAAAAAAGAACCTGAGATTGAATGGATGTTTTTATTGTGGGAATTGGAAGAATGCCTGTAATGACTGCTATCGATCTAAATACCGTCTGGTAACAGCTTTAATGATTTAGTCGGGTAGAATGAATTTTGAGCATCTTACTAAAATTGCTTGAATTGGTGCCTTCCTACATAGAATGATTTAATGCCTGTTATGCTTGCTGGCTCAGGAATTAATGCCTTTTATGCTTGAATTGGTGCCTTCCTGACCCAGCAAGAATGCGTTGGCTCTCCTGAATTTTGTTTACGATTAGTTTACAGGTTTTAAAATACGGGAACAATACCTTAGGAACTTTCAAAAACACACAAATTAAAACCTCACGAGTAGTTCAAGTTCAGGCTCTAAGTGTACCTAAGCAAACTTCACAGTGCATCACCAAACTTCTAGGAAAACGCTATTTTGCCTGTGAGAGTAGTTAACTTACAAATTAAGAGCCGACAGATTGCTTTATGGATAAAATTTGTTTATAACTTCAATCTTTTTATTTTGTTTAGTGAGCAATATCATATTACAGTAGCAGAGAATATTGAAAGTAACGAATTTTCCAGATGTTCGAGTTCTGGGCTGGTTTTGGTCTCAGGTTATGGGCTTAAGGGCCCAATGGACGAAGGATCTATTAAGACTTGTAGAAGAAGGAAGGATTTGTCGGGCTGATGTTCTATCTCAGCTGAAAACTTCTTTCTCTCAGCCATGGAGTACACATACGCGGTTTTTAACTTTTTAACTGAACTAGACTTATAAACTTATTTGTATTACTCCCTTCATTTTTTATTATAAGTAGTTTTACACTTCTTCACACTTATTAAGAAAATAATTATAATGAGAATAAATATATATGATGGTCCACAATAATACTTCCTTCATATTTTAGTTACTTACTAAGTGGTAAAAATTACCAATTTTAATGAATAATATTGAAGAATTGATATATACGATTATTTAATTGTGAAAAGGTGATAAAGTATGATAAAGATTGAAAAAGTTTTTTTTTTTTTTTTTTTTTTTTTTTTTTTTTTTTGAAATAAAAAATATATTACGCAAATGGAGGATTAGTGCTTACATAAGTTGTACAAAACGTCCTAATCTAGTGCTTCATGATGAAAATGTCCATACTTACAAAATACTTAGGCTACTACTAGTCTAGGAAAGGTAGTGCTAATGTCCGAGTTTACAAAAACTTGTAACCAATTCGGGGCCTTTTCCCAAACACTTAAGTTACTCACATGATCTTGGTTAGCTTGAAAACAACGAAGACCACTTGGATCACTCCGTACTGATGGCGCATAGCGCGACGTTCCTGGAGCCCACCCTTCACTTCCATGTTTAGCAAGTGCGTCCGCAGCTTGGTTAGCTTCCCGGTAAACAAAACGATACTTAACATCCTCCATTTGTTGTAGCATTTGTCTGACTTCCTTAAGCAGCTGCTGCAGATGTCGATCCTTCGCGTAGCATCTGTTCAAAGAAGATATCACAAATTTAGAATCTGATTGAATATCCAATTTTTGAAAATGAAACTGATTTGCCAAAACTAAGCCGTGTTTGAGGGCTGTTAGCTCAGCCATATTATTTGTGCAAACTCCTATATATCCTGCTGCTGCCTTTAAAACTTGACCAGAATTATTTCGAAAAATAATTCCAATCCCTGCATGCCCCGGATTATTTATAGAGGCCCCATCAATATTCATAGCAACAAAACCAATTGGTGGAGGATTCCATTTACATAAAATCAAATGATGCTTCTGGTGCTTATGAGTATGAAGGATCTGCATGTCTTGCATGATTTGTAATAGATGCATATATATGCTTTTACTACTAAAATCTTGGTGCCTAAAAACATAGTTATTCCTATATCTCCATATGAGATAGCATGCAGAAATTTGTAGCAACTGTGTATGAGTATTGTGTTGAAAATGAGTGAGGAGCCCAAGCACAGATGGTTGAATTGTATTCCATTCTGCCGGCCAAATGATCTTTCTAAAATCAGTAAATTTGACACATTGAAATAAGAGGTGTTCTAAGGTTTCCTCTTGTGTTTGACATAAAGCACACAAGGGTGATGGCAAAACATGCATTTGCATGAGTAAAGCTGCAGTAGGCAACTTGTTATGCAAAGACATCCAAAGAAAAAGTTTTATTCTAGGTAATAAGTTAAGTGACCATAATCTATGCCATGGATAGGTTGGCCCAATTCCTTGAGCCTGTATCAAGTGTTCATAAGCAGACTTCACTGTAAATGACCCTGAACTTGTATGCAACCAAACTCTGTAATCAAGTTCAGGCTGATGGGGCAGTGGAATAGTTACAATACTAGCAACCAGCTGAATTGGTAAGGTTTGAAGCAGCAATTCCTCATTCCATGTTTGATTTTCAATAAAATGAGAAAGTGGAACAAAATGATTTTGTGTGTGCAAGAGAGTATTCAAGGCCTGCTTTCCTAGCCAAATATCATTCCAAAAATCAATTGAAGTTCCAGATTGAGGTTGCCACCCAATATGATTAACAAAAATTGGAATAATGGATATCAAAGAGTTCCATATCCAACTATTTGATTTTTTATAACCTGTGTGGAAAATAGAGTGCTGAGGAAAATACTTGATTTTACACACTTGCACCCAAAGATTTTGAGGTTGAGTCAAAAGTTTCCAAAGGAGTTTAAATTGGAAAGCTATGTTGAGGATTTTTAAATTTCTGATTCCCAATCCTCCTAACTCTTTTGGTGTGCAAATAGAACTCCATTTAACTCTACCTCTCTTTTTCCCCTGAGAAGAGTTATTCCATAAAAACTGAGAGTTTAAAGAATTAATCTTTTTAATGATTGCCAAAGGAATTTTAGCAAAAGACATAACATAAGCTGGAATGGCATTTGTGACTGCTCTAATAAGAACTAATTTTCCAGCATAAGACAAGTTTTTATTGTACCAGGCTTTAAGTTTATGCATCACCTTAATGACTAGATCATGAAATAGTTGTTATAAAGAAGGATAGAGAAATAATAAAAAAGTGGTAAGTGGGTTGAAAACCTTTCCATATTTGGGTTAGAAATTTGTAAGAGAACGCCCAAAATAGAAACCTAGGAAGTTATTAATGAAATGGAGAAAGTAATAATTATTACCATTAAAAAATATAATTTTATTATAACATCCAATCATAATTATGCAAAAAGAATTATTTTATTAAAAGTCAAACATTGAAATTCCACCATCATAATTATTGTCTTGGAAATCTAATATAATATTTTCTCCATCCCATAACAAATGTTAAACTTCATTTTATTGACTTTTTTAGGGTCAGATTGACATTAAATTATTCTCAAATCATATGATAAAAATAATTAAAAATAATATATTATAAAACTAGAATGTTTATATTTTCATGTTATATATTTTTTAATTATTTTTATTGTATAATTTTGAATTAATACGAGGTCAAACTGAAACTCGAAAAGTTAACAAAATGAAGTGTAACGTTTGTTATGGGACGGAGGAAGTACTAATTTAAAACCTTAAACTACTTATATTCAAGCACAAGAACACAATGCTAAAACTACTTATATTGAAAAATGGAGGGAGTACAATAGGAGAGTTAGACAACTTATAAGTTAAAACAAATCCAATTTATCCAGCTTAATTTAAGAGAATCTGTCAGCTTATAAGTTGTTGCAAATACTCAAAAAATTGATTTAGTTTAAAGTGATAAATTTGATAAGTTACACTGTTGCAAACACCCGATCAAATATTTTTATGATAGGAAATAGAGTTGCTACAAATTGGTGGAGAAATCAGGAAATTATTTAGCCTAATTTATTTTCTCAATTCTTGTCCTAAAAACTAAAATGACAAATTTGCTCCTGATAGAAAATTTAATACCATCTATTTTGGGTTTTATGCTAGGATGGTTGTGTGATACCTAAAATGTAAACACTAATTAAAAAATAAAAATATTTCATTTCTGAATCAACTAAACAAAAATGAGTTTATTGTTCAACTCAACAACTTTTATTTGGTGTTATACTTTGAGAAATTTGTAACATTATTATCATCCTTGAAGATCACTTTGAGGATTGGATTATATGCCAATCAACCTCCGATTTCAATCTTTTGTTGTCATAACTACGATAAAATCCATCGCTATCCACCTTCCAGTATATGATGTGATGGTCTTCATCTCGACTTGGGTCATGTAAATTAACTATAATTTTTCTTCCAAAAACATACTATATGAAAATGCAACCTCGTGTATGAAAATGTTTGCGTCCAACTTCATGTTGTACACTTGACCCGACCCAATATAGGCAACCTCAGGGATTTTCAGATGCGGTTCTTCATTTCTAGTGCCTATTTGAATTCTTAAGAGATTATATCGATTGGTAAATTGAACATCAACTAGATGATCGCCATTGTTTTTGCCATTTAGTGGCGGCCTCGCCTGGTTAGTGAGTGACACACTGACACTACCACGGAGCAATAAAGAGCGGGTGAGCATCATCTTTGAAACTATGCAGTGTTGCCGTTTTTCCTTTTCTTGTGGTGAATATTTATTTTCTCTTTCTTTAGTCAACTTGTTTGGGTTAATGTCACTATCAATATAATTTTACAGTATATGAGGTCGGTCACCTGAATTCTCTTGAGAATGAGACTAGTTTAGTTCTTTTTAAAAACCATTATGTATTTATTGTCTTAATTGCTATGTAGAATTAATTAATGGGCAATTTGCATATAGAGCCTCTTAGCTTTTTAAATTACATATGTTACACTCTTAGTAAAACAATTACATGTAGCCCAGTGTTAGACAAAAAAATTTACATATAGGACCACGATTTTGACTTTTTTCGAATTAAGAGCTGGAGTTACATTTTTACACTTGCCGGAATTTCAGTTTTTAGCTTGAAACAAACAATTTAAGTTTGCATCATTTACACATTTGCCTCTAAATTATTTTATTCTACAAAATTAACTCTAATAAATTTTAAATTAACCACAAAAATTATATAAATTTCATAATGAACTAATATTTATTATAAAAGAACTCCAAATTACGGTTTATTTCAAAATAACCCCAAAAGATTAAATAAATAAATAAATAAAAATTAAAAAAATATAAAAAACAGCTCCGCCGGTCAGGAGCTGTTAACAGCTCCAATTTCGGAGCTGTTGACAGCTCCCGACCACAGCTCCGGTAGGAGCTGACTGGAGCTGCTCTGGTTTACAGTTCCTGCCGGAGTTGTAGTAGTTCCGGTGCCGGAATTAATTCCGGTACTGGAACTCTAAGAGAAGAAGAAGATGGAATAAAAAAAGAGAAAAGAAAAAAAAAGAAAAAGAAAAGAGAAAAGAGAAAAAAAAAGGAGAAAAGAGAAAAGATAAAAATAAAAGGAAAAATGATTTTTAAAAATCTAAGGCCTTGTTTGGCAGGAAAAAACACAAAAATGAATAAGGGTGAGGTCAATGATTTTTTGGTTATTGGGGCTACGTGTAATTGTTGAACTAAGAGAGAACATTTCGTAATTAGAGGCCCCAAAGAGGAGGTACAATGTTATTTACCCTTAATTAATTGATAGCAAAACTGTTTTACTCCCTCCATTTTTTTATCGGAATGGTTTTTACACAGGCCTCAAGAGAAGAAGATTTAGACAATGCGGTATCATAGTTTGTACACCCAGACCTTGAGGGGAGATTGTCATAATTTTAATTTTGCATGTGGATATTTAACAACACATTATTCCTAAATAGAATCTGAGTGCACGCGGTGCCCAAGTTTGTGAGACATTTATTATTTATATGTAGGATATTTTGTTCCAATCAACTTAGCTGGACTAGGGCTATTTTGTTTACCATTGACACGTACACTGATTCTGTTTCAATGGATCCTGATTGTGTGGTTCTCAAGCTGAAACAGTTAGTTGAACACCTATTCTTTGCTCGCTCATACGCACAACTGTCGCTAGCTACATGCTATTTAATTTTAAGGTGGTTGCTAAGATTTGTGTTCTTATTACTGCTAGGTAAAGCTTTTGTAATTGTGTTGGTTGTCTTTAGAGTTTGTATGTATGGAGTGAGTGACGGAGGCAGGAATTTGGGTAAGAAGAGGTAAAAGATTCTAAGTAAAATAACATACTAAATACTTAAGTATTATACTTCATCATTGTTGAAGAGAAAAAATGTAAATATTAAAGAGAAAATGCACGTTGTAGATTGTGAAAAGAAAAAAATAAATAAAATATACATACAACTAATCTAATGGTTATAGTATACTATTGTTTGTGTTTTTTAGGAGTCAACTCTGCGCTTCTTTTGTTTTCCTATTGAAATAAAAAAATAGAAGCAAGAAAGAAAAATAATGGAGGATCCAAAAAGTAAGGGAAAAACAAAGAGTTGTAAATTTTAAAGAGAAAATACACTAGTGAAAAATAAAAATAAATAAATAGAATGAGAATCACAAGAATTGAACCTGCGTGGGTGATGAACCGAAAGTTTGTCAGACTCAATTAATCAAATAAATTTGTTTTTAGCCAAAGGCAATTCACAACTACAACGAAAACCGTAGTGTAGCAGTAAAATAACCTCGAGTGTCGATCTCTAAGGACTATAACTAGCTTTATCTAGTTTAACTTAAACTATAAACTCAACAAACGACTTAGCACAGATTTTTCTTAGCAAAGATAATGGAAGTTAGTGATAGTATGATCATTCAAAGCATCAGGTTAATAATCATGCATGAAGTACCCGATCGTTTTGCATAGAAATCTAAGATCATGAATTGTCCAATGTGTTCCGTTCAATTCAACACTACGAAGATAGAGGGCTTAGATAGATCAAAGAAATAAATCAATAACTCAAAGTCTGATTCGCGTTACAGCATGCATAATTAAGAACCCTAGCTAAGAAATCACATACTATCACCAACGATAGATTTAGCTACTCATAGATGTCATGGAATCAACATAAATCAAAGCAAGATTGAATGAAAACATGTTGAAAGATATAAATATAAATAGAAAAATCGTGAGATACAATGTTACCGACGAAGGTTGTCAATCTCCAAAGAATTGCGAACTCACAAGCAAGATAATCCTCCAAATTGATAAGAAAAATAGTCTCCTATGCTAAGAATTCCCAGAATAGGCTCTGGAGAATTCCTATCTAAAACTAATGTGAAAAGTATGAAAAAAGGTCTGAGAAAGTATAAAAAACGTAGAAACAAAAGCAACTATATATAGGAGTTCGGAATGCGTGGGGCGAGTCGCCACAGACACCGGGCGAACCGCCTGGTGTGGGGCGAACCGCTCCACATCCCGGGCGAACCGCCCGGGAGCTCCAGTCGGCGGAAACGCGTTTTTGACGCGTTTTTGGTCTTCTTTTCCTTTTCGGGCTCGGATTTTGCCTTCTAGTGACCTTTGAGCCTTGAAACTCGACCCCTAGACTTCAAATCTCGTCCGGAACCTTCTAGATACACCACGGATGACCGATTCTTCGTTCTCTTCAATATAATTTCCCGAAAAATCACGTTTTTCACCTAAAACCTGAAAAATGCAAACTAAAGGGAAACGTGACACTATTCTAATAAAATGCACTATAATATAGCTAAATTAACATAGAGGATAGCTAAATAGGTGAAAAAAGACTCGAATGAAGGTGTAAAATACACGTTCATCAAACTTTTCAAACTGAACCTTTGCTTGTCCTCAAGCAACTAAGCTAGACTCTAATGCAAAAAACAATGCAACACAAAAAATGGAGTCTCATGCCAAAAGAAATGAACTAATCTATTGAATCTATCAAAAACTTATGAACAAAAACCATACAAATCATAACATGGATATTGGTTGAAGAATGCCTCGATTGACTCATACATTCACATATGCATTTATGTCAAACAAGATAGTCTCTCGTAACATTCTCTACCTGGACCTAGTCAGTGACGACGTAATGAAACATGTTAAAATACGAATGGTTGTCCCGTGCCTATGAAACTGAGGACTTACTGTTGTTCACCAAGTTAAGATTTTTCCTCAAAGAGGTCGAACCAATACTAGCTCTCATCAAACGAAGGAGGGTTCCCTAAAAGTTCACACTCCCCTATTCTACCCATCTTTCAAGCACAGCCTTAAACTATTCACCACTTCCTGAATGGCAGGACGAGGGTGGTCTAGAACAGATGACACTCAAACAAACAAAAGGCAAAAATTACAACTCGATTACGAACATTACAATAATTGAAAAATGAGACAAACACTTTGCTAAACTGCTTTTTGGCTTTCTTTGGACCCTTTTTTGGGTCTTTTCTCTTTTTTTTCTTTTTTTTTTCCAGATTTTTTTCTTTTTCCTGGAATTTTTTCTCTTTTTTTTCGATTTTTTTAATAGTCAGCAGTAGCACAACGAAAAAGAAATTACAATGACTCACAAATGACCTCCCCAAACCTATTTGAAAGAATAGGTTGGAGCACAAACTTTACAAACTCACAAAACACTCTTAAATTGAAAAACAAGTCTAATGAAAGCGTAACCCCCTCCCCAAACCTATTCAAAAGAATAGGTTGCAAACAAAGGATCACACAATCTCACACTACCTCCTTCCTAGGCATTTAACAATCTCAAAGCAAGGTGAAGACTTGTTGCCTCTTAGGTACATAATTACTCGGGAAAACAACCATAAGATCCTAACATGCATCATCCTATTATAAAGGCCTTCGTGAACCGCAGTAGAGAAAACACCACTAAGTGATGTCGAGACTATCAAGCTTAACTAAGTGCAAACGTAAATGTGACAAGCCAAGCGAGAAAAACCTCAAACAAATTCATAGAGATGAAGCATATGATTAATGTCATAACTAGTTAATCTACCCAATAAAAAAGTTTTCACGAGTGTATGTAGTGTATACTCCCCACAAAAACATGCAACACTATACTAGGATGAATGTAGTGTATGCACCTAAATACTAAGAAAGCGGTAAACGTGCAAATGCAAATGTAAACAAAAGGTTTCACGAGTTTATAATAAGCAAAACAAGTATAGAGATAGCCAACGATAACCCCCCCCCCCAAACCTGAACGTCGTCGCTCGTCCCGAACGTTGAAACTGGATTTAAGGTGAGAGATAAACTTGTATATGTGACCTATATTACTCAATCAAACTCGTGAGAAAACAAAACGGGCGATAAACGAGGTAAAAAGATCGATAATTTTGCATAATAGGAGAAAATCGGGTTTCCGAACAAAAATCCGGATCTCCGGGTTTACTGGATGCCCGGGGCGAACCGCCCCAAGTGAGAGGCGATTCGCCTGGGGCTTTCAGTAAACCCCAGGTTCCCTGGTCGTGCCAGGCGAATCGCCCCTCGTGGGGGGCGGTTCGCCCGGCATCTCCAGACTCCTGGAGGTGTCGGTTTCCCTCCTAAAATGCTAAATTATCATCTAGAGACCTATTTTATCACAAAAAACATATGAAAATATAAAATACAATACAATGATATTCTCAAAACGACAAAACACACTAACCTTCAGTAGAGGCGGAAAGGGTAAGCTCAAGATGATCAACCTCCCTCTGATCACTAGATATCTCGAAGTATGGCTTCACTCGTTGACCATTCACTTTGAAAGTATTGCCCGTCTTTGGATCAAAAAGTTCTACAGCTCCATGGGGATCAACTTTAATAATTTCGTATGGTCCATCCCAACGAGTACGGAGCTTTCCAGGAAATAGTCGAAGGCGAGAATTAAATACCAAAGCTTTTTGCCCAGGAATCAGTTCCTTACGCACTATACCACGATCATGATACTTCTTAGTACGTTCTTTGTAGATCTTGGCATTTTCATAAGCACCTAGACGTAATTCATCAAGCTCATCGAGTTGCAACAACCGTTCTTCGCCAGCTTTTCCCATATCAAGATTAAGTGCTTTGATAGCCCAATACGCCTTGTGTTCCAATTCTACGGGAAGATGGCATGCTTTCCCATACACAAGTCTGTACGGAGTGGTTCCAATCACCATTCTGTAGCTAGTCCTGTATGCCCAAAGTGCATCATTCAATTTTCCTGCCCAATCTTTCCTGCTAGGCTTCACTACTCGCTCCAAAATCTTCTTAATTTGACGGTTGCTAACTTCAACTTGACCCGAAGTCTGTGGATGATATGGCGTAGCAACACTATGGTGGACACTGTATCTCTTAAGAAGAGAGGCAAAGGTTCTATTGACGAAGTGCGAACCTCCATCACTGATGATTGTCCTAGGACACCCAAATCTAGAAAATATCAAATCCTTCAAGAATTTCATAACAACCGCGCCGTCATTAGTTTTTTTTTGGGAATTGTATCCACCCACTTAGTCACATAATCCACTACAACAAGAATGTATCCATAACCTCCACTTGATGGAAATGGTCCCATGAAATCAATGCCCCATACGTCGAAAGGTTCGACCACTAGATTCCCTTGAAGGGGCATTTCGTCTTTCTTGCCAATATTACCACCTCGTTGACATGGGTCGCAATTTTTCACAAAAGTTCGAGCATCTCGGTGCACTGTTGGCCAGAAAAATCCTGCTTGCAGTACTTTGCGAGCTGTTTTTAAGCCACTATAGTGTCCTCCACAATGAAGCTCATGGCAATGACTCAACACACTTTGTTGCTCTTCTTGCGGCACGCATCTCCTCAGAATTCCATCAGCTCCTTCTTTGAAAAGATGCGGATCATCCCATATGAAAGACCTACAACGCTTGGCAAGAGCTCTCTTGTCAGAGGCTGAAAAATTAGTTGGGCAAATACTCATAGCCAAATAGTTCACAATATCAGCATACCATGGCTCTTCATTAACCTTCATTAAGTGCTCATCGTGGAGATCCTCATTAATAGGTATCGAATCAACAGGGATATTTGGTATTCTAGACAAATGATCAGCTACCAAATTCTCCCTACCAGCTTTATCCACTATGGTCAAATCAAAATCTTGTAGCAATAAGACCCAACGGATTAATCTAGGCTTAGAATCTTGCTTAGCTATTAAATGTCTCAAAGCAGCATGATCAGTATGGACATTCACTGGATGACCAATCAAATAAGACCTAAACTTTTGTAAAGCAAAAACAACAGCTAAAAATTCCTTTTCAGTAGTTGTATAATTAACTTGTTCGGAGTCTAGAGTCTTACTAACATAATAAATCACACGATACTGCATATCAACTTTTTGGCATAAAACAACACCCATAGCGAAATTCGAAGCATCACACATAATCTCAAAAGGAAGATTCCGATCTGGTGGCACAACAATGGGAGCAGAAACAAGCTTTTCCTTAAGGGTATTAAAAGCAACTAGGCACTCATTAGAAAAATGAAAAACCACCTCTTTTGCAAGTAAGCTACTTAATGGTTTAGCAATTTTCGAAAAATCCTTAATAAATCTCCTATGAAACCCTACATGACCAAGAAAAGACTGCAATTCTTTCACACAAGTAGGTGGGGGAAATTTTTCAATGATTTCAATCTTAGCCTTGTCTACCTCAATACCTCTTTCAGAAACTACATGTCCTAGAACAATGCCTTCCCTAACCATGTAATGACTTTTCTCCCAGCTTAAAGTTAAATTGCATTCAATGCACCTTTTCAAAACAAGATCTAATCTTTGCAAGCATTCATCAAACGAATCACCGAAAAGAGAAAAATCATCCATGAAAACTTCAACAAACTTAGTTACCATATCAGAGAAAACAAAAAGCATGCACCTTTGGAAAGTGGCGGGGGCGTTACATAGCCCAAACGGCATCCTCCTATAGGCAAACGTCCCGAATGGGAAAGTGAATGTCGTCTTCTCTTGATCCTCCGGTGCAATCGGAATTTGGTAGAAACCTGATAAACCATCAAGAAAACAATAGAATTTCCGCCCCGCAAGGCGGTTTAGCATGTCATCTATAAATGGCAAAGGGAAGTGGTCTTTCTTAGTGGCGGCATTTAATCTTCTATAGTCAATGCACATCCGCCATCCAGTGGTTTTTCTAACCGGTACTAACTCTCCCTTCTCATTCTCTTCTACCGTGACCCCTGATGTTTCAGGAACTACATGAACATGGCTCACCCATCGACTATCAGGAATGGGGTAAATCATATCGGCATCTAGCAACTTGATTACTTCTTTCTTTACCACCTCTTGCATGGCCGGATTTATCCTACGCTGAGGTTGCCTAACGGGTTTGGCATCTTGTTCTAGAGTGATGTTGTGCACACACCGAGTAGGGATAATTCCCTTGATATCACTAATCCCCCATCCTATAGCTGCAGAATTTTCTCTCAAAATTTCAATTAGCCTACTTTCTTCATTGTTGGAAAGATGTGAGGAGACTATCACAGACTTTTTCTGATTTTCTCCTAAGTAGACATACTTGTGGTGTGCAGGGAGTGACTTTAACTCTAAGCTAGGCTCTTCAGGAAATTTACTTTCTTCCTCTTCTTCATCTAAGGGTTCAAGCACTTCTTCTCCTACGAGAATTTCTGGGGTGCTATCCATTATTTCAACTAATTCCCTTGCTTCTTTGGTCATGTAACACGTCTCAGCCTGCATGGTTAGTGCCTCCTCAAGAGGTTCACGATCATCGTAGCAATGATGAAATTCGGAAATCACAGAATCATAGCAATCGACAAAATTTAATTCTTCTACGACTTCCTTATCTCCGATGCTACATCCTACCAATTCAACTTTCTCACCCATTACCTCCATGGAGATTTTCTTGCCTTTGAGTTCAAGGCATGTGCTGGTAGTTGCCATGAATGATCTCCCAAGTAGTACTACGTGTTTGCGAATATGGCTCTTTCCCTCGTCTGCAGACTTCATTACCACAAAATCAGCTGGAATTATCAATTTGTCCACTTTCACAAGGATATCCTCTATTATCCCGACTGGCCTCTTCACACTTTGGTCCGCCATTTGGACAACCATATCAGTTGGTGTCAATTCACCGAGATCCAGGGCCTTGTATACTGAATAGGGCATTAAGTTAATGCTAGCCCCCAAGTCAAACATAGCCTTTGTGGTTCGACCATTCCCCAAAGCGATGTTGATGATGAAACTTCCAGGATCTCCTTTCTTCACAGGCAACCCGGCAATTGAATTCACCGTCTCAACCCCATTAACTTCCTTTCCTGAAGTAACCCTATTGTTCTTCATCTCACGAAAGAATTTCGTATAAGCCGAAATGTTTTGGATTAACTCCAAGAGAGGCACATTAACTTCAACTTTCGAGAGGCGTTGAAATAGAGGTGACTCTTGAATATCCTTCTTGGCTGGCTTGATCCGACTTGGGAATGGCACATGTGGTTTCGGGGGCACATATGGATTAGAAGATTTGTGAAGTACTACTGGCGTAGGAGTTCCCCCTTCGACCTCATCATCAACCATATCTTCCTCAGATGGTCTTCGTTCATCATCCTTCTCTTGAGGTTCTTTGGAATTTTCACTAACTTCTTGTTCTGTGCTTGGTACTGCATTGTTGGTCCTAGAAGATTCAATACGTTAGGACGCACGAAGTTAGGAATTTTGGTCATCTTTCCTCCACGGAGTAGTAGATTCACTTCTTCGTACTCAGGTTCCTCAGTAGTAACAGTTGGAAGTGGCTTGGGATCGATGAAATCAGCTTCAAGTGTCGAAACAGGGAAGCTGGAATCGCCCCCTGCCCCGGGCGATTCGCCTGGGGTGAGCCGAATCGCCCCCAGCTCTCTGCCTGTGGGGGGCGATTTGCCCCCCACGTTGGGCGGTTCGCCCCCCACCTCCAGGGGGCGTCTTCGTCTAAAATCTTCTCTCCTTCAAGTTGATGAACCTCCTCTGCCTTTTCACACTTCAACAAGCTAAATTCCTCTATAAGTTGCTCAGTTACTTCGAATGCTTCAAAAGCCTTTTCGATGCGAAGATTGTTTTCAACTTGCCTTGCGTGTGCTATCTCAAAAACATTCTCAATGGCCTTAATCCCTGCGTAAAACGCAAGTTCATCCTCCTCACTGATACCGTCGTCTTCAGAATATCCTTCGTATAAGCCTTTAGTTTCGCCTCGATTTGAATTCTCATTGGTGACTTGACTCGACATTAGCCTCTCAGATTGTGTAGATCCAATGGCGTACTTTTGAAAGACCTTCTCTGCCTCTTCAACTGTACATTCTTCTAATCCTCCACACATCCCATCCACTTGAAGCTTAACATCATCACGTAGACCACCGACAAAATACCAAATCAGCTCCCGTCGTCGAAACGGTGATGGGGGCACTCACGTTTATACAACTCAAAACGTTCATAGGTGTCACAGAATCGCTCGTACTCTCCTTGCTTGAAGTGTTCGATCCGATTCCGCAAGGCAATCGTCTTATGGTAAGGCATAAAACGCGCCAAGAACTCCTCTACTACTTGGCCCCAGGTTCTCAGTGACCCTGGTGCTAACCTTGCCATCCAAATTCTCGGTTCATATCCCAGAGCAAAAGAAAATAATTTCCTGCATAATTGGTCCTCAGTGAACCCCATTGCTGGAACTTTTGCTATTTCTTCCTCATAGGATCTGATGAAACTTAACGGATTCATCCCCACTCCATCTTCGAACCTTGGTATCCTTCTCACTACAGAACTTGTTACCTCATACCCTGATAACTCTTCTTCCATGTATATAGCTGACCCTTTCTTTGTAAGAAAATATGGTCAGAGTTACCCCTAGGGTACGCAGCGGAATTTCAAAATTTTCTTAACATGCAGGTTAATTGATCATGCATATAGCGTATATAACAAACACATTAATCAGAAGACTTACAATACTCCAAAAGCAAGAATAGGTATTGAATCGATACGCCAATCGATGAAGTCTTCGTAATAGTGCGGTGAATCTTCTCCTTCGTCGAAGTCGAAGATATCTGCAATACTTTGATTATTTGGAAGACAATAAAAGTTAGTTTCCAGCTCTTTGAACCTCAACCTTGGTATCCACGGATGAACAACTTATCGAAAGAATGCTCGGATATTCTTTATGTGGCCAAGAAGATGGAGCGGCAATTTTCCTCCGGTGGGAGTGGCGCGCGCGGCTTATGGAGAGGTAGGGGAGATCTTTTTTTTTTTTTTCTCTAAGAAAACTGGTAGAAAGAATGACTCAAAATGATCTTCAATCAAGTGTATATTCAACCATGTTAAAAGCTCTCTAATACTCTACTATATATAGTAGTCAATAGAAGCCTAAAAAATAATCAATTAGACTTCATAAAGGAATAAGAATCTAATTCTTATTGCACAAGGAAACCAATTCAAGTCTAGATTCATTCGCAATCAAATTAGAACTCAATCAGGAAAATCTAACTTATCCCTTGACTTCTAATAGAGGAAGGGGTCGAACTCCTTCCCCTACTACTACTGCTGGACGCGCGCGTCTAAGGGGGATAGGTGGGTCCCGATTTTGGGACCCACTTATAATTCTAAGGCAATTCAAACTCCAAGTAGATTTTGCCCATGTGCATATATTAATTCTAAATTAACATATCCTTCCAAATTAAACCTCTATTATATTTCTAAAATATAATCTTTAATTGTATTTATATAAAATACAATTAATCAGTCAATTCAATTAATAATTCCAAATTATTATTTGAGCCATAAATTATTATAATTAATTCCAAATCAATTATAATTCATCAATCACAATTAATTCTAAGTTAATTGCGATTCCATCTTCAAGGATATTCAGATAAGCTGAATCACCACATAGTGTGACCCATAGGGCCTCATTGTATTAAGCAAGTGCTACACTAGGCAACATGAAATTCCTAGACGGTTCCATTTGCAATATTAATACATGAGGACGTTTGAGAGGTTTCTCAAAGTAAACCCTTTCGTTGTGAAGTCTGTTGCGCTCAACGCGGCGATGGTAACGTCCCTTCATCTGACTGACTCGAATGCATCTAGGATCGATGAAGTGTCTATCCCAATAATACATCCACGGGCGTCTTCACTTAGTTTCTTGGTGAATCCAATATCTATTATGACTATCATAATAATATTGATATGCTGGCCAGCGGTTTGACCAATCACAACTATGAACGACTATGAGCAGTGCTCTCCTGTGCTACAAATGAGAGATGAATCCTTCACAGAATCACTTACCATCCCCATCTGTATATAGCCATAATCCTGGATCGTGTCTTGGGTCAACTGCTTATTCAGAGCTGACATCGACGGGTCCACCAAGGATATGGGGCAACAAATGTGATGATAAAGTCCTGTAAGTCCAAAGGACGACTGGCATCACTTCGACAACTTTCCGGTTCCCATAGACACTTTGGTGTAGAGTATACATCGATGGGAGTTTCCGGTGGGTACTTCCATTGTTCGGTAATCACCCTTCGAAAAACTATACGGAGTTATGAGAACGTTTCTTGATTGTCCAACAATCCGTTCCGTGGCCGTGGGATCGGCTCACACTTGCTCTAACAAGTATAACCTCCACGCATACTAGTCTGAGTTGGTTCATTCAGACCCCTACATCCGAGATGAACCTCGACTAGGGAGAGTTTGGGATAGATGATAACTCACATAGCTCCCACTATCTGTGTGATCGGTCATCTATCCGAGGGGACATGTTTGATATCAATACAGACAGGAATAGAGATATGACATGATGTATGCCTGGTGGAATATAAATATGAAAGCGATACTCAATAGTCAAACAAACAAACATATAATATATTACGTTGACTTGTGTAATAGTACATATATGCCCTTAATAAGGGTTGTCTGCCCTTAATAAAGACTGTCTCTAGGACATATACACTATCATTCTTGACTTGCGAGAATGTAGGTGTCAAGCGAGCTTTTAAGGTCGTCATACCTGGAAATCTGGAACAGGAGTAACTCAAAACTGAAAATTAGTCTCGTTAGAAATCTCGAAAAATCAAGAAAATTTCTGGAAATCACCTATAAAATCGAAAAAGACTAATACTACTAAGACTAGGAATTGAATGATGAAAATATAAATAAGCTAAACAGAAAAAAGGAGTATAGTCCCCGGCAACGGCGCCAATTTGATGAACCGAAAGTTTGTGAGACTCAATTAATAAATAAATTTGTTTTTAGCCAAAGGCAATTCACAACTACAACGAAAACCGTAGTGTAGCAGTAAAATAACCTCGAGTGTCGATCTCTAAGGACTATAACTAGCTTTATCTAATTTAACTTAAACTATAAACTCAATAAACGACTTAGCACAGATTTTTCTTATCAAAGATAATGGAAGTTAGTGATAGTATGATCATTCAAAGCATCAGGTTAATAATCATGCATGAAGTACCCAATCGTTTTGCATAGAAATCTAAGATCATGAATGGTCCAATGTGTTCCGTTCAATTCAACACTACGAAGATAGAGGGCTTAGATAGATCAAAGAAATAAACCAATAACTCAAAGTCTGATTCGCGTTACATCCATCATGCATAATTAAGAACCCTAGCTAAGAAATCACATACTATCACCAACGATAGATTTAGCTACTCATAGATGTCATGCAACCAACAGAAATCAAAGCAAGATTGAATGAAAACATGTTGAAAGATATAAATATAAATAGAAAATCGTGAGATACAATGTTACCGACGAAGGTTGTCAATCTCCGAAGAATTGCGAACTCACAAGCAAGATAATCCTCCAAATTGATAAGAAAAATAGTCTCCTATGCTAAGAATTCCCAGAACAAGCTCTGGAGAATTCCTATCTAAAACTAATGTGAAAAGTATGAAAAAAGGTCTGAGAAAGTATGAAAAACGTAGAAACAGAAGCAACTATATATAGGAGTTCGGAACGCGTGGGGCGAGTTGCCCCAGACACCGGGCGAACCGCCTGGTGTGGGGTGAACCGCCGCACATCCCGGGCGAATCGCCCGGGAGCTCCGGTCGGCGGAAACGCGTTTTTGACGCGTTTTTGGTCTTCGTTTCTTTTTTGGACTCGGATTTTGCTTTCTAGTGACCTTTGAGCCTTGAAACTCGACCCCTACACTTCAAATCTCGTCTGGAACCTTCTAGATACACCACGGATGACCACGAAACACCGATTATTCGTTCTCTTCAATATAATTGCCCGGAAAATCACGTTTTTCACCTAAAACCTGAAAAATGCAAACTAAAGGGAAACGTGACACTATTCTAATAAAATACACTATAATATAGCTAAATTAACATAGAGGATAGCTAAATAGGTGAAAAAAGACTCGAATGAAGGTGTAAAATACACGTTCATCAGTGGGAAGAATGACATACTTGTTGCTTTACCATTCGAAAAAACTAGTTTTACTTCTTATATTTGCGTAATAACGTACATAATATATTCCTACTATCTGAAAAACGGTAAAATAGATAATTAACAGCAGAAATTAAGGGAGGCAATTGGCTATACGTGCGTCCGCCAGTGAGTCAGTGAGTTGTATACATATTGCTAATTAATGATAGCTAGCATCAATTAGTAGAAAATTAATCCTGCTAACTAGAGGTTACATCGTGATCAGATGAGCTGAGGAAATTCTCCTTGGTGTTGATTTTTCTGAGGTTACATCAAACGGCTTCCGATCCCAAATCAGACAATCCGCTCGGGATCCTTGTTTGATGAGGAGGTACAATGTTAGAGACCGCAAATAAGAGAGAAGATTTCGTAATTAGAGACCGCAAAGAGGAGGTACAATGTTATTTACCCATAATTAATTGATAGCAAAACTGTTTTACTCCCTCCATTTTTTTATCGGAATGGTTTTTACACAGGCCTCAAGAGAAGAAGATTTAGACAATGCGGTATCATTGGAATTTGTACACCCAGACCTTGAGGGGAGACCGTCATAATTTTAATTTTTCATGTGAATATTTAACAACACATTATTCCTAAATAGAATCTGAGTGCGCGCGGTGCCCAAGTTTGTGAGACATTTATTATTTATATGTAGGATATTTTGTTCCAATCAACTTAGCTGGAATAGGGCTGTTTTGTTTACCATTGATACGTACACTGATTCTGTTTCAATGGATCCTGATTGTGTGGTTCTCAAGCTGAAACAGTTAGTTGAACACCTATTCTTTGCCCGCTCATACGCACAACTGTCGCTAAGTACATGCTATTTAATTTTAAGGTGGTTGCTAAGATTTGTGTTCTTATTATTGCTAGGTAAAGCTTTTGTAATTGTGTTGGTTGTCTTTAGAGTTTGTTTGTATGGAGTGAGTGGCGGAGGCAGGAATTTGGGTAAGAAGAGGTAAAACATTCTAAGTAAAATAACAAACTAAATACTTAAGTATTATACTTCGTCACTGTTGAAGAGAAAAAATGTAAATTTTAAAGAGAAAATGCACTAGTTGTAGATTGTGAAAAGAAAAAAATAAATAAAATATACATACAACTAATCTAATGCTTATTGTATACTATTGTTTGTTAAGCTAAATAAAAAAATAGAAACAAGGAAGAAAAATAATGGAGGATCCAAACAGTAAGGGGAAAAACAAAGAGTTGAAAATTTTAAAGAGAAAATACACTAGTGAAAAATAAAAATAAATAAATAGAATGAGAATCACAAGAATTGAACCTGCGTGAGAAGAATGACATACTTGTTTGCTTTACCATTCGAAAAAACTAGTTTTACTTCTTACATTTGTGTAATAACGTAGATAATATATTCCTACTATCTGAAAAAGGGTAAAATAGATAATTAACAGCAGAAATTAAGGGGAGGCAACTGGCTATACGTGCGTCCGCCAGTGAGTCAGTGAGTTGTATACATATTGCTAATTAATGATAGCTAGCATCAATTAGTAGAAAATTAATCCTGCTAACTAGAGGTTACATCGTGATCAGATGAGCTGAGGAAATTCACCTTGGTGTTGATTTTTCTGAGGTTACATCAAACGGCTTCCGATCCCTAATCAGACAATCTGCTCGGGATCCTTGTTTGATGAGAAGCAGACCATACCAAATCAAGCCATAGGAAAGGCTGAACCAGAGTAAATATCTAGTAGTTAGATTGGAGCTTGTCAACTTGCACTTGTGTATATGCTCAAAGAACAAAATGCACTAGACGTGTTTGTTGATAGGGGTCCCTTTTCTGCTGCACACACATTTTTTGTGGAAAGCCTTGTTTTCCAGCTGCTATTGCTAATTGACAACATTATATTCCACGAGAATGCCAAGTGGCAAACAAATGGTAAACGTAGATCATGGAGAACAAACAATCCTAGCTACTCAGTGAAGCAGATCTTCATATATAAGGGGTGCATCAGGAGGATGGGATACTTGTCATGTTTAACTTGTTTCTTTTTGTATAATTCATGTCTTTGCGAAATACAACTTGCTTCTTCTCACTAAGGTTTGTTTCCTTGATTCAACATTTTCATCCATGGGTTTTCACTGTATGTTCCAGTACTCATATGTGTTTGTTGATGGACCATTAGTATAGATATTTTGGTTAAAACAGGTAGAGATTCTTTATTTCCAGGTGAATGTATTATAGCTAGTGCAAAATTTGGAGTTGCTGCTCTATTAACAACTCAAGCAATGCTCACATAATAAATCCCTTACTAGAAATACTATACAACAAATCACACCATAGCTTGCAGAAACCAAGAGCTAGGAGAAAATATTATAATAAATAAATTCTTATATTACACACAATAAGATTAATTTGGTTTCTCATAATTAAAGCTCAATACAATTTACAAAAAACTCCACATCACATGATTATGACATGGCACATCTCATAATTAAAACTCAATACAATTTACACCAAACTCCTCATCTCATAAATGATTTTTGGCCTAACGTAACATGGGACCCACGTACCATACATATATTATGGCATTTTGGATGTGTGTACTTCTTCCGTGGTAAGCATCTAATTGCATCCGCATAATTGCAGAACGGTAGCTCTTGAAGGACTAACCTCATGCCAATCAGAGCAGTTCAGACCATAACATTTTGACAATTGTTTGATTTTTCATATCCTGAGCACGATCCAGAACAAGATAGATCCCAGCTAAGCTCGAAAGTTATACTTCGCACATTCTGAACAATAACAGGCTGACTTCTAGATGAAAGTGATTCACGAATGTATGTATTTATGTATATACGTATGAACCTTAGGGATAGTACGTACAAATAGTTATCATCTCCCGGTTCTTTAGAAGATGATTTTAATAGAGTTTGGCTTGCTAGGCAAGAGCATGGGCCTAAATAGGAACGCCGATGTCTAATTTAGGAAGTACGGCGTGTGCCCGGGCAAGCAATTCAGAGAATTCATGATCTGAAACAAAGAATGCAAATATGTAAGATAAAACAAACATGGCAACTAAAACGGGACAAGAGTTGCAACACCAACAATATATAATTGAATAGATTAGATATATACCTTAGATGCACTTTGCAAATATTTTCCACAATTGCAAATATTATGACAAAGTGGGCAAGATTCTCTGAATGATTTATCATCTATTGTTGGATACCTGCAATTTACAAGGGTCAGCTCACGATGGATTACAAGATAAATGGAGCAAACACCGTTAAGAACTACAACAAGACCAATTGCAATCAATGTACAAAAGAAAACCAAACAATTCTCAGAAACAATATACTAATAGAGTGTAGTAACAAAAATCAAAAGATACAAGACAGAAACTTCAAAAAAGAATTCTATACCATTTATGAGCACATTTTACGCAGTACGTAGCAGTTTCTGCACATCCTGCACTCTAAAGCTTCCTTGTTGATATTATTGTGGCATTGATGGCACCGACAATAACAAGTCCACTTCTTCAAGGTAATCCAAAACAATTGATCTGCAATTCAAAATAGTCCAAGTGTATTAGCTTTTTACTTTCTCCCTATAAACATGATGAAAAGATGGTAAAATAGCAAAACTGAAAAAAAGAAAAGAAATTTAAATTTATGAATTGGATCTCACATATCGTTAATTTCAATAGTTTTTGCAACAATAAAATCGTTAACAAAAGATATTTAAAAAAACAAATCCATGAATTGGATCTCTTATACTTAACACCAATAGTTTTTGCAATTCATTTAAATGAACACACAATAATTTGATTAGGATATATAAAAAACAAAGTCATCTTCAACTTTGGATCAAATTTTGAGTAAAAATAAAACTAATTGGTGAGGTTAACATCAATAATTTTCGCAAGATCCATTGAGATTAACATGTGACGATTTGACTCATTTAAAAAATCGATTCGTTTGGGGATATTTAAAACAAATAAATAAATTCATCTTCAATCTGAATCCATGTTATAATAAAAATAAACTAACTGATGAATTGACAACGATTTGATAAACATAAATTGAATTTGATTTTGTAATAAAAAAATAAATTAGTAAAGGAAACTTACTGTAACAAATTTCCAATTCCATCCATGCCCCCTTATTGGTTTAAAACTATCGTCCTCGACATGTACATCTGAGATTAACTATCTCCATGAGATGTACGCGAAAAAGAGAAAGATATAGATGATAAGTTTTAGGAATAAACACAAATGATTTTAGGTTAGGGTGATGTGAAATGAGTAAGAGGCGGAGAGTATATATATAGGAAGAGGCCGGTACATGGTGGCGGCGGATACATTTTCATTAGGGTTATCATTGACATTTGAAGTGACAAAGTTAACCCTCTAAATTAAATATTTAGAAATGGTTGATGAGTTTGACTATTTAGCAATTAATATAAGTTTTAGTTTCATTTTATGGTGAAGTTAATTTGGAGTCCAAAATGCATAAAAAGAGTGAGAGTTCGGAAACTCATACCACGTGTCATTAGTACGTTATGACTAAATAAATTTGATTGTCCATCATAATTTATTCCATCAATGTCAATTATATACACTATTTTAGAGTTTTAGGATGACATTGGGAGTTTGCTCAATGGATTCAGAGCGTTGTTCTTGTCATGGCCCAAAACTAAATTACGATTTATAAAGATTTTCAAAAGACGCGACCGACCGTGTATCGTAAGATGTTCTTACGCCAACACGAAGTCTCAACAAAACCATAATCATAAACATAACATAATCTTCGCAAACGTAAACTTTTAAAAAGAAACTGTGTCTAAGAGTAAATATCATAGCAAACTAAATACCAAAACAAAAGTCTGCAAAACTAGCTACAAGTCTCTAGCTCAAAACAAACTAAGAAGCTGGGTTTGAACATAAAAGGAAATCCTACTAAGAACAATAACTCGAAAACTCCAAAGCAAACTCTAACACTGCTCACCCTGCTGACCTTCTGTAAAAAAAGGAGTAAGGGGTGAGCTACAAACTCAGTAAGAGAACATCATGGCACCTCCACCCGGATCAAGTAATGCTTCAAAATCATACATATATATACGATTACGTTAGACAAATCTGAACTGAACTTAACTTAATGCATCTGAACTTAAAATAATAAATTTTCCGACGAAATGAACAAAGCCTTATACAGATAGTTTCACTCAAGACTCAAGAGGTAAGGGGGAAAGAAGGCCGATCTAGATGAGAACTCATGAGCCTCCATCTGAGATGAGGGCGAAGAAAGAGGGGAAAAAGCGAATAGAGCTTCTGAGATGAGAAACCATCAAACCAAAGAATGGATTGAAGTGAGAAAGGGATCGAATGAATACATTTGTTCTTGTTTGTTTAATAAAAGGATTAAAAAAAAAAGCGAGGAGAAAATATTGTCAAATTTAAGTAAATGAGGATTAGAGAATGAGATAATGTCTCTCCTTATTCCGCTATAATATTTTTAGAAAGAAAAAAACATGAATACATAATGGACGGTCTTGTTATCTTCACAAGTTGACAACTATAACAATAAATTAACTAGGTTTTGTACATCACAAATTCATATTGTATATTCATTATGGCCAACTAAGGAGTGTTTGTAATAGCTTTGACTTAAATAAGTGCCATAATTTAAGGAGAACTTAGTAAAGTTGGCATATTAGAGAATTTGATTAGTGTTTGCAAAATCCACTTAAAAGTTAGATAAGTTGTAGTAGTAGTGTCAGTACATGAAATCAGCCATTTAGCGACGGATGGGTAGATATGGATGCGATCCGTCGCTATTTAGCGACGAATCGCTACTCTTAGCGACGGATAAGGACGAACTGCGCTTTTTTTTATTTTTTGAACAATTTTTTCTATTTCGAACAATTTTTTTTCATGATCCTTTGCTTAGGACAATTAGTACTTTCATTTCATTAATGCTTAGAACAATTTTTTTTGTATATAATGTTTATCTACAAAAATGTTTACGTATTTGCGGTGTACAACTACAAAAAAAAACAATAAAATAAAATAAATAAATAAACAAATAAAAAATATTCCAAACCAATTAGCGACGGATTAAACCATCCGTCGCCAAATCTCGTCTGCCCAGCACCTGACACGTGTTCCAACAATATAGCGACGGATAATTTCATCCGTCGCCATATTGTAGGGACGGATCAATAATCCGTCTCAACTTTGGTCAACGATGAAGTTTGCGACGGATCGTCTTATCCGTCGCTAAAAACAGCGACGGATTACATTGTCGGTCGCTTATTTCATTAGCGACGCCACTTTTCGCGACGCCCTATTTAGCGACGGGATTCCGTCGCTAATGGCATTTAGCGACGGGTCGCTTACATATAGCGACGAATGGTATCCGTCGCTAAATCCTGTTTTTCTTGTAGTGTGTTTGCAAAGCCAACTTTTGGACAAAAACAACTAAAATCCAGCTTAATTTAAAGAGAAGCTGTTTAATTATGTACAACCCAACTTATCCAGCTTAATTTAAGAGAATATATCAGCTTATAAGTTGTTGCAAATACTCAAAACGCTGATTTTGTTTAATGTAAGTGATAAATTTGATAAGTTAAACTGTTGCAAACACCCGATCAAATATTTTTATTATAGCAAATAGATTTGCTACAAATTGGTGGAGAAATCAGGAAATTATTTAGACTAATTTCTTTTCTCAATTCTTGTCCTAAAAACTAAAAAGACATATTTGCTCCTGATAGAAAAGTTAATACCACCTATTTTTGGTTTTATGCTAGGATGGTTGTGTGATACCTAAAATGTAAACACTAATTAAAAAATATATATATTTCATTTCTGAATCAACTAAACAAAAATGAGTTTATTGTTCAACTCAACAACTTTTATTTGGTGTTATACTTTGAGAAATTTGTAACATTATTATCATCCTTGAAGATCACTGTGAGGATTGGATTATATGCCAATCAACCTCCGATTTCAATCTTTTGTTGTCATAACTACGATAAAATCCATCGCTATCCACCTTCCAGTATATGATGTGATGGTCTTCATCTCGACTTGGGTCATGTAAATTAACTATAATTGTTTCTTCCAAAAACATACTACATGCAAATGCAACCTCGTGTATGAAAATGTTTGCGTCCAACTTCATATTGTACACTTGACCCGACCCAATATAGGCAACCTCAGGGATTTTCAGATGCGGTTCTTCATTTCTAGTGCCTATTTGAATTTTTAAGAGATTATATCGATTGATAAATTGAACATCAACTAGATGATCGCCATTGTTTTTGCCATTTAGTGGCGGCCTTGCCTGGTCAGTGAGTGACACACTGACACTACCACGAAGCAATAAAGAGCGGGTGAGCATCATCAATATGAGTTCGAAACTATGTAGTGTTGGCGTTTTTCCCTTCCTTGTGGTGAATATTTATTTTCTGTTTATTTAGTCAACTTGTTTGGGTTAATGTCACTATCAATATAATTTTACAATATATGAGCTCGGTCACCTGAATTCTTTTGAGAATGAGACTTGTTTAGTTCTTTTTAAAAACCATTATGTATTTATTGTCTTAATTGCTATGTAGAATTAATTGATGGTCAATTTGCATATAGACCCTCTTAGCTTTTTAAATTACAGATCTTACACTCTTAGTAAAACAATTACATGTAGCCCAGTGTTAGACAAAAATATTACATATAGGACCACGATTTTGACTTTTTTCGAATTAAGAGCTGGGAGTTACGTTTTTACTCTTGCCGGAATTTCAGTTTTAGCTTGAAACAAACAATTTAAATTTGCATTATTTACACATTTGCCTCTAAATTATTTTATTCTACAAAATTAACTCTAATAAATTTAAAATTAACCACAAAAAATATATAAATGTCATAATGAACTAATATTTATTATAAAAGAACTCCAAATTAGGGTTTATTTCAAAACAACCCCAAAAGATTAAAAAATAAATAAATAAAAATTAAAAAAATATATAAAAAACAGCTCCGCCGGTCAGGAGCTGTTAACAGCTCCGATTTCGGAGCTGTTGACAGCTCCCGACCACAGCTCCTACCGGAGCTGACTTAATTGCTATGTAGAATTAATTGATGGGCAATTTGCATATAGACCCTCTTAGCTTTTTAAATTACAGATCTTACACTCTTAGTAAAACAATAACATGTAGCTCAATATTAGACAAAAAATATTACATATAGGACCACGATTTTGACTTTTTTCGAATAAGAACTTGGAGTTACGTTTTTACTCTTGCCGGAATTTCAGTTTTTAGCTTGAAACAAACAATTTAAGTTTGCATTATTTACACATTTGCCTCTAAATTATTTTATTCTACAAAATTAACTCTAATAAATTTAAAATTAACCACAAAAATTATATAAATTTCACAATGAACTAATATTTATTATAAAAGAACTCCAAATTAGGGTTCATTTCAAAACAACCCCAAAAGATTAATAAAGAAATAAATAAAATTAGAAAAATATATAAAAAACAGCTCCGCCGGTCAGGAGTTGTTAACAGCTCCGATTTCGGAGTTGTTGACAGCTCCCGACCACAGCTCCGGTAGGAGCTGACTGGAGCTGCTTCGGTTTACAGCTCCTGCCGGAGTTGTAGCTGTTTCGGTGCCGGAATTAATTCCGGTACCGGAACTCTAAGAGAAGAAGAAGATGGAAAAAAAAGAGAAAAGAAAAAAAAGAAAAAGAAAAGAGAAAAGATAAAAATAAAAGGAAAAATGATTTTTAAAAATCTAAGGCCTTGTTTGGCAGGGAAAAACACAAAATGAATAAGGGTGAGGTCAATGATTTTTCGGTTATTGGGGCAACATGAAATTGTTGAACTAAGAGTGAACATTTCGTAATTAGAGACCGCAAGGAGGAGGTACAATGTTATTTACCCTTAATTAATTGATAGCAAAACTGTTTTACTCCCTCCATTTTTTTATCGGAATGGTTTTTACACAGGCCTCAAGAGAAGAATATTTAGACAATGTGGTATCATTGGAATTTGTACACCCAGACCTTGAGTGGAGACTCTCATAATTTTAATTTTGCATGTGAATATTTAACAACACATTATTCCTAAATAGAATCTGAGTGCGCACGGTGCCCAAGTTTGTGAGACATTTATTATTTATATGTAGGATATTTTGTTCCAATCATCTTAGCTGGACTAGGGCTGTTTTGTTTACCATTGACACGTACACTGATTCTGTTTCAATGGATCCTGATTGTGTGGTTCTCAAGCTGAAACAGTTAGTTGAACACCTATTCTTTGCCCGCTCATACGCACAACTGTCGCTAGCTACATGCTATTTAATTTTAAGGTGGTTGCTAAGATTTGTGTTCTTATTACTGCTAGGTAAAGCTTTTGTAATTGTGTTGGTTATCTTTAGAGTTTGTTTGTATGGAGTGAGTGGCGGAGGCTAGAATTTGGGTAAGAAGAGGTAAAAGATTCTAAGTAAAATAACATACTAAATACTTAAGTATTATACTTCGTCCTTGTTGAAGAGAAAAAATGTAAATTTTAAATAGAAACTGCACTAGTTGTAGAATGTGAAAAGAAAATAATAAATAAAATATACATACAACTAATCTAATGTTTATTTTATACTATTGTTTGTTAAGCTAAATAAAAAATAGAAGCAAGGAAGAAAAATAATGGAGGATCCAAACAGTAAGGGGAAAAACAAAGAGTTGTAAATTTTAAGAGAAAATACACTAGTGAAAAATAAAAATAAATAAATAGAATGAGAATCACAAGAATTGACCTGCGCGGGAAGAATGACATACTTGTTTGATTTACCATTCGAAAAAACTAGTTTTACTTCTTATATTTGCGTAATAACGTACATAATATATTCCTACTATCTGAAAAAGGGTAAAATAGATAATTAACAGCAGAAATTAAGGGGTGGCAACTGGCTATACGTGTGTCCGCCAGTGAGTCAGTGAGTTGTATACATATTGCTAATTAATGATAGCTAGCATCAATTAGTAGAAAATTAATCCTGCTAACTAGAGGTTACATCGTGATCAGATGAGCTGAGGATATTCACCTTGGTGTTGATTTTTCTGAGGTTACATCAAACGGCTTCCGATCGCAAATCAGACAATCCGCTCGGGATCCTTGTTTGATGAGAAGCAGACCATATCAAATCAAGACATAGGAAAGGCTGAACCATAGTAAATATCTAGTAGTTAGATTGGAGCTTGTCAACTTGCACTTGTGTATAAGCTCAAAGAACAAAATGCAGTAGACGTGGTTGTTGATAGGGGTCCCTTTTCTGCAGCACACACATTTTTTGTGGAAAGCCTTGTTTTCGAGTTGCTATTGCTAATTGACAACATTATATTCCACGAGAATGCCAAGTGGCAAACAAATGGTAAACGTAGATCATGGAGAACAAACAATCCTAGCTACTCAATGAAGCAGATCTTCATATATAAGGGGTGCATCAAGAGGATGGGATACTTGTCATGTTTAACTTGTTGCTTTTTGTATAATTCATGTCTTTGCAAAATACAACTTGCTTCTTCTCACTAAGGTTTGTTTCCTTGATTCAACATTTTCATCCATGGGTTTTCACTGTATGTTCCAGTACTCATATGTGTTTGTTGATGGACCATTAGTATAGATATTTTGGTTAAAACTGGTAGAGATTCTTTATTTCCAGGTGAATGTATTATAGCTAGTGCTAAATTTGGAGTTGCTGCTCTGTTAACAACTCAAGCAATGCTCACATAATAAATCCCTTACTAGAAATACTATACAACAAATCACACCATAGCTTGCAGAAATCAAGAGCTAGGAGCAAATATTAAAATAAATAAATTCTTATATATACACACAACAAGATTAATTTGGTTTCTCATAATTAAAGCTCAATACAATTTACAACAAACTCCACATCACATGATTATGACATGGCACATCTCATAATTAAAACTCAATACAATTTACACCAAACTCCTCATCTCATAAATGATTTTTGTCCAAATGTAACATGGGACCCACGTACCCCACATATATTATGCACTTTGGATGTGTGTACTTCTTCCGTGGTAAGCATCTAATTGCATCCGCATAATTGCAGAAAGGTAGTTCTTGAAGGACCAACCTCATGCCAATCAGAGCAGTTGAGACCATAACATTTTGACAATTGTTTGATTTTTTCATATCCTGAGCACGATCCAGAACGAGATAGATCCCAGCTAAGCTCGAAAGTTATACTTCGCACATTCTGAACAATAACGAGCTGACCTCTAGATGAAAGTGGTCCACGAATGTATGTATTTATGTATATACGTATGAACCTAAGGGATAGTACGTACAAATAGTTATCATCTCCCGGTTCTTTAGAAGATGATTTTAATAGAGTTTGGCTTGCTAGGCAAGAGCATGGGCCTAAATAGGAACGTCGATGTCTAATTTAGGAAGTACGGCGCGTGCCCGGGCAAGCAATTCAGAGAATTCATGATCTGAAACAAAGAATGCAAATATGTAAGATAAAATAAACATGGCAACTAAAACGGGACAAGAGTTGCAACACCAACAATAAAGCATAGGAGGTTCTACAACTAAACTAAATGGTTGAGACTTACTAATATAATAGAATAGATTAGATATATACCTTAGATGCACTTTGCAAACATTTTCCACAATTGCAAATATTATGACAAAGTGGGCAAGATTCTCTGAATGATTCATCATCTATTGTTGGATACCTGGAATTTACAAGGGTCAGCTCACGATGGATTACAAGATAAAAGGAGCAAACACCGTTAAAAACTACAACAAGACCAATTGCAATCAATGTACAAAAGAAAACCAAACAATTCTCAGAAACAATATACTAATAGAGTGTAGTAACAAAAATCAAAAGATACAAGACAGAAACTTCAAAAAAGAATTCTATACCATTTATGAGCACATTTTACACAGTACGTAGCAGTTTCTGCACATCCTGCACTCTAAAGCTTCCTCGTTGATATTATTGTGGCATTGATGGCACCGACAGTAACAAGTCCACTTCTTCAAGGTAATCCAAAACAAATGATCTGCAATTCAAAATAGTCCAAGTGTATTAGCTTTTTACTTTCTCCCTGTAAACATGATGAAAAGGTGGTAAAATAGCAAAATTAAAAAAAAGAAAAGAAACTTAAATTTATGAATTGGATCTCACATATCGTTAATTTCAATAGTTTTTGCAACAATAAAATCATTAACAAAAGATATTTAGAAAAACAAATCCATGAATTGGATCTCTTATCCTAAACACCAATAGTTTTTGCAATTCATTTAAATGAACACACGATAATTTGATTAGGATATATAAAAAACAAATTAACAAAGTCATCTTCAACTTTGGATCAAAATTTGAGTAAAAATAAAACTAACTGGTGAGGTTAACATCAATAATTTTTGCAAGATCCATTGAGATTAACATGCGACGATTTGACTCATTAAAAAAATTCAATTCATTTTGGGATATTTAAAACAAATAAATAAATTCATCTTCAATCTGAATCCATGTTATAATAAAAATAAACTAACTGGTGAATTGACAATGATTTGATAAACATAAATTGAATTTGATTTTGTAATAAAAAAATAAATTAGTAAAGGAAACTTACCGTAACAAATTTCCAATTCCATCCATGCCCCCTTATTGGTTTAAAATTGTCGTCCTCGACATGTACATCTGAGATTAACTATCTCCATGAGATGTACGCGAAAAAGAGAAACATATAGATGATAAGTTTTAGGAATAAACACAAATGGTTTTAGGTTAGGGTGATGTGAAATGAGTAAGAGGCGGAGAGTATATATATAGGAAGAGGCCGGTACATGGTGGCGGCGGATACATTTTCATTAGGGTTATCATTGACATTTGAAGTGACAAAGTTACCCCTCTAAATTAAATATTTAGAAATGGTTGATGAGTTTGACTATTTAGAAATTAATAAAGTTTTAGTTTCATTTTATGGTGAAGTTAATTTGGAGTCCAAAATGCATAAAAAGAGTGAGAGTTCGGAAACTTATACCACGTGTCATTAGTACGTTATGACTCAATAAATTTGATTGTCCATCATAATTTATTCTATCAATGTCAATTATATACACTATTTTAGAGTTTTAGGATGACATTGGGAGTTTGCTCAATGGATTCAGAGCGTTGTTCTTGTCACGGCCCAAAACTAAAATACGATTTATAAAGATTTTCAAAAGACGCGACCGACCGTGTATCGTAAGATGGTCTTACGCCAACACGAAGTCTCAACAAAACCATAATCATAAACATAACATAATCTGCGCAAACGTAAACTTTTAAAAAGAAACTGTGTCTAAGAGTAAATATCATAGCAAACTAAATCCCAAAACAAAAGTCTGCAAAACTAGCTACAAGTCTCTAGCTCAAAACAAACTAAGAAGCTAGGTCTGAACATAAAAGGAAACCCTACAAAGAACAATAACTCGAAAACTCCAAAGCAAACTCTAACACTGCTCACCCTGCTGACCTTCTGTAAAAAAAGGAGTAAGGGGTGAGCTACAAACTCAGTAAGAGAACATCATGGCACCTCCACCCGGATCGAGTAATGCTTCAAAATCATACATATATATACGATTACGTTAGACAAATCTGAACTGAACTTAATGCATCTGAACTTAAAATAATAAATTTTCCGACGAAAAGAACAAAGCCTTATACGGATAGTTTCACTCAAGACTCAAGAGGTAAGGGGGAAATAAGGCCGATCTAGATGAGAACTCATGAGCCTCCATCTGAGATGAGGGCGAAGAAAGAGGGGAAAAAGCGAAGAGAGCTTCTGAGATGAGAAACCATCAAACCAAAGAAGGGATTGAAGTGAGAAAGGGAATGAATGAATACATTTGTTTTTGTTTGTTTAATAAAAGGATTAAAAAAAAGTATTGTCAAATTGAAGTAAAATGAGGATTAGAGAATGATATATTGTCTCTCCTTATTCCGCTATAATATTTTTAAAACGAAAAAAACATGAATACATAATGGACGGTCTTGTTATCTTCACAAGTTGACAACTATAACAATAAACTAGGTTTTGTATATCACAAATTCATATTGTATATTCCTTATGGCCAACTAAGGAGTGTTTGTAATAGCTTTGACTTAAAATAAGTGCCATAATTTAAGGAGAAATTAGTAAAGTTGGCATATTAGAGAATTTGATTAGTGTTTGCAAAATCTACTTAAAAGTTAGATAAGTTGTAGTAGTAGTGTTTGCAAAGCCAACCTTTTTGACAAAAACAACTAAAATCCAGCTTAATTTAAAGAGAAGTTGTTTAAGTATGTACAACCCAACTTATCCAGCTTAATTTAAGAGAATATATCAGCTTATAAGTTGTTGCAAATACTCAAAAAGCTGATTTTGTTTAAAGTAAGTGATAAATTTGATAAGTTAAACTGTTGCAAACACCCGATCAAATATTTTTATGATAGGAAATAGAGTTGCTACAAATTGGTGGAGAAATCAGGAAATTATTTAGCCTAATTTCTTTTCTCAATTCTTGTCCTAAAAACTAAAAAGACACATTTGCTCCTGATAGAAAATTTAATACCATCTATTTTGGGTTTTATGCTAGGATGGTTGTGTGATACCTTAAATGTAAACACTAATTAAAAAATAAAAATATTTCATTTCTGAATCAAGTAAACAAAAATGAGTTTATTGTTCAACTCAACAACTTTTATTTGGTGTTATACTTTGAGATATTTGTAACATTATTATCATCCTTGAAGATCACTGTGAGGATTGGATTATATGGCAATCAACCTCTGATTTCAATCTTTTGTTGTCATAACTACGATAAAATCCATCGCTATCCACCTTCCAGTATATGATGTGATGGTCTTCATCTCGACTTGGGTCATGTAAATTAACTATAATTGTTTCTTCCAAAAACATACTATATGCAAATGCAACCTCGTGTATGAAAATGTTTGCGTCCAACTTCTTGTACACTTGACCCAACCTAATATAGGCAACCTCAGGGATTTTCAGATGTTGTTCTTCATTTCTAGTGCCTATTTGAATTTTTAAGAGATTATATCGATTGATAAATTGAACATCAACTAGATGATCGCCATTGTTTTTGCCATTTAGTGGCGGCCTTGCCTGGTTAGTGAGTGACACACTGACACTACCACGAAGCAATAAAGAGCGGGTGAGCATCATCAATATGAGTTCGAAAGTTGTCATTTTTCCTTTCCTCGTGGTGAATATTTATTATCTCTTTATTTAGTCAACTTGTTTGGGTTAATGTCACTATCAATATAATTTTACAATATATGAGCTCGGTCACCTGAATTCTCTTGAGAATGAGACTAGTTTAGTTCTTTTTAAAAACCATTATGTATTTATTGTCTTAATTGCTATGTAGAATTAATTGATGGGCAATTTGCATATAGACCCTCTTAGCTTTTTAAATTACAGTTCTTACACTCTTAGTAAAACAATTACATGTAGCCCAGTGTTAGACAAAAAAATTATATATAAGAGACCACGATTTTGACTTTTTTCGAATTAAGAGCTGGGAGTTACGTTTTTACTCTTGTCGGAATTTCAGTTTTTAGCTTGAAACAAACAATTGAAGTTTTCATTATTTACACATTTGCCTCTAAATTATTTTATTCTACAAAATTAACTCTAATAAATTTCAAATTATCCACAAAAATTATATAAATTTCATAATGAACTAATATTTATTATAAAAGAACTCCAAATTAGGGTTTATTTCAAAACAACCCCAAAAGATTAAAAAATAAATAAATAAAAATTTTAAAAATATATAAAAAACAGCTCCGCCGGTCAGGAGCTATTAACAGCTCCAATTTCGGAGCTGTTGACAGCTCCCGACCACAACTCCGGTAGGAGTTGACTGGAGCTGCTCCGGTTTACAGCTCCTGCCAGAGTTGTAGTAGTTCCGGTGCCGGAATTAATTCCGGCACCGGAACTCTAAGAGAAGAAGAAGATGGAATAAAAAAAAGAGAAGAAAAAAAAAGAAAAAGAAAAGAGAAAAGAGAAAAGAAAAGGAGAAAATAGAAAAGATAAAAATAAAAGGAAAATGATTTTTAAAAATCTAAGGCCTTCTTTGGCCGGAAAAAACACAAAAATGAATAAGGGTGAGGTCAATGATTTTTCGGTTATTGGGGCTACATGTAATTGTTGAACTAAGTTAGAACATTTCGTAATTAGAGGCCGCAAAGAGGAGGCACAATGTTATTTACCCTTAATTAATTGATAGCAAAACTGTTTTACTCCCTCCATTTTTTTTATCGGAATGGTTTTTACACAGGCCTCAAGAGAAGAAGATTTAGACAATGCGGTATCATTGGAATTTGTACACCCATACCTTGAGGGTAGATTGTCATAATTTTAATTTTGCATGTGAATATTTAACAACACATTATTCCTAAATAAAATCTGAGTGCGCGCGGTGCCCAAGTTTGTGAGACATTTATTATTTATATGTAGGATATTTTGTTCCAATCAACTTAGCTGGACTAGGGCTGTTTTGTTTACCATTGACACGTACACTGATTCTGTTTCAATGGATCCCGATTGTGTGGTTCTCAAGCTGAAACAGCTACATGCTATTTAATTTTAAGGTGGTTGTCTTTAGAGTTTGTTTGTATGGAGTGAGTGGCGGATGCAGGAATTTGGGTAAGAAGAGGTAAAAGATTCTAAGTAAAATAACATACTAAATACTTAAGTATTATACTTCATCATTGTTGAAGAGAAAAAATGTAAATTTTAAAGAGAAAATGCACTAGTTGTAAATTGTGAAAAGAAAAAAATAAATAAAATATACATACAACTAATCTAATGCTTATTGTATACTATTGTTTGTTAAGTTAAATAAAAAAATAGAAGCAAGGAAGAAAAATAATGGAGGATCCAAAAAGTAAGGGGGGAAACAAAGAGTTGTAAATTTTAAAGAGAAAATACACTAGTGAAAAATAAAAATAAATAAATAGAATGAGAATCACAAGAATTGAACCTGTGTGGGAAGAATGACATACTTGTTTGCTTTACCATTCGAAAAAACTAGTTTTACTTCTTATATTTGTGTAATAACGTACATAATATATTCCTACTATCTGAAAAAGGGTAAAATAGATAATTAACATCAGAAATTAAGGGGAGGCAACTGGCTATACGTGCGTCCGCCAGTGAGTCAGTGAGTTGTATACATATTGCTAATTAATGATAGATAGCATCAATTAGTAGAAAATTAATCCTGCTAACAAGAGGTTACATCGTGATCAGATGAGCTGAGGAAATTCACCATGGTGTTGATTTTTCTGAGGTTACATCAAACGGCTTCCGATCCCAAATCAGACAATCTGCTCGGGATCCTTGTTTGATGAGAAGCAGACCATATCAAATCAAGCCATAGGAAAGGCTGAACCATAGTAAATATCTAGTAGTTAGATTGGAGCTTGTCAACTTGCACTTGTGTATAAGCTCAAAGAACAAAATGCAGTAGACGTGGTTGTTGATAGGGGTCCCTTTTCTGTTGCACACACATTTTTTGTGGAAAGCCTTGTTTTCCAGTTGCTATTGCTAATTGACAACATTATATTCCACGAGAATGCCAAGTGGCAAACAAATGGTAAACGTAGATCATGGAGAACAAACAATCCTTGCTACTCAATGAAGCAGATCTTCATATATAAGGGGTGTTGGTGTTGAAATATGTCCATTCCGCATGTACGAACTGGAGCGGTCTAAGAGCGCGACAAAGCATCATGGGTTGTCCCTCAAGGGGCGCGACCACACCCAAGTATGTCACTAAGGTGTGGTTCGACCAACATAGGGTCCGACCATCACTAAGAGGCCAACCCTCAAAATAAGCTCATTACAAGGACAAGGCATCTATTGAGCTCGAGGAGCATCTCTAGGGCTCGAGGAGGACCTTACGTCAAGGTAACACCCTCTGAGAGAAACTAGGCAAAGCACTACTCGGACCACATACATAAGAGGAAGGCACGAGGACCAAGGGCGACCACCCAGATTACTCCGTGGGACCCAAAAAGTCCATATTGCCCTCTCAACCCTAGCCAAGTTGTTTGGGCCAAAGCCCATGGACCTCCTTAGTGGGCTTGAGCCTAAGGAGGCTTCAATCTCGTCCGGACACTTGTCACGATCCTACAAGGAGTGACATTAAAATTCTACGAGTATATAAGGAGCTCATTCATTACCCAGCGGGTAAGCATTAACACCTCTCACCTACCACTCGCCCACCACATTTACTACTCATACTAGGGAAGCCTCACAACTCCCTACACGTAAAGTCGTCACTCCGGTCTGATATCTTACAGACCGGGCAAGAGATACTAACCCCCCATCCAATCTATTTTAGGTACGAGGAAGCTACAAGAAGGTTTCCTATCATTTCAAGAAGAACACTACATGAGCCTAGAATAGCTTATTGTGACGATCCACTGCGAACTTAGAAAGAAGTACGATTTACCCTTCAACATTTAGCGCCGTCTGTGAGAAACGACACTAAAGGTCATTCCTAGCCCTGCTGGTCGAGCCATATGCCCTCCTCGCGACCCCTCACGGAGATGCCTCCCAGAAGAAGCAACCGTCTTGCTAATGCACCACCCAGGAATCCTCCTCGACCCAGGGGTCGTCCCCCTACAAATGGTCGAGTAGGAGGAACGACTGCTGCTCCAAGGGCACCGAGAAATAACAATGTTGCGAGGAACCAATATTATACGGAGGGGGCATTCACCAATGTCACTAACTCCCAAGAAGAGAGATCGGGGGAAAATAACCCGCAAGGAGTCCCGGTAGGGAGTTCCTATGGAGCGTTGAGAGTCACAAACAACGCCGCGCCAAGAGGGCAGCCTCCTCAAGTAGCAATTAATCCACCTCCCGTAGCAGTGAACCCTCCTCAACCGGCTGCATTGAACTTCACCCTTCCTAATGGACGCATAGTCCGACCATCAGATTTTGGGATGGGCGAAGCTCAATATGGCTTATTCTTCTTACATTGCAAGGATATTTAGAGGACAATGAGGCTTCTAGAGTTAATGCCGAACTCCAAGCTCGAGGAGTACCACAAGTACCAGTATAGGAGCAACCTCGTGACACTTAGGTTGCCCCTCATCAATCCCAAGGAAGAGCACCAGTTGTGCAAGATGAAGCACTTTCAAGAGCCAACACAAGGCCAATCCAATCTCGACTTGGACCTTCAAGAGTTCAATCGATATTAGGACCTCAAGGTGCCCCGAATGATTTGAGGGATTTGATTGATAGAAGGATACGAGCATCATTGCAAAATGTGGCTCAACAAGAAAATAGAGCTCAGGTGGTCGCTACACCATCCGCTCTCCCCAATCAAATAACGCCCAATCAAGTAACTCCTCAGAACCAACAAGAAGCGGTGGCGGAAAATCAAGCCTTGAGAACAGTAGCTGAGGTAACCCCCTTGATCGACCCGATCACGGGGAGGAGGCTCACTCTAGAGGAACTCAATGCAAGGAAGTCCGCACTTGATGCTCAGATAGAGACTCTACGGGGATTTGTCCAAGAGAAAGAGCAAGACCAAGATCCAAGCCCGTTGTGCGACGAGATAAGAAGCCATCAAGACAAAATCGAAAGAGGTTTCCCCACTTTTGAAAGTTATGATGGAACGAATTGTCCGAAGGATTACTTGGTAAGATTTGGCACGAAGATGGATGCTTAAGGCCATGATTCGAGGACCAAAGAACTCCTCTTCCCGGCTAACCTCTCCGGAGAAGCCATGAAATGGTGGTCGCGCCTCCCTCATCGCTCCATCAAGTCGTATAGAGATATCTGCAAGGAATTCTCTAAGCGATTCGAGAAGGTCATGAACACGAAGAGAAGAGTGAGGTACTTGGCCGAAATTGTTCAGAAAAACAATGAAGACTTGAGGGACTTCATCAATCGCTTTCATGAAGCAGCCCTCCAAGTTGAAGATCACTCGATCAATGAGAGAAAAGAATACTTGTATGGTAACACTACCAACATCAAGTTCCAAGAGGTGCTCTCAGCATCGTGTGTAGAGAATGAAGCACAACTGACAAAAGTTTGCAAGGATTTCCTCGAGGCCGAGGAATTCCGAAAAACCGTCACAGTAAGAACCAACCCTCCCAAGGAAAAAGGAAAGGAGAAAGAAAAGAGAAGGGGTACCCTCCTCGCCCACAAAATCCCGAAAACCAAAGAAAAGACCAAAAGCATGGGTTGATCAGAGAGGGTCACTCAAGGAATGATTTCCAGACAAGAGGTCTCCTCCTAGGATGTCACCTCCAAGGCGATATAGCAACTACACGGACTTAAATAGGCCAAGATCCGACTGTAAGAAAATATGGTCAGAGTTACCCATGGGTACGCAGCGGAATTTCAAAATTTTTCTTAACATGCAGTTTAATTGATCATGTATATAGCGTATATAACAAACACATTAATCAGAAGACTTACAATACTCCAAAAGCAAGAATAGGTATTGAATCGATACGCCAATCGATGCAGTCTTCGTAATAGTCCGGTGAATCTTCTCCTTCGTCGAAGTCGAAGATATCTGCAATACTTTGATTATCTGCAAGACAATAAAAGTTAGTTTCCAGCTCTTTGAACCTCAACCTTGGTATCCACGGATGAACAACTTATCGGAAAGAATGCTAGGATATTCTTTATGTGGCCAAGAAGATGGGGCGGCAATTTTCCTCCGGTGGGAGTGGCCCGCGCGGCTTATGGAGAGGTAGGGGAGAGATTTTTATTTTCTCTAAGAAAACTGGTAGAAAGAATGATTCAGAATGATCTTCAATCAACTGTATTCAACCATGTTAAAAGCTCTCTAATAGTCTACTATATATAGTAGTCAGTAGAAGCCTAAAGAATAATCAATTGGACTTCATAAAGGAATAAGAATCTAATTCTTATTGCACAAGGAAACCAATTCAAGTCTAGATTCATTCCCAATCAAATTAAAACTCAATCAGGAAAATCTAACTTATCCCTTGACTTCTAATAGAGGAAGGAGTCGAACTCCTTCCCCTACTACTACTGCTGCGCGCACGTCTAAGGGGGGTCAGGTGGGTCCCAATTTTGGGACCCACATATAATTCTAAGGCAATACAAACTCCAAGTAGATTTTGCCCATGTGCATATATTAATTCTAAATTAACATATCCTTTCAAATCAAACCTCTATTATATTTCTAAAATATAATCTTTAATTGTATTTACATAAAACACAATTAATTAGCCAATTCAATTAATAATTTCAAATCGTTAATTGATCCACAAATTATTATAATTAATTCCAAATCAATTATAATTCATCAATCATAATTAATTCTAAATTAATTGCGATTCCATCTTCAAGGATATTCGGATAAGCTGAATCACCACATAGTATGACCCATAGGGCCTCATTGTATTAAGCAAGTGCTACACTAGGCAACATGGAATTCCTACACGGTTCCATTTGTAATATTAATACATGAGGACGTTTGAGAGATTTCTCAAAGCAAACCCTTTCGTTGTGAAGTCTGTTGCGTTCAACGCGGCGATGGTAACGTCCCTTCATCTGACTGACTCAAATGCATCTAGGATCGATGAAGTGTCTATCCCAATAATACATCAACATGCGTCTTCAGTGAGTTGCTTGGTGAATCCAATATCTATTATGACTATCATAATAATATTGATACGCTGGCCAGCGCTTTGACCAATCACAACTATGAACGACTATGAGCAGTGCTCTCCTGTGCTACACATGAGAGATGAATCCTTCACAGAATCACTTATCATCCCCATTTGTATGTAGCCATAATCCTCGATCGTGTCTTGGGTCAACTGCTTATTCAGAGCTGTGATGAATGTGTATTTTACACTTTCATTTGAGTCCTTTTCACCTATTTTAGCTATCCTCTATGTTAATTTAGCTATATTTTAGTGCATTTTATTGGAATAGTGTCACGTTTCCCTTTAGTATTTATTTTACAGGTTTTGGTTGAAAACCGAGGTTTTCCAGGCAATTATATTGAAGTAGACAAGGAATTGGTGCTCCAGAAGCCTAATTGGAGTATCTGAAAGATTCCGGATAGGATTTGAAGTCTAGGGGTCGAGTCTGAAGGCTAAAAGGTCACTAGAAGGCAGAAACCGAGTCCGAAAAGGGGAAGAAATCCAAAAACGCATCGAAAACGCGTATCTGGCCGAAATTTACTCCCGGATGAGTCGCCCGGGACGTGTGGCGAATCGCCCCACACCAGGCGAATCGTCCAGTGTCTGGGGCCCTTCGCCCCACTCAATTCGAAAGCCTATATATAGTTGCTCAGTTTTCTCCGTTTTTCATATTGTTCCAAACCTTTTCTCTCACCTTTCTCTGTAGTTTTAGGTAGGAATTCTCCAGAGCCTGTTATGGGGGTTCTTAGCTTAGGAGATACTTTTTCTTAGCAATTTGGAGCTTGTAAGATCGCTATTCTTCGGAGATTGACAACCTTCGGTAACATTGTATCTTACAGTTTTTCTATTTATATTTATATATCTTTCATCATGCTTTCATTCATTCGTGGTATGATTTCTGTTGATTGCATGACATCTATGAGTAGCTAAACTTCTCGTTGGTGATAGTATGTGATTTCTTAGCGAAGGGTTAATAATTATGCTAATGGCTATATCGCGCATTATACTCTGAGTTATTGCTTTATTTCTTTGATCTATCTAAATCTATATCTTCGTAGTGTTGAATAATTATGGAACACAACTGGACAATTCATTGATCAAAGATCTCCATGCAAGACCGAGGAATTTACGCATGATTATTAACCTGTTATGCTTTGAATGACCATACTATCATCAATCTCCATTATCTGTTAAGAAAAACCTTTGCTAAGACGTCTGCTGTTTTATATTCTTAAGTTAGATTAGATAAAACTAGTTATAGTTCTTAGAGATCGACACTCAAGGTTATTCTACTGCTACACTATGATTTTCGTTGTAGTTGTGAATTGCCTTTGGCTAAATACAAATTTATTTGATTAATTAGAATCTGACAAATTCCCGTTCATCAAGCTGACATCGACGGGTCCACCAAGGATATGGGGCAACAAATGTGATGATAAAGTCCTGTAAGTCCAAAGGACGACTTGCATCACTTTGACAACTTTCCGGTTCCCATAGACACTTCGGTGTAGAGTATACATCGATGGGAGTTTCCGGTGGGTACTTCCATTGTTCGGTAATCACCCTTCGAACAACTATGCGGAGTTATGGGAACGTTTCTTTATTGTCCAACAATCCGTTCCGTGGCCGTGGGATCGGCTCACACTTGCTCTAACAAGTATAACCTCCACGCATACTAGTCTCAGTTGGTTCATTCCGACCCCTACATCCGAGATGAAACTCGACTAGGGAGAGTTTGGGATAAATGATAACTCACATAGCTCCCACTATCTGTGTGATCGGTCATCTATCCGAGGGGACATGTTTGATATCAATACAGACAGGAATAGAGATATGACATTCTGTATGCCTGGTGTAATATAAATATGAAAGCGATACTCAACAGTCAAACAACAAACATATATTATATTACGTTGACCTGTGTAATAGTACATATATGCCCTTAATAAGGGCTGCATTCCCTTAATAAAGACTATCTCTAGGACATATACACTATCAATCTCCCAGTTGGACTAGAGCCAGTCACCTTTATGCTTAATACCCAGATTAACATAATGTCTTAAGTGGATTTTGAAGAAGAGGATTCCGAAACAATCAAGGATATGCACCGGCTAACCAAACTTATGGCCCTAACCAAGACCGTAGTAGGCTAAACTATGGTAATGATCACTGCGAAAACCCCGCTCCGAAAGAGCCACCGAAGTCGAAGTCGGCTCAACTGATGGAGAACTTGCAAAAAATGGTTGATCACACCCAAAGTTTTCTCAAACGTTATGAAGAAGATTCTAAGAGGACTAGGGCAAGGCTTGATAGGTTGGAAGAGAGCACTAGGCTTTCCCATCAAAAGATGCAAGAGTTGATCGACCGAGGAGCAAGTAGGGAGCAAGGCAAGCTGCCTAGCAACACTGAGAAGTCGAATGCCATTACATTAGTTGGTGATCTACCTAACGAAATCACCATCAAGAAGGTTGCTAAGTGCGAGTGTTGCAAGAAGGAAGAACTTCTACAAGCTAAGGAAGAAGAGAAGGACCTTGGTTTTGATGGAAGTGATGAGGAGCAAGAGGATCCTGAGCCACTTCCTAAAAGTTTCGATGTTAAGGTAGGGATTGGTGAGCTTGAAGATGTCCGTGCCACACTAGACACGGGATCCTACTCGAACATACTTCCTTTGAATGTGTTTGAAAAGAGTAGTCTTGAAAAACTATCTGAGCATAGGGCTATTGTGCAACTGGCGGATGGATCTTTTATGAGACCCGAAGGCGTTGTGAAAAATGTGTTGGTCAAGATTGGTGAAGCTTCTGTATACACCAATTTTGTAGTTATGCCGTCGTCTGCACCTGGAACGGGGGATGTCATACTCTTAGGGCGAACGTTCTTGACTAAGCTACGCTCCGTGATGGACATCTACCAAAGAACTTGCACTATTGAAGTGGATGGAAAGCAACACGTGTTGCAAGACATATCTGATCCACCTGATCCGCCTGATATTTCTTTCACTACTCACTATTGTGGTCTTGCAACCTATATTCTTTCTTATTCACAGGTTCGTGGCATGGAGAAGAGATCAATGAAGGGGAAGCCTAGTATACCCGCAAAAAGAAGAGATTGGCGCAGACAGGAGTCGAGTCAAAGACTTTAAACAATGACGCTATTGATGAACGAGGATTTGTCGGGTCCCGGTTCAGCAAATAAATTTGTTATTTAGCCAAAGGCAATCCACAACTACAACGAAAACCGTAGTGTAGCAGTAGAATGACTCGAGTGTCGTTCTCTCAGGACTATAACTAGCTTTATCTATTTAACAAGAGAATATAGAACAGCAGACAGATAGCAAAAGGGGTTTCTAGCAGATAATGGAGATTGGTGATAGTATGGTCCTTCTTAGCATAACGGGTCGATAATCATGCATAAATTCCTCGGTCTTGCATAGAGATATTTGAATCAATCTAGTGTCCTGTTGCAAATATTAAGCACTACGAAGATAATTTGGTCTGACAAGTCAATCACTATTGTCCTAATGTGTTCCGTAATTATTCAACACTACGAAGATAATTGGTCTGATGGTCGACAAGTGTCCAATTGTGCATAATAATTAATACAACATACGAGAATTTAGGCTGTGCCTGATCAACGAAATAAAGCAATGACACGGAGTATAATGCGCGATATAGCCGTTAGCATGATTATCTTCCCTTCGCTAAGAATTCACATACTACCACCAACGATAAGTTTAGCTACTCATATTAGGCATGCAATCAACAGAAATCATAGCAGAAAACATGTTCAAAGAATATAATAAAATAAGTAGAATAAAACTGTAAGATACAAAGTTACCGAAGGTTGTCAATCTCCGGATGATTGCGATCCTACGAGCTCCAAACTGCTATGAAAAAGTATCCCCTAAGCTACGGAACTCCCAGGACAGGCCCCGAAAAGTTCCTACCTAAAACTATAGAGAGAGGTGAGAGAGAAGGTCTAGAAAGATATGATTTTCGTAGAAAACTGAGCAACTATATATAGGCCCCGAAATACCACGGGGCGGTTCGCCCCCGGCTTTTTCTCGCGGAATTCCGCGTTTTTGACGCGTTTTTGGATTTCTTCCCCTTTTCGGACTCGGTTTCTGACTTCTAGTAGCCTTCTAACCTCCAGATTCGGCCCCTAGACTCCAAATCCTATCCGGAAACCTTCAGATACTCCATATAGGCTTCTGGAACACCAATTCCTTGTCAACTTTAATATAATTGCCCGGAAATCTTCGAATTTCAACCAAAACCTGTAAAATAAAATCTAAAGGGAAACGTGACACTATTCTAATAAAATGCACTAAAATATAGCTAAATTAACATAGAGGATAGCTAAAATAGGTGAAAAAGACTCGAATGAAAGTGTAAAATACACATTCATCAAACTCCCCAAACCGAACCTTTGCTTGTCCTCAAGCAACTAAGCTAGACTCTAATACAAAAAACATGCAAGACATAAAATGGAGTCTCATACCAAATAAAATGAACTAATCTACTGAATCTACCAAATAACATATGAACAAAAACCATATAAATCAAAGCATGAATATAGGTTGAAGAATACCTCGATTGACTTATACACATCCACATAAGCACTTATGTCAAGACAAGATAGTCTTTCGTAACATTCTCTACCTGGACCTAGTCAGTGATGACGTAATGAAGCATGCTAACATACAAATGGTTGCCCCGTGCCTATGAAACTGAGGACTTACTACTTTTCCTCAAAAGAGGTCGAACCAGTACTGGCTCTCATCAAACGAAGGAGGGTTCCCTATAAAAGATAACTCTCCCCTATTCTACCCATCTCTCAAGTAAAATCTTAAGCTATTCACCACTTCCTGAATGGCAGGACGAGGGTGGTCTAGAACATATGACACTCAGGACAAAAAGATAAAAGATAAAAAATACGATTACGAACATTACAAAAATGGAAAAGACTCAACACTTTGCTAAACTGCTATTTGGTTTTCTTTTTTTGGACCCTACTTTGCTTTTTTGGGGTCTTTTCTCTTCTTTTTTTTTTTCCTTTTTTTTCTTTCCAGATTCTTTTTTCTTTTTCTTTTCTTGCCTGGAATTTTTTCTTTTTTTTTTCGATTTTTTTCTAGGTAGCAGTAGCATAACAAAAAGAGAAACAAAATGACTCACACGACTTCCCCAAACCTATTCGAAAGAATAGGTTGGAGTACAAAATTCACGGAAAAGGAAAAATAAACTCACGATACGGAAATGAAAAACAGAAACAAGTCTATGATGGTGTAACGCCCTCCCCAAACCTATTCGGAAGAATAGGTTATAAACAAAGGATCACACAACCTCACACTACCTCCTTCCTAGGCATTTAGCAATCTTAGGTACATAATTACTCGGGAAACAACCATAAGACCCTAACATGCATCATCCTATTATAAAGGCCTTCGTGAACCGCAGTAGAGAAAACACCACTAAGTGATGTCGAGATTACCAAGCTTAACTAAGTGCAATACATAAATGTGACAAGCCAAGCGAGAAAAACCTCAAACAAATTCATAGAAATGAAGCATACGATTAATGGCATAGTTAGTTGATCTACCCAATAAAAAAGTTCAAAAAATTCGGCAATAAACTCCATATAAAACATGCAAAACTGTCCTAGGAAAGCAGTAAACGTGCAAATGCAAAAAATTTCACGAGTTTTTCATAAGCAAGATAAGTATATAGATAACCAGCGATAACCTCCTCCCCAAACCTGAACGTCGTCGCTCGTCCCGAACGCCGAAAGTGGATCCAAGGTGAGAGCTAATGCTTGTATAAGTTACCTATAATACTCAATCAAACTCGTGAGAAAACAAAACAAAACACACTAACCTTCAATGGAGGCGGTATGGGTAAGCTCAAGGTGATCAACCTCCCTTTCATCACTAGATATCTCGAAGTACGGCTCCACTTGCTGGCCATTCACCTTGAAGGTATTGCCCGTCTTTGGATCGAAGAGTTTAACAGCTCCATGGGGAGCAACTTCGATAATTTCGTACGGTCCATCCCAACGAGTACGGAGCTTTCCAGGAAATAGTCGAAGGCGAGAATTAAATACCAAAGCTTTTTGTCCAGGAATCAATTCCTTACGTACTATACCACGATCATGATACTTCTTAGTACGTTCCTTGTAAATCTTGGCATTTTCATAAGCACCTAGTCGTAATTCATCAAGCTCATCTAGTTGCAACAATCGTTCTTCGCCAGCTTTTCCCATATCAAGGTTGAGTGCTTTAATGGCCCAATACGCCTTGTGTTCTAGTTCTACGGGAAGATGACATGCTTTCCCATACACAAGTCTGTACGGAGTGGTCCCGATCACCGTCTTGTAGCTAGTCCTGTATGCCCAAAGTGCATCATTCAATTCTCCTGCACAATCCTTCCTACTAGGCTTCACTACTCGCTCCAGGATCTTCTTGATTTGACGGTTGCTGACCTCGACTTGCCCCGATGTCTGTGGGTGATATGGTGTAGCGACACTATGGTGGACACTGTATCTCTTAAGAAGGGAAGCAAACGTTCTATTGACGAAGTGTGACCCTCCATCGTTGATGATTGTCCTAGGGCACCCAAATCTCGAGAATATGACTTCCTTCAAGAACTTCATAACCACTGCGCCGTCATTTGTTTTTGTAGGAATTGCCTCTACCCATTTAGTCACGTAGTCCACTGCGACAAGAATGTATTCATAGCCTCCACTGTTTGGAAATGGTCCCATAAAATCAATGCCCCATACATCGAAAGGTTCTACCACTAGATTCCCTTGAAGGGGCATTTCATCTTTCTTGCCGATACCACCCCCTCGTTGACACGGGTCACAATTCTTCACAAAACTTCGAGCATCTTTGTATATTGTTGGCCAGAAAAATCCTGCCTGCAGTACCTTGCGTGCTGTCTTTAATCTACTGTAATGCCCCCCAAAGTTAAGCTCATGGCAATGGCTCAGTACACTTTGCTGCTCTTCTTGTGGCACGCATCTCCTTAGAATCCCATCAGCTCCTTCCTTGAATAGATGCGGATCATCCCATATGTAAGTCCTGCATTGCTTAGCAAGAGCTCTCTTGTCCGAGGCTGAAAAGTTAGTGGGGCAAATATTCATAGCCAAATAGTTTACACTATCCGCATACCATGGCTCTTCATTAGCCTTCATTAGGTGCTCATCGGGGAGGTCTTCATTGATGGGTATCGGATCAATAGGAATATTAGGTATTCTAGATAAATGATCTGCTACTAAATTCTCCCTACCAGCTCTATCCACTATGGTCAAATCAAAGTCTTACAGCAAAAGGACCCAACGAATTAATCTAGGCTTAGAATCTTGCTTAGCTATCAAATGTCTCAAAGCAGCATGATCAGTATGGACATTCACAGGATGTCCAATTAAATAAGACCTAAACTTTTGTAAAGCAAAGACAACAACTAAAAATTCATTTTCAGTAGTCGTATAATTAACCTATGCGGAGTCTAGAGTCTTACTAACATAATAAATCAACGATACTGCTTATCAACTTTTTGGCATAAAACAACACCCATAGCAAAATTCGAAGCATCACACATAATTTCGAAAGGAAGATTCCAGTCAGGCGGCACAACAATGGGAGCAAAAACAAGCTTTTCCTTAAGGGTATTAAAAGCAACTAAGCATTCATTGGAGAAATGGAAAACCACATCTTTAGCAAGCAAGCTACTTAGAGGTTTAGCTATTTTCGAAAAATCTTTAATAAACCTCCTATGAAAACCTACATGGCCAAGAAAAGATTGCAATTCTTTCACGCAAGTAGGTGGGGGAAGTTTTTCAATGATTTCTATCTTAGTCTTGTCTACCTCAATACCTCTTTCAGAAACTACATGTCCTAGAACAATGCCTTCTCTAACCATATAATGACTCTTCTCCCAGCTTAAGGTCAAGTTGCATTCAATGCACCTTTTCAAAACTAGATCTAATCTTTGCAAGCATTCATCAAATGAATCACCAAAAAGGGAAAAATCATTCATGAAAACTTCAACAAATTTAGTTACCATGTCAGAGAAAACAGAAAGCATGCACCTTTGAAAAGTGTCGGGAGCATTGCATAGTCCAAATGGCATCCTCCTATAGGCAAATGTTCCGAATGGGCAAGTGAATGTCGTCTTCTCCTGATCCTCCGGTGCAATCGGAATCTGGTAGAAACCTGATAAACCATCAAGAAAACAATAGAACTTCCGCCCCGCAAGGCGGTTTAGCATGTCATCTATAAATGGTAAAGGGAAGTGGTCTTTTTTAGTGGCGGCATTTAATCTTCTGTAGTCAATGCACATCCGCCATCAAGTGGTCTTCCTAACCGGTACCAATTCTCCCTTCTCATTCTTTTCCACCGTGACTCCCGATTTCTTAGGAACTACATGAACCGGGCTCACCCTTCGACTATCTGGAATGGGGTAAATCATATCAGCATCTAACAACTTGATCACTTCCTTTTTTACCACCTCTTGTATTGCTGGATTTATCCTTCGCTGAGGTTGCCTAACAGGTTTGGCATCTTGTTCTAGAGTGATGTTGTGCACGCATCTTGTAGGGCTAATTCCTTTGATATCGCTCATCCCCCATCCTATAGCTGCGGAATTTTCCTTCAATACTTCAATCAGCTTACTTTCTTCATTGTCGGAGAGATGTGAGGAGACAATCACAGGCCTTTTCTGTTTTTCTCCTAAATACACATACTTGAGGTGCGCAGGAAGTGGCTTTAATTCTAAGCTAGGTTCTTCAGGAAACCCACTTTCTTCTTCTTCTTCATCCAAAGGTTCAAGTACCTCTTCTCCTGCGGGAATTTCTGGGTTGCTATCCATTATTTCCACTAGTTCCCTTGCTTCTTTGGTCATGTAGCACGTCTCAGCTTGCATTGTTAGTGCTTCCTCAAGTGGTTCGCGGTTGCCATGGCTATGATGAAATTCGGGAATTGCGGATTCGTACCAATCGACAAATTTTAACTCCTCCGCAACTTCCTTATCTCTTACGCTACATCCTAACAACTCAATCTTTTCGCCCATTACCTCCATAGTTATTTTCTTGCCCTTAAGTTCAAGGCATGTGTTGGTAGTTGCCATGAATGGTCTCCCCAGTAGTACTACGTGCTCACTGATATGGCTCTTTCCCTCGTCCGCGGATTTCATGACTACAAAATCAGCTGGGATTATCAATTTGTCCACTTTCACAAGGATGTCTTCTATTACCCCGACTGGCCTCTTCACACTTTGGTCTGCCATTTGGATCACCATATCTGTTGGTGTCAATTCTCCGAGTTCCAGGGCCTTGTATACCGAATACGACATTAGGTTAATGCTAGCTCCTAAGTCAAGCATTGCCTGCGTAGTTCGTCCATTCCCTAAGGCTATGTCGATGATGAAGCTGCCAGAATCCTTTTGTTCATGGGCAATCCGGCAATCGAGCTGACCGTTTCAACCCCATTCACTTCCTTTCCTGAAGTAATCCTTTTGTTCTTGATCTCACGAAACAATTTCGTATAAGCTGGAATATTCTGGATTAACTCTAAGAGTGGCACATTGACCTCCACCTTTGACAGTCTTTGGAATAGGGGTGAATCTTGAATATCCTTCTTGACTGGTTTGATCCAACTCGGGTATGGCACATGTGGCTTCGGAGGCACATATGGATTGGAAGATTTGTGAAGTCCTCCTGGCATACTAGTTCCTACCTCGGCTTCTTCATCATCTATGTCTATCACAGATGGTCTTGGTTCATCATTCTCTTCCGGAGCTTCTTGAGGTTCTTCTGAACTTCCGCCAACCTCTTGTTCTGTGCTTGCCCCTCTATTATCGACCTCAGTAGATTCCACCCGCTTAGGACGTACAAAGTTAGGAATTTTGGTCATCTTGCCTCCTCGGAGCAGTAGATTCACCTCTTCGCGCTCATTCTCCTCGATAGCAACAGCTGGAGGTTGCTCGTGATCAGCTTCAGTTGTCTCTTCGGCAGGACTAGGATTGTCCTGTTCCTTGGAGTCGGGGGATGATTCGCTCCTCACCTCGGGTGGTTTGCTCACTACTTCCTGTGGGGTATCCTCGACTTCTTTACCACACCTTCCACACTTCAGTAGGCTAAGCTCTTTGATAAGTTGCTCAGTTACTTCGATCGCTTCAAAAGCCTTCTCGATGCGAAGATTGTTCTCGGCCTGCCCTGCATGTGCTACCTCGATGACACTCTCAATGGCTTTAATTCCTGCGTAAAACGCATTTTCCTCCTCCTCACTGATGTCTTCGTCCTCGGAATAGCTTTCGTATAACCCGTCAGTTTCGTCTTGATTTGAGTATATGTTGGCGACTTCATTCGACATTATTTTCTCGGATTGTGCGGATCCATTGGCGTACGTTTGAAAGACCTTCACTGCCTCTTCAACTGTACATTCCTCTAAACCTCCACATATCCCATCTATTTGAAGCCTAACTTCATCTCGTAGTCCTCCAACAAAAAACCAAATCAGCTCCCCATCGTCGAAATGGTGGTGGGGGCACTCACGTTTATACAGCTCAAATCGTTCATAGGTGTCACAGGACCCCTCGTATTCTCCTTGCTTGAAGTACTCGATCCGATTCCGTAGTGCAATCGTCTCATGGTAAGGCATGAAAATTGCCAAGAACTCCTCTACTACTTGGCTCCAGGACTTCAGTGATCCTGGTGCTCACCTTGCTATCCATATCCTCGGTTCATATCCCAAAGCAAAAGGAAATAATTTCCTGCATAATTGATCCTCGGTGAACCCCTTTGCTTGAACTTTTGCTACTTCCTCTTCATAGGACCTGATGAAGCTTATCGGATTCATATCCTCTCCTTCTTTGAACCTTGGTATCCTTCTCACTATGGTGCTTGTTACCTCGTACCCCGATAACTCTTCTTCCAGGTATATAGCTGACCCCCTCCTGACTTGTGAGAACGTCGGTGTCAAGCGGGCTTTTAAGGTCGTCATACCTGGAAACCTGTATCAGGAGTAACTCAAAACTAAAAATTAGCCTCGTTAGAAATTTCGAAAATCGAGAATAAATCTAATTATCGAATACTACTAAAGCTAGGAAAGGGAAATTAGAAACAGACTAGGAAAGCAGTATCAGAGAGATTAAAAAGGAAAACTAAAACTAATAGAATTAGGAATCTAAAGCTGAAAATATAAACAAATTAAATAGAAAAAAGGAGTATAGCCCCCGGCAGCGACGCCAATTTGATGAACGAGGATTTGTCGGGTCCCGGTTCAGCAAATAAATTTGTTATTTAGCCAAAGGCAATCCACAACTACAACGAAAATCGTAGTGTAGCAGTAAATTGACTCGAGTGTCGTTCTCTCAGGACTATAACTAGCTTTATCTATTTAACAAGAGAATATAAAACAGCAGACAAATAGCAAAAGGGGTTTCTAGCAGATAATGGAGATTGGTGATAGTATGGTCCTTCTTAGCATAACGGGTCGATAATCATGCATAAATTCCTCGGTCTTGCATAGAGATCTTTGAATCAATCTAGTGTCCTGTTGCAGATATTAAGCACTACGAAGATAATTTGGTCTGACAAGTCAATCACTATTGTCCTAATGTGTTCCGTAATTATTCAACACTACGAAGATAATTGGTCTGATGGTCGACAAGTGTCCAATTGTGCATAATAATTAATACAACATACGAGAATTTAGGCTGTGCCTGATCAACGAAATAAAGCAATGACACGGAGTATAATGCGCGATATAGCCATTAGCATGATTATCTTCCCTTCGCTAAGAATTCACATACTACCACCAACGATAAGTTTAGCTACTCATATTAGGCATGCAATCAACAAAAATCATAGAAGAAAACATGTTGAAAGAATATAATAAAATAAGTAGAATAAAACCGTAAGATACAAAGTTACCGAAGGTTGTCAATCTCCGGATGATTGCGATCCTACGAGCTCCAAACTGCTATGAAAAAGTATCCCCTAAGCTACGGAACTCCCAGGACAGGCCCCGGGAAGTTCCTACCTAAAACTATAGAGAGAGGTGACAGAGAAGGTCTGGAAAGATATGATTGCGGTTCGCCCCAGCTGTGCGGCGGTTCGCCCCCGGATTTTTCTCGTGGAATTCTTCGTTTTCGACGCGTTTTTGGATTTCTTCCCCTTTTCGGACTCGGTTTCTGACTTCTAGTAGCCTTCTAACCTCCAGATTCGGCCCCTAGACTCCAAATCCTATCCGGAAACCTTCAGATACTCCAAATAGGCTTCTGGAACACCAATTCCTTGTCAACTTTAATATAATTGCCCGGAAATCTTCGAATTTCAACCAAAACCTGTAAAATAAAATCTAAAGGGAAACGTGACACTATTCTAATAAAATGCTCTAAAATATAGCTATATTAACATAGAGGATAGCTAAAATAGGTGAAAAAGACTCGAATGAAAGTGTAAAATACACATTCATCAGCTATCCGGGAGGCAACCCGGAATTTTGATCGCTTTCTTTACTGCTTTTTTGCATGCATTCATTCTTGAACTATTTGCTTCTCGTATGCGAATTTGTTCATGTCTGTGTCGTATATGCTTATGTTTGAGTGAGATTTTTTGAGTGGTTTTATGAGAAAATTTGTTTTGGGGATTAAAAACCACGTTTTCGGACGAAAAGACCGTCTCCCCACATCGGGGAGTGGGGGGCGACTCGCCCCACACCAGCGGCTCTCGCCCCACGGCTCCAGTAAGTCAAAAACGCGGATTTCTTCCTCTTTACCTCATTTTCTTCATATCTTCATCATTCATCCTCCCAAATAACCGAAAATCGCGATTTTACATTCAAATCTTCATAACTTCTTCATTTCTTGACCACATTTAGTTTTCTTTAGCTTGAATCGAAGCCTATTACATGATCTATCTTTTCATCCGAACAGATTTCGTCCTAATGCATTAGATTTTCAGATCTGAGGTATCATCCTAAGAACCCTAATTTTCGAATTTGGGGGTTTTCTAATTTGAGCTTCAATTATGCTTATTTTATGCATGGGTATGTTGTTTGTGTGATTAGAAGTGTTATTTACTATCAATTGCATGCTCAATTATGCTTGGATTATTGATTTGGGAATTTTGCTACTAGATGATATATCTTGTTATGCAATATGTCTTTATCTTTGATTACATGCTTATGACTGTGTTTATTGGTGTAATGTTGGTGGATTTGATGATAGAATGCTTAATTGTTGAGTATGAAGATTTATGATGATAGAATTTTTCGCTACTATGGTATGAATTGGGCCTAGTTATCTAGGTTATTGGTTGTCTAGCAAGAGCATAATGTGATGTATTGCATGTAGTAGTTACATTGGTATGTTGCATGATGAAGAAGCTAGGCTAGACATTAAAGGTTTGGGGAGCTCGATTGTTGGTTTTATCACTTGTGTGTTTCGTCCTTACACTAGCATATGCATGAGTCAGTTTTGTGTCATGTGAGGTACTAACTGTTGTTTGCAGGAGCCATGCCATGGGAAAGGAGCATTCCCGTATGATTACTATGAAATATTGGAGGGGGATCGATTCCAACCATGTCAAGAAGAGTGACCTCATTAGATGTGCGTTCGAGCAAAGGGGTTTTGCAACAACGTCGTGGATTATCCAAGAGGAGGAGCTAGAGTACACCTGGAGTAAGGACTCCTATGCCTATTCATGCACCACCGAAGGGACAAAAACCATTATTACGTCAGCAATCCATCGAAAGGGCTGCAAAGTTCGTGTGAACTGGAAGGCACCGGGACAGTCTTGGCGTGACAGATTCAATCTTGAGTCCGCAGTTGCTAGAAGGTTCCGAAGCGCTAGCTTGGTTCCAAAACATAATGACATGGGTGCCCAGCCCCTCTTAGGGGTACCCCTTGACTGCCTCTAAAGGGAGCATCATATAGACATCGGTCGGATCAACAGTAGAGGATGTGGTCGACATTGGAAAAGATGGTAGAAGACTTCTGAGTATCCGAGCAGCTTACTGTAGCCACCTCGGGGTGTAAAACGCTGGAGGGGGAGGTCCTGATACCACTGCTCTTTCCCCTTCAACGGTTCACATCCTATTGGAGGGCTTCAGGATGGAGAATTCCATAACAGCGGCGGCTAATCTCGAGGATTCTACTCGACACTGCAACTCTACTAGTGAGGATGTGCGTGACAATAGTGACAATGAAGGCCATACGGGCAATGATGATACTAATGGAGGAGTTGTTCCTATCCGGCCTATAATTGAAACTACCACGCCTACCAGAAGACCTGATGACACCCTATAAAGCTCCCAGAGCAGTCCCAATAACTCACAAACAACATTCTCAGCCGACCGAGGCCAAACCATGGGGTAACATCTAGTATCACATCTTATTTCCTCATTTTCTTACTGCTAGGGACTAGCGTTAATTTCATGAGGGGGGATGGGATTTAAGTGATCTAGTATTGTTAGTTTGGAGCTTGACATTGGTAGGCTGAGTATAGTACCTTGCATGTTTTACCCGTCTGCATTTGCATTTGCACGTTTACAACATTCTTAGATTTTTTAGGTTGCATTCACTACATTCATCCTAGGATAGTCTTGCATGTTTTATATGGAGTTTATTGCCGAATTTTTTGAACTTTTTGATTGGGTAGATCAACTAACTATGCCATTAATCGTATGCTTCATCTCTATGAATTTGTTTGAGGTTTTTCTCGCTTGGCTTGTCACATTTATGTATTGCACTTAGTTAAGCTTGGTAGTCTCGACATCACTTAGTGGTGTTTTCTCTACTGCGGTTCACGAAGGCCTTTATAATAGGATGATGCATGTTAGGGTCTTATGGTTGTTTTCCCGAGTAATTATGTACCTAAGAGGCAACAAGTCTTCACCATGCTTTGAGATTGCTAAATGCCTAGGAAGGAGGTAGAGTGAGGTTGTGTGATCCTTTGTTTATAACCTATTCATCCGAATAGGTTTGGGGAGGGGGTTACACCATCATTAGACTTGTTTTCGTTTTTCATTTCCGTATCGTGAGTTTATTTTTCCTTTTCCGTAAATTTTGTACTCCAACCTATTCTTTCGAATAGGTTTGGGGAAGTCGTGTGAGTCATTTTATTTCCCTTTTTGTTATGCTACTGCTGGCTAGAAAAAAAAATCGAAAAAAAAGAAAGGAAAATTCCAGGAAAAAGAAAAAAAAAGAAAAAAAAAAGAATCTGGAAAGAAAAAAAAAAGAAGAAAAAAAAAAAGAAAAGACCCCAAAAAAGCAAAGAAAGGGTCCAAAAAAGAAAGCCAAAATAGCAGTTTAGCAAATTGTTGTGTCTCATTTTCCAATTCTTGTAATGTTCGTAATCGTGTTGTGATTTTCTATTTTTTGTCTTTTGTTCTTGAGTGTCATCTGTTCTAGACCACCCTCGTCCTGCCATTCAGGAAGTGGTGAATAGCTTAAGACTTTACTTGAGAGATGGGTAGAATAGGGGAGTGTTATCTTTTATAGGGAACCCTCTTTCGTTTGATGAGAGCCAGTACTGGTTCGACCTCTTTGAGGAAAAGTCTTAACATGGTGGAACAGCAGTAAGTCCTCAGTTTCATAGGCACGCAACCATTCGTATCTTAGCATGCTTCATTACGTCGTCACTGACTAGGTCCAGGTAGAGAATGTTACGAGAGACTATCTTGTCTTGACATAAGTGCTTATGTCGATGTGTATAAGTCAATCGAGGTATTCTTCAACCTATATTCATGCTTTGATTTATATGGTTTTTGTTCATATGGTTTTTGATAGATTCAGTAGATTAGTTCATTTTATTTGGCATGAGACTCCATTTTGTGTCTTGCATTGTTTTTTGTATTAGAGTCTAGCTTAGTTGCTTGAGGACAAGCAAAGGTTCGGTTTGGGGAGTTTGATGAATGTGTATTTTACACTTTCATTTGAGTCTTTTTCACCTATTTTAGCTATCCTCTATGTTAATTTAGCTATATTTAGTACATTTTATTAGAATAGTGTCACGTTTCCCTTTAGATTTTATTTTACAGGTTTTGGTTGAAAATCGAGGATTTCCGGGCAATTATATTGAAGTTGACAAGGAATTGGTGTTCCAGAATCCTATTTGGAGTAACTGAAGGTTTCCGGATAGGATTTGGAGTCTAGGGACCGAATCTGGAGGTTAGAAGGCCACTAGAAGTCAGAAACCGAGTCCGAAAAGGGGAAGAAATCCAAAAACGCATCGAAAACGCGGAATTCCGTGAGATTTTCTCTTGGGCGAACTGCCCCAGATGTGGGCGAACCGCCCGGTGTGTGGGGCGAACCGCCCCACACTTATTCGAGGCCTATATATAGTTGCTCAGATTTCCTCCGAAATTCATACTTTTCCAAGCCTTCTCTCTCACCTTTCTCTGTAGTTTTAGGGAGGGACTTCCCAGAGCCTGTTCTGGGGGTCCGTATCTTAGGAGACACTTTTTCATAGCAGTGTAGAGCTCGTAGGATCGCAATGCTTCGGAGATTGACAACCTTAGGTAACATTGTATCTTACAGTTTATTCTACTTATTTTATATATCTTTCAACATGTTTTCTTCTATGATTTCTGTTGATTGCATGCCTATTATGAGTAGCTAAACTTATCGTTGGTGGTAGTATGTGAATTCTTAGCGAAGGGAAGATAATCATGCTAATGGCTATATCGCGCATTATACTCCATGTTATTGCTTTATTTCGTTGATCAGGCTTAAGCCCAAAATTCTCGTATGTTGTATTAATTATTATGCACAATTGGACCCTCATCGACCTATACGCATCTATATCTTCGTAGTGTTGAATAATTACGGAACACAATAGGACAATAGTGATTGACTTGTCAGTATCTTTATCTTCGTAGTGCTTAATAATTACAACAGGACGTCGGATTGATCAAAGATATCCACGCAAAACCGAGGAATTTATGCATGGTTATCGACCCGTTATGCTTTGAAGGATCATACTATCACCAATCTCCATTATCTGTTAGAAAAACTCCTTGCTTTTACGTCTGCTGTTTTTATATTCTCTAGTTAAATAGATAAAGCTAGTTATAGTCCTGAGAGAACGACACTCGAGGTCATTCTACCGCTACACTACAGTTTTCGTTGTAGTTGTGGATTGCCTTTGGCTAAATAACAAATATATTTGATCGAATCGGGACCCGACAAACCCGCGTTCATCAAACTTACTCTCAGGAAGGGAGTACTTCCATCGGAGAGTAGCGATCTCATCCGCCTTCACAGTCGAAGAAGTAGTGGGGATAATGCCGTCCTCGTTCTTCTCACCCTCAGGATCGGGGAGGTCAACACTGCGAGCACTTTTGGTAAATTTATTATGAGCAGCCTTGCTTGACTTAGGCTCAGGCTCCTCGACGCTCTTCGTTTTCTTACTCTTGTCGGAGCGAGAACGCTTCTTCGCTCTCTTAGGCTCCCCTGCACTAGCCTTCGCTTGATCAGCTTCTCCCTGCGTGAGATGACGCTGAAACTCTTCTTCTTCTAGAGGATGAGGTGGTCGAGTGTCGCTCGGAAATTAGAAGTCGATAGTGCGGGGATCCACTGAGTGATAGTTGGTCTCCTCCTCGGGAAAAAATCTATCCACATCTCGGAGAGCCTGCCTATGCATCTCCAAAACAGAAGGAGACAAAGGTGCTGCGGTGCTCGGACCAACTTCATCCCCGTACACGTCCATTAAATCCAAGGGAGGCTCCTCCTCGTCATCGGTAACTATGGTTCGACGAACAGTCTGGGGAGGGAACCTAACCCTCTTCGGCGGTGGATTAGTTCGAGGAGACGTAGCGTCATCATCATCATCGCTCTCGTCGCTATCTATAGAGATGTGCTCCTTGTCGCGCTGCACGGAGTGATCACCCTCCTCATATAAGGACAGATCCAAGTCGGGTCTCTCTGTGTCATCCATGTCCTCGATCCTAATGTCAGTTGGAGGCACTACATTGACCGCCCCGTAATTTCTGCCGTGTACTTGAGCGGCCAAAGTTATCAACTCCGCAGACACCCCATGATTAGAAGGACCGCCTTCCTCCTCGGTCCTGTCCTCCATAAAGTCGTCGTCTTCGCTACGACGCCTCTTACGGGTCACAAGTTGGTAGGCGTCATCCTCCTCCTCGCTTTCATCATCTTCTCCATCCTCGTCATTGGCGTTCTCGCCTTCTTCACCCTCCTCGAGATTCTCCTCCTCGGACTCGACGACGGGCTCCTCACCCGCAGCAGAATGCTCCAATGTATCATCCAAGAACGTCGCCGATACATATGGCGTATCGGGTGACGTAGTATGGTCTCTCCCATACTCTCTGACTTCAAGGCGATTCTGGCTGTCGTCGCTCCTCTCGGACATCCTAAAGGGGTAGGCAAAGAAGGAGTTAGGATGGTTTGTGATAGTCCGAGAGGTCCTTTTAGGTATATTCATTATGTCGACCTCCCGAACGGAGAAAAATCTCAAAAAGAAGAGCAAAGCAAGTATAATGAAGAAGTTACTCTACGAATCGACCAACCACCCTAAACAGACTAGAGCGAGCATGCATAAAAACAAGGAACCGAGGAGCAATAGAGCGACCAACCGCTCGAAAGATTTATGATTTCTAGCAAGTTACAGACATAAAGGGGAGGCAAAAGGGGATATACAGAAAATTAAAAAGGGGGGAGGCATGCGCGTCTACAGGTTCAATTAATCCATATGAAACAATGGTACATGCAATTCAAGGCGAGGCATGAGCATCTACAAGTTCGTTTACGTTTTATTAAGTCCAAATAAGGTCGTCGTGCGCCGGCAAGATCTCAGGCAACAAAGACGGTAGGGAGCAGCAAAATCAAAAGCGGAACGCAAGCAATTAAAGCAAGTAATTGGAGTGAGTGTACGAAAAATTACTTGATGATGAGTAATGGAAGGATCGAAACCAGAATGTAAGCCGGGAAAGGTGGAGTACGCCTGAAAAACTGGAGATTGGACGCCGGATTATGGTCCTCGCTCTCCTCTTGTATCGATGACTTACTCGTCGGTCACTCAAAAAATGCTCCTCGCTCTCTCTATTTGCTCTGAGAAGATATGTTGCGAAAAGTGTGGAATGATGTGGTATCGACCTATTTATAGAAGGGTATCTCAGGAATACGAACCGTCGTATACCCTTGCTCCATCCGGGCCGAACACGTGGCCACTATCAACAGCTCAAATCACAGCCGCCTGGCGAATTTACGAATTTACCCTCCACGCTCCCGCTTTGGCACTCCTTCCCAGGTGAACGCGGATTACCTAGTCACACCAGATAATCCGCGGCGCGAGGACCAAGTCACGTGGATTAACAAAGGAGCGACGAGCAACCACTTGCCCAAGGAGAAAAATTGACCGATCCGTTTTACAAGATCGAGGAGCCACTCTCTCACAATTATCTCCTCGAGATAATTTGCAAAGAAAAAGGTGGCAAGAAGTCATTCCATTCCACTCTCTCACAATTATCTCCTCGAGATAATTTGCAAAGAAAAAGGTTGCAAGAAGTCATTCCATTCCACTCTCTCACAATTATCTCCTCCAGATAATTTGCAAAGAAAAAGGTGGCAAGAAGTCATTCCATTCCACTCTCTCACAATTATCTCCTCGAGATAATTCGCAAAGAAAAAGGCGAATAGGCAAAAAATCAAATACCTATTCCAACAAAGGAACACTTACTCGGATCCGATCTCTGCCCAGCAAATATACCCCTTTCATAAGATCCGAGCAACGTCTGCTCGCACCCTATAAAAAGGGGGGAGGGAGAGATAGGAGGAGGGAAAGCTACCAAGGCGCGAATACGGAAATCTTTTTTCGCCCACTACTAGTCAAGGCTCTGCTCGACCTCTACTTCAACATAGTTCCTCAACTATCTTCTAAAAAGATACTTGGAAACTAGGGGGACATATGTTGGTGTTGACATATGTCCAGTCCGCATGTACGAACTGGAGTGGTCTAAGAGCGCGACAAAGCATCATGGGCCGTCCCTCAAGGGGCGCGACCACACCCAAGTATGTCACTAAGGTGTGGTTCGACCAACATAGGGTCCGACCATCACTAAGAGACCAACCCTCAAGATAAGCTCATTACAAGGACAAGGCAGCTATTGAGCTCGAGGAGCATCTCTAGGGCTCGAGGAGGACATTACGTCAAGGTAACACCCTCTGAGAGAAACTAGGCAGAGCACTACTCGGACCACATACGTAAGAGGAAGGCACGAGGACCAAGGGCGACCACCCAGGGTCGCTCCTTTTGGGGCCCGTTTTCCAGATTACTTCGTGGGACCCGAAAAGTCCATATTGCCCTCTCAACCCTAGCCAAGATATTTGGGCCAAAGCCCATGGACCTCCTTAGTGGGCTTGGGCCTAAGGAGGCTTCAATCTCGTCCGGACACTTGTCACGATCCTACAAGGAGTGACATTAAAATACTACGAGTATATAAGGAGCTCATTCATTACCCAGCGGGTAAGCATTAACACCTCTCACCTACCACTCACCCACCACATTTACTACTCATATTACGGAAGCATTAGGAGGATGGGATACTTGTCATGTTTAACTTGTTGCTTTTTGTATAATTCATGTCTTTGCAAAATAAAACTTGCTTCTTCTCACTAAGGTTTGTTTCCTTGATTCAACATTTTCATCCATGGGTTTTCACTGTATGTTCCAGTACTCATATGTGTTTGTTGATGGACCATTAGTATAGATATTTTGGTTAAAACTGGTAGAGATTCTTTATTTCCAGGTGAATGTATTATAGCTAGTGCAAAATTTGGAGTTGCTGCTCTGTTAACAACTCAAGCAATGCTCACATAATAATCCCTTACTAGAAATACTATACAACAAATCACACCATAGCTTGCAGAAACCAAGAGCTAGGAGCAAATATTATAATAAATAAATTCTTATATATACACACAACAAGATTAACTTGGTTTCTCATAATTAAAGCTCAATACAATTTACAAAAAACTCCACATCACATGATTATGACATGGCACATCTCATAATTAAAAATCAATACAATTTACACCAAACTCCTCATCTCATAAATGATTTTTGGCCTAACGTAACATGGGACCCACGTACCATACATATATTATGGCACTTTGGATGTGTGTACTTCTTCCGTGGTAAGCATCTAATTGCATCCGCATAATTGCAGAACGGTAGATCTTGAAGGACTAACCTCATGCCAATCAGAGCAGTTGAGACCATAACATTTTGACAATTGTTTGATTTTTCATATCCTGAGCACGATCCAGAACAAGATAGATCCCAGCTAAGCTCGAAAGTTATACTTCGCACATTCTGAACAATAACAGGCTGACCTCTAGATGAAAGTGCTCCACGAATGTATGTATTTATGTATATACGTATGAACCTAAGGGATAGTACGTACAAATAGTTATCATCTCCCGGTTCTTTAGAAGATGATTTTAATAGAGTTTGGCTTGCTAGGCAAGAGCATGGGCCTAAATAGGAACGCCGATGTCTAATTTAGGAAGTACGGCGTGTGCCCGGGCAAGCAATTCAGAGAATTCATGATCTGAAACAAAGAATGCAAATATGTAAGATAAAACAAACATGGCAACTAAAACGGGACAAGAGTTGCAACACCAACAATAAAACATAGGAGGTTCTACAACTAAACTAAATGGTTGAGACTTACTAATATAATAGAATAGATTAGATATATACCCTAGATGCACTTAGCAAACATTTTCCACAATTGCAAATATTATGACAAAGTGGGCAAGAATCTCTGAATGATTCATCATCTATTGTTGGATACCTGCAATTTACAAGGGTCAGCTCACGATGGATTACAAGATAAAAGGAGCAAACACTGTTAAAAACTACAACAAGACCAATTGCAATCAATGTACAAAAGAAAACCAAACAATTCTCAAAAGAAAACCAAACTAGAGTGTAGTAACAAAACTCAAAAGATACAAGACAGAAACTTCAAAAAAGAATTCTATACCATTTATGAGCACATTTTACACAGTACGTAGCAGTTTCTGCACATCCTGCACTCTAGAGCTTCCTCGTTGATATTATTGTGGCATTGATGGCACCGACAATAACAAGTCCACTTTGTCAAGGTAATCCAAAACAAATGATCTGCAATTCAAAATAGTCCAAGTGTATTAGCTTTTTACTTTCTCCCTATAAACATGATGAAAAGGTGGTAAAATAGCAAAATTAAAAAAAAGAAAAGAAATTTAAATTTATGAATTGGATCTCACATATCGTTAATTTCAATAGTTTTTGCAACAATAAAATCGTTAACAAAAGATATTTAAAAAAACAAATCCATGAATTGGATCTCTTATCCTTAACACCAATAGTTTTTGCAATTCATTTAAATGAACACACGATAATTTGATTAGGATATATAAAAAACAAATTAACAAAGTCATCTGCAACTTTGGATCAAACTTTGAGTAAAAATAAAACTAATTGGTGAGGTTAACATCAATAATTTTCGCAAGATCCATTGAGATTAACATGCGACGATTTGACTCATTAAAAAAATTCGATTCATTTGGGGATATTTAAAACAAATAAATAAACTCATCTTCAATCTGAATCAATGTTATAATAAAACTAAACTAACTGATGAATTGACAACGATTTGATAAACATAAATTGAATTTGATTTTGTAATGAACAAATAAATTAGTAAAGGAAACTTACCGTAACAAATTTCCAATTCCATCCATGCCCCCTTATTGGTTTAAAACTGTCGTCCTCGACATGTACATCTGAGATTAACTATCTCCATGGGATGTACGCGAAAAAGAGAAAGATATAGATGATAAGTTTTAGGAATAAACACAAATGATTTTAGGTTAGGGTGATGTGAAATGAGTAAGAGGCGGAGAGTATATATATAGAGGCCGGTACATGGTGGCGGCGGATACATTTTCATTAGGGTTATCATTGACATTTGAAGTGACAAAGTTACCCCTCTAAATTAAATATTTAGAAATGGTTGATGAGTTTGACTATTTAGCAATTAATAAAGTTTTAGTTTCATTTTATGGTGAAGTTAATCTGGTGTCCAAAATGCATAAAAAGAGTGAGAGTTCGGAAACTTATACCACGTATCATTAGTACGTTATGACTCAATAATTTTGATTGTCCATCATAATTTATTCCATCAATGTCAATTATATACACTATTTTAGAGTTTTAGGATGACATTGGGAGTTTGCTCAATGGATTCAGAGCGTTGTTCTTCTCACTGCCCAAAACTAAAATACGATTTATAAAGATTTTCAAAAGACGCGACTGACCGTGTATCGTAAGATGGTCTTACGCCAGCACGAAGTCTCAACAAAACCATAATCATAAACATAACATAATCTGCGGAAACGTAAACTTTTAAAAAGAAACTGTGGCCAAGAGTAAATATCATAGCAAACTAAATCCCAAAACAAAGTCTGCAAAACTAGCTACAAGTCTCTAGCTCAAACAAACTAAGAAGCTAGGTCTGAGCATAAAAGGAAATCCTACAAAGAACAATAACTCGAAAACTCCAAAGCAAACTCTAACACTGCTCACCGTGCTGACCTTCTGTAAAAAAAGGAGTAAGGGGTGAGCTACAAACGCAGTAGGAGAACATCATGGCATCTCCACCTGGATCAAGTAATGCTTCAAAATCATACATATATATACGATTACGTTGGACAAATCTGAACTGAACTGAACTTAATGCATCTGAACTTAAAATAATAAATTTTCCGACGAAAAGAACAAAGCCTTATACGGAAAGTTTCACTGAAGACTCAAGAGGTAAGGGGGAAAGAAGGCCGATCTAGATGAGAACTCATGAGCCTCCATCTGAGATGAAGGCGAAGAAAGAGGGGAAAAAGCGAAGAGAGCTTCTGAGATGAGAAACCATCAAACCAAAGAAGGGATTGAAGTGAGAAAGGGAGTGAATGAATACGTTTGTTTAATAAAAGGATTAAAAAAAAAGCGAGGAGAAAATATTGTCAAATTGAAGTAAAATGAGGATTAGAGAATGAGATAATGTCTCTCCTTATTCCGCTATAATATTTTTAAAAAGAAAAAAACATGAAACATAATGGACGGTCTTGTTATCTTCATAAATTGACAACTATAACAATAAACTAGGTTTTGTACATCACAAATTAATATTGTATATTCTTTGTGGCCAACTAAGGAGTGTTTGTAATAGCTTTGACTTAAAATAAGTGTCATAATTTAAGGAGAAATTAGTAAAGTTGGCATATTAGAGAATTTGATTAGTGTTTGCAAAATCTACTTAAAAGTTAGATAAGTTGTAGTAGTAGTGTTTGCAAAGCCAACCTTTTGGACAAAAACAACTAAAATCCAGCTTAATTTAAAGAGAAGCTGTTTAAGTATGTACAACCCAACTTATCCAGCTTAATTTAAGAGAATATATCAGCTTATAAGTTGTTGCAAATACTCAAAAAGCTGATTTTGTTTAAAGTAAGTGATAAATTTGATAACTTAAACTGTTGCAAACACCCGATCAAATATTTTTATGATAGGAAATAGAGTTTCTACAAATTGGTGGAGAAATCAGGAAATTATTTAGCCTAATTTCTTTTCTCAATTCTTGTCCTAAAAACTAAAAAGACATATTTGCTCCTGATAAAAAATTTAATACCATCTATTTTGGATTTTATGCTAGGATGGTTGTGTGATACCTAAAATGTAAACACTAATTAAAAAATAAAAATATTTCATTTCTAAATCAACTAAACAAAAATGAGTTTATTGTTCAACTCAACAATTTTTATTTGGTGTTATACTTTGAGAAATTTGTAACATTATTATCATCCTTGAAGATCACTGTGAGGATTGGATTATATGCCAATCAACCTCCGATTTCAATCTTGTTAGGAAACTTGTATTTTTGATGAGCAATTAACCATGCTAAATTAAGAAAAGTCCAGTAACTAGTACACTTAAGGTCCATAGGAATTTAGAATTTTAAGGACATTGTAAAAGAGGAACGTTTGCTGAAGACTTAGAATAGGTGCTAGATAGGTTAGTTTTACCGCTTATGATGTATCTTGTTTTCTGAAAAGAAATACAACCTATTGAAGCATTTGCTGATGATGTACTTTGTTTACACAAACAAACTATTGAAGCATTTTGAACCGTTCAGAAAATTGAAGAATTCGAAGAACTGAAGACTAGAAGATTTCTGAAGACTGGTATCTACAAAGGCACATGTTGCTCAGAAAGTGGAAACTTTAGCAACAACTTGCATAAGTGAAAATCTAAACGACAGAGTAGGTTGTGCTTGCTGAAACTGAGACTGACCACTTGCTGATGAACATTTGTGACCTCTTGCTGAAAGTACTTGCATTTGCGCTCCAACGTTAATGTTTGAATTTCATTCAAATTAACATTAAATGCAAAGCATGCACGCAAAGGACATGAAGACTAGAAGACAAATAAAGGACGCTGCTGAAAGTACAAAAGCAAGACAGTGACATCTTAAGGAAAAAAAGCCTTAGAATTTGAAATTCAAACGGCTCATTGATTCCCTATAAATAGAGGTCATCCGGAAAAGAGTTCAAGTGTGTCAACAACGTGATCAAACTCTCACTTGTGCTTAAACTACATACCCTTCAAACACTCTAACTGTCATTGATCCATTCCAAGACTTAAAGCTTGAAAACGCTACTTGTGAAGAAGTAGAACTTACACGACTAAGAAATTAGTTAAGTGTTCTTTCTTTCGAACAAGAACAAGTCTTGACACCAGAAACAATCAAAGTTGTTTACTGCAAAGTATTCAAAGTTTGTTTCTTAGATTACTTGTTGTAACTGAATAAGTTATAATTAAGTTATCTCATCTCAAACCTCTCTAACTAAAAATACACCCTTTCAGACGTGATATTCAGGGGGAACTTAATCGAGCATAGTGTTGCTGATTAAAAGTCCCAAGTTTGGTGGAGAACAAGGTTTCGTTCTCTAGTTAGGTTGGAAACGAAGCAAGTGTGCTTTGGTTTCTGTTTGAATCGCTTTAGATAGGTGATGTAAGGAAACTCAAACTTGTCTTAGTGGATTCAGTCCTAGAAAGGACAAAGTGGATTAGTTGAGAGATTACTGATAGTGTATATGTCCTAGAGACTGTCCTTATTAAGGGCATGGAGCCCTTATAGGGGGCATATATGTACTATTACACAGGTCAACGTAATATAATATATGTTTGTTGCTTTTACTATTGAGTATCGCTTTCATATTTATATTACACCAGGCATGCAGCATGTCATATCTTTATTTCTGTCTGTATTGATATTAAACATGTCCCCTCGGATAGATGACCGATCACACAGATAGTGGGAGCTATGTGAGTTATCATCTATCCCAAACTCTCCCTAGTCGAGGTTCATCTCGGATGTAGGGGTCTGAATGAACCAGATGAGACTAGTATGCGTGGAGGTTATACTTGTTGGAGCAAGTGTGAGCCGATCCCACGACCACGGAACGGATTGTTGGACAATCGAGAAACGTTCCCATAACTGCGCATAGTTGTTCGAAGAAGGATTATCGAACAATGGAAGTACCCACCGGACACTCCCATCGATGTATACTCTACACCGAAGTGTCTATGGGAACCGGTAAGTTGTCGAAGTGATGCCAGTCGCCCTTTGGACTTACAGGACTTTATCATCACATTTTTTGCCCCATAACCTTGGTGGACCCGTCGATGTCAGCTCTGAATAAGCAGTTGACCTAAGACACGATCCAGGATTATGGCTACATACAAATGGGGATGATAAGTGTTTCTGTGAAGGATTCATCTCTCAAGTGTAGCACAGGAGAGTACTGCTCATAGTCTTCATAGTTGTGTTGGTAAAGTCACTGGCCAGTGCATTGATATATTGTGATGGTCATAAGTATATCTTAGTAACCAAGCAACTCCCTGAGACGCCCATGAATGTATTATTGGGATAGACACTTCATCGATCCTAGATGCATTTGAGTAAGTCAGATGAAGGGACGTTACCATCGTCGCGTTGAGCGCAACAGACTTCGCAACGAAAGGGTTTGCTTTGAGAAACCTCTCAAACGTCCTCATGTATTAATATTGCAAATGGAACCGTCTAGGAATTCCATTTTGCCTAGTCTGGGACTTGCTTAATACAGTGAGGCCCTATGGGTCACACTATGTGGTGATTCAGCTTATCAGAATATCCTTGAAGATGGAATTGCAATTAATTTGGAATTAATTGTGATTGATGGATTATAATTGATTTGGAAGTAATTATAATATTTGGTGGCTCAATGATTTGGAATTATTAATTGAATTGGCTAATTAATTGTATTTTATGCAACTACAATTAAAGATTATATTTTAGAAATATAATAGAGGTTTGATTTGAAAGGATATGTTAATTTAGAATTAACATATGCACTTGGGCAAAATCTACTTGGAGTTTGAATTACCTTAGAACTATAAGTGGGTCCCAAAATTGGGACCCACCTATCTCCCGCAGGACAGGCGCGCGTGCGCGCAGGAGCTGGATAGGGGAAGGAGTTCGACTCCTTCCTCTATTAGGAGTCCAAGGGATAAGTTAGATTTTCCTGATTGAGTTTTAATTTGATTGGAAATGAATCTAGACTTGATATTGGTTTCCTAGTGCGATAAGAATTAGATTCTTATTCCTTTACAAAGTCTAATAGCTTATGCTTTAGGCTTCTATTGACTACTATATATAATAGACTATTATAGAGTTTTTGACATAGACATTCACACAGTTAAATACCCAGTTTTCTTAGAGAAAATAAAAACTCTCCCCTCCTCTATAAAGCCACGGGCGCGCAACCCTTGCCGGAGGAATCGCCGCCCCGTCTTCTTGGTCACACAAAAAATATCCTAGCATTCTTCCGATAGGCTGTTCATCCGTGGATACCAAGGTTGAGGTTCTAGGAGCTGGAAACTAACTCTTATTGTCTTGCAGATAATCAGAGTATTGCAGATATCTTCGACTTTGACGAAGGAGAAGATACAAAGGATTATTACGAAGACTTGGAAGCTGCTTTGGAAGTAAGGTAAGTCTTCTAATTGACGTGTTTATATATATACGACATATACATAATCAATTAACCTGTATGTTAAGAAATTTTTTAAAATTCCGCTGCGTACCCTAGGGGTAACTCTGACCGTATTTTTTTACAATTACGCCACTCTCAGATACCACTATAAAAGTGTTTGTGTGATTTACTTACTGCATTTAGTTTTCAGCAAAGCATATCTATCTGTACACAGTCACTCACTTCACTTGCTGAAACTATCACTTACTGACAAAGCACTTATTGTATCAAAGACTTCCGCTATCTGGTTTTAAGTATCAGCAAAACTCGTTATTGAGAAGTAACTTGCGCTTGCTGAGAAAGTTAAGTATGAGCAAACTCATTACTGAAAAGTCATAAGTCCTTGCTGAGAAAGTTTTTAAACGACGAAAGTTTGAAAAGACTATTCAACCCCCCCTCTAGTCTTTTCTTGTTGTTTAAAGGGACCACCAAGTGGTATCAGAGCTGGAGGTTCTTTAACCTTCAGCACTGAACCTAGATCCCCTTAGGTGCTTTCCGTAAATCACTCTCACTTGATCAGTTTGGTAGTCTTTTGCTGACAGGATGTCTTTAGGAGATGCTCCCTTGTTGAAGCTGGAAAACTACGAAAAATAGCGAAACAACATGATGCTACATCTTGAGGCCATTAGTGATGAGATGGTTACCGTCATTAATGATGGACCTATCAAAATCACTAAGGTTGAAAGAAGTTTTCCTCACAAAACCACAGAAGCTGGAAAGGAAACTATCTTAGGCGAACTAGTTGATACTGTCGGTCCAAAACCAAGAGAGGAATGGACTTCCGACGAAGCCAAGAGATTCTGTCTTGATGGCCAAGCAAGAAACATCAGCATTCGATCAACTCCGGATACTATACAGTGCAAACTGTGGGGTGCTAAAACTGCTAAGGAAGCTTGGAAAATGGTTCAAGATCTTTGTGCTGGATCTGACAAAACCAAGGAAAACAAACTCGAGGTGCTGAAGTTAAAGTTCCAGAACTTTAAACAAGGTACAAATGAGTCACTGGAAGACTTGGACTTCAGATTCACAACTCTAGTTAGTGAGATGGCAGCCTTGGGTGTTGGAAATCTTTACTGAGACTCTGAGAAGGTGAATACCATCATCAGAAGTCTGAACCAAGAATGGATCCACACTCAGAACTTCTACTACAATCAAGGAATGCCATACATTACACCAACAGAGTTGTTCTCTCATCTTGCTACTGTCAACTACGAGACAAAGCAAAGAGAAAATGTGTTTGCTGAAAAATCGCAAAACATTGCTCTTGCTGCAAAGCCGTCATCTTCTGAAAAGAAGAATGATAAAGAGCCTGCTGATGAAAATGCTTTGGTTGTTAAAAACATGAAGAAATTCATCAGTAAGGAACTCGAAAGGCGAAAAGCAAAAGAGAAGCTGAAAAAGCATCTTGGTAACAACTACCATAAGTACAAGAATGAAACTAGCTCGCTGAATAAGCAGGCTCAGCAAGCGACCTCATCAGAAGAACCAGCAGTTGGAAATGATCTCTGCTTTTACTGCAAAAAGCCTGGACACTTCAAAGCAAATTGTCCTTTGCTAAAAGGCAAATCTGCTGAAAAGAAGAAGAAGTTCAAAAGAGCTTTTATTGCTGAAGAAAAGAAGAAGCTTCAAGCAAAAATTGATGCATTGTGCATTGATACTAGCTCCGAAGACAGTGAGGAAGAAAGCTCAGACACTGACAATGAAGAAACCAATCTTGACGTGGAGATTGGCAAGGAAGTTTGTGGAATAGCCATGGAAGCTTATCCAGATGTGTCAAACTATGAGTTCTGCCTCATGGCCGGTCAGGTAAACAATCCTACCTATGACTCTGACTCAGAAAGTGAAGACGAGATTGACCTTGACAAGATTCAAGGAGAAATCGAAAGATTTGAGAAAACTCTGAGCAAACAGCAAGAGAAACTACAGAATGTTGAAACTCTGACCAAGCGGACTACTGAAAAGTATGTCTTACTGAAAGAAGAGACAAAAGAAAAGGATGCTGAAATAAAGCGTCTCAAGAAGTTGATTGCTGAAGCTACAGAGAAGAATTCTCAAATGGCAATAGAATTGGAAGAGTATCAGTCCTCAATTCTAAAGTTACTTGCTGAAATCCAAGAAATGAAAAAGATTAAAATCAATTTCAAATCTTATGCTGATGCAAGTAATACGCTGACTGAACTAAACTCTTATTTGAGAGATCCATCTCAGAAAGAAGGTTTAGGTGCAATGTATGAAGGTGATGACGTAATAGTCTTGAGTAAAGACAAATCACCGATTTCCTTTGTACGCGCTACTGATAGTGGCAACCGGAACTCTATCAGTTTGGTCAATCTAAGGTTGCTGAAAAATGCAATCAAGTACCTTCGACCGTAAAGCCCGCTGTTGCTACTCAAAGTAACAAGACTTTAAAAGGAAAACAGGTTGCTGAAAAGCAAATTGTAAAGAAAAAGGATGATGTAAAGCATTCCGCCAAACAAGTTGCTGAAAAGCAATTTGTTAACTCAAAAGGCAAGATTACTAAAAGTAATCAGAAGACCTTTGCTGACAAACCTGAATCAAGTAAGGTTGCTGACACAAAAGCTCAGCATTCTCCGAAAAGTGGACTCGGTTTCAATACCAAGCAAAGTCAACTTTTTCACGAGTATAAGCAAAGTCAGCAAAGATACTTCAAAGAGATGAACAAAATCAAGCCTAAGAGTTCTGAAAAGACTCAAAATGCTAGGACTAGAAGAAACCTTGCTAGAAAAGAACTTACTGAAAAGTATGTTCAGCAAAAAGGTCAACCGAGCAAGACACCACATCAGAAAGTGGACTTGATCAGCACGAATCAAAAGTCTTTTGGCTCAAAACCTTCTAGTTCCTCAGCAAGTAGAAAACAAGTCAAAGTTCAAAAACTTAAGACTTGGGTTTCCACTGGACGCATTCTTGAACATGTTAATGGACATCCAACATTGGATAATTAACTTGTTTGCTCTTGATTGTGCAGATTTCAGCTACGGAGACAAACGATGCAATCTGGCACTTTGACAGTGGTTGTGGAAAGCACATGACGGGCAACAAGAATAACCTTATAAACTACAGACGGTGGTCTAAAGGTCCAACAATAAGGTTTGCTGGTGGAGGCTCTGGTTCTACAAAAGGCTTTGGTGACGTGAAGTTAGGATGCATTACCATTACGGGAGTTCTTTATGTCAAAAATCTCAAGTTTAATCTTTTCAGCATGAGTCAATTTGCTGACAAAGGATACTTCATCAAAATCAAAAGTGATGAATGTAAACTTATAGATTTCGAGACAAAGAAGGTTATTATGATTGCCAGAAGATCAGGAGGATTGTACATGGTGAACCAGAATTTGTCAGATTCAAATTAATCAAATAAATTTGTATTTAGCCAAAGGCAATTCACAACTACAACGAAAACCGTAGTGTAGTAGTAAAATAACCTCGAGTGTCGATCTCTAAGGACTATAACTAGCTTTATCTATTCTAACTTAAAATATAAAATCAACAAACGACTTAGCACAGGTTTTTCTTATCAAGATAATGGAAGTTAGTGATAGTATGATCATTCAAAGCATAGTAGGTTAATAATCATGCATGAAGTACCCGATCATTTTGCATAGAGATCTTTGATCATGAATTGTCCAATGTGTTTCGTTTTATTCAACACTACGAAGATAGAGGGCTTAGATAGATCAAAGAAATAAAGCAATAACTCAAAGTCTGATTCGCTTTACCGCCATCAGCATAATTGTTAACCCTTCGCTAAGAAATCACATACTATCACCAACGATAGATTCAGCTACTCATAGATGTCATGCAATCAACATAAATCATAGCAAGATTGAATGAAAACATGTTGAAGATATATAAATATAAATAGAAAAATCGTGTGATACAACGTTACCGAAGGTTGTCAATCTCCGAAGAATCGCGATCTCACAAGCTCCAAATCGATAAGAAAAAGTATCTCCTATGCTAAGAATTTCCAGAACAGGCTATGGAGAATTCTCCCCTAAAACTAATGAGAAAGGTATGAAAAAAGGTCTGAGAAAGTATGTCCCTGAGCATGTAATAATCACCCCTTTATATAGCCTTCAATTTGCAGCTAATCCTAAAGGAATTCGAATAGGAATTGATTTCCTAATGGAGACAATTACCTTTTCCTGATTGCATTCGGAAACAGTTGTTGAGAGCGAAAGTATATAGGAGTTCGGACGACGTGGGGCGAGTCGCCCCACACACCGGGCGAACCGCCTGGCGTGGGGCGAACCGCCCGGGAGCTCCAGTCGGCGAGGAACGCGTTTTTGGATTTCTTTTCCTCTCCGGACTCGGATTTTGCCTTCTAGTGACCTTTAAGCCTTGAAACTCAACCCCTAGATTTCAAATCCCATCCGGAACCTTCTAGATACTCCAAAAAAGTCATCGGAACACCGATTCTTCGTTCTATTCAATATAATTGCCCGAAAAACACGTTTTTCACCTAAAACCTGAAAAATGCAAACTAAAGGGAAACGTGACACTATTCTAAAAAACTGCACTATAATATAGCTAAATTAACATAGAGGATAGCAAAAATAGGTGAAAAAAGACTCGAATGAAGGTGTAAAATACACGTTCATCAAACTCCCCAAACCGAACCTTTGCTTGTCCTCAAGCAACTAAGCTAGACTCTAATGCAAAAAACAATGCAACACAAAAAATGGAGTCTCATGCCAAATGAAATGAACTAATCTATTGAATCTATCAAAAAACTTATTAACAAAAACCATACAAATCATAACATGGATATTGGTTGAAGAATGCCTTGATTGACTCATACACAATCACATATGCACTTATGTCAAACAAGATAGTCTCTCGTAACATTCTCTACCTGGACCTAATCAGTGACGACGTAATGAAACATGTTAAAATACGAATGGTTGTCCTGTGCCTATGAAACTGAGGACTTACTACTGTTCACCAAGTTAAGACTTTTCCTCAAAGAGGTTGAACCAATACTGGCTCTCATCAAACGGAGGAGGGTTCCTTCAAAAAGATAACACTCCCCTGTTCCACCCATCTCTCAAGCAAAGCCTTAAGCTATTCACCACTTCCTGAATGGCAGGACGAGGGTGGTCTAGAACAGATAACACTCAAACAATCAAAAGACAAAAATTACAACACGATTACGAACATTACATGAATTGGAAAATGAGACAAACACTTTGCTAAACTGCTTTTTGGTGTTTTTGGACCCTTCTTTGCTTTTTTTGGGGTCTTTTCTTTTTTTTTCTTTTCCAGATTTTTTTCTTTTTTTTCTGGAAATTTTCTTTTCCTTTTTTTTTCTTTTTTTTTTTAGTCAGCAGTAACACAATGAAAAAGAAATTAAAATGACACACAACGACCTCCCCAAAAAGAAAGAATAGGTTGGAGTAGAAACTTTACGAAAAAAGAAAAAATAAACTCACAATAAACACTAAAAATCGAAAAACAAGTCTAATGAAAGCGTTACCCCCCTCCCCAAACCTATTCGAAAGAATAGGTTGCAAACAAAGGATCACACAATCTCACACTACCTCCTTCCTAGGCATTTAGCAATCTCAAAGCAAGGTGAAGACTTGTTGCCTCTTAGGTACATAATTACTCGGGAAAACAACCATAAGACCCTAACATGCATCATCCTATTATAAAGGCCTTCGTGAACCGCAGTAGATAAAACACCACTAAGTGATGTCGAGACTACCAAGCTTAACTAAGTGCAATACATAAATGTGACAAGCCAAGCGAGAAAAACCTCAAACAAATTCATAGAGATGAAACATATGATTAATGTCATAATTAGTTAATCTACCCAATAAAAAGTTCAAAAATTTTGGCAATAAACTCCACATAAAACATGCAAGACTATACTAGGATGAATGTAGTGTATGCAACTAAATACTAAGAAAGCGATAAACGTGCAAATGCAAATGCAAACAAAAGGTTTCACGAGTTTATCATAAGCAAAACAAGTATAGAGATAGCCAGCGATAAACCCCCCCCCCCCAAACCTGAACGTCGTCGCTCGTCCCGAACGTCGAAAGTGGATTTAAGGTGAGAGCTAACTTGTACCTGTAACCTATTGATGAACCGGAATTTGTCAGATTTTAATTAATCAAATAAATTTTTATTTAGCCAAAGGCAATTCACAACTACAACGAAAACCGTAGTGTAGTAGTAAAATAACCTCGAGTGTCGATCTCTAAGGACTATAACTAGATTTATCTAATCTAACTTAAGAATATAAAATCAGCAAACTACTTAGCAAAGGTTTTTCTTATCAGATAATGGAGGTTAGTGATAGTATGATCATTCAAAGCATCGCAGGTTAATAATCATGCATGAAGTACCCGATCGTTTTGCATAGATATCTTTGATCAATGAATTGTCCAATTGTGTTCGTTATAATTCAACACTACGAAGATAGAGATTTTAGATAGATCAAAGAAATAAAGCAATAACTCAAAGTCTAATTCGCTTTACAGCCATCAGCATAATTATTAACCTTTCGCTAAGATAGCATGCAATCAACATAAATCATAGCAAGATTGAATGAAAACATGTTGAAAGATAAATAAATATGAATAGAAAAACTATAAGATACAATGTTACCGAAGGTTGTCAATCTCCGAAAAATCGCGATCTTACAAGCTCCAAAACTATAAGAAAAGTATCTCCTAAGCTAAGAATCCCCAGAACATGCTATGGAGAATTCCTACCTAAAACTAATGAGAAAGGTGAGAGAAAAGGTCTCAGAAAGTATGAAAAATGGAGAAAACTGAGCAACTATATATATGCATTCGGCAGGTGTGGGGCGAGTCGCCCCACTCACCGGGCGAGTCGCCTGGTGTGGGGCGGTTCGCCCCACGTCCCGGGCGACTCGCCCGGGACCTCCAGTCGGCTGGTTACGCATTTTCGACGCGTTTTTGGATTTCTTTTCTTTTTCGGACTCGGTTTTTGCCTTCTAGTGACCTTTTAGCCTTCAGACTCGACCCCTAGACTTCAAATCCTATCCGGAATCTTCTAGATACTCCAAAAAGGCCTTCGGAACATCAATTCCTTGTCTACTTCAATATAATTGCCCGGAAAACCTCATTTTTCACCCAAAACCTGTAAAACACAAACTAAAGGGAAACGTGACACTATTCTAAAAAAATGCACTAAAATATAGCTAAATTAACATAGAGGATAGCTAAAATAGGCGAAAAAGACCCAAATAAAAGTGTAAAATACACATTCATCAAACTCCCCAAACCGAACCTTTGCTTGTCCTCAAGCAACTAAGCTAGACTCTAATGAAAAAAACAATGCAACACAAAAAATGGAGTCTCATTCCAAATGAAATGAACTAATCTATTGAATCTATCAAAAAACATATGAACAAAAACCATACAAATCATAACATGAATTTTGGTTGAAGAATGCCTCGATTGACTTATACACATTCACATAAGCACTTATGTCAAGACAAAATAGTCTCTTGTAACATTCTCTACCGGGACCTAGTCAGTGACGACGTAATGAAACATGTTAAAGTACGAATGGTTGTCCCGTGCCTATGAAACTGAGAACTTACTGTTGTTCACCAAGTTAAGACTTTTCCTCAAAGAGGTCGAACCAATACTGGCTCTCATCAAACGAAGGAGGGTTCCCTAAAAAGATAACACTCCCCTATTATACCCATCTCTCAAGCAAAGCCTTAAGCTATTCACCACTTCCTGAATGGCAGGACGAGGGCGGTCTAGAACAGATGACACTCAAACGAAAAGAAAAGATATAAAATTACAACACGATTACGAACATTACAAGAGTTGAAAAATGAGACACAACACTTTGGTAAACTGCTTTTTGGCTCTTTTTTTTGGACCCTTCCTTGCTTTTTTGGGGTCTTTTCTCTTTTTTTTTTCTTTTCCAGTTTTTTTTCTTTTTTTTGGAATTTTTCTTTTTCTTTTTTTTCGAATTTTTTTTTAAGCCAGCAGTAGCACAAAAAAGAAACAATGACACACAAACGACCTCCCCAAACCTATTCGAAAGAATAGGTTGGAGTACAAAATTTACGAAAAAGAAAAAATAAAAATAAACTCACAACACATGATGAATGTGTATTTTACACTTTCATTCGAGTCTTTTTCACCTATTTTAGCTATCCTCTATGTTAATTTAGCTATATTTTAGTACATTTTATTAGAATAGTGTCACGTTTCCCTTTAGATTTTTTTTACAGGTTTTGGTTGAAATTCGGAGATTTCCGGGCAATTATATTGAAGTCTACAAGGAATTGGTGTTCCAGAAGCCTATTTGGAGTATCTGAAGGTTTCCAGATAGGATTTGGAGTCTAGGGGACGAATCTGGAGGTTAGAAGGCCATTAGAAGTCTAAAACCGAGTCCGAAAAGGTGAAGAAATCCAAAACCGCGTCGAAAACGCGGAAATTCCGCGAAATAGTTGTGGGGCGAACCGCCGCACTGTGGGGCGAACCGCCGCGGACTAATTCGGGGTCTATATATAGTGTTCAGTTTCTCTCCGAAAATCATATCTTTCCAAGCCTACTTTCTCACCTCTCTCTATAGTTTTAGGTAGGAACTTCCCGGGGCCTGTCCTGGGAGTTCCGTAGCTTAGGGGACACTTTTTCATAGCAGTTTGGAGCTCGTAGGACCGCAATCATCCGGAGATTGACAACCTTTGGTAACTTTGTATCTTACAGTTTTAACTACTTATTTTATTTATCTTTCAATATGTTTTCTTCTATGATTTCTGTTGATTGCATGCAAAATATGAGTAGCTAAACTTATCATTGGTGGTAGTATGTGAATTCTTAGCGAGGGAAGATAATCATGCTAATGGCTATATCGCGCATTATACTCCGTGTCATTGCTTTATTTCGTTGATCAGTTGTAACCAAAATTCTCGTATGTTGTATTGGTCATTATGCACAATTGGACACTAGTCGACCATCAGACCAATTATATTCGTAGTGTTGAATAATTACGGAACACATTAGGGCAATCGTGTTGACTAGTCAGACCAAATTATCTTCGTAGTGCTTAATACTTGCAACAGGACACTAGATTGATTCAAAGATCTCTATGCAAGACCGAGGAATTTATGCATGACTATCGACCCATTATGCTAAGAAGGACCATACTATCACCAATCTCCATTATCTGCTAGAAACCCCCTATTGCTATCTATCTGCTGTTTTATATTCTCTTGTTAAATAGATAAAGCTAGTTATAGTCCTGAGAGAAGGACACTCGAGTCATTCTGCTACTACACTACGGTTTCCGTTGTAGTTCTGGATTGCCTTTGGCTAAATAACAAATATTATTTGACTGAACCGGGACTGACAAACTCGCGTTCATCAACACACACTAAAAAATGAAAAACAAGTCTAATGATAGCGTAACCCCCTCCCCAAACCTATTGGAAAGAATAGGTTGCAAACAAAGGATCACACAATCTCACACTACCTCCTTCCTAGGCATTTAGCTATCTCAAAGCAAGGTGAAGACTTGTTGCCTCTTAGGTACATAATTACTCGGGAAAACAACCATAATACCCTAACATGCATCATCCTATTATAAAGGCCTTCGTGAACCGCAGTATAGAAAACACCACTAAGTGATGTCGAGACTACCAAGCTTAACTAAATGCAATACATAAATGTGACAAGCCAAGCGAGAAAAACCTCAAAGATATTCATAGAGATGAAGCATACGATTAATGTCATAATTAGTTAATCTACCGAATAAAAAAGTTCAAAAAATTTGGCAATAACTCCACATAAAACATGCAAGACTATCCTAGGATGAATGTAGTGTATGCAACTAAAAACTAAGAAAGCGGTAAACGTGCAAAGGCAAATGCAGACGGATAAACATGCAAGGTACTATACTCAACCTGTCAATCCCAAGCTCCAAACTAACAAGACTAGTTCACTTAAATCCCATCCCCCCTCATGAATTTAGAGCTAGTCCCTAGCAGTAAGTGAATGAGGAAATAATATGTGATACTAGATGTTACCGCGTGTTTGGCCTCGGTCGGCTGAGTATGCTGGATGTAAGGTATTGAGACTGCTCGAGGGGCCTTATTGGTGATCATCGGAACTCGTGGTGGTGGTGATAGTTCCACTAATAGATCGGATAGGACCAACTCCTCCATCAGTGTTCATGGCATCCTCATTGTCCCTATTGTCTTCATTGTCACTACTGTCACCACCATCATCACTAGTAGAGTTGCATTGTCGAAGAGAATCCTCAAGATTAGCCGCCGCAGTTATGGAATCTTCCATCCGGTATCTCTCTAATAGGTTGTGAACTGTTGAAGGGGAAAGAGCAGTGGTCTCAGAGCCTCCCTCTCCAACGTTTTACACCCCGAGGAAGTTACAGTAAGCTGCTCGGATACTCAGATGTCTTCTTCCATTTTTTCCAATGCCGACCACATTCTCTACGGTTGATGCTCCCGATGTCTATATGGCGCTCCCTTTAGAGGCAGTCGAGGGGCACCCCTAAGAGGGGTTGGGTGTCCATGTCATTATGTTTTGGAATCAAGCTAGCGATTCGGAACTTCATCACCACTGTCGACTCAAGACTGAATCCGTTGTGGTGAGGTCGCCCCGGTACCTTCCTGTTCACTCGAACCTTGCAGTCCTTGTGACATATTGCTGTCGTAATATTTGTTTCAATCCCTTCAGTGGTGCATGAATAGACATAAGAGTGCTCACTCCTGGTGGATTCTCGCTCCTCCTTTTGGATAAACCGCGACGTTGTTGTAAGAGTCCGTGGCTCGAACGCACCTTTAACGAGATCACTCTCCTTGACATGGTTGTAATCAATCCCCCTCCAATAATTCATAGTAGCCAAACGGGAGTGCTCCTCTCCCTTTGTGGCATGGTTCCTACAAACAGCAATTAGTACCTCGTATGATACAAAACTGACTCATGCATATGCTAATGTAAGAGCGAAACACACGAGTGATAATATCAACAATCGAACTTCGCAAACCCTCCATGTCTAATCTAGCTACTAACACGCAACACACCAAAATAATTTCGACATGTGCATATCGCATTACGCTCGTGCTAGACAACCAATAACCCTAAATAATAACGCTCAATTCATACCATAGTAGCGAAAATTCTAGCATCATAAATCCTCAAACTCATCAATTATGCATTCTACCATCATGTCTATCATTATTACATCAGTAAACATAATCATATGTAAGGAATGGAAGAAAAAGGTACATTGCATAACAAGATAAAGACATCTAGTAGCAAAATTCTCAAACCAACAATCCAAGCATAATTGAGCATGCAATTGATAGTGAATAACGTTTCTAATCACACAAACAACCTACCCATACATCATAAAAGCCTAATTGAAGCACAAATCAGAAACCCCCGAATTTGAAAAATTAGGGTTCATGTGAAGATACCTCAGGTCTGGAAAATGAATGCACTAGAGTGAAAGTTGTTCGGATGAAAAGAAAGAGCACGTAATGGGCTTTGATTGAAGCTAAAGAACACAAAATTTGATGGAAAATTGAAGAATTTTATGAAGGATTGAAGAATTTTCGATTTTTTCGGATTTTGGGGAGTAAAAAGTGAAGAAGATGAAGAAAATGAGGAGAAAGGGGGTTTTCTCCCGTTTTTAATCTCCAGAATTCTTAGGGCGAGTCGCCCCGGGTGTGGAGCTCTCTGGACATGTGGAGCGATTCGCCCCCCACCTCCTGAGGTGGGGAGAGGAAACTTTCGAAAAAACGCGGTTTTTTAATCCCCAAAAACCATTTTACACATAAAAACCATTCGAAAAAGTTCACTCAAACACAAACATAAGCACATACGACACAGAGACGAACAAATTCACATATGAAAAGAAAATTGTTCAATGTAAGAATGCATGCAATAAAGCGGTAAAAAAGCGATAAAAACTCCGGGTTTCCTCCCAGATAGCGCCATTGTTTATAGTCTTTGACTCGACTCCTTCTTGCGCCTAGCTCTTATTCTTGAGGGTACTAGACTTCACCTTCATGGATCTTCTCCTCATGCCACGAACCTGTGAATAAGAATGAACATAGACAGCAAGACCACAGTAGTTAACAGTGTGAGAAGCATTGAAGTGATCAGGTGGATCAAATATGGCTCGCAACACATGCCGCTTTCCATCCACCTCAATGGTGCAAGTCCTTCGGTAGATGTCTATCACGGAGCGTAGTTTAGTCAAGGACGTTTGCCCCAAGTGAACAACATCCCCCATCCCAGGTGTAGACGCCGGCATAACTACAAATTTGGTGTATACAGAAGCTTCACCAATCTTAACCAATACATTCTTCACAACGCCTTCGGGTCTCACAAAGGATCCATCCGCCAATTGCACAATAGCCTTATGCTCAGATAGTTTTCCAAGGCTACTCTTCTCAAACACATTCATCGGGAGCACATTAGAGTAGGATCCCGTGTCTAGTGTAGCACGGACATCTTCAAGTTCACCAATCCCGACCTTAACATCGAAACTTTGAGGGAGTGGTTCCGGATCCTCTTGCTCATCTTCACCCTCATCAGTACCAAGGTCCTTCTCTTCTTCCTTGTCTAGTTGGGGTTCTTCATTCTTGCAACACTCACACTTAGCAACCTTCTTGATGGTGATTTCAACAGGTAGATCACCCACCAAGGTAATGGACATCGACTTCTCAGTGTTGCTAGGTAGTTTCCCTTTCTCCTCGGTCGATCAACTCTTGCATCTTTTGATGGGCAAGCCTAGTGCTCTCTTCCAATCGATCAAGCCTCGCCCTAGTCTTCTCAGAATCTTCTTCATAACGTTTGAGAAAACTTTGGGTGTGATCAACCATCTTTTGCAAGTTCTCCATCAGTAGAGCTGTCTTCGACTTCGGTTGCTCTTTCGGAGCGGGATTTTCGCAGTTATCATTACCATAGTTAAGCCTACTACGGTCTTGGTTAGGGCTATAAGTTTGGCTAGCCGGTGCATATCCTTGATTGTGTCGGAATCCTCTTCTCCAAAATCCACCTCGAGGATTCCTACCATCTTGTCCGTAGCTAGCTTCTTGAGTACCACATTCCGTAGCAAAGGCTTCCTCTTCGCCTCGTTGAACCCAGTTTCCATCATCATATGCAAGGTCTGAGCTACACATATGAGCCCCATGCCCATAGTTCCATATTCGGCAAACTTCGTTTGACATAGATGTTCCAGTGGCGCTCTTGAGGACTTGCTTCAATTCGTTGGTAAAGCACTCGAATCGATCCTCGTTCCCCCCATACATAGGGCTTCTTGAGTAGGTGGAGCTTCAGGTCCACGTCTCCTAACCATTGCTCTTGGATCCTTGAATTGCGAACCCTTAGCAAGCCTTTCGAAAACCGCCCAGACGGCTTCCGCGGTTTCCTCCCAGATATTGCCACGGCATTGGAAGTCTCCACTTGGTGGTTCTCGAAAGTTAGTCCATTGTAGAAGTGTTGGACTAGATCTGAAAGCTCAAAACCATGGTGAGGGAACTTGTTCATGAGGTCTTGGAACCTCTCAAACGCGGTGTAGATGGTCTCATCGTAGTCTTTTTTGAACCCAGTGATTTGCGCCTTAAGCGCGGTAGTCAAGGTGTGAGGGAAGTATATCTCCATGAAAGCTGAAAAAACCTTCTCCCAAGTGTCCAGCGAGCCCGCCGGTAGAGAACTCAACCATGACTTGGCTCTGTCGCCAAGCCCCATAGCAAAAACCTTCATCCTCAACTCATCCGTTCTTATTTCAGCTCCGGATCGTGGGTGTTGGTTGACGAAATCATCGATGTCGTGCAAGTACCCCATCACACTTCCCTTGCTAAGCCATAGAACCTCGGAAGTTGTTGGAATGCGTGGTTCTTGATTTCCAGATATCGAGTTGCAGACGAAAGAACAATCACCGGTCCCCTCATACGATCCTTGGAGGGTTGAACCCATGCTTTCAATGGTCTAGCTTCTGCCATTCCGTCGATTTCCTTAAAAATATTGTGTAGAGATTCAGAGAAATCGGTATCCTCTATTTCCTCTAGTTCACGCCTTCAAAGTAGTCGCCTTCTTTGGTGGTAGACTCTGTCGATCTCAGCAATTGAATCAGCAAGCGGTGTTCCTCTAGATTGTGTATGTCGCATACACTATCTGTAACAAGCTAGGAAAGGAGTATCAGAGAGAGATTAAATAGGAAACTAAAAACAACTAAAACTCGAAATTGAATGCTGAAAATAAATAAAAGCTAAACAGAAAAAAGGAGTATATTCCCCGGAAACGGCGCCAATTTGATGAACCGGAATTTGTCAGATTCTAATTAATCAAATAAATTTGTATTTAGCCAAAGGCAATTCACAACTACAACGAAAACCGTAGTGTAGCAGTAAAATAACCTCGAGTGTCGATCTCTAAGGATTATAACTAGCTTTATCTAATCTAACTTAAGAATATAAAATCAGCAAACTACTTAGCAAAGGTTTTTCTTATCAGATAATGGAGGTTAGTGATAGTATGATCATTCAAAGCATAGCAGGTTAATAATCATTCATGAAGTACCCGATCATTTTGCATAGAGATCTTTGATCAATGAATTGTCCAATTGTGTTCGTTATAATTCAACACTACGTAGATAGAGGTTTTAGATAGATCAAAAAAATAAAGCAATAACTCAAAGTCTAATTCGCTTTACAGCCATCACCATAATTATTAACCCTTCGCTAAGAAATCACATACTATCACCAACGATAAATTTAGCAACTCATAGATGGCATGCAATCAACAGAAATCAAAGCAAGATAGAATGAAAACATGTTGAAAGATAAATAAATATGAATAGAAAAACTGTAAGATACAATGTTACCGAAGGTTGTCAATCTCCGAAGAATCGCGATCTTACAAGCTCCAAAACTATAAGAAAAAGTATCTCCTACGCTAAGAATCCCCAGAACAGGCTCTGGAGAATTCCTACCTAAAACTAATCAGAAAGCTGAGAGAAAAGGTCTGAGAAAGTATGAAAAACGGAGAAAACCGAGCAACTATATATAGGCATTCGGCAGGTGTGGGACGAGTCGCCCCACACACCGGGCGAGTCGCCTGGTGTGGGGCGGTTCGCCCCACATCCCGGGCGACTCGCCCGGGACCTCCAGTCGGCTGGTTACGCGTTTTTGACGCGTTTTTGGATTCTTTTCCTTTTCGGAATCGGTTTTTTCCTTCTAGTGACGTTTTAGCCTTCAGACTCGACCCCTAGACTTCAAATCCTATCCGGAATCTTCTAGATACTCCAAAAAGGCCTTCGGAACACCAATTCCTTGTCTAGTTCAATATAATTGCCCGGAAAACCTCGTTTTTCACCCAAAACCTATAAAACACAAACTAAAGGGAAACGTGACACTATTCTAATAAAATGCACTAAACTATAGCTAAATTAACATAGAGGATAGCTAAATTGGTGAAAAAGACTCGAATGAAAGTGTAAAATACACGTTCATCACCTATATGATTCAAGGAAACTCGTGAGAAACCAAAACGGGCGATAAAAGAGGTAAAAAGATCAATAATTTAGAATAATAGGAGAAAATCGGGGTTCCGAATGAAAATCCGGACCTTCGGGTTTCTGGACACCCGGGGCGAACCGCCCCAGGTGGGAGGCGATTCGCCTGGAGCGTCCAAAATGTCCCAGGCGGCCTGGTCTTGCCAGGCGAATCGCCCCACATGGGGAGCGGTTCGTCTGGCATCTCCAGACTCCTGGAGACGCCTTTTTCCTCCCAAAACGCAAAATTATCATCTTAAAACCTATTTTATCACCAAAAACACACAAAAATTTAAATATGCATGCAATGCAAGAAAGCGATAAAACTAAACTACATGCAACCATTACCACTAATGTTATCCATTATCAAATGGAAACGAATCTTGTGCATCCGTTCCATTACTCCTCGCATCTTGGGAACCATACTTAGCTCCTCCTCGTATCTGCTCAAGCAAGTCCATGATTCCATGAAAACTAAAATTAACAAAACCAATAGAAACAAAATCTAAAAAATAACTAAGGGAATCAGATGGAAAATAAAAAGAGAAAAGAGGATCAAAACTCCTTTGGAACTCATAGGTGGGTGCATGGACCAGAGCGTAGGAGTCAAGATCAAGAGTATCTGCCGCAATTGATTCAGGGACAACAAAATCTTCAGGGATTGGCTCCACGACCTCAACACAACTCACGCCATCACCTTCTAACTCAAGTGAAGCAATGGATTCAGTGATCACCTCCTCCACGACTTCCTCTTGACCAACAACCTCGATATCCGCGAGTAAGGACGTGGAATCCAAGCTAAGCTCTGAGGAGACTTCATCAATGGATTCTTCTCCACATTCCTCTTCATCGGCAATGTCGATTTCTGATGGCTGACTACTAAAGCGAGACGTCCATGCCCTTGACCCGGGAGGTGAATCCCTATCCCAATGTTCCAGAAACTTGCTGGTTACTTCACCCCAAGTGCGCAACGATTTTTCCGGCGGGATTCTGAGCCATCCTTGAGCGTACCCGTTCAAGGCTCCCATAAATCCTCTCATACAAAGTTGCTCATGTGATAAAATAACCCCCTCCTCATTCTCACGAGGTATCCTCAACACACCTTCCTCGTACGTGTCTAAGAACCCTCTTGGATCATCACCCATCGAAAACGTGGAGAGAATGGAGTAGTACGAAGGATCAAAGTCATAATCCCTGCAATCGTCATCCAATATTATGCAAGGCCCTCGGGGCATCACATACCGGGGCAACGGAGGTTGACTCATTCTTTCATATGACTAGTTTCTGCACACGAGGAAACAAGAAACCAAGGTCCACAAAACAAAAACAAAAACTTGCAAAGAAAAACACAAAGAGTGTAAATAAACACAATGTAACTAAGAACTTCGAGAGAAAAAGCACGCAAGGTAACCAAGATCAGATTTACTGAAAAAGATAGGGGGAAAGAAATAGGGTAAGAAAGTGAAATTTTTTGAGAGCAAGCCCCGAGAGCCTGTTCTTCTGGAGGGAACTGAATGCTGAAAATATAAATAAGCTAAACAGAAAAAAGGAGTATAGTCCCCGGCAACGACGCCAATTTGATGAACCGGAATTTGTCAGATTCAAATTAATCAAATAAATTTGTATTTAGCCAAAGGCAATTCACAACTACAACGAAAACCGTAGTGTAGTAGTAAAATAACCTCGAGTGTCGATCTCTAAGGCCTATAACTAGCTTTATCTAATCTAACTTAAAATATAAAATCAACAAACGACTTAGCACAGGTTTTTCTTATCAAGATAATGGAAGTTAGTGATAGTATGATCATTCAGAGCATAGTAGGTTAATAATCATGCATGAAGTACCCGATCGTTTTGCATAGAGATCTTTGATCATGAATTGTCCAATGTGTTTCGTTTTATTCAACACTACGAAGATAGAGGGCTTAGATAGATCAAAGAAATAAAGCAATAACTCAAAGTCCGATTCGCTTTACCGCCATCAGCATAATTATTAACCCTTCGCTAAGAAATCACATACTATCACCAACGATAGATTTAGCTACTCATAGATGTCATGCAATCAACAGAAATCATAGCAAGATTGAATGAAAACATGTTGAAAGATATATAAATATAAATAGAAAAATCGTGTGATACAATGTTACCAAAGGTTGTCAATCTCCGAAGAATCGCGATCTCACAAGCTCCAAATCGATAAGAAAAAGTATCTCCTATGCTAAGAATTCCCAGAACAGGCTCTGGAGAATTCTCCCCTAAAACTAATGATAAAGGTATGAAAAAAGGTCTGAGAAAGTATGTCCCTGAGCATGCAATAATCACCCCTTTATATAGCCTTCAATTTGCAGTTAATCCTAAAGGAATTCGAATAGGACTTAAATTCAAATAGGAATTGATTTCCTAATGGAGACAATTACCGTTTCCTGATTGCATTCGAAAACAGTTGTTGAGAGCAAAACTATATATAGGAGTTCGGACGACGTGGGGCGAGTCGCCCCACACACCGGGCGAACCGCCTGGTGTGGGGCGAACCGCCCGGGAGCTCCAGTCGGCGAGGAATGCATTTTTGACGCGTTTTTGGATTTCTTTTCTTTTTCGGACTCGGATTTTGCCTTCTAGTGACCTTTAAGCCTTGAAACTCAACCCCTAGACTTCAAATCCCATCCGGAACCTTCTATATACTACAAAAATGTCCTCGGAACACCGATTCTTCGTTCTCTTCAATATAATTTCCCGGAAAACACGTTTTTCACCTAAAACCTGAAAAATGCAGACTAAAGGGAAACGTGACACTATTCTAATAAAATGCAATATAATATAGCTAAATTAACATAGAGGATAGCAAAATAGGTGAAAAAAGACTCGAATGAAGGTGTAAAATACACGTTCATTAGTACACCGTTGATTGGTCTTCAGCAAAATCAAAAGTGATGAATGTAAACTTATAGACTTTGAGACAAAGAAGGTTATTATGATTGCCAGAAGATCAGGAGGCTTGTACACCATAGATAGGTCTTCAGCAATCGTTGAAAAATGCCTTGTCTCAGATCACGATTGCCTTGCTGAAAAAGCATGGTTATGACATAAACGAACAAGTCATCTAAACTTCAAGACGCTGAATAAGCTGTCTAAAAAGGCACTTGTAGTTGGATTACCTAAGGTTACTTTTAAGAAGGATGGTGTTTGCAATGCATGTCAGCAAGGAAAGCAAACCAAATCCTCTTTTAAGAACAAGGCAGTACCGTCAACTACAAAACCTTTACAACTCTTGCACATGGACTTGTTTGAATCTTCTTCAACAAGCTATGCTGGTAACAAGTATGGTCTGGTGGTGGTAGATGACTATTCAAGATTCACTTGGGTAGTATTTATCAAGCACAAATATGAAACAAGGACTGAAATACCTAACTTGCTGAATAAGCTTGAAGTCATGAAAAATGACAAGGTAAAAGTCATAAGGACAGACCATGGTACTGAGTTTGTAAAGCAGTACATAATTGAGTATTGCACTTCAAAAGGCATACAACATTATTATCCTCAGTAAGGACACCTCAACAAAACGGTGGTGCTGAACGGAAGAATTGCACCCTAAAAGAAGCCGCAAGAACAATGCTTGCTGACACTGAAATAAGTGAGGCTTACTGGGTTGAAAAGATTAATACCGCCTGTTACACTCAAAACAGATGTCTGATTACTAAGGAATACAACAAAACTCCATATGAGTTGTTTGTTGGTAGACCTCCTAATATCACTCATCTAAGAGTATTTGGTTGTAAGTGTTTCGTTCTTAATAACGATAGAGAATACCTAAGAATATTTCAACCAAAGGCAGACGAAGCGATATTTCTTGGTCACTCCTTGCATAGTAAAGCTTATAGAGTTTACAACAAAAAGGCACAAAAGATCGAAGAATCAGTGCATGTTGTATTCTACGAAAAGACACAAGGAGTGCCTGCTGAAGAAGAAATATCAGAATATATGTAAAAGCTAATCATACATGAGCAAAGAACTGAATCTGATGCTAGGAAAATCAAGTCAATTGAACTAAATGATGATTCTGACCAAGTCATGATAAGATAAATATAGTTCACGACAAGGAATTTCCATCAAAAGATGCAGTTGCTCCGGAAGTTGCTGAAACTACGCAACCTCTCGTGCCTGCTGATGAGATACCACAATCTAGCAATGCTGAACAAGAAGTTGCTGATGAACCAATCTCAGCAGAGACAAAAAATACCAGTAGTACTGAACAAGTACATGCTGAAGAGTCACACGCTGATAAGCAAACATATCAAGATCCAACGAGCAGAAAGCCTGTTAACAAATGGATTAGAGATCATCCCTCTACTGATATGATTGGTGATATTGACAAACGCCAAGTGACTAGATCCAAAGTTTCTGCTACTCATGGACTTGCTGAAGAAGCAAATGTCGTAGAAGTAGAATCTTTGTTCTCTTGCTTTGTTTCAGAAATTGAACCTAAGACCATAGAAGAAGCTCTAAAGCATTATGAATGGATCAAGGCAATGCAAGAAGAACTGGATCAATTTGAAAGGAACAAAGTCTGGAAACTTGTACCTATTGCTGAAGGCAAGAAAGCCATTGGTACAAAGTGGGTGTTCAGAAACAAGCTGAGTGAGTCTGGTGAAGTAACAAGAAATAAAGCATGTTTAGTTGCTCAAGGTTACTATCAGACTGAAGGATCGGACTATGATGAGTCTTATGCACCAGTTGCAAGATTGGATGCAATTAAGCTTTTCTTGGCCTTTGCTGCTCACAATGACTTCATTGTTTACCAAATGGATGTTAAAAGTGCATTCTTGAATGGTGAACTTGCTGAAGAAGTCTACTTAGAACAAACCCCTGGCTTTGAACTTCCCTCAGAAACCAAGATGGTATACAAGCTTCAGAAAGTTGTATATGGTCTAAAGCAAGCACCAAGAGCTTGGTATGATACCTTGGCTAAGTTCTTGTTGGATAATGGTTTCAAGAAAAGTGAAGTTGATAAAACTTTATTTACCATGAACCATGATGGTAAATACTCTTAGTTCAAATATATGTGGATGACATAATATTTGGATCTAAGGACAAGCAACTTTGTGATGATTTGCCAAGCTCATGACAAACAAATTTGAAATGAGTATGATGGGAAAATTGAATTATTTCCTAGGATTGCAAGTCAAGCAACATAAAGATGGAATATTCATAAATCAAGCAAAGTATGCAAAAGAAATGCTCATAAAGTTTAGGATCAAAGAGGAAGAAAAACGTGAAAAGATCCCTATGAGTGTTGGTACCAAATTGGGTTATACTAAAGAAGATAAAAGTGTTGAAGAACACAAGTATAGGAAGCTCATTGGTTCCTTGTTGTATTTAACAGCAAGTAGACCTGACATTCAGTATGTTGTTTGTGTATGTGCAAGATTCCAATCTGATCCAAGAGAATCACACTACAAAAAGGCACTTAAGATACTGAAATATGTCAAAGGTACAGTCAATGTTAGATTATGGTATCCTAAAGATTCTGGAATTGAATTGGTTGGTTATTCTGATGCTGATCATGGAGGATCAACACTTGATAGAAAAAGTACCTCTGGAACTTGTCAGTTTTTGGGTACTAGATTAATATCATGGTTCAGCAAGAAGCAAACCTGTGTTGTCAATTCATCTACTGAATCTGAGTACATTGCGGCTGGTTGTTGCACAACTCAAATCCTATGGATTCAGCAAAAATTAAGAGATTATGGTATTTCTGCAAAGAAAACACCAATCTCTTGTGATAATACAAGTGCTATTGCTATCACGCAAAATCCTAAGTTCCACTCAAGGACTAAGCACATTGATATTAGACATCATTTCATTAGAGATCATGTGGAAAAGGGAGATATTGAGGTTGTAAAAGTAGGCACTGATGATCAACTTGCTGACATCTTTACCAAGCCCCTACTAGATAATAGATTCGCAATGCTAAGGTATAACCTTGGATTGATTGAATTACCTCAATAAGGAATACAATTTGCAGAATGTTGAAACAGGTACTCAGCAAGCCAAAGTATGCTTACTTGAAAAATAAGCTCCTTCCACTGATTTCTTCTAAAAAGAAATGATAGGTCACTACATGATTGCTGAAACAGGCAATCAACAAGTAATTCCTTCAAAACGGGTATTTGTTAGGAAACTTGATCACTTGCTGAGACGGGCACTCAGTAAGAGAAAAACCTTAAAGATTGCTGAAACGGGTATTCAGACAATCAAAGATACTGAAACAGGTATTCAAGTATCAAGGGAAAATTTCTGAGACAGGAACTCAGAAAAAGAGCAAAACTCACTTCTCAGATTTTACCAAAAGATATCTCAAAATAAGAATTTACTGATACGGGAACTCAGAAATACATTTTAACTGAAAGAAATGTGAGATGTCTGATTGAGGGGGAACTTTCAGCAAGTAACAAGGCTATTTATGCAAACTCGCTGAAAAGATTATTGTTTATTTCAGCAAGCAATCAAATCCCATAAATCTCGGTAAAATCAATTTGTGACGTTAATCGGGCACAAATAAACTCGCTAATAATCATGACATGAAATACAATCGTGGCCATTGATTAAAAGGAGTTATTGATCTAACGGTTAACATTACAAAGAGAAAGAGTGCTCTGACGGTTTTTCTTTTTGTTAGTGGGCCACTACGCATTTAGTGCAAAGGCTCCACTAACGCTGATGTTTCTCTGATTTACCCTTGCTGAGAACTCAAATTGATTGAGCTTCTTGCACATCATAGATACTATATAAAGAAGGAGTTAGAGAAAGACAATTCTTTAACTCACATTTCCTTTCTCTGCAAATTTTAGCCTGAATCTACTGTACCTCCGGTCAAAAAGCAAACAATCTTTTTCGTACACATTTCTCATCTATATAAAGAAATGGCACCAAATAGACAGTCGTCTAAGTCATCTAAGACATCTAAGGTTGAAAGTGCTGAAAAACGCACTGCTCCAGTGATAACTCCGGTGACTAACACAGCGAAAGTAGTGTTGAAAAACGATAGGATAACAGAAAAACCCATGCCTCCTGCATATCTAGACACTGCAAAGTGTGAGATGATGATGCAATGGGGAGGTTTTGCAAAAGAGAAGTATATCTGATACTTCTATGAACAAGAACTAGACGATGACAATGAGGAGGCGCTTGACTTCATTAAACAACAAGGCCTTATTCACTTTATAACAGCTCGCCCTAAGAAAGTGAGCATGTTAGATGCTATGGAGTTCTACAACAATGCAGAAATCCAGTCCATAACTGATGGTCAAGGAGTCACTGAAAAAGTGATCTTCTCCATAGTTCAGAATACGCAAATCGTCCTGAAATGGACTGATTTAGCAGAAATCTTTCAGATTCCAACCACTGGAACTGAAGATGACATCACTGCCACTGATGAAGAAATTGAAGCCTTCTACAGTGATGTTTATGAGAAAATGAAGAAAGGAGAGATTGCTCCCGTGACTTGGACAAAGCACGTTAAGAGGAAGCATCTCTGCCATTCACTTGGTCTAGTAGCTCTGCTACTAATCAAAGTGTTAGACTTCCAAGTCGGAGGAATAGACCAAGTAGGCTTGAGAAGGTGTCCGCTGCTGATGCATATCTATGAGAACAAAACGGAGCTCAACTGGGCAAAGTACATTTTCAACAGACTTGTTGATTGTGTTACTAAATTCAAGGTCAAGGTTGAAGACAACAAGGTCTCACCTACCTTCCCAGTCATGTATGGACTAAAGATATGCTATATCCTTGAATACTTCAGGATTCAGCTGAGAAACCCATTGCCAATCAAGAAATCTGTATGCAATGTGGGAAGAGCCTTCTACAAGCAGAATGTACGTAAGATTGCTGGCAAGAAACTTGAAAAATCTAAGAAGACAACAGCTGCAGATGTTGTCAGCACAAGTCAGCAAGAAAGGTATACAACAGCTGCAGATGTTGCCACCACCACTCAGCAAGAGAATGTTCCAACAGCTGAAAAAGTTGTTGATGAAACTGATGTAGATGGTGATGAAACTGTTGTAGATGGTGATCATGCTAAGACCACTACACCCGTTGCTGAAAATGCAACTACCGACGCTACTGCTGGAGATAACCTGGAAAAATCAAAGAAGAAAAAGAGGAAAGCTGATGATGACACTCAAACTGCAGCGTCATCAGCTAACCCCGTCCCCAAAAGAAAAAGGACAAGTAACCCAAGAAAGAAAACACTGGCTCGCAAGTCATTACCAATTGTCCATGATCTTTCGGACGACTCTCAAGCAGTTGCTGAAACACAAACTCCAGTAGATGTTGACAAAGTGGTTACTGAGACCTATGTCAGCAATGTTGAAGTGTTTGCGGAAGCCTTCAACAATCAACTTAATGTTGATACATCTACTGAGAATAGACCACAAGGCAGTGGAAATTAAATTCCTACCCCAATCCCAGATATCTACATTGTAGATAATCTTGATGATCAGACTCTGGAACCAGTGACTGATATCGCTGCTGATATAAGAACCGCGGCACTTGCTGAAGCTGCCGGTGCTGAAAAGATGGTTGCTGAACAAGCAACTCATCAAGTTGCTGAAGAACCAGTTGTTGAGACCACAATGGTTCAAATCCCAGAGGTTGCTGAAAACACGAGACATTATTCGACGACGCATCTCTTGATGCTGAGAATACTGGACCCAGTTCACCGAAAACATCTATTGACAAAGTTCAGCTTGTGCTGGAAGAACTAAGTCATCAAATGGAGTTGGATATTGAAGACACATCTCAATCGATGTTTTCATGACAAGCAGTGAGCTCAAGGGTCAAGATGCCTCTGCTACACTTGTCATTTTAGAGACAAGGGAGATTTCTGAAACCGCACAGCTTTCTCAAACAGAGCAAGAAAAGAAGTTTGGTGAAGAAACAATCCCAGATATTGAAGAAGCTGTTAATGCTGAAAGGACTGAGTCACCACCTGTCCTTCTTCAGCAGGTAGTTAACTCAACCATAAGCAAATCTTCACTATCTGAAACTCAATCTTTTGCTAATATAATGATTTCTCTACAGACTTCTCAAGATACAAGTCAGAAGGTTGTTGAAGCCTCTGCACCAGAATCAACACCTCCTGCTCAGCAGGTAGTTAAAGTTTTTGGTAATTAATTTAACTAAGTTTTAGTACTTGTATCTAACTTACAGTTATTTCAGGATGAACAAATGAAGGATGCTTCTCAAGCTCCTCAAGGAATGGAAATAGTACCAGCACAAACAAGTGTGCAACATGAGCTTGCTGAATCTCAGCAGGTAAATCATGTTTCAGCTTTGGACTCTAACACTATTTTCCTGAACATAATGTTATTCTTTTTCAGGCTCAAAAGGAGACCACTGAAGTGGTTCACATCACTGAAGATCCAAAAGTAAGTTCTGAAGAACTTTACTTAGACTTCAAGAGATCTACCTTGTCAAGAGTTGCTAAGTCTGTCAGCAACTGGCAAAGGTACAGAAGGATGGACTTTTCTGACCTTCATCTTCATCTATCAAACGAGAAAAAGAGGTCTTCTTTGCTGAAGCTCGAGACCTTTGTCCACTCTATACTTCCAGAAGATATGTCATATTCTCAGCTAATGAGCTCAAATCTGATTGCTCAAATCAGAGAGAATATGAAGGCCAAATTTAAGAGTGCCCGTGGTGGCTGATCCCCACAAAATCAATGAAGAAGAGGAAGTTACGAGTGTTGCTTTGTACAAGCATCTCGAGTTGGTTATACTAACAGATGATGATGAGGAAGAAGAAGATGAAAACATCCCTATTGATCCCAGTGATGATGAAGGTAAAGATTCTAAGGATAAAAGGACGACGATGATGACAATCAAGGTCCTAGTCCTGTTGCTGGTGGACTTAAACTGACAGTTGTTGAGACTGAGAATCAAGACAATCAGCAAGCTGACCAAACACCAAATCAGCAAGAATCTCAACCTGCTCCTATTGAAACAAGTACTCAAGCACCTGTACAAGGCGCTGATACTGAAGAAGAATACGCCAGAAAGCGAGCTGCATTAAAACATGGCAAGAGCAAGCTTTCTGATGCCGAGTTATCTTTACTAGATGCCAAGGTCACTGATCCAAACCTTGATGATGATGAAGAAATGGATGAAGATTACCAAAGAGCACTTCAAAATAGTCTACAAATTCATGCAAGGCATACGCAAAATTTGGATATTGCTCAATCTTCAGGAGTAAAGCCACAGGAAGTCCCCTCCCTTCCACCTACTATTGGTGAAACTCCAGTCATTGAGTCTCAAACGTTGCCCTCAGCAACTACTCAATTAAATTTTACTACTGGTGAAACTCCAGTCGTTGAGTCTGAAGCGTTGCCATCAGCAACCACTCAACCAGAAAGGAATGAAGCTGCAGATTTAGGAACCAAGGTTGCTGGCCTTGATGAATCTGATGATGAAGACGATATTTCAGCAAATGATGATGATCACTCAAAGAAAAATGAACCCAAAGTGGTTGAAATTCCTCCTCCTGACTATGAACATGATGTAGGAGATGACCTGAGAAGTCATTTGCTGACAAAGATGATCAATTCGCTTCTGAGATCAAAGTTCATTCCTTGAACCCAAACTTAGTGTCGTTCCCAAATGTGGAGGATTTCACTCCAAGAATTAAAGCACTAATGGAAGTCCACAACGCTTGCGAAGCAGAAGATGATGCACTGCTTGCTGAGAGTCCTCTTGACATTGGAAAAATATTGGCTACTGTGCTAAAACGCACTACTACTCTTACAATAGCTCAAAAAGACATCAGTCTTTACCACAAAATCTATGAAGAAGATGTAAGTCAAGCACTCCGGTTAGCAAAGTCTGCATTAGTCAAAGCTCAGACTTTCATTGAAGACAAGGTCGCAACAGAGCGCAGACATGAGGAGAATCTGGTGAGTATTAAACAAGAATGTCAAAGCTGACCTCTGATCAGCAAGCAATTATCATGAAATACAACAGCCTAAGTACTCTTGCTGAAAATTGTAATGAGTTCTTTTCTCTGCACATTACTCCAATGATGCAATCCATGTCTAAGGGGGAAGATAAGCAAAAGAGATCTTCAAGGAAGAAAACCCCTACTGAAGCGCCACTGACTATAGAACCTCTTGCTGAAAGAGAGCAAACTTCTAAAAGACAAGCAGATTCTGAGTTGAATTGAGCAAGTCCGAAAAAGAGAAAAACTTCTGCTGAAACTCATGAATTCTGTCACACTGAAAGTCATGAAGATCTGAATGATGATGATGACAATCAAACTATAGCTCAATCCATAAGAGCTAGATCAATAACAGCCTTAACTCCGTCTGGCCATTCAAAGCATTTCTCTTCTGACTCAAGATCCTCAGCAAGAGATCAAGAAAATGCAAAGTCAAGAAGAAGAAGGCAAAGACATGAAGAAAAGAGGCTGGCCAACATTGCTATTGGCTCCGGCATTCAACATACAAAGACCAGCAATGAGGAAACCACTCAGAATGTGATCAGAAACGTTCATGGTTGCTGGATCTTAAAGCTGGAAGACTTGATGGTAAATGATTTCTTTCCAACAGCTGTACTGAACCAAATGTACACTTGGATTGATCTCAAGGTGAAAAGAAAAGAAAGGGATCCTCCTTCCCTACCAAGAAACATTGCTGGGAGATGGCTGAATCTGGAAGTCTTGGTAAGAAGAACTTCAATTGGTAAGACCATAAAACAAGAACCAGATTTGATAAAACCAATTGGTGTTGCCTATTACTCTGACCCTGTAACCAAAAAGTCAAAGAAGAAACTTGGATTGATTCCTTATGAGTATTTCTATCTCACTGCTAAGGATCAAGAAGAAGATCTTCTTTGGTTAAGGAAGATTCATGCTAAAAGCAATTCAGATACACAACTTCTCCATGCCAGCAATTGGGGCATGCACTTGTGGGTAGTTCACTACAAGGAAATGAATGCTGAAAAGAATCATCATACCGCTGCTGAATGTGTATTTTACACTTTCATTAGAGTCTTTTTCACCTATTTTAGCTATCCTCCATGTTAATTTAGCTATATTTTAGTGCATTTTATTAGAATAGTGTCACGTTTCCCTTTAGATTTTATTTTACAGGTTTTGGTTGAAAATCGAGGATTTCACGGCAATTATATTGAAGTTGACAAGGAATTGGTGTTCCAGAAGCCTATTTGGAGTATCTGAAGGTTTCCGGATAGGATTTGGAGTCTAGAGGTCGAAACTGGAGGTTAGAAGTCCACTAGAAGTCAGAAATCGAGTCCGAAAAGGGGAAGAAATCCAAAAACGCGTCGAAAATGCGGAATTCCACAAAAATCTCTCCGGGGCGAACCGCTCGGTGTGTGGGGCGAACCGCCCCACAGTATTTCGAGGCCTATATATAGTTGCTCAGATTTTCTCCGAAATTCATACTTTTCCAGACCTACTTTCTCATCTTTCTCTGTAGTTTTAGGTAGGGACTTCCCAGAGCCTATTCTGGGGGTTCGTAGCTTAGGGGACTCTTTTTCATAGCAGTTTGGAGCTCGTAGGATCGCAATTCTCCGGAGATTGACAACCTTCGGTAACTTTGTATCTTACAGTTTATTCTACTTATTTTATTATATCTTTCAACATGTTTTCTTCTATGATTTCTGTTGATTGAATGCCTATTATGAGTAGTTAAACTTATCGTTGGTGGTAGTATGTGAATTCTTAGCGAAGGGAAGATAATCATGCTAATGGCTATATCGCGCATTATACTTCATGTTATTGCTTTATTTCGTTGATCAGGCACAACCTAAATTCTCGTATGTTGTATTAATTATTATGCACAATTGGACCCTCGTCGACCTGTTCGCGAGTTTATCTTCGTAGTGTTGAATAATTACGGAACACAATAGGACAATAGTGCTTGACTTGTCAGAATCGTTATCTTCGTAGTGCATAATAATTGCAACAGGACATTAGATTGATTCAAAGATCTCCATGCAAGACCAAAGAATTTACGCATGGTTATCGACCCGTTATGCTTTGAGGGATCATACTATCACCAATCTCCATTATCTGTTAGAAACCCCTTTGCTATTACGTCTGCTGTTTTATATTCTCTAGTTAAATAGATAAAGCTAGTTATAGTCCTGAGAGAACGACACTCGAGTCATTCTACTACTACACTACGGTTTTCGTTGTAGTTGTGGATTGCCTTTGGCTAAATAACAAATTTATTTGATCGAACCGGGAACCGACAAACCCGCGTTCATCAAATTGGCGCCGTTGCCGAGGACTATACTCCTTTTTTCTGTTTAATTTGTTTATATTTTCAGCTTTCGATTCCTAATTCTATTAGTTTTAGTTTTCTCTCTCTGATATTGCGTTCCTAGTCTGTTTCTAATTCACCTTTCCTAGCTTTAGTAGTATTCGATATCTAGAAATATTCTCGATTTTCGAATTTTCTAACGAGGCTAATTTTTAGTTTTGAGTTACTTCTGGTACAGATTTCTAGGTATGACGACCTTAAAAGCCCACTTGACACCGACGTTCTCGCAAGTCAGGACGGGGTCAGCTATATACTTCGAAGAAGAGTTATCGGGGTATGAGATAACAAGTACCATAGTGAGAAGGATACCAAGGTTCGAAGAATGAGAGGATATGAATCCAATAAGCTTCATCAGATCCTATGAAGAGGAAATAGCAAAAGTTCCAGCAAAGGGGTTCACCGAGGATCAACTATGCAGGAAATTATTTCCTTTTGCTTTGGGATATGAACCGAGGATATGGATAGCAAGGCTAGCACCAGGATCACTAAAGACCTGGAGCCAAGTAGTAGAGGAGTTCTTGGCACGTTTCATGCCTTACCATGAGACGATTGCACTACGGAATCGGATCGAATACTTCAAGCAAGGAGAATACGAGCGGTTCTATGACACCTATGAACGTTTTGAGCAGTATAAACGTTAGTGCCCCCATCACCGATTCGATGATGGGGAGCTGATTTGGTTTTTTGTTGGTGGACTACGAGATGAAGTTAGGCTTCAAGTGGATGGAATGTGTGGAGGTTTAGAAGAATGTACAGTTGAAGAGGCAGTGAAGGTCTTTCAAAAGTACGCCAATGGATCCGCACAATCCGAGAAAATAATGTCAAATGAAGTCGCCAACATATACTCAAATCAAGACGAAACTGACGGGTTATACGAAGGATATTCTGAGGACGAAGACATCAGTGAGGAGGAGGAACTTGCGTTTTACGCAGGGATTAAACACATTGAGAGTGTTTTCGAGATAGCACACGCAGGGCAAGCTGAGAACAATCTTCGCATCGAGAAGGCTTTTGAAGCGGTCGAAGTAACTGAGCAACTTATCAAATAACTTAGTCTACTGAAGTGTGGAAGGTGCGGTAAAGAAGTCGAGGATACCCCCCAGGAAGTAGTGAGCAAACCACCCGAGGTGAGGAGCGAATCACTCCCCAACTCTAGGGAACCGGTCAATCCTAGTCCTCCCGATGAGACACCTGAGACTGATCCCGAGCAACCTCCGGCTGTTGCTACTAAGTAGAATGAGTGCGAAGAGGTGAATCTACTGCTCCGAGGAGGCAAGATGACCAAGATTCCTAACTTCGTACGTCCTAAACGGATGGAATCTGCTGAGATCGATGATACAGGACCAAGCAAAGAACGAGAGGTTAGCGGGAGTTCCAAAGAACCTCAAGAAGTTCCGGAAAGGAATGATGAACCAAGACCATCTGTAATAGACATAGATGATGACGAAGTCGAGGTAGGAACTAGAATGCCAGGAGAACTTCACAAATCTTCCAATCCATATGTGCCTCCAAAGCCACATGTGCCATACCCGAGTCGGATCAAACCAGTCAAGAAGGATATTCAAGATTCACCCCTATTCCAACGCCTGTCAAAAGTGGAAGTCAATGTGCCTCTCTTAGAGTTAATCCAGAACGTTCCAGCTTATACGAAATTCTTTCGTGAGATCAAGAATAAAAGGATTACTTCAGGAAAGGAAGTAAATGGGGTTGAAACAGTCAACTCGATTGCCGGATTGCCCATGAAGAAAAAGGATCCTGGAAGCTTTATCACGACATCGCCTTAGGGAATGGACGAACTACGAAAGCACTGCTTGACTTAGGAGCTAGCATTAACTTGATGTCGTATTCAGTATACTAGGCCCTGGAACTCGGAGAATTAACACCAACTGATATGGTCGTCCAAATGGCAGGCCAAAGTGTGAAGAGGCCAGTCGGGATAATAGAAGACATCCTTGTGAAAGTGGACAAATTGATAATCCCGGCTGATTTTGTAGTAATGAAGTCCGCGGACGAGGGAAAGAGCCATATCCGTGAGCACGTAGTACTACTTGGGAGACCATTCATGGCAACTACCAACACATGCCTTGAACTTAAGGGAAAGAAAATAACCATGGAGATAATGGGCGAGAAGATTGAGTTGGTAGGATGTAGCATCAGAGATAAGGAAGTTACGGAAGAGTTAAAATTTTTCGATTGCTACGAATCTGTAATCCCCGAATTTCATCAATACCATGGTAATCGTGAACCACTTGAGGAGGCACTAACAATGCGAGCTGAGACATGCTACATGACCGAAGAAGCAAGGGAACTAGTTGAAATAATGGATACCACCCCAGAAATTCCCGCAGGAGAAGAGGTACTTGAACCTTTAGATGAAGAAGAAGAAGAAGAAAGTGGATTTCCTGAAGAACCCAGCTTAGAATTGAAACCGCTTCCTGCGCACCTCAAGTATGTGTACTTAGGAGAAAATCAGAAAAAACATGTAATTGTCTCCTCACATCTCTCCGACAATGAAGAAAGCAAGCTGATTGAAGTATTGAAGGAAAATTCCGCAGCCATAGGATGGGGGATCAGCGATATCAAAGGAATTAGCCCTACAAGATGCGTGCACAACATCACTCTAGAACAAGATGCAAAACCCGTTAGGCAACCACAACGAAGGATTAATCCAGCCATGCAAGAGGTGGTAAAAAGGAAGTGATCAAGTTGCTAGATGCTGATATGATTTACCCCATTCCTGATAGTCGATGGGTGAGCCCGGTACATTTAGTTCCTAAGAAATCAGGAGTCACGGTGGAAGAGAATGAGAAGGGAGAATTGGTACCGGTTAGGAAGACCACTGGATGGCGGATGTGCATTGACGATAGAAGATTAAATGCCGCCACTAAAAAAGACCACTTCCCTTTACCATTTATAGATGACATGCTAAACCGCCTTGCGGGACGGAAGTTTTATTGTTTTCTTGATGGTTTATCAGGTTTCTACCAGATTCCAATTGCACTGGAGGATCAGGAGAAGACGACGTTCACTTGCGCATTAGGAACATTTACCTATAGGAGGATGCCATTTAGACTATGCAATGCTCCCGCTACTTTTCAAAGGTGCATGCTTTCTGTTTTCTCTGATATGGTAACTAAGTTTGTTGAAGTTTTCATGGATGATTTTTCCCTTTTTGGTGATTCATTTGATGAGTGCTTGCAAAGATTAGATCTAGTTTTGAAAAGGTGCATTGAATGCAATTTGACCTTAAGCTCGGAGAAGAGTCATTATATGGTTAGAGAAGGCATTGTTCTAGGACATGTAGTTTCTGAAAGAGGTATTGAGGTAGACAAGGGTAAGATCGAAATCATTGAAAAACTTCCCCCACCTACTTGTGTGAAAGAATTGCAATCTTTTCTTGGCCATGTAGGTTTTCATAGGAGGTTTATTAAATATTTTTCGAAAATTGCTAAACCTTTAAGTAGCTTGCTTGCTAAGGATGTGGTTTTCCATTTCTCTAATGAATGCTTAGTTGCTTTTAATACGCTTAAGGAAAAGCTTGTTTCTGCTCCCATTGTTGTGCCACCTGACTGGAATCTTCCTTTCGAAATTATGTGTGATGCTTCGAATTTTGCTATGCGTGCTGTTTTATGCCAAAAAGTTGATAAGCAGTATCGTGTGATTTATTATGTTAGTAAGACTCTAGACTCTGCCAAGTTAATTATACAACTACTGAAAATGAATTTTTAGTTGTTGTCTTTGCTTTACAAAAGTTTAGGTCTTATTTAATTGGACATGCTGTGAATGTCCATACTGATCATGCTGCTTTGAGACATTTGATAGCTAAGCAAGATTCTAAGCCTAGATTAATCCGTTGGGTCCTTTTGCTGCAAGACTTTGATTTGACCATAGTGGATAGAGCTGGTAGGGAGAATTTAGTAGCGGATCATTTATCTAGAATACCTAATATCCCTGTTGATCCGATACCCATCAATGAAGACCTCCCTGATAAGCACTTAATGAGGGCTAATGAAGAGCCATGGTATGCAGATATTGTAAACTATTTGGCTATGAATGTTTGCCCCACTAACTTTTCAGCCTCAGACAAGAGAGCTCTTGCCAAGCAATGCAGGACTTACATATGGGATGATCCGCATCTATTCAAGAAGGAGCTGATGGGATTCTAAGGAGATGCGTGCCACAAGAAGAACAACAAAGTGTACTGAGCCATTGCCATGAGCTTAATTGTGGGGGACACTACAGTGGGTTGAAAACAGCACGCAAGGTACTGCAAGCAGGATTTTTCTGGCCAACAATATACAAAGATGCTCGAAGCTTTGTGAAGAATTGTGACCCATGTCAACGAGAAGGTGGTATCGGCAAGAAAGATGAAATGCCCCTTCAAGGGAATCTAGTGGTAGAACCTTTCGATGTATGGGGCATTGATTTTATGGGACCATTTCCAAACAGTGGGGGCTATGAATACATTCTTGTTGCAGTGGACTATGTGACTAAATGGGTGGAGGCAATTCCTACAAGAACAAATGACGGCGCAGTGGTCATGAAGTTCTTAAAGGAAGTAATATTCTCGAGATTTGGGTGCCCTAGGACAATCATCAGCGATGGAGGGTCACACTTCGTCAATAGAATGTTTGCGTCCCTTCTTAAGAGATACAGTGTCCACCATAGTATCGCTACACCTTATCTCCCACAGACATCGGGACAGGTCGAAGTCAGCAACCGTCAAATCAAGAAGATCCTGGAGCGAGTAGTGAAGCCTAGCAGGAAGGATTGGGCAGGAAAATTGAACGATGCACTTTGGGCATACAGGACTAGCTACAAGACGGTGATCGGGACCACTCTGTACAGACTCATGTATGGGAAAGCATGTCATCTTCCCGTAGAACTGGAACACAAGGCGTATTGGGCCATAAAAGCACTCAATCTGGATATGGGAAAAGCTGGCGAGGAACGATTGTTGCAACTAGATGAGCTTGATGAATTACGACTAGGTGCTTATGAAAATGCCAAGATCTACAAGGAACGTACTAAGAAGTATCATGATCGTGGAATAGTACGAAAGGAATTGATTCCTGGACAAAAAGCTTTGGTATTTAATTCTCGCCTTCGACTGTTTCCTGGAAAGCTCCGTACTCGTTGGGATGGACCGTACGAAATTATCGAAGTTGCTCCCCATGGAGCTGTAAAACTCTTTGATCCAAAGACGGGCAATACCTTCAAGGTGAATGGCCAGCGAGTGAAGCCGTACTTCGAGATATCTAGTGATCAAAGGGAGGTTGATCACCTTGAGCTTACCCTTATCGCCTCCTCTGAGGGTTAGTGTGTTTTCTCACGAGTTTGATTGAGTATTATAGGTCACTTATACAAGCATTAGCTCTCACCTTGAATCCACTTTCGACGTTCGGGATGAGCGACGACGTTCAGGTTTGGGGAGGAGGTTATCACTGGTTATCTCTATACTTATCTTGCTTATGATAACTCGTGAATTTATTTATTTTTTCATTTGCACGTTTACTGCTTCCTAGGATAGTCTTGCATGTTTTATATGGAGTTTATTGCCGAATTTTTTTAACTTTTTTATTGGGTGGATCAACTAACTATGCTATTAATCATATGCTTCATCTCTATGAATTTGTTTGAGGTTTTCTCACTTGGCTTGTCACATTTATGTATTGCACTTAGTTAAGCTTGGTAGTCTCGACATCACTTAGTGGTGTTTTCTCTACTGCGGTTCACGAAGGCCTTTATAATAGGATGATGCATGTTAGGGTCTTATGGTTGTTTTCCCGAGTAATTATGTACCTAAGAGGCAACAAGTCTTCAGCATGCTTTGAGATTGCTAAATGCCTAGGAAGGAGGTAGTGTGAGGTTGTGTGATCCTTTATTTATAACCTATTCTTCCGAATAGGTTTGGGGAGGGGGTTGCACCACCATTAGACTTGTTTTCGTTTTTTCATTTTCGTATCGTGATTTTGTTTTTCCTTTTCCGTAAATTTTGTACTCCAACCTATTCTTTCGAATATGTTTGGGAAAGTCGTGTGAGTCATTTTGTCTCTCTTTTTGTTATGCTACTGCTGGCTAGAAAAAAATCGCAAAAAAAAGAAAGAAAAATTCCAGGAAAAAGAGAAAAAGAAAAAGAAAAAAAGAATCTGGAAGGAAAAAAGAAAACAAAAAAAAGAAGACCCAAAAAACCAAAGAAGGGTCCAAAAAGAAAGCCAAATAGCAGTTTAGCAAAGTGGTGTGTCTCATTTTCCAATTCTTATAATGTTCGTAATCGTGTTGTAATTTTCTATTTTTTGTCTTTTGTTTTTGAGTGTCATCTGTTCTAGACCACCCTCGTCCTGCCATTCAGAATGGTGAATAGCTTAAGACTTTGCTTAAGAGATGGGTAGAATAGGGGAGTGTTATCTTTTATAGGGAACCCTCCTTCATTTGATGAGAGCCAGTACTGGTTCGACCTCTTTGAGGGAAAGTCTTCACATGGTGGAACAGCAGTAAGTCCTAAGTTTCATAGGCACGGGGCAACCATTCGTATCTTAGCATGCTTCATTACGTCGTCACTGACTAGGTCCAGGTAGAGAATGTTACGAGAGACTATCTTGTCTTGACATAAGTGCTTATGTGGATGTGTATAAGTCAATCGAGGTATTCTTCAACCTATATTCATGCTTTGATTTATATGGTTTTTGTTCATATGTTTTTTGGTAGATTCAGTAGATTAGTTCATTTTATTTGGCATGAGACTCCATTTTGTGTCTTGCATGTTTTTTGCATTAGAGTCTAGCTTAGTTGCTTGAGGACAAGCAAAGGTTCGGTTTGGGAAGTTTGATGAATGTGTATTTTACACTTTCATTAGAGTCTTTTTCACCTATTTTAGCTATCCTCTATGTTAATTTAGCTATATTTTAGTGCATTTTATTAGAATAGTGTCAGGTTTTCCTTTAGATTTTATTTTACAGGTTTTGGTTGAAAATCGAGGATTTCAGGGCAGTTATATTGAAGTTGACAAGGAATTGGTGTTCCAGAAGCCTATTTGGAGTATCTGAAGGTTTCCTGGTAGGATTTGGAGTCTAGATGTCGAATCTGGAGGTTAGAAGGCCACTAGAAGTCAGAAACCGAGTCCAAAAAGGGGAAGAAATCCAAAAATGCGTCGAAAACGAGGAATTCCGCGAAAATCTCTCAGGGCCGAACCACCCGGTGTGTGGGGCGAACCGCCCCACAGTATTTCGAGGCCTATATATAGTTGCTCAGATTTTCTCCGAAATTCATACTTTTCCGGACCTACTTTCTCATCTTTCTCTGTAGTTTTAGGTAGGGACTTCCCAGAGCCTGTTCTGGGGGTTCGTAGCTTAGGGGACTCTTTTTCATAGCATTTTGGAGCTCGTAGGATCGCAATTCTCCGGAGATTGACAACCTTCGGTAACTTTGTATCTTACAATTTATTCTACTTATTTTATTATATCTTTCAACATGTTTTCTTCTATGATTTATGTTGATTGCATGCCTATTATGAGTAGCTAAACTTATCGTTGGTGGTAGTATGTGAATTCTTAGCGAAGGGAAGATAATCATGCTAATGGCTATATCGCGCATTATACTCCGTGTTATTGCTTTATTTCATTGATCAGGCACAACCTAAATTCTCGTATGTTGTATTAATTATTATGCACAATTGGACCCTCGTCGACCTGTTCGCGAGTTTATCTTCGTAGTGTTGAATAATTACGGAACACAATAGGACAATAGTGCTTGACTTGTCAGAATCGTTATCTTCGTAGTGCTTAATAATTGCAACATGACATTAGATTGATTCAAAGATCTCCATGCAAGACCGAGGAATTTACGCATGATTATCGACCCGTTATGAATTTGAAGGATCATACTATCACCAATCTCCATTATCTGTTAGAAACCCCTTTGCTATTACGTCTGATGTTTTATATTCTCTAGTTAAATAGATAAAGCTAGTAATAGTCCTGAGAGAACGACACTCGAGTCATTCTACTACTACACTACGGTTTTTGTTGTAGTTGTGGATTGCCTTTGGCTATATAACAAATTTATTTGATCGAACCGGGAACCGACAAACCCGCGTTCATCAACCGCCTGCAAGAATGCAAGGATTCTTCAACTACAAGTCCGTAAGCTACTTGAAGATTACGCAAAGGACTGTGTTGAATTTACTACACTTGCTGAGAAAACCGTAAGAGAGATTCTGAGAAAATCCTCTGAAAGAGCTTAAATCTATGTAATAGCTTTGTTTAAGTTTTGTTTGCTGATTTTGTGTAGTTATCTCTGAACTTTCTTATAAACTTACTGAAAGATAACTATCAGCAATGAAGCTTTTGACTCTTATTGGTTTTGATTATGCAATTTACTTTTGCTTACTGTTTAATTATTCAAGTATGCTTGCATTAATCAACTGATTTATTCAAAATCAGAAACCTCTAAAAGGGTAACAATTAATTTAGCCATGGATGGCTAACATCAAAAAGGGGGAATTTGTTAGGAAACTTGTATTTTTTATGAGCAATTAACCATGCTAAATTAAGAAAAGTCCAGTAACTAGTACTCTTAAGGTCCATAGGAATTTATAATTTTAAGGACATTGTAAAAGAGGAATGTTTGTTGAAGACTTAGAGTAGGTGCTAGATAGGTTAGTTTTACCGCTTATGATGTATCTTGTTTTCTGAAAAGAAATACAACCTATTGAAGCATTTGTTGATGATGTACTTTGTTTACACAAACAAACTATTGAAGCATTTAGAACCGTTCAGAAACTTGAAGAATTCGAAGAACTGAAGACTAGAAGATTTTTGAAGACTGGTATCTACAAAGGCACATGTTGCTCAGAAAGTGGAAACTTCAGCAACAGCTTGCATAAGTGAAAATCTAAACGACAGAGTAGGTTGTGCTTGCTGAAACTGAGACTGACCACATGGTGATGAACATTTTTGACCTCTTGCTGAAAGTAATTGCATTTGCGCTCCAACGTTAATGTTTGAATTTTATTCAAATTAACATTAAATGCAAAGCATGCACGCGAAGGACATGAAGACTAGAAGACAAATAAAGGACGCTGCTGAAAGTACAAAAGCAAGACAGTGACATCTTAAGGAACAAAAAGCCTTAGAATTTGAAATTCAAACGGCTCCTTGATTCACTATAAATAGAGGTCATCCGGCAAAGAGTTGAAGTGTGTCAACAACGTGATCAAACTCTCACTTGTGCTTAAACTCACATATCCTTCAAACACTCTTTACTGTCATTGATCCGTTCCAAGACTTAAAGCTTGAAAAAGCTACTTGTGAAGAAGTAGAACTTACACGGCTAAGAAATTAGTTAAGTGTTCTTTCTTTCGAACAAGAACAAGTCTTGACACCAGAAACAATCAAACTTGTTTACTGCAAAGTATTCAAAGTTTTGTTTCTTAGATTACTTGTTGTAACTGAATAAGTTATAATTAAGTTATCTCATCCCAAACCTCTCTAACTGAAAATACACCCTTTCAGGCGTGATATTCAGGGGGAACTTAATCGAGCATAGTGTTGCTGATTAAAAGTCCCAAGTTTGTTGGAGAACAAGGTTTCGTTCTCTAGTTAGGTTGGAAACGAAGCAAGTGTGCTTTGGTTTCTGTTTGAATCGCTTTAGATAGGTGTTGTAAGTAACCTCAAACTTGTCTTAGTGGATTCAGTCCTAGAAAGGACAAAGTGGATTAGTTGAGAGATTACGCCACTCTCAGATACCACTATAAAAGTGTTTGTGTGATTTACTTACTGCATTTAGTTTTCAGCAAAGCATATCTATCTGTACACAGTCACTCACTTCACTTGCTGAAACTATCACTTACTGACAAAGCACTTATTGTATCAAAGACTTCCGCTCTCTGATTTTAAGTATCAGCAGAACTCATTACTGAGAAGTAACTTGCGCTTGCTGAGAAAGTTAAGTATCAACAAACTCATTACTGAAAAGTAATAAGTCCTTGCTGAGAAAGTTTTTAAACGACGAAAGTTTGAAAAGACTATTCACCACCCCCCCCCCTCTAGTATTTTCTTGTTGTTTAAAGGGACCAACAAATCTTTTGTTGTCATAACTACGATAAAATGATTTTTGGCCTAACGTAATATGGGACCCACGTACCCCACATATATTATGGAACTTTGGATGTGTGTACTTCTTCCGTGGTAAGCATCTAATTGCATCCGCATAATTGCAGAACGGTAGCTCTTGAAGGACCAACCTCATGCCAATCAGAGCAGTTGAGACCATAACATTTTGACAATTGTTTGATTTTTCATATCCTGAGCACGGTCCAGAACAAGATAGATCCCAGCTAAGCTCGAAAGTTATACATCACACATTTTGAACAATAACAGGCTGACCTCTAGATGAAAGTGCTCCACAAATGTATGTATTTATGTATATACGTATGAACCTAAGGGGTAGTACGTACATATAGTTATCATCTCCCGGTTCTTTAGAAGATGATTTTAATAGAGTTTGGCTTGCTAGGCAAGAGCATGGGCCTAAATAGGAACGCCGATGTCTAATTTAGGAAGTACGGCGTGTGCCCGGGCAAGCAATTCAGAGAATTCATGATCTGAAACAAAGAATGCAAATATGTAAGATAAAACAAACATGGCAACTAAAACGGGACAAGAGTTGCAACACCAACAATAAAGCATAGGAGGTTCTACAACTAAACTAAATGGTTGAGACTTACTAATATAATAGAATAGATTAGATATATACCTTAGATGCACTTTGCAAACATTTTCCACAATTGCAAATATTATGACAGAGTGGGCAAGATTCTCTGAATGATTCATCATCTATTGTTGGATACCTGCAATTTACAAGGGTCAGCTCACGATGGATTACAAGATAAAAGGAGCAAACACCGTTAGAAACTACAACAAGACCAATTGCAATCAATGTACAAAAGAAAACCAAACAATTCTCAGAAACAATATACTAATAGAGTGTAGTAACAAAAATCAAAAGATACAAGACATAAACTTCAAAAAAGAATTCTATACCGTTTATGAGCACATTTTACATAGTACGTAGCTGGTTCTGCACATCCTGCATTCTAAAGCTTCCTCGTTGATATTATTGTGGCATTGATGGCACCGACAATAACAAGTCCACTTCTTCAAGGTAATCCAAAACAAATGATCTGCAATTCAAAATAGTCCAAGTGTATTAACTTTTTACTTTCTCCCTATAAACATGATGAAAAGGTGGTAAAATAGCAAAATTAAAAAAAAAGAAAAGAAATTTAAATTTATGAATTGGATCTCACATATCGTTAATTTCAATAGTTTTTGCAACAATAAAATCGTTAACAAAAGATATTTAAAAAAACAAATCCATGAATTGGATCTCTTATCCTTAACACCAATAGTTTTTGCAATTCATTTAAATGAACACACGATAATTTGATTAGGATATATAAAAAACAAATTAACAAAGTCATCTTCAACTTTGGATCAAACTTTGAGTAAAAATAAAATAATTGCTGAGGTTAACATCAATGATTTTCGCAAGATCCATTGAGATTAACATGTGACGATTTGACTCATTAAAAAAATTCAATTCATTTGGGGATATTTAAAACAAATAAATAAATTCATCTTCAATCTGAATCCATGTTATAATAAAAATAAACTAACTGATGAATTGACAACGATTTGATAAACATAAATTGAATTTGATTTTGTAATAAAAAAATAAATTAGTAAAGGAAACTTACCGTAACAAATTTTCAATTCCATCCATGCCCCCTTATTGGTTTAAAACTATCGTCCTCGACATGTACATCTGAGATTAACTATCTCCATGCAGATGTACGCGAAAAACAGAAAGATATAGATGATAAGTTTTAGGAATAAACACAAATGATTTTAGGTTAGGGTGATGTGAAATGAGTAGAGGCGGAGAGTATATATATAGGAAGAGGCCGGTACATGGTGGCGGCGGATACATTTTCATTAGGGTTATCATTGACTTTTGAAGTGACAAAGTTACTCCTCTAAATTAAATATTTAGAAATGGTTGATGAGTTTGACTATTTAGCAATTAATAAAGTTTTAGTTTCATTTTATGGTGAAGTTAATTTGGAGTCCAAAATGCATAAAAAGAGTGAGAGTTCGGAAACTTATACCACGTGTCATTAGAACGTTATAACTCAATAAATTTGATTGTCCATCATAATTTATTCCATCAATGTCAATTATATACACTATTTTAGAGTTTTAGGATGACATTGGGAGTTTGCTCAATGGATTCAGAGCGTTGTTCTTGTCACGGCCCAAAACTAAAATACGATTTATAAAGATTTTCAAAAGACGCGACCGACCGTGTATCGTAAGATGGTCTTACGCCAACACGAAGCCTCAACAAAACCATAATCATAAACATAACATAATATGCGGAAACGTAAACTTTTAAAAAGAAACTGTGTCTAAGAGTAAATATCATAGCAAACTAAATCCCAAAACAAAAGTCTGCAAAACTAGCTACAAGTCTCTAGCTCAAAACAAACTAAGAAGCTAGGTCTGAACATAAAACGAAATCCTACAAAGAACAATAACTCGAAAACTTCAAAGCAAACTCTAACACTGCTCACCCTGCTGACCTTCTGTAAAAAAAGGAGTAAGGGGTGAGCTACAAACTCAGTAAGAGAACATCATGGCATCTCCACCCGGATCAAGTAATGCTTCAAAATCATACATATATAAACGATTACGTTAGACAAATCTGAACTGAACTGAACTTAATGCATCTGAACTTAAAATAATAAATTTTTCGACGAAAAGAACAAAGCCTTATACGGATAGTTTCACTCAAGACTCAAGAGGTAAGGGGGAAAGAAGGCCGATCTAGATGAGAACTCATGAGCCTCCATCTGAGATGAGGGCGAAGAAAGAGGGGAAAAAGCGAAGAGAGCTTCTGAGATGAGAAACTATCAAACCAAAGAAGGGATTGAAGTGAGAAAGGGAGTGAATGAATACGTTTGTTTAATAAAAGGATTTAAAAAAAAAGCGAGGAGAAAATATTGTCAGATTGAAGTAAAATGAGGATTAGAGAATGAGATAATGTCTCTCCTTATTCCGCTATAATATTTTTAAAAAGAAAAAAACATGAAACATAATGGACGGTCTTGTTATCCTCACAAGTTGACAACTATAACAATAAACTAGGTTTTGTACATCACAAATTCATATTGTATATTCTTTGTGGCCAACTAAGGAGTGTTTGTAATAGCTCTGACTTAAAATAAGTGCCATAATTTAAGGAGAAATTAGTAAAGTTGGCATATTAGAGAATTTGATTAATGTTTGCAAAATCTACTTAAAAGTTAGATAAGTTGTAGTAGTAGTGTTTGCAAAGCCAACTTTTTGGACAAAAACAACTAAAATCCAGCTTAAAATAAAAAGGGAAGCTGTTTAAGTATGTACAACCCAACTTATCCAGCTTAATTTAAGAGAATATATCAGCTTATAAGTTGTTGCAAATACTCAAAAAGCTGATTTTGTTTAAAGTAAGTGATAAATTTGATAAGTTAAACTGTTACAGACACCCGATTAAATATTTTTATGATAGGAAATAGAGTTGCTACAAATTGGTGGAGAAATCATGAAATTATTTAGCCTAATTTCTTTTCTCAATTCTTGTCCTAAAAACTAAAAAGACATATTTGCTCCTGATAGAAAATTTAATACCATCTATTTTGGGTTTTATGCTAGGATGGTTGTGTGATACCTAAAATGTAAACACTAATAAAAAAATAAAAATATTTCATTTCTGAATCAACTAAACAAAAATGAGTTTATTGTTCAACTCAACAACTTTTATTTGGTGTTATACTTTGAGAAATTTGTAACATTATTATCATCCTTGAAGATCACTGTGACGATTGGATTATATGCCAATCAACCTCCGATTTAAATCTTTTGTTGTCATTGTTGAAGGGTAATTCGTACTTCTTTCTAAGTTCGCAATAGATCGTCACAATAAGCTATTCTAGGTCTTCTTCATGTAGTATTCCTCTTGAAATAATAGGAAACCTTCTTGTAGCTTCCTCGTACCTGAAATATACTGGAGGGGGGGGGGGTTAGTGTCTCTTGCCCGGTTTGTAAGGTATCAGACCGGAGTGACGACTTTACGTGTAGGGAGTTGTGAGGCTTCCCTAGTACAAGTAGTAAATGTGGTGGGTGAGTGGTAGGTGAGAGGTGTTAATGCTTACCCGCTGGGCAATGACTGAACTCCTTATATACCCGTAGTATTTTAATGTCACTCCTTGCAGGATCGTGACAAGTGTCCGGACGAGATTGAAGCCTCCTTAGGACCAAGCCCATTAAGGAGGTCCATGGGCCTTGGCCCAAACATCTTGGCTAGGGTTGAGAGGGCAACATGGACTTTTCGGGTCCCACGAAGTAATCTGGAAAACGGGCCCCAAAAGGAGCGACCCTGGGTGGTCGCCCTTGGTCCTCGTGCCTTCCTCTTACGTATGTGGTCCGAGTAGTGCTCTGCCTAGTTTCTCTCAGAGAGTGTTACCTTGACGTAAGGTCCTCCTCGAGCCCTAGAGATGCTCCTCGAGCCCAATAGCTGCATTGTCCTTGTAATGAACTTATCTTGAGGGTTGGCCTCTTAGTGATGGTCGGACCCTATGTTGGTCGAGCCACACCTTAGTGACATAATTGGGTGTGGTCGCGCCCCTTGAGGGACGGCCTATGATGCTTTGTCGCGCTCTTAGACCGCTCCAGTTCGTACATGCGGTCTGGACATATTTCAACACTAACATATGTCCCCCTAGTTTCCAAGTATCTTTGTAGAAGATAGTTGAGGAACTATGTTGAAGTAGAGGTCGAGCAGAGCCTCGACTAGTGATGGGCGAAAAAATATTTTTGTATTTGCGCCTTGGTAGATTTCCCTCCTCCTATCTCTCCCTCCCCCCTTTTTATAGGTTGCGAGCAAACGTTGCTCGGACCTTATGAAAGGGGTATATTTGCTGGGCAGAGATCGGGTCCGGGTAAGTGTTCCTTGTTGGGAATAGGTGTTCTTCGCCTTTTTCTTTGCAAATTATCTTGAGGAGATAATTGTAAGAGAGTGGAATGGAATGACTTCTTGCCGCCTTTTTCTTTTGCAAATTATCTCGAGGAGATAATTGTGAGAGAGTGGAATGGAATAACTTCTTGCCACCTTTTTCTTTTGCAAATTATCTGGAGGCGACAATTGTGAGAGAGCGGAATGGAATGACTTCTTGCCACCATGTTGCTCAGTTTTTCTCCGAAATTCATACTTTTGCAGACCTTCTCTCTCACCTTTCTCTGTAGTTTTAGGGAGGGACTTCCCAGAGCTTGTTCTGGGGGTCCGTAGCTTAGGAGACACTTTTTCATAGCAGTTTGGAGCTTGTAGGATCGCAATTCTTCGGAGATTGACAACCTTCGGTAACATTGTATCTTATAGTTTATTCTACTTATTTTTATATATCTTTCAACATGTTTTCTTCTATGATTTCTGTTGATTGCATGCCTATTATGAGTAGCTAAACTTATCGTTGGTGGTAGTATGTGAATTCTTAGCGAACGGAAGATAATCATGCTAATGGCTATATCGCGCATTATACTCCGTGTTATTGCTTTATTTCGTTGATCAGGCTCAGCCTAAATTCTCGTATGTTGTATTAATTATTATGCACAATTGGACCCTCGTCGACCTATACGCATCTATATCTTCGTAGTGTTGAATGATTATAGAACACAATAGGACAATAGTGATTGACATGTCAGTATCATTATCTTCGTAGTGCTTAATAATTACAACAGGACATTAGATTGATCAAAGATCTCCATGCAAGACCGAGGAATTTACGCATGATTATTGACCCGTTATGCTTTGAAGGATCATACTATCACCAATCTCCATTATCTGTTAGAAAAACTCCTTGCTTTACGTCTGCTGTTTTTATATTCTCTAGTTAAATAGATAAAGGTAGTTATAGTCCTGAGAGAACGACACTCGAGGTCATTCTACCGCTACACTACGGTTTTCGTTGTAGTTGTGGATTGCCTTTGGCTAAATAACAAATTTATTTGATTGAACCGGGACCCGACAAACCCGCGTTCATCAAATTGGCGCCGTTGCCGGGGACTATACTCCTTTTTTCTGTTTAATTTGTTTATATTTTCAGCATTCAATTCCTAGGTCTAGTAGTTTTAGTTTTCCTATTTAATCTCTCTCTGATACTCCTTTCCTAGCTTGTCACAGATATTCAGGTCTTGTGATGGCTCGCCCACTTTTGAAATCATGGGTTCAACCCAACAAAGCACTGATGAGAGGTCCGATTATTGTTCTTTCTGCTGCAACTCGAGATTTGGAAATCAAAAGTTGCATGTTCCAGCAACTCCCGAGGTTCTATGGGTTGGCTAGGGAAGATGTTATGGGATACCTGAATGATATTGTCGATTTTATCAACAATCTTCCAAGGCCTGGAGCAGGGATAACGGACGATGAGCTAAGGATGAAGGTTTTTGCTATGGGGCTTTGTGATAAAGCCAAGTCATGGTTAGGCTCTCTGGAAGCCGGATCACTAGACACCTGGGACAAGGTGTACTCTGCTTTTATGGAAAAATACTTTCCTCACACATTGACTACCGCGCTTAAGGCGCAAATCACTGGATTCAAACAGGACTACGATGAGACCATCTACACCGCTTTCGAGAGGTTCAAGGACCTCATGCACAAGTATCCACACCATGGTTTCGGGCTTCCTGATCTTGTCCAGCACTTCTACAATGGACTCACATATGAGAGTCAACAGGTGGTGGATTTCCAATGCCGTGGTACTATCTGGGAAGAGACCGCCGAGGATGTGTGGACGTGTTTCGGAAGGCTTGCTAAAGGATCTCAATCCAAGGATCCAAGAGCAATGGTTAGAAGGCGTGGACCTGAGGCTCCACCAAACCAGGAGATCCCAATGCATGAAGTGAATGGTGTGAGTGGCGATAGGTTCGAAGGTTTCGCCAATCAGATGAGGCAAGCTCTAAGTGGCCTATTCGGAACTTCTCTCTCCAACAAGGTATGTAGGGTGTGCAAGAATTATGGGCATGGGGCTGATATGTGTAGATCAGATCTAGCACGAGAAGATGTTCACTTGGGAAACCGTAGTAATCCTACTCCTAAGGACGAAGCATCTACATCCAAGCCAGCAACTCTCTTGGATAATTTACAGAAATTGGTGGATTTCACCCAAGTGTTTTTGAAGAGATACGAGGAGGATTCGGCAAAGATCAATGCTCGTCTGGATCAATTGGAAGCTAGAGCTAGTAGACAGCAGGGGAAGTTACATAGCAGCACTTAGAGGTCCATGTCGATCAACTTGGTGGGAGATCAACCAGTGGAAATCACCATTAAGCAAGTTGCTAAGTGCGAGTGTTACAAGGATGAAGAGCCTCCACTAGCCAAGGAAGAAGAGAAGGACCTTGGTACTGATGAAAGCGGAGAGGAGCAAGAGAATCCCGAGCCACTCCCTCAAAGTTTCGATGTTAAGGTCGGGATTGGCGAACTTGAAGATGTCCGTGCCACATTAGACACGGGATCTTACTCGAATGTGCTACCCATGAATGTGTTTGAGAAGAGTGGCCTTGGAGAGCTTTCGGAGCAAAGGGCCATTGTGCAACTCGCGGAAGGATCCTTTGTAAGACCCGAAGGCGTTGTGAGGAATGTATTGGTCAAGATTGGTGAAGCTTCTGTATACACCAATTTTGTAGTTATGCCGGCGTCTACACCTGGGACGGGGGATGTCATTCTCTTGGGGCGAACGTTCTTGACTAAGCTACGCTCCGTGATGGACATCTACCAAAGAACTTGCACTATTGAGATGGATGGCAAGCGACATGTGTTGCGAGCCATATCTGATCCGCCTGATACTTCTCACACTACTCACTACTGTGGTCTTGCAGCCTATGTTCTTTCTTATTCACAGGTTCGTGGCATGAGGAGGAGATCCATGAAGGGGAAGTCTAGTACCCTCGAGAAGAAGAGCTAGGCGCAGACAGGAGTCGAGCCAAAGACTTTAAACAATGGCGCTATCCGGGAGGCAACCCGGAGTTTTTATCGCTTTTTTACCGCTTTAATGCATGCATATCATTGTGTTTTATTTTATATTTTTGTATGTTTTTGGCTTCTCACGAGTTTCCTTGAGTCCTATAAATTACAGGTACAAACTGGCTCTCTCCTTAAATCCAATTTCGACGTTCGGGACGAGCGACGACGTTCAGGTTTGGGGGGGGGGGTTATCGTCGGGTATTTCTATACTTGTTTTGCTTATGATTACTCGTGAAACCTTTTGTTTGCATTTGCATTTGCACGTTTACTACTTTCTTAGTTTTTTAGGTTGCATTCACTACATTCATCCTAGGATAGTCTTGCATGTTTTATATGAAGTTTATTGCCGAATTTTTTGAACTTTTTTATTGGGAAGATTAACTAACTATGCCATTAATCCTATGTTTCATCTCTATGAATTCTTTTTGAGATTTTTCTCGCTTGGCTTGTCATATTTATGTATTGCACTTAGTTAAGCTTGGTATTCTCGACATCACTTAGTGGTGTTTTCTCTACTGCGGTTCACAAAGGCCTTTATAATAGGATGATGCATGTTAGGGTCTTATGGTTGTTTTCCCGAGTAATTATGTACCTAAGAGGCAACAAGTCTTCACCATGCTTTGAGATTGCTAAATGCCTAGGAAGGAGGTAGTGTGAGGTTATGTGATCCTTTGTTTATAACCTATTCTTCCGAATAGGTTTTGGGAGGGGGTTGCACCATCATTAGACTTGTTTTCGTTTTTCATTTCCGTATTGTGAGTTCATTTTTCCTTTCCCGTAAATTCTATACTCCAACCTATTCTTTCGAATAGGTTTGGGGAAGTCGTGTGAGTCATTTTGTTTCTTTTTCGTGGTGCTACTGCTGGCTAAAAAAAAAGAAAGAAAAATTCCAGGAAAAAAGAAAAAAAAGGGAAAAAAGAAACTGGAAAGGAAAAAAAAGAAAAAAAAAAGGAAGAAAAAACCCCTAAAAAGCAAAGAACGGTCCAAAAAGAAAGCCAAATAGCATTTTAGCAATGTGTTGTGTCTCATTTTCCAATTCTTGTAATGTTCGTAATCGTGTTGTAATTTTCTATTTTTTGTTTTTTGTTCTTGAGTGTCATCTGTTCTAGACCACCCTCGTCCTGCCATTCAGGAAGTAGTGAATAGCTTAAGGGAAAGTCTTAAACTTCGTGAACAGTAGTAAGTCCTCAGTTTCATAGGCACGGGACAACCATTCGTATCTTAGCATGCTTCATTACGTCGTCACTGACTAGGTCCAGGTAGAGAATGTTACGAGAGACTATCTTGTCTTGACATAAGTGCTTATGTGGATGTGTATAAGTCAATCGAGGTATTCTTCAACCTATATTCATGCTTTGATTTATATGGTTTTTGTTCATATGTTTTTTTATAGATTCAGTAGATTAGTTCATTTTATTTGGCATGAGACTCCATTTTGTGTCTTGCATTGTTTTTTGCATTAGAGTCTAGCTTAGTTGCTTGAGGACAAGCAAAGGTTCGGTTTGGAGAGTTTGATGAATGTGTATTTTACACTTTCATTTGAATCTTTTTCACCTATTTTAGCTATCCTCTATGTTAATTTAGCTATATTTTAGTGCATTTTATTAGAATAGTGTCCCGTTTCCCTTTATATTTTATTTACAGGTTTTGGTTGAGAATCGAGGATTTCCGGGCAATTATATTGAAGTTGACAAGGAATTGGTGTTCCAGAAGCCTATTTGGAGTAACTGAAGGTTTCCGGATAGGATTTGGAGTCTAGGGGCCGAATCTTGAGGTTAGAAGGCCACTAGAAGTCAGAAACCGAGTCCGAAAAGGGAAAGAAATCCAAAAACGCGCCGAAAACGCGGAATTCTGCGAGATTTTCTCTGGGGCGAACCGCCCCACACTTATTGGAGGCCTATATATAGTTGCTCAGATTTTCTCCGAAATTCATACTTTTCCAAGCCTTCTCTCTCACCTTTCTCTGTAGTTTTAGGGAGGGACTTCCCAGAGCCTGTTCTGGGGGTCCGTAGCTTAGGAGACACTTTTTCATAGCAGTTTGGAGCTCGTAGGATCGTAATTCTTCGGAGATTGACAACCTTCGGTAACATTGTATCTTACAGTTTATTCTACTTATATTATATATCTTTCAACATGTTTTCTTCTATGATTTCTGTGGATTGCATGCCTATTATGAGTAGCTAAACTTATCGTTGGTGGTAGTATGTAAATTCTTAGCGAAGGGAAGATAATCATGCTAATGGCTATATCGCGCATTATACTCCGTGTTATTGCTTTATTTCGTTGATCAGGCTTAACCCCAAAATTCTCGTATGTTGTATTAATTATTATGCACAATTGGACCCTCGTCGACCTATACGCATCTATATCTTCGTAGTGTTGAATAATTACGGAACACAATAGGACAATAGTGATTGACTTGTCGGTATCTTTATCTTCGTAGTGCTTAATAATTACAACAGGACATCGGATTGATCAAAGATCTCCGTGCAAGACCGAGGAATTTGTGCATGATTATCGACCCGTTATGCTTTGAAGGATCATACTATCACCAATCTCCATTATCTGTTAGAAAAACTCGTTGCTTTTACGTCTGCTGTTTTTATATTCTCTAGTTAAATAGATAAAGCTAGTTATAGTCCTGAGAGAACGACACTCGAGGTCATTCTACCGCTACACTACGGTTTTCGTTTTAGTTGTGGATTGCCTTTGGCTAAATAACAAATATATTTGATCGAACCGGGACCCGACAAACCCGCGTTCATCAAATTGGCGCCGTTGTCGGGGACTATACTCATTTTTTCTGTTTAATTTGTTTATATTTTCAGCTTTCGATTCCTAATTCTATTAGTTTTAGTTTTCCTTTTTAATCTCTCTTTGATACTGCTTTCCTAGTCTGTTACAGATAGTGTATGCCGCATACACGATCTCCAGGAACACCGCCTGCTGATTCAATTGCTGAGATCGACAGAGTCTACCACCAAAGAAGGCGACTACTTCAAAGGCGTGCACTAGAGGAAATAGAGGATACCGATTTCTCTGAATCTCTACACAGTCTTTTCAAGGAAATCGACGGAATGTCAGAAGCTAGACCACTGAAAGCATGGGTTCAACCCACCAAGGATCGTATGAGGGGACCGACGATTGTTCTTTCGTCTGCAACTCAAGATCTGGAAATCAAGAACCACGCATTCCAACAACTTCCGAGGTTCTATGGCTTATCAAGGGAAGATGTGATGGGGTACTTGCACGATATCGATGATTTCGTCAACCAACTCCCACGACCCGGAGCTGAAATAACAACGGATGAGTTGAGGATGAAGGTTTTTGCTATGGGACTTGGCGATAGAGCCAAGTCATGGTTGAGTTCTCTACCAGCAGGCTCGCTGGACACTTGGGAGAATACTTCCCTCACACCTTGACTACCGCGCTAAAGGCGCAAATCACTGGATTCAAGCAGGACTATGATGAGACCATCTACACCGCGTTTGAGAGGTTCCAAGATCTCACGAACAAGTGCCCTCACCATGGTTTTGAGGTTTCTGACCTAGTCCAACACTTCTACAATGGACTAACCTTCGAGAACCAACAAGTGGTGGATTTCCAATGCCGAGGCAATATTTGGGAGGAAACTGTAGAAGCCGTCTGGGCAGTTTTCGAAAGGCTTGCTAAGGGTTCGCAGTTCAAGGACCCAAGAGCAATGGTTAGGAGACGTGGACCTGAAGCTCCACCGACTCAAGAAGCCCCTATGTATAGGGGGAATGGGGATCAATTTGAGTGCTTTACCAACGAATTTAAGCAAGTCCTCAAGAGCGCCACTGGAACAACTGTTTCGAACGAAGTATGCCGAATATGCAAGAACTATGGACATGGAGCTCATATGTGTAGATCGGAGCTTGCGTATGATGATGGCAACTGGGCTCGAAGAGGCGAAGAAGAAGCCTTTGCTACGGAGTTTGGTACTCAAGAAGTTAGCTACAGACAAGACGGTAGGAATCTTCGAGGTGGATTTTGGAGAAGAGGATTCTGAAACAATCAAGGATATGCACCGGCTAACCAAACTTATGGCCCTAACCAAGACCGTAGTAGGCTAAACTATGGTAATGATCACTGCAAAAACCCCGCTCCGAAAGAGCCACCGAAGTCGAAGTCGGCTCAACTGATGGAGAACTTGCAAAAATGGTTGATCACACCCAAAGTTTTCTCAAACGTTATGAAGAAGATTCTGAGAAGACTAGGACAAGGCTTGATAGGTTGGAAGAGAGCACTAGGCTTGCCCATCAAAAGATGCAAGAGTTGATCGACCGAGGAGCAAGTAGGGAGCAAGGCAAGCTGCCTAGCAACACTGAGAAGTCGAATGCCATTACATTAGCTGGTGATCTACCTGACGAAATCACCATCAAGAAGGTTGCTAAGTGCGAGTGTTGCAAGAAGTAAGAACTTCTACTACAGCTAAGGAAGAAGAGAAGGACCTTGGTTCTGATGGAAGTGAAGGGGAGCAAGAGGATCCCGAGCCACTCCCTAAAAGTTTCGATGTTAAGTAGGATTGGTGAGCTTGAAGATATCCGTGCCACACTAGACACGGGATCCTACTCGAACATACTCCTTTTGAATGTGTTTGAAAAGTAGTCTTGAAAACTATCTGAGCATAGGCTATTGTGCAACTGGCGGATGGATCTTTTAGAGACCCGAAGGCGTTGTGAAAAATGTGTTGGTCAAGATTGGTGAAACTTCTTATACACCAATTTTGGTCAGTTATGCCGCCGTCTGCACCTGGAACGGGGGATGTCATACTCTTAGGGCAACGTTCTTGACTAAGCTAAAAAGCTAAAACGACTCCGTGATGGACATCTACCAAGAACTTGCACTATTGAAGTGGATGGCAAAGGCAACACTGTTGGCAAGCCATA